>CM035414.1:11128183-12328183 GCA_020310875.1 Ceratopteris richardii | reverse complement strand
TGAATCCAAATAAGCTTCTTCCTTGTAGATAGGTCTTCATCCTTAGAGACCAAGCTTGGTAATTGTTCCTGTCCAATTTGTCAATGAATGAAGGAAAACCATCTCCCATGTTTACCTTATTTGCTCTGATACCACTGTTGGGAGAAATGGTTGGATGCACTCAGAAGATTGAGTTGATGCTGCTAATCCTGCTTTGCACCAGCCCTCAGTGACTCTAGATATGATTAGTAGACTCCTTGAGCTTCCAAATGATACCAAAATATGCTATATATACTTTGGAAAAGGTTTGAGTAATAACTTGATCAAAACAGATTAGTTTGTAAATCACAAAGCTCAAAAACTTTCTATTTTTGTCTTGATACCTGCTCAGTCTTTCACTCAGTATGACCAGTACAGTTACAATTGGCAAACTTCCTTCTAGAGATATTCCATTAGCTTAGTAAGCTACCATTTGCAAGTGGAATGAGATAAAATGATAGACTATACTCAGAGAAATCACTTTAGAAAAATTAGGAACACTCCCGACTTTTTAGGATCTCTGCAGAAAAATACCAGAGAGCAGTTCGATGGCGATTTCTCCAAAATGGCTGAACCAAAATTCTTCAAACTTTGTAGTCTTGTAGAATACTTTGTGCTGGTTCCAACAAGCCTTGAATCACTTGATTTGGTTCAGTAGATCCTGAGATATGCCTTGTTGAAGTTGACAGACTTGGAGATGATGACTCAGAGAAAACCAGAGATAGTGAATGTAAATCTTTCTATTAGTTCACATGAATGTACAATCTCATTGGCTTGATGGGTGCAGCCTAATGAGTTGGAGATGTGTAGGCTATAGTGTAGCACTCACACACTCAATGATCACAGATGTTAGCCTCGGGAATGGTGCTAGACAACCGCGACTTTTGACTTACACTTTTTATAGGAGTTGAGTTGGATTTGAGTTTGAATTCAAATTCAAATCTCCTATGATCACTCCACTAAATGTAGGGAGATATTCTCTCCATTAATCAACTACCTTTTTCCACGAATCTATCAAGTAGGTGTGATTACATGAGATGTCAAGTCATATAGACTTTTACAATGGGTAAAGAAGTAAGAACTTATAAGCATAAGTTCACATGGTCCTTTCTTCAAGTGAATTAAACTTCCAAGGTTTCAACACTAAATTTCCAAGGTTCCAAGCCAAGTGTGAAGGCTTGAATTGCACCAACAAGAAGGTAATGCCGAAACTTCTGAAGAGCAAATACAATAGCCAAGCCTTCCCTTTCGGTCATACTGTAGTTCCTTTCTGCCTGGGTGAGTAGTCTGCTAGCATAGGAGATAGGTCTATCAACCTTGTGTGATGATGGTTGAGCTAGAACTGCACCAACAACATGAAGGCTGGCATCTATATGCACATGAAACTCTAATGACCAGTTAGGAACACTTAAAAGTGGAGCAGTACATAACCTCATTTTCAGTTCACAAAATGCTTTCTCAGCTTCAACACTCCATGAGAAAGGGACCTTTTTACTAGTAAGCCTTGACAAGGGCTTAGCTATTTCTGAGTACATTCGCATGAACCTTCTATGGTATCCTGCATGACCCAAAAAACTTTGCACTTCCTTTGGGCTTTGTGGAATAGGCATGGAAAGGATAGCAGTAACCTTTGTAGGATCCACCGTTATCCCTTCAGTAGATACTATGTGACCGAGAAGAGTGCCCTTAGTGACCAAAAAGTGGCATTTAGCATGATTTAACTTCAAACCTGTTTAAGACATTGCTCAAAGATTTCTTTTAGATTTTCCAAATGGTCATGGAAATCTTGAACTGCTACTCTTCTTGAACAGCCATGAAAATGCGTAGAAAGGTTGTCAACCATTTGCCCAATATCAGATACATTGTTCTATTAAATGAAGTTGGTGCATTCTTCAAACCAAAAGCCATGCAGGTATAAACATAAGTGCCCCGTGGAGTAACAAAGGCTGTTTTGTCCCTATCATCAGGATGAATCACTATCTGATTGTAGCCACTAAAACCATCCAAGAAGCTATACAAAGTGTGACCGGCTACTTCCTCAAGTACTTGCTCTCAAAAGGGCTGAGGAAATCCATCTTGAACAGTCATTTTATTTAAGGCACGAAAATAAACACAAACTCTTATCTTTCCACTATTTTTCTTGGGTACAATAACCATAGAAGAAAGCCACCTGGAATGTTCTACTGGACCAATTATACCTGCTTTTAGTTTTGTAACTTCCAAATTTACTGCCTCTGCATATTTTGGATTGAGTCGATATGGCCTACTTCTTGCAGGCGCAGCTCCCTCAACTAAGGGTATTCTGTGTAATCCGAGCTCCTCTGGTATCCCTGTTAGATCTTTGTAGGACCATGCGAAGACATTTTTATAAGCAAAAAGTAAAGAAGCTACCTTCTGTAGTAAAGGAGGATAATGCCATAGCTAGGAGGCTAAATGGACTACTTGAGGGTTCTCTTCATCCCCTAGATTTACTTCTTGAACCAGTGTTTCAGGACTAGTCTTGTTTGAGAAATCATCTCCATTGTATGTGGGAGTGGAATTTAGCTTATATTCTGCAATATGTTCCCTAGTCCATCCTTGAGGTATATCCGAAAAAGGAAGGTCTTCTCTGCACTCCGGCTCATCACTTTCCATCCCAGGTACTTCTATATTTTTTGCCTCTTCAAAGTTTGTATTCTCCTGCAAACTCTCATTCTCCAACTCCTTGTGATCTTCATGGCCTTTTCCTGCAGCTCCTTCATCCGTAACTTCTTCTTCTATTTCACTGATTTCCACCGTGCAACACTACACTTTCCATCATCCAATTCAATAATGTATCTTCTTCTTGGGGTAGAGAGGGCATTACCTGAGTGTCCACAATATACCCAGTAGTTTTCCCTGAGTCAAATCCTTCTTCCAAATGTAGTTGCAGTTGGCTATTGGTGCTTGTTGAAATCCATAGTTTGTTTTTCCCCCAATCTTGCAAAGCTTTTGCTTGCCTCAGCCAAGGTCTCCCCAGGAGTAAAGGGTAAGAAGTCTCCTGTGGAAGTGCAATAACAACAAAATCTAGAACAAAGTGGCAACCCTGTACTATCATCAGTACCTTTTCAATAATGCCGAGAGGCGCAACCCGATGTTGATCTGCTAGTGTAACTGTGAATGGTGCCATCTTGGTGGGGTTCAAATTCAGTTTCTTCATTGTGAAATCTGGCATCAAATTGATACCAGAGCCTCCATCTATGATCACACCTGTGAGAGCTTCATCCTTTATACAAACAGATAATCTTGAGCTTTGATAGTCTGCCAAGGGTGTAGGGAGAAAATCAACCATGAAACCATCTATACTGGGTGATTGGACCAAGTGAGCAGAGTGTATAATCTTCAAAAAGTCACTTCTTATTTTTGAATCCATCCTTATAAGTTCGTATAGACTAACCTTGTGATGAATACCTTTCAAGATCTGTTCAATGTTTACCTCATGAATGTCTTCTTGCAGAGTTGTTGGTTGGTCCCTTAGAGAAGTAGCCATCCTTTCATAAGCTCCTTCAATTTCTGCTTGGCCCTTCCACCCAGACTTCTTTTCCTCTTCTTTATCCTGGACTCCCTCTTGTTCCTCTCTATGGGTTGCTGCCGCTTGTCTGGCTCTAGTCATCATGGGCATTGAAGAAGATGAAAGAACATAAGACTGAGTGGTCATACCTTCTTCTTGTGGAGAGACTGCAATCATGTGGATTGGAGCAGGACGGCTTCTTGGGAAGTCTTTGGTATAGTGATCCTTAGCCTCTGGACAATGTTGACAAGGAGGTGTATCTTCTGGAAGGGAACACCTATTTTGCATATGGCCATACTCACCACATTGATAACACATCAATGGCCTATTATATCTAGGCTTTGTAGGCCGATTCTCCTCCCTATTAGGTGCATTTGAAGTACTTGCATAATACAAATCCAAAGCTTGAGGGTTACCTCGTTGCTGTGTACCCTTGAGGTAGTAACAGTCTCTAGCTTCATGACCATCCTTTCCACAAAATTGAGAGCTTACCTTGTTAGGGAAATTAGCATTGAAATGTCCATTGTTGTTACATATTGTACACCAAATCTGCCTTCTTATATCCTGAGTGGTTCGCAAATCTTCTAACTCATGGCGAAGTTGGGCTACTTCATCATCAGTGCGACATAGTGGTGGCAAGACCTTCTCTTCTTGTTGATTTTGTTGCATTCTCAATGCCTCCAATTCCTTCCTCAGTTGCCCAATAGGGTCTAGTTCTGCAGCATAATTCGATTGTGTATCCCCTTCAAAATGTTGCCTTACTTCTTCAATGTGTGATGCTGCTGCAACAAAATCATTGAGGGTTGCATCCAATCTAAGAGACTCACGTAGCTTCTATTGAGATGACTTGGGTAGAGCTTTTTCTATCCATTTTTTAACCAAGAAGTCACCTGGAGCATGTGGCAGACGTGCAACAAGTGCTTTTGTTCTAGTGTGAAGTTCATGAAAGGATTCACCTGATCTTAGCTTTAGGTTCTCTAGCTGATCTAGAGCTCTTTCCGAGGAATCACTTGGTCGAAATGTCTATGAGAATGCCGTCTTTAGAGCCTCCCATGTAGCAAAATGGCCGTCTGCATATTGACTGTACCATTTGTCAGCAAGGCCTTCCAATGTGGATGGGAAGAGTACCAGCATTGCATCCTCTCTATTCTGCAGACCTCGTCCACGGCATAAGGAGATGAACCTCCTCACATGATCATCAACATCCTCATAAGCTTGTCCCTTGAAGGTAGGAAACTTGATATTGAGTCTGAAGAGTAAATGAGAGAGATCCTCCATTTGCACTGGTGTTTCTTCTGACGTATCTGAGGAGGTCTAATGTTCTCCTATGCTTCTCCGTTGATAGTGGTGTCGCACCGAAATCAATAGATAAATTCAAAGAGGGTAGAGGGGAGGTAGGTTCACTAGTTGAAGATATAGCTGACTTCTTAAGGATCCTTCATATACGAAGAGGCTCCTTATCTGCTCGCGTATGGTTGTACCTACTTGCAAATGCAATAGGGAAAAAATATTGAAAAGGAGGACTATTTACTATCCTCACGGCCTCTCACAGAAATGCAAGTATCCCACCAGGTGTGCCAAACTGTAGAGGAGGTACTGGGGTATCACTTTTAACAAGAACATGCAACAAGCACTCCAGTACTTCAACTACTCAAGGGAGGTTCTCCTTAGGGAAATATACCCTTTAACAATTCTGTGAGCAGGCAGATATCAATGATTGCACAGAGTTGTGAATACTCAAGAAAGTATTAATGACAAAATGACAATAACGGAAGACCATCCACTCCTTAGTTCGAATCAGATGATTACAACATAGGCAAAGGAGATGCTCAAAAGTTCATGCTCTGGGCTAACATGCCACTCCAGAACTAAACAACATCAATACAAGGGATTCTTCCAACCCGTACAATGGACACAACTAGATGCAGACTAGCACTGATCAATACAAAGTATGAAGACTTGCTCTAAGGGAAAGATCACGAAATACCAATGACTCACACTGAATGACAAAACCAAGCCACTCTCTTCACACTATTGTGCTATTAGCCCTCCACTGGGAAGCCCACGCTCTGTATCCTCACTACATAGTGACTTCCTACAGTAGGCTTGAAGCCACAAAGTGCAAAGAGAGGACCTCTATGCGTACATATGTAAATGTGTATATATGAATGTATATATCCCAAATGAACACAAATCCCTTGCTTTTATAGGCTCCAATAGGTCAAGAGGGCCTTGCCGATTCCTCACGTCCACTGATCATGCGTCGGTTGATTACCCAAGATTGGAGGGGTAGATCAAATATTCCACGATTTGAATTGGATCCTCAAAAATAGGCAGTCGTCATGAATGGTTGGCGGCAATAGTCATTTCTCCACTTTCACTTTTTACCACTTACACCTTTGCTGGCACTTTTGAATGCAAGCTGAGATCCTCATTTTGTGCTGCCCGTGATATTTGAATGACCCTGAGAAGCACATCCTTCACCTAATTTTTGTAGTAGCTTTTGATCCTTCATATTAAGTGGGCAGTGTGGGAGGTGAATTGTGGGGAGTTGAGAGAGATTATGGGGTTTGTGGAGGGTTGAGGAGGGGTGTGGAGTTGTGTGGGATTTGTGGGGTTTGTGGGTTGGGTGGGAATAGGGGGTGATTTGTGGGGAGTTGTGAGGGTTTTTTGGAGTGTGGTCAAAAATTGATCCAAGATCTCAAAGTTATTATTGCACCATTGGAAAGTAGTCATCGAGAGCTTTCCAACGATATATAAGACTGTAGGGTTTGGTTAAGAAATGATCCTCCAAATATCCATCCAAACTGGTCAGAACTTTGTCTAGTACATGTTGTCTCATACCTCCATGTAAAAAAATCGACGGGCGCCTTGGATATCCATCCCCCTCTCATGGCATAGATTTGGGTTTGATTCCTCCAAAGCGCATGCGGCAAAAGACCTTTTGAATCCTTTTGACAAGTTGATTCGCGAAGCTTTTTTTTTTCATACGATAATTGACGCGTGGGGTTTTGTGGAGGGTTGTGGGGGCGTGGGGGGTTGTGGAGGGCTATGGAGGGGTGTGTGGGGTTTGTGGGGCATTGTGGAGGGGTGGAGGGCTTGTGGGGTGGTGGTGGTGTGGAGTGGTGGAGGGCTGTGGGGTGGTGTGGAGTGGTGGAGGGCTTGTGGGGTGGTGGTGTGGAGTGGTGGAGGGCTTGTGGGGTGGTGGTGGTGTGGAGTGGTGGAGGGCTGTGGGGTGGTGGTGGTGTGGAGTGGTGGAGGGCTGTGGGGTGGTGGTGGTGTGGAGTGGTGGAGGGCTGTGGGGTGGTGGTGGTGGTGGTGGTGTGGAGTGGTGGAGGGCTATGGGGTGGTGTGGAGTGGTGGAGGGCCGTGGGGTGAGTGGTGGAGGGCTTGTGGGGTGGTGGTGGTGTGGAGTGGTGGAGGGCTTGTGGGGTGGTGGTGGTGTGGAGTGGTGGAGGGCTTGTGGGGTGGTGGTGGTGTGGAGTGGTGGAGGGTTGTGGGGTGGTGGTGGTGTGAAGTGGTGGAGGGCTGTGGGGTGGTGGTGTGGAGTGGTGGAGGGCTGTGGGGTGGTGGTGGTGTGGAGTGGTGGAGGGATGTGGGGTGGTGGTGGTGTGGTGGAGGGCTGTGGGGTGGTGTGGAGTGGTGGAGGGTTGAGGGGTGGTGTGGAGTGGTGGAGGGCTATGAGGTGGTGTGGAGTGGTGGAGGGCCGTGGGGTGAGTGGTGGAGGGCTTCTGGGGTGGTGGTGGTGTGGAGTGGTGGAGGGCTGTGGGGTGGTGGTGTGGAGTGGTGGAGGGTTGTGGGGTGGTGGTGGTGTGGAGTGGTGGAGGGCTGTGGGGTGGTGTGGAGTGGTGGAGGGCTATGGGGTGGTGGTGGTGTGGAGTGGTGGAGGGTTGTGGGGTGGTGGTGGTGTGGAGTGGTGGAGGGCTGTGGGGTGGTGTGGAGTGGTGGAGGGCTGTGGGGTGGTGGTGGTGAGGAGTGGTGGAGGGCTTGTGGGGTGGTGGTGGTGTGGAGTGGTGGAGGGCTGTGGGGTGGTGGTGGTGTGGAGTGGTGGAGGGCTGTGGGGTGGTGGTGGTGTGGAGTGGTGGAGGGCTGTGGGGTGGTGGTGGTGTGGAGTGGTGGAGGGCTATGGGGTGGTGTGGAGCGGTGGAGGGCCGTGGGGTGAGTGGTGGAGGGCTTGTGGGGTGGTGGTGGTGTGGAGTGGTGGAGGGCTTGTGGGGTGGTGGTGGTGTGGAGTGGTGGAGGGCTTGTGGGGTGGTGGTGGTGTGGAGTGGTGGACGGCTGTGGGGTGGTGGTGGTGTGAAGTGGTGGAGGGGTGTGGGGTGGTGGTGGTGTGGAGTGGTGGAGGGCTGTGGGGTGGTGGTGGTGTGGAGTGGTGGAGGGATGTGGGGTGGTGGTGGTGTGGTGGAGGGCTGTGGGGTGGTGTGGAGTGGTGGAGGGTTGAGGGGTGGTGTGGAGTGGTGGAGGGTTGTGAGGTGGTGTGGAGTGGTGGAGGGCCGTGGGGTGAGTGGTGGAGGGCTTGTGGGGTGGTGGTGGTGTGGAGTGGTGGAGAGCTGTGGGGTGGTGGTGGTGTGGAGTGGTGGAGGGTTGTGGGGTGGTGGTGGTGTGGAGTGGTGGAGGGCTGTGGGGTGGTGTGGAGTGGTGGAGGGCTATGGGGTGGTGGTGGTGTGGAGTGGTGGAGGGTTGTGGGGTGGTGGTGGTGTGGAGTGGTGGAGGGCTGTGGGGTGGTGTGGAGTGGTGGAGGGCTGTGGGGTGGTGGTGGTGAGGAGTGGTGGAGGGCTTGTGGGGTGGTGGTGGTGTGGAGTGGTGGAGGGCTGTGGGGTGGTGGTGGTGTGGAGTGGTGGAGGGCTGTGGGGTGGTGGTGGTGTGGAGTGGTGGAGGGCTGTGGGGTGGTGGTGGTGTGGAGTGGTGGAGGGCTGTGGGGTGGTGTGGAGTGGTGGAGGGCTGTGGGGTGGTGATGTGAAGTGGTGGAGGGTTGTGGGTGGTGGTGGTGTGGAGTGGTGGAGGGCTGTGGGGTGGTGTGGAGTGGTGGGGGGCTGTGGGGTGGTGGTGGTGTGGAGTGGTGGAGGGCTGTGGGGTGGTGTGGAGTGGTGGTGGGCTGTGGGGTGGTGGTGGTGTGGAGTGGTGGAGGGCTGTGGGGTGGTGGTGGTGTGGTGTGGTGGAGGGCTGCTGGAGCTGGAGGGGGTCGAGGTGATTGTGGGGGCCGCGGGGAAGAGAGAGAGAGAGGGAAATGCCGCGATACACACACCATGTGTTGAGCTTTTCATGTTCTTCCTTGGTTGGTAATCCTCTTGTTTTGAATGAGGGCAATTCTTCATCTCCTGAGATGTATCCATAGGGACTTCTTCCTTGTAAGTAGGTCTTCATCCTTAGAGACCATGCTTGATAATTGTTGCTGTCCAATTTATCAATAAATGAAGGAAAACCATCTCCCATTTTACCTTAGTTTGCTCTGATACCACTCTTGGGAAAGATGGATGGATGCTCCAAGGGACTGAGTAGGTACTGCCAATACTTGCTTTGTACCAGCCCTCTTTTGGTTTAGGCTTGATAAGTAGACCTCCTTAGCTTTCCAATGACACCATAAAATGGCCTATGTACTTTGGAAGTGATGTGTGCAATGATTGAATCAAAACAGATAACTTTGAAACTCACAAACTCAAGAAAACCTTCTATTTATGTCTTGACACCTGCTGAGTATTTTGCTCAGTATAACCCGCACAATAGGAATTGGAAAAATTCCTTTTAGAAGTATCTAATTAGCTTAGTAAGCTGACTATTCCAAGTGGAATGATGTAAAAAGATAAACTATGCTAAGAGAAATCAATTCAACAAGGTAAGCTATACCCCCGATTTTTTAGGACTGTAGCAGATATTGACTAGTGATCACCTCGATGCGTATTTCTCTGAAATGGCTGAATAGAATCTCTTCAAAATTTTCTAGTATGTATATAACTTCGAGTTGAATCCAACAAGCTTTGAATCACTGAATGTGATGGAGAAATGACTGAGATTTGCACTCCACAAGTTGAGAGACTTTTGAGTAGTATGACAGAGAACTCAGAAATCAACAATGTGAATGTATGTATTAATGAACACTTGTATACAATTCCATTGGCATGAAAATCATTGCCTAATGGTGTAGATAGGTGTGGGATATAGTGTATGCCTCACACACACTCAAAATTAGTAATGAGAAGCTCGGGAGTGATGAGTTCTACCCGCGACTTTTCCATGTCCATTTTTATAGAGAATGAGTAAGAATTTGAATTCAAATTCAAACTTTTGGCTCCCTATGATCAAGCTCCTATATCCTAGGAGATATTCCTTCAATCAAAGCTCTACCTTTTTCCACGAATCCTTTTAGTAGGTGATTACAAAAGATTCCAAGTCAATTTGACTTTTACAATGAGATAAAATGGTAATTAACCACTAGTACTAGTTCCTATGCTTCGTCACATATGTAGGGTCTTCAAGATGTCTTTCAAGCCAAGTGTTTAGGCTTGTGATTTACACCAACAATTAATATCCCTAGATTGCCTTTGTTGTAAAGTTTGGAACCAAGTTAAGGCCATGTTTTTTAGTGTGAGTCCAAATGCATTGTAGTGAGTGAACATGTCATCCACTTATTTGGCTTGCAACACCTGCTTGAACTCAGCAACATGGTCATAGGGATCTTCTATCCCATCGAACTAATTTTTCATCAATTTCACTAACTATGTGGGTCTCAATATTCTTGGGTGCTCTCGGGTTCTAGGTAGAGAAAAGTCATCTCTACCACCTTGTATTCTAGGTTCTCTTGATCTCTCCATTCTATTGGTTTCTACTGTTGATCGGTCTCGTCCTAGGGTGTGAGCAAAGCTAACTTCTATCTTCTCCTTGCCTTTCTCTCTTTGGGAACCACAAGACATGGAAGTTCCTACTGCTTGGTGGCTAAAGGACACATTAGCTCATGGTGGGGGAAATACCAATTCACACCTCCATGTATAGGCATGTCTCCCATGGTCGGACACCACAAATACTCGTTCTCATGTGTTGTCTAAATACACTACTTTTCCATGTATCTTAGGATCCTTAAGTTCATAGATTGTGTTGCTATTCTACTTGGCTGCTCCATCCTATACCTCATGAATGCTTCATCTATATCCTTATTGAGAAATAACTCAATGCTTTTGGTAATTTGAGGGATTCGATCAGGATTTAGCAACTGTGTCAACATAGATTTTCCTCTTGGCATTCTAGGTTCACCCTCTAATGGTTCTTGTTCTTGAGCCCCTACATCTGCCTCGGTAATCACTACCCCAAATTCATTAGTGTAGTTAGGCTCCGTGGAAATAATGTCCATTATTCCCTCCTTGTCTATATATGCATCCCTCTAAAAATTAACCACTAGATGTTCCAATCCAGAGGGTTGGTCATGGTTTTTCAATTGAAAGACCAATCTTCTCAAACCATCCTCATTGATGTGAGCACCTAAGTGGTTAGTTCGGATGTACTCTAACTGAGTTCTTTAAGGTCCTTCAACTCTTTCTAAATATGCTACCCCTAAACCTTCTTCTAGTCTCTAAATGCTATAAGAAATCTCTAACTCATTGGTTTTTGAGCTCAAATCATAAGGCTAACCACTAAGTTGTTGAGCCTAAGATCATGTTGTGGTTTTGATAGTTGCTTTGGATGACCTAACACTACATCGATCTCCCTTTCCTATGTACTTTCTTGATCTGAGCTTCATGAATTTATTTCCCTTTGGCATTGGATGTGATTAGTCATCGCACAAATTCTTTGTTCTCAATCACCTGGTTCGTTTTTACTTTCTTTACTTTCTTGTCTTGTCCAATTATGTACGTCAGGAATTGTTCTTTTGTTTCATGTTTA
The DNA here is from genome assembly GCA_020310875.1 of Ceratopteris richardii. Lineage (NCBI taxonomy): Eukaryota > Viridiplantae > Streptophyta > Polypodiopsida > Polypodiales > Pteridaceae > Ceratopteris > Ceratopteris richardii. The sequence continues at coordinate 12,316,764 of CM035414.1, read as the reverse complement.
ACTTGTTGCATCATTGGAAATAAGTTCTTTCCCTTTAGGGTTTTCATCCTAATGTCTTACTTTACCCTTGAACTTGAGTAACTAAGGCCTCTTAGACTTGTATCATTCCTAGCGTCACCCTAATTGATCAATAATAGTACTCACACTTAGCTTGAACTAGCAATTGAGTGAGGGGGTAGAGAGTTCTTCCAACCTCAAGTTCCATGCCTCATTGATTTCTCTTTTGCCCAAGAAGATGTGCTTCCTAGGCTTTGCCTTGCCTTGTGCTTTGCTTTGTCATGAATCCTCTTAAAAGCCTATAAAAATCCAAGTTTAGATCAAACTTCTATTGATGAGAAAATGGAACTTCTTCAATCATAAGCTAGGGCTCTTGTTATGCAAATTTTTTCTTAAACATCACCCAAATTGGCCTTAAATTTGCTAAAAACTTAAACCCTAAAATTGAATTCAGTTGGAATGTCATGATGGTCTGACACAATTGCAATGGCTATGAATTTTCATGATGGTCTGACACAATCATGATGGCATGACACAATGGTGATGGCTCAACGTATCATCGCGATGGCATGGTGGGTGATCATCATGATGATCATCATGATGGCATGGTGGGGGATCATCATGATGGTCTATAACTTACCGGTTGTCGTGATGGTCATGAACCATTGCGATGGTAGGCAATGAGCATGATGTGATGACCTAGTCTTGTCGTGATGGTCCAAGATCATGTTAGCTACCATGATGTCGTGGTCTAGCTGCGATGGTCTAAGGTCATCATGATGGTGTGAGCCGATTGCAATGGTCAAAGCGCAGGTGAATCGTCACAATGGTGTATGGCTGTCGCAATGGTCTGGTCGAGGGAGCTCATCGTGATGGTGTGCTTTGGATGCGATGCGATGGCCCAAGCGTGATGGTCTTGAAGTGTTGTGATGGTACAAATTATCACGAGGGCATGAACCAATGAGTAGGTCATGATGATCATTACAATGGTATGTTTGAGTTGTCGTGATGGCCTGCGTTTGTCCTGATGTTCACCAACCATCGCAATGGCATGAGCTCGTCGTGATGGTTTGTTCTCGTCACGATGGCGTAAATCAATCATGATGGTGATGCCTCATCCTGTTGGTGATGCACTGTCGCAATGGTCCACCAAAATGTCAATTTTGCAAATGCACCAATGGACTCCTGCAAATGCTAGTATGCTCTACACCATGCATATGATGCAAACTTAAAATCTCCGATTTCTTAGATAACCACGGTGGTCTGAGGCATTCAGCAAATATGTCAAAAAGTCAGAGTTTTGTGAAGAGATAGATAGGTATGTGCTTGAAGATGAAGAGGTGTTGCAAAATCCTTGATCTACACCAGCCAAATGAACTCCAGGAGTATATGGTGGGCCCTTTTAGCTTTCCAATGGATGTATTAGACACCCTATGTACCTTGGAAGATCACTCTCAAAAAGATAGATCAAAACAGATAAGTTGGAGTTAGCTCAGAGGTGAAGAACTTGCTATTTTGGTTCATACACCTGTCCAGTGTTTTGCATAATTCTCTGAGCACAGCAGCAATTAGCTTAATTCCTCTTGGGGAACTCTAGTGAACTTAAAGTTCTAACTTTTAAGAGTAATCTCATAAAAAATAATGAACCACACACTGAAAATGATGTTTAACAAGTGATGACATCATCCCGATTTTCACGGGCTGCTACAGTAATGAGACCAATGAGCAGAAAAATAAACACAACTCAAGATTTAGGAATCCAATGATTATGAAAATTTTTATGCTTATACTAGACAGTATGCTGAATCCAACAAGTTTTAAATAATTGAATTTGGGAAAGTACACACTGAGTAACAGCTCTGACAAGATGAGTAAAAAAGTCGGGTACCTGATAGAGAAGTGAAAATGAACAGACACTATTGGCTTCAACTGAACATAACTGAAGCTTGAAACACCCAAATGAAATGAAACTTTGTGAGCATATAGTAGACTTATAGAGCTAACGTTACCAAGTTAAATCACTGAAAGTGATGCACCAAGCTCAGAGAAATCATCTCTGCAATCTCACTGAGAAAACTGAGAGATATGGCAGTGAGTAGTACACTTCACAAGAACATGGAAATATAAACTCAAATGATCATGAAAATGAAAGTATATTTCTTGTACAATACAATGGACTTACTGATACATATGTGTGCCTTGGAATCACACCTTGATATGGCATAAAGCTCAGCTCTTGGAGGCCTTCACATAGGTCTCTCTAACCATGACTAAAGCTGCCATCTATTTATAGTTGAGTTTGGGAGGCTAACTTCACTCAATCACTCTCCAATCAATTAGTGATTGATTTGATTCTCTACCTACCACAAATCATGAATTCGTGGCTCCTCTTTTCCTTTTTGATCAAGTGGACTCAACCAATTAAGATTCTTTCACTTTTACATTAAGTAAAGTCTTCAAAAGTTACAAGAGGTAGTTCACAAGTGAACTTTACATAGTCTTCATTTTAAGGCTTCTTCTATGACTTTGTGGGACTCAAGCCAATACTTAGGCTTGTCATAGACTTGCTCCAATAGCTCCCCCTCAAGCCAAGTATGCTTGAGGTCTTCAATCTTCCAAGATTACCTGCAACCAATCATGGCTTTGAACTTGCAGAGCTTTGTACCATCCAATGCTTTGGTTAGAATATCTGCACATTGTTGATGAGTGGACACATATGATATTTGAATCTCTTTGCTTAGAACCTTCTCTCGTACATAGTGATAATGAACTTCAATATGTTTAGTCCTTGCATGAAAAATATGATTAGCAGCCAAATGAATAGAACTCATATTGTCACCATAAATAGTTGGAGTTCCAAACTCCAATCCAAGATCTTTGAATAATGTCCTTATCCACATAGCTTCCCCAGTAGCTATGGCAAGACCTCTATATTCAGCTTCAGTAGAAGAGAGAGCGACTGTGAGTTGCTTCTTGGATGACCATGAAATAAGCTTTGAACCTGCAAAGGTAAGATAACCTGAAGTGCTCCTTCTATCTTCTTTGGAGCCAGCCCAATCTGCATCAGAAAATAGCTTCAAACCTAAATCAGATACATAAGGATAATAAAGTCCTTCATTTATGGTTCCTTTGAGATACTTGAGAATCCTTTTGGCAGCATCCATATGTGATTTCCTTGGTGTGTGCATAAATTGACTTAGCACACTCACACTGTAACATATATCTACTCTTGTCAATGTGGCATAGTTGAGACTACCCACTAGACTTTGATATGATGTGATGTCCTCTTTGAGTTCACCTTCATGTGAGCTCAATTTGTGATTGAACTCCATTGGAGTACCTGCAATCTTACAATCTTGCATCTTGAATTTTGCCAACATGTCCTTAATGTACTTTCTTTGAGTGAGAAACAAACCATGATCTTTGTAGACAACTTCCAAACCTAGGAAGTAGGTAAGTGAACCCAAATCACTTATCTTGAACTCTTCTCTCATCTGATCTTTGATCTTCTTCATACCATCTGCATCATTTCCTGTCAATATAATATCATCTACATATACACATAGGTAGATGATCTCAGAATTACTCTTTTTAATAAAGAGTAAAGGATCTGCCTTGCTTGGTTGAAAGCCTTTGTCCTGCAAGAATGAAACAAGCCTGAAATTCCAAGCTCTTGGAGCTTGCTTGAGACCATACAATTCTTTGTTAAGTTTACACACATAATCAGGATAAACTTGATTCTCAGAACCAGGTGGTTGTGCCATATATACCTCTTCTGTTATCCAACCATTCAAGAATGCATTCTTTACATCTAGTTGAAGTATCTTCCAATTCTTGGAAGAGGCAATACTAAGCAAAACCCTAATAGTAGGCATCTTTGCCACAGGAGAGAAGGTCTCCTCATAATCAATTCCCTGAGTTTGTGCAAAGCCTTTTGCTACAAGCCTTGCCTTATACCTGTTAATGGAACCATCAGAATTCTTCTTGAGTTTATAGACCCATCTTGAGCCTATTACCTTCATGGATGAAGTCTTGGGCACCAAATCCCAAGTGTTGTTTTCCTCAAGTGCTTCAATCTCTTCTTTCATTGCATGCTTCCATTCTGATTTTGCTTTGGCCTCTTCAAAGGATGATGGCTCCTCTTAGTTTCTGTCCTGTGCTATGTAGATAGAATGTTTATTTACTAATGAGGTGCCAAACCCATACCTTTCTGGTTTTTTCTTTTCCCTCATAGATCTTCTTAGGCCATGATGTGGTGATTCTGCCTCATGTCCAAGTTCCTGCAATTTTGCTTTACCTTTAGACTTCCATGCTTTGATCTTTTCCATCTGAGATTCTTCATCATCCTCTGAGGTGTCTTGTTCTTCAATCTTTGGTTGTTCTCTACCAAGCTTTGGAAAATCTTCTTCAATATCATATGGTAAATTGACCTTCCTGCATGAATCTTCATACCATGAATTGTTCTCATCAAAAACTACATCTCTGCTTACCAAGAATCCTTTGTTGGTAGGGTTGTATAACCTGTAACCCTTTTGATTGTTGTCATATCCAATAAATAAACACCTTTCTGCCTTTGGATCCATCTTGCCTCTAACCTGTGAAGGAACATGAGCAAAAGCAATACATCCAAAAATTTTACAATGATCTAAGCTTGGTCTTCTTCCATTCCAAGCCTCATATGGATTCATCCCATCAAGGGATTTTGAAGGCAACCTGTTAATCAAGTAAGTGGCTGTAGATACAACCTCAACCCATAAGTAATTAGGTAAATGCTTTTCATTTAACATAGACCTTGCAGCTTCAACAATTGTCCTATTCCTCCTTTCTGCCACTCCATTTTGCTCAGGAGTGTACCTTGTAGTTACCTCTCTTTTGATTCCTCTTTCTTGAAGAAAAGAATCAAACTCATGGGAGAAGTATTCTCCCCCTCCATCTGGCCTTAGCCTTTTTAGAGATTTACCTGTTTGATTCTCCACAAGAGCCAAATATCTTTTGAAACATGAAAAAAATTCATCTTTGTGTTTCATAAAGAATAGGATAGTCCATCTGCTGCAATCATCAATAAAGGAGACATAATACCTTGATCCAGATATTGAAGCTTCCTTGCTAGGTCCCCATACATCTGTATGAACCAACTCCAAGAGATCTCCATGCATATAACCTTTCTTCATGAATGGTAACCTGTGAGACTTTCCAAATTGACATGCACTACACTTATAAATCATATGTTGTTTTGACAAATTAGGGAGTCCAAGTACACTTTGTTCCCTGCAAATTTGCTTTAATGACCTTTCACCAATATGTGCTAACCTTTTGTGCCATACTTCCAATTCTATGAGTGTCTGACTACCATAATTAAAGAGAGCGATATTTCTAGTGTCTTCTAATTCAAATGTGAACAATCTACTTGCCTTTTCACCTTTTGCAATTCTTCTGAATCCTTGACTTGGATCTTCAACAAATGCTCCTGCTTTTGAAAACCTGACTTGCAACCCTTTCTCTACTATCTGCCCAACACTTATCAAATTCTTTGTAATGGTAGGGACATAGAGTACCTTACTGAGTAGGTTGATGTTTCCATCAGGTGCTTTGACATTGCCTATTTTCTCCACAGGATGTCTTGTGTCATCTCCTGTTTGTACCTCATGCTTATTCCTTGGATCTTCTAAATCTGATAGGAGTGCCACATTTCTTGCCACATGATTTGAACAACCTGAATCTATGTAGAAAACATGCTCATCAAATTTACCTTGTGGCATAGCCATGTTCATGATCAATAATGAATCCTCTTTGTTTGAGTCTTCTGTGTAGTTATTGAAGTCTCTCCTTCCTTTGTAGCCTCCTTGATAGTTTGAATGATTGTAGTTGTTGTAGTTGCCATGATAATTGTTCTTGAGTAGCCATAACTTCCTCTATTGTATCCTCTGCCTCTTTGATTCCTGGAATTCCTAAAGCAACTTTCAGTTGTATGATTAGTTAGTCCACAAATAGAACATGAGTTGGAGTCTTGGGATCTCCCCCTGCCTTGTCTACCTCCTCTTCCTCTACCTCTACCATGTCTTCCTCTACCTGCATAGTTAGCTTGATATGTACCTGCTTCATCATCCACTTTCTTTGCCTTTCCTTTGTTATCTTTGGACTTGCTTTTATCAGTGTATAAAGCTTAAGATTGATTACCTTTAGAGCTTTCTCCATTTTCGATAAGCTTTGCCTCATGAGTAAGTAGTCGTCCAATGAGTGTATTGAAATCAGGTACATGCATGTCCATGTACAAATCCATAGCTGTGGTGAATGCTTCCCACTTGTCATCTACCTTCAAGCCATTGATGACCTTCCTTACAATTTTCTCTTCATCTATTACCTCTCCAATGCTTCCCAACTGATCTGCTATGTCCTTGAGCTTTGTGACAAAATCAGTCACATTTTGTTTGGGAGCCTTCTTGAGAGTTGTGAAATCTAGACATAGTTGATGCTTCCTAGCTTTAGTACTTGAAGAGAAGAAAGCTTCAAGTGCATCCCACACTTCCTGAGATTTCTTACAACTTCTAATGTGAGGCAACAAAAAATCTGAGATAGAGTTGAGGAGATAAGACCTTGCAAGTGCATCCTTGGAGCACCATGTGTTCAATCTTTCTTGCTCTTCTTGTGTTGGTTGACTTTTGTTCCTGAAACTTGGCATAACTTCATCTCCAGCCACATAACCATATAAACTTCTACCTTGGAGATAAGCTTCCATTCTTAATGACCAAGCTGAGTAATTACCTCTATCCAATTTGTCAATTGATGAAGGAAATCCATCTGCCATCCTTGCTCTGATACCACTATGAAGAGATAGATAGGTATGTGCTTGAAGATGAAGAGGTGTTGCAAAATCCTTGATCTACACCAGCCAAATGAACTCCAGGAGTATATGGTGGACCCTTTTAGCTTGCCAATGGATGTATTAGACACCCTATGTACCTTGGAAGATCACTCTCAAAAAGATAGATCAAAACAGATAAGTTGGAGTTAGCTCAGAGGTGAAGAACTTGCTATTTTGGTTCATACACCTATCTAGTGTTTTGCATAATTCTTTGAGCACAACAGCAATTAGCTTAATTCCTCTTGGGGAAGTCTAGTTAACCTAAAGATCTAACTTTTAAGAGTAATATCATAAAAAATAATGAACCACACACTGAGAATGATGTTTAACAAGTGATGACATCATCCCGATTTTCACGGGCTGCTATAGTAATGAGACCAGTGAGCAGAAAAATGAACACAACTCAAGTTTTAGGAATCCAATGATTATGAAAATTTGTATGCTTATATTAGACAGTATGCTAAATCCAACAAGCTTTAAATAAGTGAAGTTGGGTAAGTACACACTGAGAAACAGCTCTGACAAGATGAGTAAAAAAGTCGGGTACCTGACAGAGAAGTGAAAATGAACAGACACTGTTGACTTCAACTGAACATAAATGAAGATTGAAACACCCAAATGAAATGAAACTTTGTGAGAAAATAGTAGACTTATAGAGCTAACTTTACTAAGTTAAATCACTGAAAATGATGCACCAATCTCAGAGAAACCATCTCTGCAATCTGACTGAGAAAACTGAGAGATATGGCAGTGAGTAGTACACTTCACAAGAACATGGAAATATGAACTCAAATGATCATGAAAATGAAAGTATATTGCTTGTACAATACAATGGACTTACTGATACATATGTGTGCCTTGGAATCACACCTTGATATGGCATAAAGCGCAGCTCTTGGAGGTCTTCACATAGGTCTCTCTAACCACGACTAAAGTTGCCATCTATTTATAGCTGAGTTTGGGAGGCTAACTTCCCTCAATCACTCTCCAATCAATTAGTGATTGATTTGATTCTCTACCTACCAGAAATCACGAATTCGTGGCTCCTCTTTGCCTTTTTGATCAAGCGGACTCAACCACTTAAGATTCTTTCACTTTTACATTAAGTAAAGTCTTCAAAAGTTACAAGAGGTAGTTCACAAGTGAACTTTACATAGTCTTCATTTTAAGGCTTCTTCTATGACTTTGTGGGACTCAAGCCAATACTTAGGCTTGTCATAGACTTGCTCCAACAAGTTTTTACCTTTTTAGAGTTTTATTCTCATATTCGAGCGCTTTCCTACAAGAAAAAATAAAAAACACATGCACATGCACTTGCTCACAAGCTCTCTCTCTCTCTCTCTCTTACAAATGATGTGAGAAGATGGATATGGTAAATTTTTGGAATTTTTTCGAGATGAAAAAAGATGATGTGGGGATGAGAAATGAGTATAGGGGAGGTGAAAGAAGCTAAAAACAACACAAAAACAAAAACAAAACTAAAATTAATTACCTTTCAATGCGAATTCTCACTATATTCTTACCATCGCACGTTCGTCCTAGAGCTCATCCCCAACAACGGTACCAAGGAAGAAAATTTCTTAAATATTTTAGGTGCTGTAAATATCTTACGGATGTCGTGTTTTAGATTGCTGTAAATATCTTACAGATGTCTGAGTTCATTCAGCATTTTTCTCAACATATCTTCATTCAAGAAACTGCAATAAAACTAGACCTTTTTCAAGAAGAAATAGTAGATTTTCAATGAATGATAAATAAAACACAGAATGGATAACAGCATGTGGAATGCGAATGTAACAGAAATGACATATATAACAGCTCATGCATACTCGATAATCCAAGTGTTTACAGATTGGGTGAGCAAATTATTCGAGTGTAAATGATTGCGACTGAGGTCGCTTAGAAAGACGGAAGGTTGAAACGTACAAGTGAGGGGCGGAGGAGGAGACCTCTGAAGCTATTTTCTAGAGATCGCGTGCACTTCTGTATAGACGATGATGGACGACTTTTAGCAGGTGACGATGATGGACGACTCTGAAGCTCATCTTGAATTGATGATGATCGCGTGGTGTTTCTGTATAGACGATGATGGACGACTCTGAAGCTCACCTTGAATTGATGTTGCACATTCGCTGTTGACTTTGGTCGGCGAATTGCAGGTTGGCGGAGAAATATCAGCATGTTGACCTCCTCAACGTATACAAAAGCTTTTAAAACACACATGAAGTCGTTCAAACTTCAACCATCATTACACGTTGGATTTTGAATTTGTTTGACATTTTTTGTTTCACCTATTGTCTGTTTAATATGATAGACTTACTTTACCCTCTTAAATGGAAAGAAATAGGTAATATGCTCATAAAAATAATAAAGCCTGATTACGCCATTAGGACCTTTATAAAGAAAATATAATATAGGAAGGCTAAGGCCGAACTTCCTTTATATAAAAAAAGAAAATATAATTTACTAAAGAAGGATCGTGAAAATATACGGCCTCAAAAGGTGGGGAGGAGATATTCCGTATAAATAAAGTTATATTACATCAAATATCATTAGAAGTTCTATGGGAGTATACTAACACAAAGAATCTCTCTACCTACTATGTTTGAGTATACTAACAATAATATGGTTAATAGATATGAAAACAAACGTTCATAAATATTTATATACACATAGATACACAGGTTCATATACACAATCACACACATACACACAATAGCACATACACATATACATACACATATGTTTACATCACACATAAATATATATATAATCAAACACACATACATAAACATGAAAACATAAACACATACAAAAATGCATGCATACATAGTTACATACATACACCCATACTTACATACATACACACATATACATACATACATACACAATACATACACACATACACATGCAAAGATATAGACATACAAAAATACATACACACATGCACATAAATACACTTACACACACATACATATGCACAGATATAGATAGAATGTTCTTTTTATTACAAGTAGAATGTTTTTTGCACGTTTAATATATTTTTGTTAGTTATGGAATGTGTGCCTTTTCTGCTCATGGTCTATGATCCATTTTGCTTATTTCGTGTGTGCCTTATGATTATTTTTAAGAAATTCCTTTCTCTAGGGAAAATTCTACCAAATGTTTTATTTCCATATGGTGTTATATATACAAAAAGACATAAACATAAACACTAACATAGACACATATACACATAGACACATACACACATATACACATACGCACATACACATAGATACATACAAGTAAACATACACATACATTTAAAGACTTATATAGACACATGTTGATACACATACACACATATACATGCATACATGCATGCACACATATAAATACAAACATATACACTTAGATACACACATACATGTACATAAACACATAGGAATGAGTAAAAATTTGAATTCAAATTCAAACTTTTGGCTCACTATGATCAAACTCCTATATGCTAGGAGATATTCTTTCAATCAAACAACTAACTTTTCCACGAATCCTTTTGGTAGGTGATTACAAGATATTCCAAGTCAATTTGACTTCTACAATGAGATAAAGTGGTAATTAACCACTAGCAATGGTTCTTATGCTTCTTCACATATGTATGATCTTCAAGATATCTTTGAAGCCAAATGTGTAGGCTTGTGATTTACACCAACAGCTCCCCCTCAAGCCAAACATTTTGGCTTAAGTCTTCATCTTCAATCTTCAAGTATATCCTGCAATCCAATCATGGATTTGAACCTGCAAAGTTTGGTTCCATCCAAAGCTTTAGTTAACAAATCTGCACATTGCATGTTGGTTGATACATAGGTTAGTTGAATGTCCTTGCTTATCAACTTCTCTCTCACATAATGGTAATGGACCTCTATGTGTTTGGTCCTAGCATGATAAATAGGATTAGCTGTTGTATTATCTCCAAAGATTATTGGAGACCTAGTAAATAAACCCAATTCTGTATACAAAAGCTTAATCCATATTGCTTCTTGTGTGGCATTAGCTAGTCCTCTATACTCTGCCTCTATGGAAGACAAAGCAACAGTAGGTTGCTTCTTTGAAGACCATGAAATTGGTTTGTCACCTGCAAAAGAAATGTATCCAGAAGTGCTCCTCCTATCATCCTTGCATCTTGCCCAATCTCCATCTGAATAAATTTTGATATCAATATCTGAAGTGTAAGGGAAATACAAACCATGGTTCTGTGTACCCTTGAGATACTTCAAGATTCTCTTGGCAACCTCTAGGTGAGGTATCCTTAGCTTGTGCATAAATTGACTTAGCACACTAACACCATATGCAATATCTATCCTTGTTAAGGTAGCATAGTTCAAGCTACCCACCATACTTTGATAACTTGTAATGTCATTTACTTCATCACCTTCATGGGCACTTAGTTTTAGGTTTACCTCCATTCGAGTGCTTGCTACTTTAGCATCCTGCAAATGAAACTTGTTCAACATGTCCTGTATATACTTTTTCTGAGTAATATATATCCCTGAGTTAGTGTAGACTAATTCAAGTCCCAAAAAATACTTCAATAGACCAAGATCATTGATCTTGAACTGTCTCCTCATAGTCAATGCCTTGGGTTTCTGCAAAACCCTTGGCTACCAATTTGGCTTTGTACCTATTAATTGTGCCATCAGAATTCCTTTTAAGCTTGTAGATCCATTTGGATCCTATTACCTTCATTGAGTCCTTCTTAGGTACTAACTCCCATGTGTCACTTTCTTTAAGTGCATCAATCTCCTCATCCATAGCTTCTTTCCATTCTGATTTGGTTAATGCTTCTTCATATGATCCTTGTTCTTCATTTGACAAATCTTTGGCAAGATAAATAGAATGTTTAGTAACAAGAGTTGTATCATACCCATATCTGATAGGTTTTTTGCTTTCTCTTTGTGATCTTCTAAATGGTTGAATTGAAGATTCAGGTATGTCTTCAAGCTTCTTCATCTTCATTTTGCCTTTGGACTTCCATGCTTTGAATTCTTCAAGATTGATAGTAGTCTCATCATCTGAACTTGAGTCTTCATTCTGAGTAGGTTCCTCCTTTGTAAGACTTGGAAATTCCTCTTCCAAATCATAGGGTAACTTAACCTTCCTGCATTAATTCTCATACCAAGAATCATTTTCATCAAAGACAACATCTCTGCTTACCGTGAATCCCTTATTGGTAGGATTATAAAACTTGTAACCTTTTTTATTTAAATCATTACCCAATAAAGATGCATTTTTTAGCCTTTGGGTCTAGCTTACCTCTTATCTGAGAAGGAATGTGTACATATGCTACACATCCAAATATTTTGCAAATGTCAAGTGAAGGTCTCTTACCATGCCATGCTTCATAGGGTGTCATGCCATCAAGAGACTTAGATGGTAACCTATTTATGAGGTAAGTGGCAGTAGAAACACTCTCTGCCCATAGATAGTTAGGTAACTTTTTCTCATTCAACATAGATCTAGCTGTCTCAACAATTAATCTATTTCTTCTCTCAGCTACACCATTTTGTTCAGGAGAATACCTTGTGGTTATTTCTCTTTTGATGCCTCTTTCCTGCAAGAAGTCCTCAAATTCATTGGAGAAGTACTCACCTCCTCCATCTAACCTTAGCCTTTTCAAATTCCTTCCTGTGTGATTTTCAACTATTGCAAGATATTTTTTAAAGCAATTAAATACCTCATCCTTGTGCTTCATGAAGTACAATACAGTCCATCTGTTGGGAAAGATGGATGGATGCTCCAAGGGACTGAGTAGGTACTGCTAAACCTGCTTTGTACCAGCCCTCTTTTGCTTCTGACTTGATAACTAGACCTCCTTGGTTTTCCAATGACACCATAAAATGTCCTATGTACTTTGGAAATGATGTGTGCAATGATTGAATCAAAATAGATAACTTTGGAAGTCACAAACTCAAGAAAACCTTATATTTATGGCTTGACACCTGCTGGGTATTTTGCTCAGTATGACCAACATAGTAGGAATTGGAAAAATTCCTTTTAGGGGTATTTAATTATCTTAGTAAGCTAACTATTCAAAGTGGAATGATATAAAATGATTAACTATGCTACGCTATACCCCCGACTTTTTAGGACTCTAGCAGAAAATGACGAGAGATCACCTCGAAACAGATTTCTCCAAAATCGCTAAATAGAATGTCTTCAAACATTGATAGCATGTAGCTGACTTCAATCTGAATCCAACAAGCTTTGAATCACTGAATTTGGTGAAGCATTGACCGAGATATGCCCTTGACAAGTTGACACACTTTTGAGTAGACTAACAGAGAACTCAGAGATGGACAATGTGAATGTATGTATTAATAAACACTTGTATACAACTCCATTGGCATGAACTTCATTGCCAAATCGTGTAGAGAGGTGTGAGCTAGAGTGTAGACCTCACACACACTCAAAAATCAGTAATGATAGGCTCGGGAGTGCTCTCTCTTACCCGTGACTTTTCATGTCCATTTTTATAAGGAATGAGTAAAAATTTGAATTCAAATTCAAACTTTTGGCTCCCTATGATCAAGCTCCTATATGCTAGGAGATATTCTTTCAATCAAACAAATAACTTTTCCACGAATCCTTTTGGTAGGTGATAACAAGAGATTCCAAGTCAATTTGACTTTTACAATGAGATAAAGTGGTAATTAACCACTAGCAATGGTTCCTATGCTTCTTCACATATGTATGATCTTCAAGATATCTTTGAAGCCAAATGTGTAGGCTTGTGATTTACACCAACAGCTCCCCCTCAAGCCAAACATTTCGGCTTAAGTCTTCATCTTCAATCTTCAAGTATATCTTGCAATCCAATCATGGATTTGAACCTGCAAAGTTTGGTTCCATCCAAAGCTTTAGTTAACAAATCTGCACATTGCATGTTGGTTGATACATAGGTTAAGAATGTCCTTGCTTATCAACTTCTCTCTCACATAATGGTAATGGACCTCTATGTGTTTGGTCCTAGCATGATAAATAGGATTAGCTGCAAGGTGAAGAGAACTTGTATTATCTCCAAAGATTATTGGAGACCTAGTAAATAAACCCAATTCTGTATACAAAAGCTTAATCCATATTGCTTCTTGTGTGGCATTTGCTAGTCCTCTATACTCTGCCTCTGTGGAAGACAAAGCAATAGTAGGTTGCTTCTTTGAAGACCATGAAATTGGTTTGTCACCTGCAAAAGAAATGTATCCAGAAGTGCTCCTCCTATCATCCTTGCATCCTGCCCAATCTGCATCTGAATAAATTTTGATATCAATATCTTAAGTGTAAGGGAAATACAAACCATGGTTTTGTGTACCCTTGAGATACTTCAAGATTCTCTGTGCAACCTCTAAGTGAGGTATCCTTGGCTTGTGCATAAATTGACTTAGCACACTAACACCATATGCAATATATATCCTTGTTAAGGTAGCATAGTTCAAACTACCCACCATACTTTGATAGCCTATAATGTCTTTGACTTCATCACCTTCATGGGCGCTTAGCTTTAGGTTTACTTCCAGTGGAGTGCTTGCTACTTTAGCATCCTGCAAGTGAAACTTCTTCAACATATCCTGTATATATTTTTTCTGAGTGATGTATATCCCTGAATTAGTGTAGACTAATTCAAGTCCCAAAAAATACTTCAATAGACCAAGATCATTGAGCTTGAACTCCTTCATCATTTGACTTTTGATGTATTTGATTCCATTGACATCATTACCTGTAATGATGATATCATCAACATAAACACAAAGGTATATTACCTCTGAATTACTTCTCTTAATGAACAGAGAAGTATTTGCCTTGCTCATGACAAAACCTTGGTCTTGGAGGTATGTAGTTAACCTGTAATTCCATGCCCTAGGTGCCTCCTTCAATCCATATAAAGCCTTTTTTAATTTGCAAACATATGTTACATTCTTAGGGTCCTCATAACCAGGAGGTTGTGACATATATACCTCCTCTAAAATCCATCCATTCAAGAAAGCATTCTTGACATCCCATTGGTACATATTCCAATTTTTTGATGCAGCCACACTTACCAACACTCTGATGGTTGGCATCTTGGCCACAGGTGAGAATGTCTCCTCATAGTCAATGCCTTGGGTTTGTGCAAAACCGTTGGCTACCAATCTGGCTTTGTACCTATTAATTGTGCCATCAGAATTTCTTTTAAGCTTGTAGATCCATCTGATCCTATTACCTTCGTTGAGTCCTTCTTAGGTACTAACTCCCATGTGTCACTTCCTTGAGTGCTTCAATTTCCTCATCCATAACTTCTTTCCAATCTGATTTGGTTATGGACTCTTTATATGATCCTGGTTATTCATTTGACAAGTCTTTGTCAAGATAAACAGAATGTTTAGTAACAAGAGATGTATCATACCTATATCTGATAGGTTTTTTGCTTTCTCTTTATGATCTTCTAAATGGTTGAGTTGAAGATTCAGGTATGTCTTCAAGCTTCTTCATCTTCATTTTGCCTTTGGACTTCCATGCTTTGAATTCTTCAAGATTGATAGTAGTCTCATCATCTGAGACTACTATCAATCTTGAAGAATGAATCTTTGATGAAAATGATTCTTGGTATGAGAATGAATGCAGGAAGGTTAAGTTACCCTATGATTTGAAAGAGGAATTTCCAAGTCTTACAAAGGAGGAACCTACTCAGAATGAAGACAACATCTCTGCTTAGCATGAATCCCTTATTGGTAGGATTATAAAACCTGTAACCTTTTTTATTTAAATCATACCCAATAAAGATGCATTTTACAGCCTTTGGGTCTAGCTTACCTCTTGTCTGAGAAGGAATGTGTACATATGCTACACATCCAAATATTTTGCAATTGTCAAGTGAAGGTCTCTTACCATGCCATGCTTCATAGGGTGTCATGCCATCAAGAGACTTAGATGGTAACCTGTTTATGAGGTAAGTGGCAGTAGAAACACTCTCTGCCCATAGATAGTTAGGTAACTTCTTCTCATTCAACATAGACCTAGTTGTCTCAACAATTAATCTATTTCTTCTCTCAGCTACCCCATTTTGTTCAGGAGAATACCTTGTGGTTATTTCTCTTTTGATGCCTCTATACTGCAAGAAGTCCTCAAATTCATTTGAGAAGTACTCACCTCCTCCATCTGACCTTAGCCTTTTCAAAGTCCTTCCTGTCTGATTTTCAACTAGTGCAAGATATTTTTTAAAGCAATTAAATACCTCATCCTTGTGCTTCATGAAGTACAATACAGTCCATCTGCTATAATCATCAATGAAAGACACATAGTACCTTGATCCTGAGACAATGGGGTCTTTGCTTGGTCCCCATACATCTGTGTGTACAAGCTCTAGGTAGTTTTCATGCATGTATCCTTTCTTTGAGAAGGGTAACCTGTGAGACTTCCTAAATTGACAAGCACCACACTTGTAAATCATATGTTGCTTGGATACATTGGGTATCCCAAGCACAGAATGGTCCCTGCACATTTATTTCAAGGTTCTTTCTCCTATGTGTCCTAAGCTTTTGTGCCAAATCTCAAGCTCTGGAAGTGTTTGATGTTTATAACTGTATAGTGCAATATTCTTTGTATCTTCTAACTCAAAAGTGAAAATTCTACCTGATTTTTCTCCTTTAGCAATCCTCTTGAACCCATGCCTTTGATCCTCCACATATGCTCCATATTGATTGAATCTATCCTGCAAACCTTTCTCCACAATCTGACCAACACTCATCAAATATTTTGGTAATGGTTGGTACATAGAGTACCCTGCTCAACAAATTCTGATTTCCATCACAACTCTTAACATTTCCAACTTTAACTACTGAATGCTTTGTGTCATCACATGTTTGGACTTGATGCTTACCTTTTCGTTCCTCAAGATTAGAGAGTAGTGCTACATTGCCAGCCACATGATTTGAGCATCCTGAGTCAATGTCGAATAGGTGGTCATCATTTGTACCTGACTTTGAAGTCATGTTCATGATTAGAAGAGAGTCATCCTGCTCCTCTGTGTAGTTGTTGTAATCCTTCGTGGATTTGAATCCTCCTTGATAGTTGCCATTGTAATTATTGTTGTAGTTGTTGTTGTAGTTATTGTTCTAGCCTTGGTGATGGTTGAATCTACCTCTTGATTGTGAGTATCCACCTCTTTGATATCCTCTTCCTCTCTGATTCTTGTAATTCTTGAAACACTCATCTGTAGTATGATTTGATAAACCACAAATGTTGCATTGTGAGGAGTTATAAGATCTCCCCCTACCTTGCTTACCTCCTCTACCCCTTCCTCTTGATGATCTACCTCTCCCTACATAGTTGGCTTGAGAGGTTGATCCTTCATCTTCCATCGTCTTGCTCTTGCCTTTATCTTTAGACTTCTTATCAGTGTATAGGGCAGAAGAGTTATTACCTTTGGATGTGTCTCCATTCTTCTTGAGCTTTGCTTCATGAGTAAACAATTATCCCTTGAGAGTTGTAAGATCTGGAGTGTGCATGTCCATGTAAAGATCCATGGTAGTGGTGAAGCTTTCCCATTTGTCATCAGCCTTGATCCCATTGATCACTTGCCTTACAATCTATTCTTCTTCAATCTCTTCTCCTATGCTTGCTAATTGATCTGCTACATCTTTAATCTTGGTCACAAATTCAGAAATAGCTTGCTTAGGTTGCTTCCTTAATGTTGTGAATTCAATCCACAACTGATTTTTCCTAGCCCTTGTGTTGGAGGAAAAATAAGATGACAAGGTTTCCCAAGTCTCTTGGGATGTCTTACAATTTCTAATATGTGGCAAAAGAATATCAGATATAGAGTTGAGTAAATAAG
Organism: Ceratopteris richardii; assembly: GCA_020310875.1. Lineage (NCBI taxonomy): Eukaryota > Viridiplantae > Streptophyta > Polypodiopsida > Polypodiales > Pteridaceae > Ceratopteris > Ceratopteris richardii. Next base: position 12,299,056 of record CM035414.1, on the reverse strand, counting down.
ACCTTGCCAATGCATCCTTAGCACACCATGTGTTGAGCTTTTCATGTTCTTCCTTGGTTGGTAATCCTCTTGTTTGAATGAGGGCAATTCCTCATCTCCTGAGATGTATCCATAAAGACTCCTTCCTTGTAAGTAGGTCTTCATCCTTAGAGACCATGCCTGATAATTTTTCCTGTCCAATTTGTCAATAAATGAAGGAAAACCATCTCCCATTTTACCTTGACTTGCTCTGATACCACTATTGGGAAAGATGGATCGATGCTCCAAGAGATTGAGTAGGTATTGCTAAACCTACTTTGTAACAGCCCTCTTTTGCTTCAGACTTGATAAATAGACCTCCGTAATTTTCTAATGACACCATAAAATGTCCTATGTACTTTGGAAATGATGTGTGCAATGATTGAATCAAAACAGATAACTTAGGAAGTCACAAACTCAAGAAAACCTTCTATTTATGGCTTGACAACTACTGGGTATTTTGCTCAATATGACCAGCATATAAGGAATTGGAAAAATTCCTTTTAGGGGTATCTAATTAGCTTAGTAAGCTACCTATTCCAAGTGGAATGATATAAAATGATAAACTATGCTAAGAGAAATCAATTTAGCAAGTTAAGCTATACCCCTGACTTTTTAGGACTATAGCAAAAAATGACCAGAGATCATCTCGACACGGATTTCTCCAAAATGGTTGAATAGAATGTCTTCAAACTTTGTTAGCATGTATATGACTTCAATCAAAATCCAACAAGCTTTGAATCACTGAATTTGGTGAAGAATTGACCGAGATATGCCCTTGACAAGTTGACAGACTTTTGAGTAGACTAACAGAGAACTCAAAGATGGACAATGTGAATGTATGTATTAATAAATACTTGTATACAAGTCCATTGGCATGAAATTCATTTCCAAATGGTAAAGAGAAGTGTGGGCTAGAGTGTAGACCTCACACACACTCAAAAATAAGTAATGATAGGCTCAGGAGTGCTCTCTCTTACCCGCGACTTTTCATGTCCATTTTTTTAAGGAATGAGCAAAAATTTGAATTCAAATTCAAACTTCTAGCTCCCTATGATCAAGCTCCTATATGCTAGGAGATATTCTTTCAATTAAACAACTAACTTTTCCACGAATCCTTTTGGTAGGTGATTACAAGAGATTCCAAGTCAATTTGACTTTTTACAATGAGATAAAGTGGTAATTAACCACTAGAAATGGTTCCTATGCTTCTTCACATATGTATGATCTTCAAGATATCTTTCAAGCCAAATGTGTAGGCTTGTGATTTACACCAACACCACCTGCTATAATCATCAATGAAAGACACATAGTACCTTGATCCTGAGACAGAGGGGTCTTTGCTTGGTCCCCATACATCTGTGTGTACAAGCTCTAGGTAGTCTTCATGCATGTATCCTTTCTTTGAGAAGGGTAACCTGTGAGACTTCCCAAATTGACAAGCACCACACTTGTAAATCATATGTTGCTTGGATACATTGGGTATCCCAAGCACACATTGGTCCCTGCACATTTGTTTAAAGGTTCTTTCTCCTATGTGTCCTAACCTTTTGTGCCAAATCTCAAGCTCTGAAAGTGTTTGATCTTTATAACTGTATAGTGCAATATTCTTTGTATCTTCTAACTCAAAAGTGAAAAGTCTACCTGATTTTTCTCCTTTAGCAATCCTCTTGAACCCATGCCTTGGATCCTCCACATATGCTCCATATTGATTGAATCTACCCTGCAAACCTATCTCCACAATCTGACCAACACTCATCAAATTTTTGGTAATGGTTGGTACATAGAGTACCCTGCTCAACAAATTCTGATGTCCATCACAACTCTTAACATTTCCAACTTTAACTACTGAATGCTTTGTGTCATCACATGTTTGGACTTGATGCTTACCTTTTGGTTCCTCAAGATCAGAGAGTAGTGCTACATTACCAGCCACATGATTTGAGCATCCTGAGTCAATGTAGAATAGGTGGTCATCATTTGTACCTGACTTTGAAGTCATGTTCATGATTAGAAGAGAGTCATCCTGCTCCTCTGTGTAGTTGTTGTAATCCTTCCTTGATTTGAATCCTCCTTGATAGTTGCCATTGTAATTATTGTTGTAGTTGTTGTTGTAGTTATTCTTGTAGCCTTGGTGATGGTTGAATCTACCTCTTGATTGTGAGTATCCACCTCTTTGATATCCTCTTCCTCTCTGATTCTTGTAATTCCTGAAACACTCATCTGTAGTATGATTTGATAAAGCACAAATGTTGCATGGTGAGGAGTTATAAGATCTCCCCCTACCTTGCTTACCTCCTCTGCCCCTTCCTCTTGATGATCCACCTCTCCCTGCATAGTTGGCTTGCGAGGTTGATCCTTCATCTTCCACCTTCTTGCTCTTGCCTTTATCTTTAGACTTCTTATCAGTGTATAGAGCAGAAGAGTTATTACCTTTGGATGTGTCTCCATTCTTCTTGAGCTTTGCTTCATGAGTAAACAATTGTCCCATGAGAGTTGTAAGATCTGGAGTGTGCATGTCCATGTAAAGATCCATGGCAGTGGTGAAGCTTTCCCATTTGTCATCAGCCTTGATCCCATTGATCACTTGCCTTACAATCTATTCTTCTTCAGTCTCTTCTCCTATGCTTGCTAATTGATCTGCTACATCTTTAATCTTGGTCACAAATTCAGAAACAGCTTGCTTAGGTTGCTTCCTTAATGTTGTGAATTCAATCCACAACTGATTTTTCCTAGCCCTTGTGTTGGAGGAAAAATAAGATGACAAGGTTTCCCAAGTCTCTTGGGATGTCTTACAATTTCTAATATGTGGCAAAAGAAAATCAGATATAGAGTTGAGTAAATAAGACCTTGCCAATGCATCCTTAGCACACCATGTGTTGAGCTTTTCATGTTCTTGCTTGGTTGGTAATCCTCTTGTTTTGAATGAGGGTAATTCCTCATCTCTTGAGATGTATCCATAAAGACTCGTACCTTGTACGTAGGTCTTCATCCTTAGAGACCATGCCTGATAATTTTTCCTGTCCAATTTGTCAATAAATGAAGGAAAACCATCTCCCATTTTACCTTGACTTGCTCTGATACCACTGTTGGGAAAGATGGATGGATGCTCCAAGAGATTGAGTAGGTACTGCTAAACCTACTTTGTACCAGCCCTCTTTTGCTTCAGACTTGATAACTAGACCTCCTTAATTTTCCAATGACACCATAAAATGTCCTATGTGCTTTGGAAATGATGTGTGCAATGATTGAATCAAAACAGATAACTTAGGAAGTCACAAACTCAAGAAAACCTTCTATTTATGGCTTGACACCTATTGGGTATTTTGCTCAATATGACCAGCATATAAAGAATTGGAAAATTTCCTTTTAGGGGTATCTAATTAGCTTACTAAGCTACCTATTCCAAGTGGAATGATATAAAATGATAAACTATGCTAAGAGAAATCAATTTAGCAAGTTAAGCTATACCCCCGACTTTCTAGGACTATAGCAAAAAATGACCACAGATCACCTCGACACAGATTTCTCCAAAATGGCTGAATAGAATGTCTTCAAACTTTGAAAGCATGTATATGACTTCAATCGAAATCTAACAAGCTTTGAATCACTGAATTTGGTGAAGATTTGACCGCGATATGCCCTTGACAAGTTGATAGACTTTTGAGTAGACTAACAGAGAACTCAGAGATGGACAATGTGAATGTATGTATTAATAAACACTTGTATACAAGTCCATTGGCATGAACTTCATTTCCAAATGGTAAAGAGAAGTGTGGGCTAGAGTGTAGACCTCACACACACTCAAAAATAAGTAATGATAGGCTCAGGAGTGCTCTCTCTTACCCGTGACTTTTCATGTCCATTTTTTTAAGGAATGAGTAAAAATTTGAATTCAAATTCAAACTTCTGGCTCCCTATGATCAAGCTCCTATATGCTAGGAGATATTATTTCAATCAAACAACTAACTTTTCCACAAATCCTTTTGGTAGGTGATTACAAGAGATTCCAAGTCAATTTGACTTTTACAATGAGATAAAGTGGTAATTAACCACTAGCAATGGTTCCTATGCTTCTTCACATATGTATGATCTTCAAGATATCTTTCAAGCCAAATGTGTAGGCTTGTGATTTACACCAACACCACGTGCTATAATCATCAATGAAAGAGAGATAGTACCTTGATCTTGAGACAGAGGGGTCTTTGCTTGGTCCCCATACATCTGTGTGTACAAGCTCTAGGTAGTCTTCATGCATGTATCCTTTCTTTGAGAAGGGTAACCTGTGAGACTTCCCAAATTGACAAGCACCACACTTGTAAATCATATGTTGCTTGGATACATTGGGTATCCCAAGCACACATTGGTCCCTGCACATTTGTTTCAAGGTTCTTTCTCCTATGCCAAATCTCAAGCTCTGAAAGTGTTTGATCTTTATAACTGTATAGTGCAATATTCTTTGTATCTTCTAACTCAAAAGTGAAACGTCTACCTGATTTTTCTCCTTTAGCAATCCTCTTGAACCCATGCCTTGGATCCTCCACATATGCTCCATATTGATTGAATCTAACTTGCAAACCTTTCTCCACAATCAGACCAACACTCATCAAATTTTTGGTAATGGTTGGTACATAGAGTACCTTGCTCATTAAATTTTGATTTCCATCACAACTCTTAACATTTCCAACTTTAACTACTGAATGTTTTGTGTCATCACATGTTTGGACTTGATGCTTACCTTTTGGTTCCTCAAGATCAGAGAGTAGTGCTACATTGCCAGCCACATGATTTGAGCATCTTGAGTCAATGTAGAATAGGTGGTCATCATTTGTACTTTGAAGTCATGTTCATGATTAGAAGAGAGTCATCCTGCTCCTCTGTATAGTTGTTGTAATCCTTCCTGGATTTGAATCCTCCTTGATAGTTGCCATTGTAATTATTGTTGTAGTTGTTGTTGTAGTTATTGTTGTAGCCTTGGTGATGGTTGAATCTACCTCTTGATTGTGAGTATCCACCTCTTTGATATCCTCTTCCTCTCTGATTCTTGTAATTCCTGAAACACTCATCTGTAGTATGATTTGATAAACCACAAATGTTGCATGGTGAGGAGTTATAAGATCTCCCCCTACCTTGCTTACCTCCTTTGCCCCTTCCTCTTGATGATCCACCTCTCCCTGCATAGTTGGCTTGAGAGGTTGATCCTTCATCTTCCACCTTCTTGCTCTTGCCTTTATCTTTAGACTTCTTACCACTGTATAGGGCAGAAGAGTTATTACCTTTGGATGTGTCTCCATTCTTCTTGAGCTTTGCTTCATGAGTAAACAATTGTCCCATGAGATTTGTAAGATCCGGAGTGTGCATGTCCATGTAAAGATCCATGACAGTGGTGAAGCTTTCCCATTTGTCATCAGCCTTGATCCCATTGATCACTTGCCTTACAATCTGTTCTTCTTCAATCTCTTCTCCTATGCTTGCTAAGTGATCTGCTACATCTTTAATCTTGGTCACAAATTCTGAAACAACCTGCTTAGGTTGCTTCCTTAATGTTGTGAATTCAATCCACAACTGATTTTTCCTAGCCCTTGTGTTGGAGGAAAAATAAGATGACAAGGTTTCCCAAGTCTCTTGGGATGTCTTACAATTTCTAATATGTGGCAAAAGAAAATCAGATATAGATTTGAGTAAATAAGACCTTGCCAATGCATCCTTAGCACACCATGTGTTGAGCTTTTCATGTTCTTCCTTGGTTGGTAATCCTCTTGTTTTGAATGAGGGCAATTCCTCATCTCCTGAGATGTATACATAAAGACTCCTTCCTTGTAAGTAGGTCTTCATCCTTAGAGACCATGCCTGATAATTTTTCCTGTCCAATTTGTCAATAAATGAACAAAAACCATCTCCCGTTTTACCTTGACTTGCTCTGATACCACTGTTGGGAAAGATGGATGGATGCTCCAAGAGATTGAGTAGGTACTGCTAAACCTGCTTTGTACCAGCCCTCTTTTGCTACAGATTTGAAAACTAGACCTCCTTAATTTTCCAATGACATCATAAAATGTCCTATGTACTTTGAAAATGATGTGTGCAATGATTGAATCAAAACAGATAACTTTGGAAGTCACAAACTCAAGAAAACCTTCTATTTATGGCTTGATACCTACTGGGTATTTTGCTCAATATGACCAGCATAGAAGGAATTGGAAAAATTCCTTTTAGGGGTATCTAATTAGCTAACTAAGCTACCTATTCCAAGTAGAATGATATAAAATGATAAACTATGCTAAGAGAAATCAATTTAGCAAGTTAAGTTATACCCCTGTCTTTTTAGGACTGTAGCAGAAAATGACCAGAGATCACCTCGACACAGATTTCTCCAAAACGGCTGAATAGAATGTCTTCAAAATTTGATAGCATGTAGAGGAGGTCAATTGGAATCCAACAAGCTTTGAATCATTGAAGTTGGTGAAGAATTGCCTGAGATATGCCCTTGACAAGTTGACAGACTTTTGAGTAGACTAACAGAGATCTCAGAGATGGACAATGTGAATGTATGTATTAATAAACACTTGTATACAAGTCCATTGACATGAACTTCATTGGCAAATGGTAAAGAGAGGTGTGGGCTAGAGTGTAGACCTCACACACACTCAAAAATTAGTAATGATAGGCTCGTGAGTGCTCTCTCTTACCCGTGACTTTTCATGTCCATTTTTATAAGGAATGAGTAAAAATTTGAATTCAAATTCAAACTTTTGGCTCCCTATGATCAAGCTCCTATATGCTCGGAGATATTCTTTCAATCAAACAACTAACTTTTCCACGAATCCTTTTGGTAGGTGATTACAGGAGATTCCAAGTCAATTCGACTTTTACAATGAGATAAAGGGTAATTATCCACTAGCAATGGTTCCTATGCTTCTTCACATATGTATGATCTTCAAGATATCTTTCAAGCCAAATGTGTAGGCTTGTGATTTACACCAACACCATCTGCTATAATCATCAATGAAAGACACATAGTACCTTGATCCTGAGATAGAGGGGTCTTGGCTTGGTCCCCATACATCTGTGTGTACAAGCTTTAGGTAGTCTTCATGCATGTATCCTTTCTTTGAGAAGGGTAACCTGTGAGACTTCCCAAATTGACAAGCACCACACTTGTAAATCATATATTGCTTGGATACATTGGGTATCCCAAGCACACATTGGTCCCTGCACATTTGTTTCAAGGTTCTTTCTCCTATGTGTCCTAACCTTTTGTGCCAAATCTCAAGCTCTGAAAGTGTTTGATCTTTATAACTGTATAGTGCAATATTCTTTGTATCTTCTAACTCAAAAGTGAAAAGTCTACCTGAATTTTCTCCTTTAGAAATTCTCTTGAACCCATGCGTTGGATCCTCCACATATGCTCCATATTGATTGAATCTAACCTGCAAACCTTTCTCCACAATCTGACCAACACTCATCAAATTTTTGGTAATGGTTGGTACATAGAGTACCCTGCTCAACAAATTCTGATTTCCATCACAAGTCTTGACATTTCCAAGTTTAACTACTGAATGCTTTGTGTCATCACCTGTTTGGAATTGATGCTTACCTTTTGGTTCCTCAAGATCAGAGAGTAGTGCTACATTGCCAGCCACATGATCTGAGCATCCTAAGTCAATGTAGAATAGGTGGTGTTGCTCTAGCACAATGGTAAGTACCACGTTAAGAAGCTTCACCTCCTTAATTGTCAATCCGCGGAAGAGATAGGAGTGATATGAAGATCATGAATGTGAGATGAAGTGAGAGTGAAGGTGAGAAGCATAGAAATGCACACACACATACACACACACTACGAAGAGACAAGCAAGACACAATGGAAGGTGAGAAATCAACTCTATTACTCAAGAACACTATTACAAGCTCCAAAGAACTCTAAACTCCAACAAGCTAACACTAACCAACCTCAAAAATGAGCTCTCTAGCTCTTTTTATAGTTTCTAGACTAGTTTTGACCGGTTTCACATCTAGTGACTGGCATAGTTAAAAACTAGGTCCTAGATGCTATTTGGAAGGGTAAATGATGTCTAAAAATAACGAAAATTGATACGCTTGTTCTACCTAAGCTCCTCAAGCTCGAGGACTCCTCGGCTTGCACAAAATGGAGCTATGGATTACAAAATGGGGTTTTCTATGTTACATATGTTACAATAGTGATAAAAATCACTGTTGGAGGTTTTTGGAAACTATTTGAAAACATAATTATTTGAAAAACGATTCGACTGGCTCCCTGCTTTGTCGTTACATGCTTCCGTGTCGTCTGTGCCTCTGGCTGCTTCCAACACCCCCCTCCCTCTCGCTTCTGTCGTCCCTGACAGAACCTTGCTGTGAGGTCTGCCGGATATAGTTCTGTAGGAGGTCTTGAGCGAGGGTGTGCTCGGAGATACGAATGCCTCGGGCCAGGTCTGCCTCGAGTTTCTCCCAGTCGATTGGTTGCGGTTCTTTCGCTGGCGGGAGCTGATAATGTGTGGAATAGACCATTCGTTCACAGGCAAATAATTGTAATAAATGTGTAGGCCTGCTTATGAATACCTCTGAATGGTATTCCCAGAAGCCGGTTGTGAACATCTCTTCGAATGTCTGCTTGTAGCACGCCGGTAGGTACTTTATTCTGCAGTGCCAGGCATAACACACCCGTAGCGATGGCGTTGTACTCATATCATATACCAGGTCAAAATTGCCATGCTCAAAGCCCGGGGTGTTGACATGTGGTGCCTTGACGCGTCGGAAGACTTTAAAAATCATTTGCATCATGTCAAAGATTTTGACAGTCATATGCGCCGCTATATCGTCCATATGCTTTAATCTAGGGAGCCAGTGGCGAATTGTAGCCATCATGTAGCCAACAGTTGGTAACTCAATGGGTGGCTTAAAATAGGGGTAATTCAACCAGTCTTGGCACTGCTTATTGTTTTGTACCTTAATAGCAAAGGCAGTCCAGGAGCGGTGTCGTGGCACTGGTCCCCAACACGGATTGTACTTCAAATGCAAAGGTGCCTTTACCCATGTACTCATCATCTCTGGATACTACTGTAGTAAATCTTTGCGCCACTCTGGTTGATAGATCCGTCCTTTTTGTGCATCTAGTGGCAAATCAGCCGCCTCGAATTGAGTTGCATGCGATGGTTTTTTACCTGTCTCTTTCTCAATGGCTAACTGGTATTCGGCCATTAACATGAAATACGGTTTATACTGTAGCTCGTGCCCAGATATGTATCTTCGCGCGGCCAAATGAGCAAAGAATGGAGATTGTAATATCTTTTCTTCTATCATCGCCATGGCATGTAATTGTGCCTCTACTCTCGCTGAGTGCGTTGTTCCAAGTTCCTCAATAGTCTTCATCCACGCGGGGGTCGGAAGTTCGTACGTCATCTGACCTTCGGTCGTGACGCGTCCGCTTGGGATGGGTTGTGGCTCGTACGCTTCTTCAAATGTTTCCTCCACCGGGATGGTGACCGTTTCTTCCTCAGCTGGAAGTTCAGGTGGGGAATCTGGCCTTGGTGGCGCTTCATATACTGCAATCCTTGATTCAAGGGTCGATACCTGGGCCCGTAATGAGTTGAGTTCCTCTAGGAGGTCAGGAGAGGGGTCCACAGGTGCTGGTATGTCGTGGTGTGCCGATTCTCGTAACTGGAGTAATTTTTTATCTTCTTTGAGTTTCTGTAACTCCTCGTTCATGCGATCGTATTCATCTAGTAATCTTACATGATCGTCTAGCAGCATCCTCATCGAGTCTGAAGGAATGGCTTTGAACCTGCTAGGACTGAGTGGTTGGTCTGGGTGGTCGAGCGCTGCTTCTAAGTTTTCTCGGTTCTGATCCTATAAGCGCTGGTTTTCTTCCTTGGCGGCTGCTAGGTGTCTTCGTAGTAAGCCCATGTTTCGTGTTAGCGTTGCATTGCGGACTGTCTGGGCTCTTAATAAGTTATCCAAGTCAGCAGTGGCTTCCTTGGTCTTTTCTTCGCTTTCTAGTTCCAATTTGTGATAAGCCTCGCATAATTCTTGGTATCGGGTGTTCAAAGAGGCATTCTCAATAGACAATAAATTAAGCTGCGACTGTAAGTCATTGGTTGTCCTCTGCAGCTGCTGATAATTATCACCAAGAGATGTGAACTCATCTCTTACTTGCGTCATACACATGAACATCTGTCGGAATGCATTATCTACAGTGGGTGATAGTATTAACGGGGTGCTAAATGAAGATGCAGTTGGTGTAGATGCAACGGGAACGGGGAATGGGGATGGGAAGGTGGATGATGTAGTGATTGTTGAAAATTGTGATGTGCCTAAAAATGTTTGTGCCGTGAGTGAAAGTGAGTGATGGTGCTGTGGGTGGTGAGATGTCCATGTCAGTGGACGTGTCTAGTGCGGTGACAGTGAATATGGGTGTGATCGTGGGTGCTCGTGCTGGTGTAAATACGGGATTTACAAAGGTTGAGGGGTAATTTACAGGGGGGCTGGCTGGAGCAGCTTGGTGGAAAGGGGAAAGAGGGGTTACAGTGGGTCGGGGAGGTGAGACGGGGGAGAAGGTTAACGGTGGTGGGAATGGAAATAGGGGTCTTGGAGTTGTGGGGAAAGATGGAAAAGATGGATGGAGGAAAGGGTTGGATAGAAAGGTGGGTGTGGGAGGGGGTAGACTAGGGCTGATGGGTGCGGGAATTGTGGGGTGAGTGGTCGTAAAGACGATTTCTGCAACGCCACCGGCGAATGGAGATGTTGGTCTGGGGGAAGGAGGGTGAATAGGGGAGGTTGGATGGACGGGTGGTGAGAGAGGAGCGGTTGGGGTGGTCGGTACTTCAGTGACTACTGCGGTTTGTACAGCTGTAGCGCGGGGTGGGGAATCTACAAAGATGGTTTCTACTGCCACCGAACTTTCGGGGACGAGGCGTGCCTCCCTGGCTTGTTCCGAAGACTGTGCTCCGGTTGGTACACGAATGTATTCGCCGGGCTTTGAAAGTAGTCGTACTCTGCGGGGGTCAAACTGTGGTAGTGGCTTTCGTTGCAAGTACCTGAGGGCTTCGTTGGAGCCTACTGATTTGACTAACTCTCGGAATCCTTTGATGTAGGCGTCTTCGAATCCGCCTGTGACAAGTTCTTGTTTTATTATTTTTTGACTCTCTTCCTCTGTCAGCTTTTTGCGTGCCCAAACTTTTTCCATAGTTCTATACAGCTTCTTGATAGCTAGTGTGTAAGCTGCTGCCTCGTAAGTTTCATCTTCATGGGTACTTGTATCGCCATGTGTGTCTGTTTGTTGGCCTTGGCCATCTGTCTGTTCATGCTCTTGGGATTCCTGTGTTCCCTGGCTAGCTTCGTCGTCTCCTTCGTCGTCATCGGTTGCTGTTCTTTCGTCATCAGAGCTGGACACGATCTGTCCTTGTGGCTGATCCCTGGGTGTGGTAGGGTAGCTAGGCCTTTCAAATTCTTGAGAAAACATTTTTCCTTCTGAAAACTGGAACTCATTGGAGAATGCATCAGGCATCTCAAAATCAAAAGTTTGGTCCAGTGGCTCTACTTGTCCTGGTTCTAAATGCGGTATTGGAAAAGAGAAAGCTTCCGCACCAATAGTGGTGGGAAGTTCAGCTGCTGTGGTGATAGGTTCTGTGGTTGTGGCTGCTTGGGGTGCAACGGTACTGGTGGTGCCCTCCGGCATAACTGGTCTTGATAACCATATACGAATTGGTCGTACTGTGGGAGTGGCTGGTGTTGGTGACTGCTCTGGAGATGGTTGTGGTGAGGGTGATTCTGGGACTTGTAGGCACGGGATAGTACCTCTCATCCGCTTTCCGGCTCTGCCTTTGCTAGACTTTCTAGCCTTCCTAGTGGTCCCTTTGAATGCTTTGAGTTCCTCACTGGTCATGGCACGCTCTATGGGTAAATCATATGCCAAGCACATATATATGATCCTGGTGAGGGCGCAGCACCCATTGATTACCTTCTTTCGCTCCCACCTATGTTGTGCCAAATAGAGCTGATCAATTATCCAGCTAGCTAGATCAACCGTTTGAGGTCCAGTACATGCTAAGTACAATCCAAACCAGATTCTCTTGTGGGGCATGGTAAAACGATCCTGAGCTGGGAAAGCAAAGTGCTGCATGCATATCCGTAATGGCTTAGAGAGCTCAGGTGTTATAGCATAAATATCCTCCCACTTAGTTACGTCACCACGCTTCATCTGCTCTGGGACTAGCCGTTCTTTCTCCGTTGGAGTGTGTGTTCCATGTGTTTTGATGGCAGCTCTGATTAAATCCTTTGAAAGATAAAATCTTTTGTAAGGTGGATCATCCACTAAAGAAGGCAAAATAAAGGTTCCTGGGATGTCCTTATTCTCTGAGGCCAGCAAAGTGGTGATTAAGTAATAACACCTATAAAAGTCAGGTTTGTTGGATGTGATGGCTGGATGCACTCAGAAGATCAAGCTGGTGCTGCAAATCCTGCTTCACACCTGCCCTCCTTTCTCTTCAGATATGCTTAGGAGACTCCTTGAGCTTCCAAATGACACCAAGAAACTATATATGTGCTTTACAAATTAATTGTGTAATAACCAAATCAAAACAGATGATTTTGAACCTTCACAAGTCCAAAAACTTTCTATTCCTGTAATGATACCTGCTCAGTCTTAAGCTTAGTGTGACCAGCACACTTACAATTGGATTAATTCCTTCTGGGAGTATTAAATTTACTTAACAAGCTACCATTAGCAAGTTAAATCACTCCAATTGATAAACTATGTACTGAGAATGATCTTTAGCAAAATCAGAGACACCCCCGACTTTTTAGGATCTACACAGAAAAATACCAGAGACTGCTTCGTCCGCCATTTCTCCCAAATGGCTGAATGGAATGACTTGAAACTTTGTAGTGTTGTAGAATACTTTGAGCTGGTTCCAATGAGCTTTGAATCATCCAATTTGGTTCAGTAGATCTTGAGATATGCCCTGTTGAAGTTGACAGACTTGGAGGTAGTCACTCAGAGAAAAAACAGAGAGTATGAATGTATGTATATTGATTAACTATAATGATTGTACATTCCCATTGGCATGTAATGTAATGCTCAATGGTACTCAGAGGTGTATGCTATAATGTAGCTCTCACACTCTCAATGATTTGCTTGGAATTGCCTCGGGAAGAGTGAAGCTGACCCGCGACTTTTACATAGCCTTTTTATAGAAGTTTTGAAGAGTGTTTGAATTTGAATTCAAACTAAAGTTCCCTTGATTCTCTCTACTAGACTTGGGGAGATATTCCCTCAACTGATTCATCTAATTTTTTCCACGACTCTAGTCTAGTAGGTGTGATTACATGAGTGGTAAAGTCATATAGACTTTTACATAAGATAAATGGTAAGAACAATAAGACTAGGTTCCTATGGTACTTGTTCCATGTGAATACTTCCTTCAAGGGTCCAAACTTTAGCCTTCCAAGGTTCCAATTGTCCAAGCCTTATGTTGAGTCTTCAAGGTACAAATCAAAGCCAAGTGTGAAGGCTTGTTTGCACCAACAGCTCCCCCTCAAGCCAAACACTTGCTTGAGTCTTCATCTTTAGTCTTCAATGATATCCTGTAATCCAATCATGGATTTAAACCTGCATAGCTTGCTTCCATCCAGAGCTTTAGTAAGCAAATCTGCACATTGTATATTAGTAGACACATATGATAATTGAATTTCTTTGCTAAGTAATTTCTCCCTCACATAGTGGTAATGAACCTCTATGTGTTTTGTCCTAGCATGATAAATTGGATTAGCTGCTAGGTGAAGAGAACTTGTGTTATCACCAAATATGATTGGTGGCCTTGTGTATAGGCCTAATTCTGAATATAATAGCTTCAACCATATGGCTTCTTGAGTGGCATTGGCTAGCCCTCTGTACTCTGCCTCAGTAGATGATAGAGCTACTGTGGGTTGTTTCTTGGATGACCAAGAAATTGGTTTATCACCTGCAAAGCATATGTAACCAGATGTACTCCTCCTGTCATCCTTGCAACCTGCCCAATCTGCATCTGAGTATACTTTGATATCAATGTCTGATGAATAAGGAAAGTACAAACCATGATTTTGTGTTCCCTTTAGATACTTTACTATCTTCTTGGCTGCCTCCAAATGTGGTACTCTTGGTTTATGCATAAATTGGCTAAGTACACTAACACCATATGATATATCAATCCTGGTTAAGGTAGCATAATTAAGACTACCTACCAAACTTTGGTAACCTGTAATATCCTTGAGTTCTTCTCCTTCATGTGCACTGAGTTTGTGGTTGACCTCCATAGGAATGTTTGAGACTTTAGCTTCCTGCAAATTAAACTTCTTGACCATGTCCTGAATGTACTTCTTCTGAGTAACAAATATACCTGAATTTGTGTAGATCAATTCAAGTCCTAGGAAGTACTTCAATAATCCAAGATCATTGATCTTGACTTCCTTCATCATTTGTCCTTTGATGTGTCTTATCCCCTGAACATCATTTCCTGTAATAATGATGTCATCAACATAGACACACAAGTATATTACCTCTGAATTGTTCTTCTTTATAAACAATGAAGTATCTGCTTTACTCATCACAAATCCTTGATCTAGGAGATAGGTTGTCAACCTGTAATTCCATGCTCTAGGTGCCTGCTTCAATCCATAGAGAGCCTTCTTCAATTTACAAACATGATTTACCTTATTGGGATCCTCATAGCCAGGTGGTTGTGACATGTAGACCTCTTCAGATATCCATCCATTCAAGAATGCATTCTTCACATCCAATTGGTACATGTTCCAATTCTTGGATGCAGCTACACTCACCATAACTCTGATAGTTGGCATCTTGGCCACAGGAGAAAATGTCTCCTCATAATCAATGCCTTGGGTTTGTGCAAAACCCTTGGCTACCAACCTAGCTTTATACCTGTTTATTGTGCCATCTGAGTTCCTTTTGAGTTTATAGATCCATCTGGATCCTATCACCTTCATGGAGCCTTTCTTGGGTACCAAGTCCCAAGTATCACTCTCCTTGAGAGCCTCCATTTCTTCATCCATTGCTTCCTTCCATTCTGGTTTAGTAATTGCTTCTTCAAATGTACCTGGTTCTTCATTCAAGAGATCCTTTGCAAGATATACAGAATGCTTGGTTACAAGTGAAGTATCATACCCATACCTAATAGGTTTCTTCTTTTCTCTTTGAGATCTCCTCATAGCTTGAGTTGAAGATTCTGGGTTGTCTTCTAGTTGCTTCATCTTCATCTTCCCTTTGGATTTCCAAGCCTTGAACTCTTCAATGTTGATGGTGTCTTCATCATCTGAGCTTGTGTCCTCTTTCTGAGTTGGTTCTTGTCTGATAAGCTTTGGAAAGTCTTCTTCCATATCATAAGGTAGGCTAACTTTCCTGCACTCATTTTCATACCATGAATCATTTTCATCAAAAATGACATCTCTGCTTACCTTGAAGCCTTTGTTTGAGGGGTTATAGAACCTGTATCCTTTCTGATTCAAATCATAACCAATGAAGATACACTTTTCAGCCTTAGGGTCTAGCTTTCCCCTTACCTGTGAGGGAATATGCACATATGCAACACACCCAAAGATTTTGCAATGATCCAGAGATGGTCTCTTACCATGCCAAGCCTCATAGGGTGTCATTCCATCAAGTGTCTTTGATGGCAACCTGTTGATTAAGTATGTGGCAGTAGATACACTCTCTGCCCAAAGATAATTTGGTAGTTTTTTCTCATTAAGCATAGACCTAGCTGTCTCTACAATGAGTCTATTCCTCCTTTCAGCTACCCCATTTTGTTCAGGTGAGTACCTTGTGGTAATCTCCCTCTTGATGCCTCTTTCCTGCAAGAATTCTTCAAAGTCATTGGAGAAGTATTCTCCACCACCATCTGACCTTAGCCTCTTCAAATGTCTACCTGTTTGATTCTCAACTAATGCAAGATACCTTTTGAAACAATTAAATACTTCATCCTTATGTTTCATGAAGTACAAGACAGTCCACCTGCTATAGTCATCAATAAAGGACACATAGTACCTTGATCCAGATATGGATGGCTCCTTGCTAGGTCCCCAAACATCTGTATGCACCAATTCCAAGTAATCTTCATGCATAAAACCTTTCTTGGTATAGGGTAATCTGTGTGACTTACCAAATTGACAAGCCCCACACTTGTATATCATGTGTTGCTTGGATACATTAGGTATCCCAAGCACACATTGATCCCTGCTCATTTGTTTTATGGTCCTCTCTCCAATGTGACCTAATCTCTTGTGCCACATCTCCAATTCTGATAGAGTTTGGTCCTTATAGTTGTACAAGGCAATATTCTTTGTATCCTCAAGTTCAAAGGTAAACAATCTACCTGATTTCTCTCCCTTGGCTATCCTTCTGAATCCATGTCTTGGATCCTCCACATATGCACCATGTTGAGTGAACCTGACCTGTAGACCTTTTTCAACAATTTGACCTACACTCATCAGATTCTTGGTGATTGTTGGAACATACAACACTCTGCTTAGTAAATTCTGATTACCATCACTTGTTTTGACATTGCCTACTTTAACAACTGAATGTTTAGTGTCATCACCTGTTTGCACTTGGTGCTTGCCTTTGGGTTCTTCCAAATCAGAGAGTAAGGCAACATTTCCAGCTACATGGTTAGAGCAACCTGAATCAATGTAGAACAAATGATCATCATTGATACTTGATTTAGATGTCATGTTCATGATCAACAAGGAATCATCTTGATCCTCTGCATAATTGTTGTAATCCTTTCTGTTCCTGTATCCACCTTGATAATTGCCATTGTGATTGTAGCTATTGTTGTAATTATTGTTGTAACCATGGTAGCCTTGAGATTGGTTGAATCTGCCTCTGCCTTGAGAGTATCCTCCTCTTTGGTGACCTCTTCCTCTTTGGTTCTTGTAGTTTTTGTAGCATTCATCTGTAGTATGGTTAGACAAGCCACAAATATTGCATGGAGATTGATTGTAGGGTCTCCCCCTACCTGACTTACCTCCTCTGCCCCTACCTCTAGAAGATTTACCTCTCCCTGCATAGTTTGCTTGGGAGGTAGAGCCTTCTTCATCAACCTTCTTGCTTTTACCCTTGTCTTTAGTCTTCTTATCAGTATATAGGGCAGAGGGATTGTTACCTTTTGATTGCTCTCCATTCTTTGTGATCTTTGCTTCATGTGTAAAGAGTTGTCCAATCAGAGTTGTTAGATCAGGTGCTTGGATGTCCATGTACAAGTCCATTGCTGTGGTAAAGCTCTCCCACTTGTCATCTGCCTTTAGTCCATTGATCACTTGTCTGACTATTTGCTCTTCCTCAATTTCTTCTCCAACACTTGCAAGTTGATCTGCAATGTCTTTGACTTTGGTGACAAAATCTGAGACACATTGTTTTGATTGCTTCCTAAGAGTTGTAAACTCAATCCATAGCTGATTCTTTCTGGCCCTTGTGCTTGATGAAAAATATGTTGACAAGGTTTCCCAAGTCTCTTGGGAAGTCTTACAGTTCCTTACATGAGGTAGAAGGAAATCAGAGATAGAGTTTAGAAGATATGACCTTGCCAAAGCATCTTTTGCACACCATTGATTGAGCCTTTCATGTTCATCCTTTGTAGGTAGGCCTCTGGTCTTGAATGAGGGCAACTCCTCATCTCCTGATATGTATCCATACAAGCTTCTCCCTTGTAGATAGGTCTTCATTCTCAATGACCAAGCCTGGTAATTATTTCTATCCAATTTGTCAATGAAGGAAGGGAAACCATCACCCATGATTACCTTATTAGCTCTGATACCACTGTTGGATGTGATGGCTGGATGCACTCAGAAGATCAAGCTGGTGCTGCAAATCCTGCTTCACACCTGCCCTCCTTTCTCTTCAGATATGCTTAGGAGACTCCTTGAGCTTCCAAATGACACCAAGAAACTATATATGTGCTTTACAAATTAATTGTGTAATAACCAAATCAAAACAGATGATTTTGAACCTTCACAAGTCCAAAAACTTTCTATTCCTGTAATGATACCTTCTCAGTCTTAAGCTTAGTGTGACCAGCACACTTACAATTGGATTAATTCCTTCTGGGAGTATTAAATTTACTTAACAAGCTACCATTAGCAAGTTAAATCACTCCAATTGATAAACTATGTACTGAGAATGATCTTTAGCAAAATCAGAGACACCCCCGACTTTTTAGGATCTACACAGAAAAATACCAGAGACTGCTTCGTCCGCAATTTCTCCCAAATGGCTGAATGGAATGACTTGAAACTTTGTAGTGTTGTAGAATACTTTGAGCTGGTTCCAATGAGCTTTGAATCATCCAATTTGGTTCAGTAGATCTTGAGATATGCCCTGTTGAAGTTGACAGACTTGGAGGTAGTCACTCAGAGAAAAAACAGAGAGTATGAATGTATGTATATTGATTAACTATAATGATTGTACATTCCCATTGGCATGTAATGTAATGCTCAATGGTACTCAGAGGTGTATGCTATAATTTAGCTCTCACACTCTCAATGATTTGCTTGGAATTGCCTCGGGAAGAGTGAAGCTGACCCGCGACTTTTACATAGCCTTTTTATAGAAGTTTTGAAGAGTGTTTGAATTTGAATTCAAACTAAAGTTCCCTTGATTCTCTCTACTAGACTTAGGGAGATATTCCCTCAACTGATTCATCTAATTTTTTCCACGACTCTAGTCTAGTAGGTGTGATTACATGAGTGGTAAAGTCATATAGACTTTTACATAAGATAAATGGTAAGAACAATAAGACTAGGTTCCTATGGTACTTGTTCCATGTGAATACTTCCTTCAAGGGTCCAAACTTTAGCCTTCCAAGGTTCCAATTGTCCAAGCCTTATGTTGAGTCTTCAAGGTACAAATCAAAGCCAAGTGTGAAGGCTTGTTTGCACCAACAAGGTTTGGGCAGAGGATCACTGAAATACTCCGTGAAGCCGGCTCTGGCCCAAACATGAGTTAAGTCCTGGGTGTTCTGTAGGCCTTCGAATTCTCTTGAGAAGAATTGATACTTGCCCCATGTGCGAAGATCAAATGCCAAATTGGCCTCAAATATGAAATCAGCGTCTGTTAATGGTCCTGCTAGGCCTTGAAACCAATGAGAATTACGATGAATCTTCTCGGTATATCCTCTAGGAGGATCATCGATTGGCATGGGTCCTGGAAAACCTTGAAACTCTGGTGGTTGCATAGTAGGATAAGATTCCGCGAGTAATTCTCCAATAGTGGCCACCGGTGCACTGGGGCCAGCTTCTGATGGTCCTGCTTCGGTTTGCATGATGACTGATGAGCTAATGGAAAAGATCTGCTACAAAAGATTAACACATTAGTATGGAAATTAATTATGATCCCATTAAGGTGAGACCACAATCCCTTTCCATAACCGATGTGTAACCCGTGTAGCCAAGTGTCGTGAAGTGATTAATGCAATGATTCTTTGTAGAGCTAATGCAGGTCTCTAGACACCTACATGGTTCAGATTATGCATACATTTCTTGATGAGCTTTTATTATGCATGATGTGGGGTTTGGGTGTATGAATTTATACAGGGTTTGGTTGAGGGTGAATTAGTACAAGGGTGGAGTTTAAACGGGGTGGGAGAATTGTTAGATAAGGGGGTACAAAAAGACGTCTGGATATGTTTCGGTATCCATTTCCTAAGAGTCTTTGAGTGGGTGGTGTGTTTCTGCTGAGGGACGAAAAGTGGTATCGGGTTTGGTGGTATTGAAGGATGAAAAGATTTCGGAGGGGTATATATTACATGGCTAGAGGGTTGGGCTATAATACATTGTTTGGGTACCCAAATCTGCATGGGTGTGGGTCTATGGATAAGGTATTTCTTGGCGATCCAAATCTGTCGAGTATTTGTACTTGGGAAAGAAGATCGAGGGGACTTTGGATGCTGACTCTGCTTCTGGTGAAACTTTGTCCTGCTCTCGTCTGTAGTGTTGCCAATAGCCTGTGGTTGCTGTCCTTTTGGCACCCATATTTGTTTCATGCCACTTGTTCTGTGATGTTGATACTGCTGCTTTCCTTGCCTTGTCTGGTGTTGTCGTCGGTCTGGGTTCCTCTATTGTGGTTGACTCCTTCGAGGTTGGGTTTGAGAGGTCCATTGGACGCTCTGCTTTGGAAAAGAAGGGAGATCCAACACTTGCGTGACCTGCCCATTAGGAAGTGATTCGTTCTTTATCTTTAATCTAGGCCAGTCCGCAGCAAGTTTGGAAGGATGAGCACCGCAGGGTGTCGTGCTCATTTGGCCGCTGATGCAGGGTGTCGTGCTCATTTGGCCGCTGATATCTGGGTGTAGTTTCCAGATGGTTATAATGTTCTCTCCCTAGTCCTTGTCTTCTTAACTTCATGCGTTTAATGCGTTCTATTGCTTCTGCCTGAGCTTCCGCTCGTATTCTATTTTCTTCCTCCTTACGCTTCTTTGCCAACGTGAGTCGTCTAAGCATATCCTCAGTAAGAGGTTCCTGATATAGCTTGACTCTACAGCCACTAATATAATTAGGCATTATATCTCCTTCTAAAGTGGCTAATTGTACTGCTCCACTTGTTGAGAGTCTGTTAATGATCATAGGTCCATAACCTCGCTTTTCTAACTTACGTGCGTGTTGTTTCAACGTATAAACTAGAACTAAATCTCCTTCTTTTAGGCCTTTATCTTTCACATGTGCATCAAAATATGCTTTCTATCGCTTCTTCGCTGCATATATTCCTGCTGCTGCCTTTAACCTGGTTTCTCCTAATCGTTCCAAGTCCATTATTCTCGCTGATAATTCATGGCCGGTCCATTGATGTTCTTGTGCAACCTTAAGGGTCGTTATCAAGAAGTCCAAAGGAAGCACTACATTCTCACCAAAAACCATCTGAAAGGGAGTTGCATTGAGTACGGTCTTGTAGGCCACTCGATATGCCCAAACAGCGTGATGTAACTGTTTGTCCCAATCTGAACGTTTGTTGTTCACGAGTTTCGTCAGTACGTTACAAAGGATCTTATTAGTGCTTTCAGCCTGACCATTGGCCTGAGGATGATATGGTGCGGATTTCTTGTGAATCACCATAAAATCCTGTAACAGATATTCAATGACTTGGTTTAGAAAGTGAGTGCCTCGATCGCTCACTAACTCTATAGGCAATCCATATCTTGTAAAGACATTCTCAAATAAGAATTTTGCAGTTGTGTGTGCATCATTCTTTTTCGTGGCTTTTGCCTCTACCCATTTCGTCAGATAATCTGTGGCAACAATAATGTATTCCGCATGTGTACCTTTTGCAGGGGGGTTAATGGGTCCTACAAAGTCTATACCCCACTTAGAAAATGCACGTCCGCCCATCATGGGTTTCAATGGCATTTCATCTCTGTGAGTAGGAAACTGAGTTCTTTGGCACACATCACATCTCTTGACATAGGTATGCGCATCCATGTGAAGAGTGGGCCACCATAATCCTGCAAAGAGGATGGCTTTGATTATCCTGTCGGGTCCAAAATGACCTCCTGCAACACCTTGGTGTGCAGTCTCTAGTATGCTCAGATAATCGCTCTCATGAGCACATTGTCGTAGATATCCATCTCGTCCTCTTTTGTATAGGTTATCGCCAATAAGTGAATAGTCTTGAGCTTCCTGCTCTAGACTACGTTGTCGAGCTAAGGTCATGCCTTGAGGGAATGTCTTCGTCCTCAAGTATGTCACTAATTGTTCACTCCAGTCTGGTGTGAGAGACACATGATATAGTGTAGCATGCTCTACTGGTGGTCTTTCACAACAAACGTTGCATTCCTTACACAACCTGTAGACATCTGCTTCCATCGTAGGCCAATATACTCCTAATCTATGCAGAGTCTGTAATGTTCGATGTTTTGAATGATGTTGCTTTAGTACACCTACATGTGCTAATTGCAACCAATTCGTATGTTCTGATTCATCTACACAACAAGCAAGAATCTTTTGATTATCCTGTTTATATATGCTTCCTGCCATTATTTGGTATCTCTGAGACTTGGTAATGTCTCCTTCTTTGATCTTTATCCTAGGATTCTTGGGTCCATATGTGAGAATAGGGACTATAGGCTTAGCCCATTCTGGTGCTATCTCAAGATTAAACAAATATGCATCTGGTAGATCATCCGCTACTCCTTGAGGAGCTTCTCCTGAGGTTAATCTTGAAAGGTGGTCAGCTCTAAGATGTGTCTTTCCTTTCCTGACTACTACTTCAAAATCATACTCCATGAGTAATAGAAACCAACGTATCAATCGTCCTGTGTTACATGGTTTGTTGACTAAGTACAATAGGGCTTGATGATCTGTAAAGAACTTGAATTTGTTGGCCAACAAGTAGTGCCTAAACTTCTTTACTGCGTAGATCATCCCTAATCCTTCTCGTTCCGTCGTGGTGTAATTTCTTTCTGCTGCGTTCAATTGTCTACTAGCGTAAGCTATGGGGAGATCTATGTTACCTTCATTCGTGGGTTGTGCTAACACACATCCTATGGCATAATTGGATGCATCCACATGTACATGGAATGGCTTACTCCAATCTGGGGTAGTCAATATAGGTGCTGAGCACAAACGTCGTTTAAGTTCATTGAATGAATTTTCACATTCATTTGTCCATTCGAAATTGGTTAAAAGAGAGTACAAAGGCTTGGCTATGATTGCATACATGTGTATGAATCTCCTATAATAACCGCAATGGCCCATAAATGCTTGTACCTCTTTCACATTAGCTGGTCTAGGTAAATCTGCAATTACCTTCACCTTTTCTTCATCCGTAGAGATTCCATTTTTTGACACAATGTGTCCTAGAATTTTGCCTTGTCTGACCATGAAAACACATTTTTCTGGGTTCAAACAAACCTGATATTCTCGACATTTGTCAAATATTTGCCTTAACTCTGGGATATGTGTCTGTCTTACATTTGAATGTGCACATAAGTCATCGACATAAACTTCCAAACTCTTGCGTAAGAATTCCTTAAAGACATGACACATGAGTCGCTGGAAAGTGGTGGGTGCATTTGTTAAGCCAAATGGCATCACACGAAATGCAAATATGCCCCATTCAGTGGCAAATGCCGTCTTGTGTTGATCTTCTGGAGCAATGGCTACTTGATTATAGCCGGAAAATCCATCAAGAAAGCTGTAAACTTCCTTGCCCGCAACTCTTTCCAATAGATGTTCTGTGATAGGAAGAGGATAGCTGTCTCTAATCATGGTGGCATTAACTTTTTTAAGGTTAATACACACACGCAATTTTCCATTCTTCTTGGGCACAACCACAATGGGGGATACCCATTCGGTATGCTCAATTTCGTAAATGAATCCTGCTTCTATCAAGCGATCTATCTCCTCTTTAATCTTCGCAGCGTAGCTATCATTGTACGTGTAAGGTTTCTGTTTTGTAGGTTTTGCATCTGGAGTCATAGGGATTCTATGAGAACATATATCTGGATCTACTCCTTTCAAATCTTTGTAACTCCAAGCAAAAACATCTCTATATTCGCGCAATAGGGCAACTAGCTCTTCTTCTTCTTCAGTTGTTAAATCATGCCCTATGTATGTACATTTTTCTTCTTCTCCTTCGATAGCAACTATTACTTTCTTAGTTTTCTCTCGGTTATCATATACTTGATCGTCATTTGCCTTTCTATTAGGCATTCGTACCATGATTCTTCTATCTTCGATTTCATATTTCTTGAAGTTCTCGGGTACTTCAAATAAAGATTCTTCTTTTCCTGACATTGTGTCTTTCTTCTTTCTTTTCTTGCCTTCACTCTTGTTAGTCACTTCCGTGGCTAACCTCACCTCATTCGTAATTTCCTCGTGTCTCTGAGTGTGAGTCTCTACCTCGAAAAAATATTCTTCCTCTGATGCAAAGGGTGGGTCCATGATAATTGATTCTAAATCAAAATCGCTTGCATCCTCAAATGCATCAGTGTTAGGTTCACACTCTTCTAAAATTGCATCGCACATGATTGGCTCTATCGTGAAAACTGAAATGTCATAGCCATCCTCGTCACAGTGGGGTGTCCATTGTTCTTCATTGATGGCTACATCCATGGTTGCTAGGATTTCTGCCCAACCATGGGGTTCAAACTCTTCGTCAGGGAATACTATAGGTGCATAAGCTGGGTCCTGAAGGGTTCGTGGATGTTGTTCTGCACCTAAGGTCCTTGCTTCTAATCTTTCTTCCTCTTGTTTGGCTACTTTACACATCCATAAATGAGTATCCTCATGCAACCAAGAAGGATCTGATTCTAATGAGTGCACGGATTCTGTTTCTACTGGTGTCTTATGGATGGTATTCCATTGTATTGGGGGTACGTCTCTATGTGAATAGTCTTTAAGATTGACTTTGGTAGTCACTCCTAAATGTTGCAAGTACAAAGAATTAGTTCCCCAATCTTGTACAATTTGCAACTGACGCATGAAGGGTCGTCCCAATATCATCTCATAAGCATGGTTTTTTGCAAAGTCACAAATGGCAAAGGTATGCTCAAATTCTACACCACAAGTGGTGAGAGATATGCCTTCTAGTAAGCCTAATGGTTTTTCTATGTGTCCATCAGCCATTTGTAGCTTCATCCTGGTGGGTCTTAATGCTGGCTTACCCCAACGTTTCCATAAAGCGGTGGTAGCGATGGCTACTCCGGCTCCTGAATCTAAGATGGCTTTCGTGGTGTAGCCCTGATGGGTTATCGGAAGATAAGTGTTACCTTCCTCTCCTTCGCTTACATCTCCAATCTTTTCTACGGGTATCTCTGGTACCTTATTTTGTGATCCTATTTGTGAGGGAGTAGTAGCAAGCTCAGGGAATTGATTTGCTACATGTTTCCACAATTCTGGTTTTACCTTCAACAGCTCCTCTAGAGTAAGATTACATTGCACTTTAGTGTTCTTGATCACTTCCGTGTTTCTAGGGATTGCTGATTCTTCATTCCTCACTATTATCGTGGGTGCTCTCATACTAATAGACTTTGCTTCCCAAGGTCCTGTGAACTGAGGTAATTCTCGTAAAGAATTAGATTCAAATCTTGTGTGTTCACTCAGTTGTTCTTCCTCTCCATCATCGTAAATAGAGGGAATGTCTTGGGGAAATTGTTCCTGCAAGTCATCTATTTCTTGAATAGGAGGATGAGTTCCTTGTTCTTTTCTCCATTTCTCTTCTTGGATTTCTCTCAAAAATTCATGTGAATATTTATGTATGGAAGACAAATTGTCTTGACTTTCTGAGTTGGGTACTTGAGACAGGGATGGCGCATTCCTTTCCTGTGTCTCTGGGACAATAGGGTTCCTAGGCTGATCCTTTTTCTCTTTGCTTTCAATCAAATATTCTAGCCTCTCCATTAGTCCTTGAAAATGTAATTCCGGTTTTGCCATGTTATTCCAATTAAGATATCTAGAGGCTTCGAACAAAGCTTGTGCTAGTTCTACCATCTTCATGCACAGTTTAGTTCTCTCAATTTCTAGATCAGCTCGAGGGTAGTTTTTGCTCATTTCAGCTACCTGAGGTCCTTCTTTTAATCTAGCCTGATATGCACGAAACATCATGTCTAGATTTTCTGGTATGGGTTCCGCTAAAACTGATCCTGATTTCTGAGCTGGATTCTCTTGATTCAATTCCTGTGAAGTCAATTCTTGGATTTTGGCTCTAGATTCCTTCAAACTTCCTTCCAACTCCGTTATCTTTTTACTCCACTTTCTCTTTATTCTTTCTCTAGAATCTTTCCAAGATTTTGTCTTTTTACTACTAGATTCTACAACTTCACTACTTCCAGCTACTTTCTCTTGATTAAGCTTTTGGTTTTGTAAGAGCGCCTGGGCTCTTGTTATCGCTTGGATAGGCACGTATGTAGGGTTGGATCCATCTGCGTTATTTACAATACCTATCACGTTGATCGGTGTCACATTTGAAGCGTTAATTGGATTTTTAGGACAATCTTTGATTATGTGCTCTTTGCCACAATCAGCACAAAAGCCTTGGATATTATAGTACTGTGATTGTCCTGCTATCGGGGGATGTGGACAGTCCTTTATGAAGTGATCTCCTTGGCACCTAAAGCATGGTCCTCTAGGGCCCTGTGGTCTTTGTTGTCTCAATTGATGGAGAGTATTAATCTCCAAAAGAACAACCTACTCTTGTGATTAGAGCACCTCTATACCAAGAGTAAGTTAAAACTTCCACTAATTTAGAGGATCAATTACTAGCTAACAAAGGATTGACAAATATGTGAAGAAGATGAAACACAGAAAAGTCTGCTGCACTATTTCTCCACATTGACCTATCAAACATGTAAAGTTTTTGATGAAATTTTGTACGAAGTATCTCCTAGAGATTGCGCACTTCCTCCAAGTTGAATTACTTCAAAAGCTTTAGTATAACTTGAGAAATCAACTTCACAAGTTACCTATGTCAGAAACTGTTATCCAGAACAGTTGATTTTACACCTGTAACTTTTAAGACTTGGTTCTCCTTGAATAGAACCCGTTTAAGCAAATGCTTCTAGCCATGAGTAGCTTATCTTCCAACTTAAAGATTAAGCCCTCACTCATGCAAAACTTTAAACTGTGCTGGGAGAAATGATCAAAACATTTAGTTCGAAGTCTGCGCCTGTTTTAGGAACCTGTGAACACACTTCACATATGAATGTTCCTACACTTAATTCTCTAAGCCTGATTGCAATTGGAAGCTAAAACTTTGTACAGAGGTCAAGCAACTCTAGACTTAGACTTGTACAAAAGCATTTCACAATTGATCTACTGTAGAAGGAGAACACGTAGAAACATCGGGCGCAATATTTTCGATTACTCAGGAAAGAATTACAGTTGAGTGATGAGAGGAAACTCAACTAACTTTTCCTCTATCTCATGACATCTAATTTCCTCATTCTTGACTTCTAACTATTGTCACATATGCTCTCATACTTGCCCCGACTTTTCTCAAAGTATTTATAGATAATTTGTACAAGATTCTTACTAAAACAAAGATCTAAGTCAGCTATGACTATACTAATGTACATATGTGTACACTTCTCTTTTCCTCTGAATGTAATCTTCTTCCAAACTTCAAGAGTTGATTCTTCCTTCATCCTTTAATCTTCCAGGCCTTCAATTGGTGATTGGTCTGCACCAACAGCTCCCCCTCAATCATCAATTGAGGTTTTCTCTGTCTTCTTTATACCTGCCACGTCTTTGAACCTTTGTAACTTTGGTCCATCCAAGCTTTTTGTAAGCATATCAGCTATCTGATCTTTTGTTGAAGTATGGATTACTTCAATCTCTTTATCCATCACCTTCTCTCTTAGAAAGTGATACTGAATCTCAATGTGTTTGGTCCTGGCATGAAAAACAGGATTAGCAGCTAAATACAATGAACTCATGTTATCTCCATATATAATTGGTGTCCCATGTACAATGTCAAAACTCTTCATCAAGGTCTTGACCCAAACCACTTCTTTTGCAGCTTCAACCATGCCTTTATACTCAGCTTCTGTAGAAGACAAAGCAACTGTATGTTGCTTCTTAGAACACCATGAGATTAACTTATCTCCCACATAACACATGTATCCATAGGTTGATCTTCTATCATCTGGATTACCTGCCCAATCTGCATCACTATAGATTTTGATATTTGTATCTGAGGTAAACCCATAATACAAACCTTCATTGAGTGTACCCTTAATGTACCTCAACACCCTTTGTCCTGCAATCCAATGTTCTTTCCTTGGGCAATGCATAAATTGAGACAAAACCCCTACTGCATATGATAAATCAGGTCTAGTTAAAGTAGCATAGATAAGGCTACCAACCAAACTCTGATATTGTCTCATGTCCTTGAGTTCTTCACCTCCAAACTTACTCAATTTGTGATTCATCTCCATAGGTGTAGGTGCTACCCTGCAATCATCCATTTTAAACTTGATTAACAAGTTCCTCAAATACCTTTCTTGGGTCACAAATACTCCATGTTGAGTATATGTAATCTCCATGCCCAAGAAGTATGACAAGTCTCCCAAGTCACTTATCTTGAACTCCTTTTCCATTTGCTTCTTGAGTCTTTGTATTCCTTCCTCATCTGTACCTGTAAGAATTATATCATCAACATATATGCACATGTATATGAAACCATTATCACTTGCTTTGACAAGCAAGCTACTATCTGCTTTAGACACCTGAAATCCAAGTTCCTTTAGGAACTTCACAAGTCTATAGTTCCATGCCCTTGGGGCCTGCTTCAAGCCATACAAAGCTCTCTTGAGCTTGCACACATGATCTGGATACCTTTTATCTTTGAATCCTTGAGGTTGCTCCATGAATACATCATCTGAAATATAACCATTCAAAAAAGCATTCTTTACATCAAGTTGACATAACTTCCAACCTTTACATGCAGCAATAGCAATAAGTGTCCTGATGGTTGTCATCTTTGCCACAGGACTATAAGTCTCATCATAATCAATACCATATGTCTGAGCAAAGCCTTTGACAACAAGTCTAGCTTTGTACCTAGACACACTTCCATCT
Organism: Ceratopteris richardii; assembly: GCA_020310875.1. Lineage (NCBI taxonomy): Eukaryota > Viridiplantae > Streptophyta > Polypodiopsida > Polypodiales > Pteridaceae > Ceratopteris > Ceratopteris richardii. Next base: position 12,270,463 of record CM035414.1, on the reverse strand, counting down.
GCAAACCTTTTTGTCTTGTAGACCCACTTGCATCCAATAATCTTCTGACTGTTTGGTTTAGGAACCAAATCCCAAGTTTGATTCTCCAATAGTGCATCATATTCTTCCTGCATAGCATTCTCCCATTTTTCTTTACCTTTTGCCTCTTCATATGTAGAAGGGTCTTCATCTGTATTCACCATGTAAGCATAATCTTTTGTGGCTAAAAATGAAGTATCATAACTATACCTTCTAGGTTGCCACCTATTTCTTGATGACCTTTTGAGTTCTCCACTCCTTGAGGTTTCTGGCTCTTCACATTCAGGATCAAATCTTGGTGTCTCTTCCACTTCACCCTGCACTTCATTATTCTCTTGTTCATCAATTATCTGAACTTTTGATTTACCTTTCCTTTGACTCATTTCTTCTTCATCATCTGTATTGATTTTGATTGTACCTGCATACCAAGTACTTTGTTCATCAAATGTAACATCTTTAGAAACCATAAATTGCTTTGTAGATGGACTCCACAATCTATAGCCCATCTGCTTGTCATCATAGCCAATGAAAACATATTTTTCAGCTTTAGGTTCCAATTTGTGCCTCAATTGTGATGGCACATATGCATATGCCACACACCCAAAAACTCTGCAATGATCTAAGGTAGGTCTCTTACCCCACCAAGCCTCATATGGTGTCATACCCTGCAATGCTTTACATGGTAGCCTATTGACCAAATAAGTGGCTGTATTTACAGCCTCAGCCCACAAATAATTAGGGCAATTTTTCTCCTTCATCATGGATCTTGCAAACTCAACAAGAGTTCTATTTCTCCTTTCTGCAACACCATTTTGTTGAGGAGAGTACCTGCAAGTAATTTCCCTTTTTATACCTGCATTCCATAAGTAATCACTGAACTCATTTGAGAAATACTCTCCCCCTCCATCTGACCTTAGTCTTTTCAACTTATGACCTGTAATTCTTTCTGCATATGCATGATAGTGCTTAAATGTATTAAACACTTCTGACTTATCTTTGATCACATAGATAGTGATCCATCTAGTAGCATCATCAACATAAATCACATAATACCTTGACCCATTTATACTGAAATCCTTTGATGGTCCCCACACATCTGTGTGTACCAACTCAAGCTTCTCTGAGTGCATAAAACTATGCTTGGAATAGGAAGTCTTATGAGCCTTGCCTAATTGACATGCCTCACATTTGTATGTCATATGTTGACCTGCAACATTAGGCAATCCAAGCACTGAACCATTGTTAACCATATCTTTAATACCTCTTTCATTGAAATGTCCAAGCCTCTTGTGCCAAAGATCTAACTCAGAGATCTTATGTCCTCCATATGTGAACATAGCATGACCAATGTTGCCTTGAATCTTCAATGTAAATAATCTTCCTTCCTTTTTCCCTGAAACAATCTGTTTATACCCTTGGCTAGGGTCTTCCACATATACTCCATCATTAGTGAACCTTACTTCATATCCCTTTTCAACAATTTGTCCTACACTTATCAAATTCTTAGGGATTGTAGGAACATACAAGACCTTACTCAATAAGGTGCTTCCATCCTTGGCCTTCACTGATCCAATTGACTTCACATTGTGCTTTGTGTTGTCACCTGTCTGAACAACATGATTAAAAACATTATTCTCCAAGTTAGTCATCAAGGATATATTACCACTCAGGTGATTGCTACACCCTGAGTCAATGTAAAAAACTCTTTGATCTTCACTCTGCCTTTCACAAGTTGCATTCATTATCAATGTTGAATCCTCCTTTTGATCTGAAGCATAATTGTAGTAGGTGTTGTTATATTGTTGACTTTGGAATCCTCTACCTGCATTTCTTCCAAAGTAATTCCTTCCACCTCTACCTCTGAAATTTCCTCTTTGATTTCTGCCACCTCTTCCTCTTGAATTATAATTTTGATTGTATCCACCATTATTCTGATTATTATGCCAACAATCATTAGCTAAGTGATTTGTCTTACCACAAATCCAGCAAGCTTTGCCTCCATCTTTGTTGTTCCTGCCTCTTCCTCTACTTTTGCCACCTCCTCTTCCTCTTAGGAAGTTGGCTTGAGTAGCTGTTCCTTCATCTTCATTTACTTGTTGCTTTCCTTTGCTATTCTTCTTCTTGTCCTTTGAGTACATTGCATGACCTGCACTCTTGTCACCATCTCCTTTAACATCCTGCTCAAATGTTAGCATATGACCTAACAATTGATTTAAATCAGGAGTGAAATGGTCAAGTGATAACTCTGTAGACAAAATAAATGGCTTCCATTTGTCATCACCTCTCAATCCTGTAAGGATCTGTCTTACCAACTTATCTTCCTCAATGTCTTCATCAACAGCTCCTAAAGCATCTGCAATATCTTTCATCCTTGTCACATAGTCTGAGATGGATTGAGAAGCCTTCTTCCTAAAAGTTGTAAACTCTGCCCATAAGGATGCCTTCCTTGACTTTGTAGTATTCTGGAAATGCTCCTCCAAAGCATTCCATATGTCAGTTGCACTTTCAAGACCTCGAATATGAGGTAACAAGTAATCATTGACTCCCATATAGATAATGCTCCTAGCTTGAGCATCTTTCTTCATCCAATTTTTCAAATCTGCTAATTCTTCCCTAGTAAGATGAGCTTCCATCCTCATTGACCATGCAGGATAGTTTTCCCTATCCAATTTCTCTATCTGAAGAGAATCTCCCATCTTGTGTCCACCTGTGTATTGAAATCTTCAAGCTTTACAAACAATGTATGTACCTTTACTTTGAATTAGACTCCTTTTTGTCCTTCTTGATGTCGAATAGTCTTCTCCTCAGGCTTTGACTCCAAGCTTTCACTTCTTAGTCCTTCAAGTGTTGAATTTCTTGAATCTGCAGCAATCGGGATCCTCCTTTCCTTGATTTTGATGTCTCCTGCTCTGATACCACTGATGGAGAGTATTAATCTCCAAAAGAACAACCTACTCTTGTGATTAGAGCACCTCTATACCAAGAGTAAGTTAAAACTTCCACTAATTTAGAGGATCAATTACTAGCTAACAAAGGATTGACAAATCTGTGAAGAAGATGAAACACAGAAAAGTCTGCTGCACTATTTCTCCACATTGACCTATCAAACATGTAAAGTTTTTGATGAAATTTTGTACGAAGTATCTCCTAGAGATTGCGCACTTCCTCCAAGTTGAATTACTTCAAAAGCTTTAGTATAACTTGAGAAATCAACTTCACAAGTTACCTATGTCAGAAACTGTTATCCAGAACAGTTGATTTTACACCTGTAACTTTTAAGACTTGGTTCTCCTTGAATAGAACCCGTTTAAGCAAATGCTTCTAGCCATGAGTAGCTTATCTTCCAACTTAAAGATTAAGCCCTCACTCATGCAAAACTTTAAACTGTGCTGGGAGAAATGATCAAAACATTTAGTTCGAAGTCTGCGCCTGTTTTAGGAACCTGTGAACACACTTCACATATGAATGTTCCTACACTTAATTCTCTAAGCCTGATTGCAATTGGAAGCTAAAACTTTGTACAGAGGTCAAGCAACTCTAGACTTAGACTTGTACAAAAGCATTTCACAATTGATCTACTGTAGAAGGAGAACACGCAGAAACATCGGGCGCAATATTTTCGATTACTCAGGAAAGAATTACAGTTGAGTGATGAGAGGAAACTCAACTAACTTTTCCTCTATCTCATGACATCTAATTTCCTCATTCTTGACTTCTAACTATTGTCACATATGCTCTCATACTTGCCCCGACTTTTCTCAAAGTATTTATAGATAATTTGTACAAGATTCTTACTAAAACAAAGATCTAAGTCAGCTATGACTATACTAATGTACATATGTGTACACTTCTCTTTTCCTCTGAATGTAATCTTCTTCCAAACTTCAAGAGTTGATTCTTCCTTCATCCTTTAATCTTCCAAGCCTTCAATTGGTGATTGGTCTGCACCAACATCAATTGGGGCCGTGGATTTGGGTTTGTGTACATCACATTAGCATAGTCTGGCTCCCAACTAGGTTCTACTGGTGGACTATCATAATGATATGTCTCTACGTGTTCTGGTGACTCTGTGTAATATGCGGGTGGACTATCTACATGAGTGGAGTCAAAAATGTTCGAGTTCGGGTCACTTTCTGTGATCAAAGGTGAAGAAGGCACTAAGGCCCTACTTAGATTCTCTTCTGCAGCAGCGTATTTGACTGAGATGACATTCGCTGGTGGGGGTGGCTACTGAGCTAAGACAGGTTGAGGTCTCTGTTGAGCCTGGTATGGGTAGTTCTGAGGAGGCCTATAGTAATAAGGCTGAGCATTGTATTGGCCTTGATACCTACCTGGCTGCGGGTATGCTTGCGGGTAGTTCTGTCTCACGGTCTGTTTGTTGTATGGGCAGTCCTGAGCCGTATGATTCGTGTATCTTCTCTCAATTGTACAGTATTGGCCACTAGGGTTGGCTTGTGGTTGTGGTGCATTGGGACACATATTTGCCATATGGTCACCACCACAGGTGTAACAACGCTTGTTCATTAGTACCCTAGGTTTACTACAAACTCCTAGTTTCTTGGCCACTTTTTCTGCTAGGTCTTCTATTGAGCTAGACAATTTTGTGGATGCTAGAGATGAACAGTCTGAGTCCTTATAGACCTTTGAGAGTTCCAACTCATCTCCTAAGTTGTCCTCAATGTCTATACAAATTCTTACACATTGCTCTAGCGTTCTGGGTTCTTTTAGGTACACGTAGGAGCGTAGTTTAGAGCTCAACAAGCCATCTAGAAACAATGACACTTGCTTGGCTTGTGAGGGTAGCTCTTGCATTGGACATCGTTCAACATATTGTCTAAACCTACGTCCTGCCAGTCTTACTGTTTCTTGAGGGGTCTGTTTAAAGCTATGAATCAACGAAGATGTGTCATGTCTAATCCCACTTTTAGAGAATTCGGTGATGAATGACTCTAAAAAGTGATGGATGTCTCTAAATTGCCTTTGTTGCAATGGTTGGAACCAAGTTAAAGCGGTATTCTTTAACGTTAGTCCAAATGCATTATATTGCGTGAACATGTCTTCGACTTGTTCGGCTCTTAGTACTTGCTTGAATTCTGCGACATGGTCATAGGGATCTCCTGTCCCATCAAAATAATTTTTCATGGATTTTACTAACTGTGTGGGTCTCAATATTCTTGCGTGTTCACGTGGTCTAGGTAGAGGAAAATCATCTCTACCACCTAGTATTCCATGATCTCTTTGTCTATCTGCTCTATTAGTGTTCGTGGTTGTTCTATCTCTCCCTATGGGATGAGTGAAGCTTAGTTCCGGTCTCTCTTTATTTCCCTCTCTTTGATTTCCATGGGCTGAGGATGTTCCTGCCCCTTGTTGACTTGTATTCATGTTTGTTCTAGATGGAGGGAATACCAATTCACCTCTCCATGTGTATGTGTTTTTAGCGCGGTCGGGTACCACAAAGACTCTTTCTGAAGTCTCATCCAGGTATACAACCTTTCCAGGTGTATCCGGGTCCTTGAACTCGTATATAGTGATGATACCTACCTCACTAAGTAGTTATGTCTTGTATCTCCAAAAGGCTTCATCAGTTTCTTTATTTACAAACAACTCTATGCTTCTGTTGTCTTGAGGGATCCATTCCAGGATTAGTACTTGTGTTAATACATATTTCCCTCTAGGTGTTCTAGGCTCTTCTAATGGTTCTTTTCCTTGAGATTTAGCTTCCGTCTCTGGTTGAATCACGCCAAACTCGTTGGTATTGTTTGGCTGCGTACTTAATATGTACATCGTTCCTTCCTTGTCTATGTACGCGTCTCTCTCGAATTTCACGACTGGACGTTCCAATCCAATGGGTTGATCGGGGTTGTGCATTTGCACCACTTGCCTTTGCAAACCATCCTCATAGATGCGAGCACCTAATCGGTTGGTTCGGAGAAACTCTAGTTGCGTTCTATAGGGTCCTTCTGGCTTTTCTAAATAGGCTACATTCGACCCTCCTTCTGGTCTTTCTGCGCTAAATGCCATTTCTGATTCGCTAGTATCTGAGCTCTCGTAGGGATAACTAGTGTTCAATTGCTGAGCCCACGATCGAGCAGTAGTTCTTACACTTGCCTCTGATGATCTAAGGCTTCGCCTGTCTGACTTACCTATATGTTTGCCCGATCTAAGGTTCATTAATTTTCTTCCTTGCACATTCAGTACACGCTCAGATCGTCAATGATTCTTTGTTATTATTGTCTTGATTCTTTTTAGATTTCTTTCGATTCTTGTCTTAATGTATGTGTGAGGAATTCGACTTTCCGTTATAATTTTGAGTTCTCGTTCCGTCAGACTTAGGTTCTTTCCTTTAGGTTTTCGTCACACACACCTTTACTTTTAGTCTTGAACTTGACAAATTTAATTCTCTTGAGCTTGAGGCGTTCCTATCGTCTTAATCCACAATGCTAACGTTTATCCTAAGCTAAGAATTGACTGAGGGGGTTGAGTAATCTTCCAACCTCGAGTCAGCTTTTCTGGTTGCTCTGATGCCCAAGAAGCCACGCTTCCCAAGCTTTATGCCCTTCACTGCCTTGCTTTGGTTGCCTTTGATTGCCCTTGCTAGACCTCGAAAAAATTCAATATTAGACCAATTCACAGTTGGATGATCAAGCACTTAAGTATATACACCTTTTAAGTCCCTTCCCTTTTGCCCAAATTTTCAATGTTTGCCCCCTGGCTTTCTAGTCCCAAACTAGGTCAACCTCAAAATAGCTTATCGAAAAATAGACGTATTCTTTAAGAAAAAAACAGTTGAGGTCACGTAGTACTCATCAAAAGCTTTCTAATGAGCTATTAAGCTCAAAAACTGGACTTCGGATGAAAAAGTTATGACCGTTCAGGCCCTGGGGGGTAAAAACTGACAAACAAGTTTTTCTCCAAATATGAGCTAAGGGGTCTCCTATGAGTCTAATCACCCAAAAATTTCCCAAAAATAGCCCCAAAATTGGCCAAAAAATGAAACCCTAAAATTTGTGATGGGGGTGCACAATCGCGATGGTCTGAGATGATCACGATGGTCTGGGACCGTCGCGATGGCATGAGGGTGCACCGTCGCGATGGCGTGAAATTGCACAATCGCGATGGCGTGAAAGTGCACAATCGCGATGGCGTGAACTTGCACAATCGCGATGGTGTGAAAGTGCACAATCGCGATGGTGTGAACTTGCACAATCGCGATGGCGTGAGGGTGCACAATCGCGATGGTCTGGATTTGCACAATCGTGATGGTCTGAGAGTGCACCGTCGCGATGGCGTAAGTCAACGGTCAACGTGCACAATCGCGATGGTCTGAAATGCACCGTCGCGATGGTCTGAACGCGATGGCGTGAGCCAATCGCGATGGTCTGGGCGCGATGGCGTGAGCCAATCGCGATGGTCTGAATTTTTGCAGTGTCGCGATGGTCTGAATTGCACCGTCGCGATGGTCTGAATTGCACCGTCGCGATTGACTAGTTTTGACCGGTTTCACATCTAGTGACCGGCATAGTTAAAAATTAGGTCCTAGATGCTATTTGGAAGGGTAAATGATGTCTAAAAATAACGAAAATTGATATGCTTGTTCTACCTAAGCTCCTCAAGCTCGAGGACTCCTCGGCTTGCACAAAATGGAGCTATGGATTACAAAATGGGGTTTTCTATGTTACATATGTTACAATAGTGATAAAAATCACTCTTGGAGGTTTTTGGAAAGTATTTGAAAACATAATTATTTGAAAAACGATTCGACTGGCTCCCTGCTTTGTCGTTACATGCTTCCGTGTCGTCTGTGCCTCTGGCTGCTTCCAACAGGTGGTCATCCTTTGTACCTGACTTTGAAGTCATGTTCATGATTAGAAGAGAGTCTTCCTGCTCCTCTACATAGTTGTAATCCTTCCTGGATTTGAATCCTCCTTGATAGTTGCAATTGTAATTATTGTTGTAGTAGTTGTAGTTATTGTTGTAGCCTTGGTGATGGTTGAATCTACCTCTTGATTGTGAGTATCCACCTCTTTGATATCCTCTTCCTCTCTGATTCTTGTAATTCCTGAAGCACTCATCTGTAGTATGATTTGATAAAGCACAAATGTTGCATGGTGAGGAGTTATAAGATCTTCCCCTACCTTGCTTACCTCCTTTGCCCCTTCCTCTTGATGATCTACCTCTCCATGCATAGTTGGCTTGAGAGGTTGATCCTTCATCTTCCACCTTCTTGCTCTTGCCTTTATCTTTAGACTTCTTATCAGTGTATAGGGCAGAAGAGTTATTACCTTTGGATGTGTCTCCATTCTTCTTGAGCTTTGCTTCATGAGTAAACAACTATCCCATGAGAGTTGTAAGATCTGGAGTGTGCATGTCCATGTAAAGATCCATGGCAGTGGTGAAGCTTTCCCATCTGTTCTTCTTCAATCTCTTCTCCTATGCTTGCTAACTGATCTGCTACATCTTTAATCTTGGTCACAAATTCTGAAACAGCTTGCTTAGGTTGCTTCCTTAATGTTGTGAATTCAATCCACAATTGATTTTTCCTAGCCCTTGTGTTGGAGGAAAAATATGATGACAAGGTTTCCCAAGTCTCTTGGGATTTCTTACAATTTCTAATATGTGGAAAAAGAAAATCAGATATAGAGTTGAGTAAATAAGACCTTTCCAATGCATCCTTAGCACACCATGTGTTGAGCTTTTCATGTTCTTCCTTGGTTGGTAATCCTCTTGTTTTGAATGAGGGCAATTCCTCATCTCCTGAGATGTATCCATAAAGACTCCTTCCTTGTAAGTAGGTCTTCATCCTTAGAGACCATTCCTGATAATTTTTCCTGTTCAATTTGTCAATAAATGAAGGAAAAACATCTCCCATTTTACCTTGACTTGCTCTGATACCACTATTGGGAAAGATGGATGGATGCTCCAAGAGACTGAGTAGGTACTGCTAAACCTGCTTTGTACCAGCCCTCTTTTGCTTCAGACTTGATAACTAGACCTCCTTAGCTTTCCAATGACACCATAAAATGTCCTATGTACTTTGGAAATGATGTGTGCAATGATTGAATCAAAATAGATAACTTTGGAAGTCACAAACTCAAGAAAACGTTCTATTTATGGCTTGACACCTGCTAGGTATTTTGGTGAGTATGACCAGCACAATAGGAATTGGAAAATTACTTTGAGGGGTATCTAATTAGTGTAGTAAGCTACCGTTTCCAAGTGGAATGATATAAAATGATACACTATGCTAAGAGAAATCAATTTAGCAAGTTAAGCTATACCCCCGACTTTTTAGGACTGTAGCAAAAAATGACGAGAGATCACCTCGACACAGATTTCTCCAAAATGGCTGAATAGAATGTCTTCAAACTTTAATAGCATGTAGATTACTTCAATCTGAATCAAACAAGTTTTGAATCACTGAAGTTTGTGAAGAATTGACCGAGATATGCCCTTGACAAGTTGACAGACTTTTGAGTAGACTAACAGAGAACTCAGAGATGGACAATGTGAATGTATGTATTAATAAACACTTGTATACAACTCCATTGGCATGAACTTCATTGCCAAATGATGTAGAGAGGTGTGGGCTAGAGTGTAGACCTCAAAAACACTCAAAAATCAGTAATGATAGGCTCGGGAGTGCTCTCTCTTACCCGCGACTTTTCATGTCCATTTTTATAAGGAATGAGTAAAAATTTGAATTCAAATTCAAACTTTTGGCTCCCTATGATCAAGCTCCTATATGCTAGGAGATATTCTTTCAATCAAACAACTAAATTTTCCACGAATCCTTTTGGTAGGTGATTACAAGAGATTCCAAGTCAATTTGACTTTTACAATGAGATAAAGTGGTAATTAACCACTAGCAATGGTTCCTATGCTTCTTCACATATGTATGATCTTCAAGATATCTTTCAAGCCAAATGTGTAGGCTTGTGATTTACACGAACACACATGCATACATACATATATATATATATACACATAAACATGCATCTACACATGTTATGAGAGTAAACTCAAATTATACATACCTGTATCGAATGAAGATATTTTGTCCATCTAAGCTTTGGAATTGTCTGCCCAACCTTTAGAATCTTCCAGACACATCTGCTTCTCCTATTCTAGTGGACCTAATACCTATGCTGCTAACTCTTTTATGAACTTTGCATACAAATATTAAGTATGAGTTAGCTATGGAGGTATTAAGTCGTTTGAAAAAAGGAGAAGTAAATTTACCTCAAAGAATTTGATAGATGGAAGAATAATTTTAAAGGAAGGGCGGATACAAAGTGTTCATTCAGTGAAGCTCTTTGTTTTTACCTTAGCTACAGTGAGAACAAGAACTTGCATTAAATGACCACTTCATGTCTGTCCATATTTTAGAATTATTCATCCATTTTCCAAAATTGTCGAGAGAAATTTGTTTGTCTTATTTTCAAGCAACCTAATACCTCCATAGTTAACCAATACTTAATCCTAGTAAACAAATATGTAAGTCTTAGTTAGCATGGTAGGTAATAGATTGACTATAAAATGGGAGACAACCAAATGATTCAGTGGTCTAGATATGAAAGTCTGCAAACCACAATATAAAAAAAAAACAAAAATTAAAAACAAAATCAAATATACACAGCTACACATGCATACATACATATACATACATACATACACATACATACATACATACATACATACATACATACACATATATACACACATACACATACATATATGCATACACATACACATACATATATATACATACATACACACATATAAAACACATATACACACATACATACATATACACATGCACATACGTATACACATGCACATGCATATACACATCCACATACACATACACATAAGCATACACATATATAAAATATATGCATATATATATATATATATATATATATATATATATATATATATATATATATATATATATATGTGTGTGTGTGTGTGTGTGTGTGTGTGTGTATATATTTATTTATTTATTTTTATTAATATGTCTTTTTTTATGAACTTAAAGGTTATTATCTGGAAAGTTTTTACCAAGTCAGAATATTCATCCTACCTCACATGATGAAATGAAGAAGATAATGAACAATCTTGGTATAGATTATCAATGTATACATGCATGTCCTAATGATTGTATTTTATATAGAGGTGAATATGCAGACTCTTTGACATGTCCAAAATGTCAATCTCCTCAATATAAGGACGAAGAAGGTAAAATTCCAAAAAAGGCATTTTCCATTGGCTCCACGGATTAGGCATATGTTTCAAAGCCCCAAATAATCAAAGATTTTGACGCGGGGACATGATCATAAAAGTACTGATGGAATAATCAGAATTCCTCATGATAGTGTTGCTTTTCAGCATATTGATTCTACATGGCTTGAATTTGCAAAAAATCCATAGAATCTAAAGTTAGGAGTTGCATTAGATGGGGTTAATCCATTCTGCATGAAATCCAGTAAATGGTCAACATGGCTAGTGGTAGTCATAAACTACAATCTTCTGCCATATCTTAGCATTAAAAAGGAACATTTAATGCTTTCACATTTATTCCTAGGAAAAAGAAAAGTTAAAGATATGAATATATATCTTTCTCCTCTCATTGACGATCTCCAAGAGTTATGGAGAGGCATTAATGGCATTGATGTATCAAAAAGCATCAATGAAAGATATATTACAGTTTGTGGTATTGTGGCTTGGACTATTCACGATTTTCTAGGATATGGTGTTTGTTCAGGTATTGATGTAATATTTTTATTCAATATGCATACATATAAATGTGAGTTAATCTAATTATATTTTTATCATTTTCATGATGTAGGAATATCGACTAAGGGTTATAAAGCTTATCCATATTGTGGTGATTGGTTGAGATCAATCTATAGTAAGAATCTCAACAAAAATATTTATCTTCAACATCGATGATTCTTGCGCGATACATTGTAATGGAAAGCTTGAAATAGGTCAATGTCCAAAACCTATGACGCCTACGGATTGGTATAAAATAATGGACAGATGGATCTTTGATAGATCCAGAATAAAAAATCTTCAATGATGATGAAGATAATGAGTATGTGAAGAGAGGTAAAGGAAAATTGGCACTCACAGAGAAGATATCAATATGGTATTCTTTGGAGTATTGGAAAGAGTTAAAAGTATATCATCTTCATGATCCTATGCAGATATTCAAGAATATTGGTTATTCACTATGGCAACATCTTCTTGGACTAAGAGATACCATAGCATCAAGGAATGATGTGAAATATCAAAACTCAAAACCAAATTTATGGCTAGTTTTTGATAGACATTGACAGGAAACGACTTATGCACCTGCTCCTTGGGTACTTACGACAAAAGAGGTACATACTATCAACAATAGGATTCAATTGATTTGGACTCCTACAGGATATGGAGCATATTTCCAAAACATGTCATTATGGATGATAAGAGCTTATCTGGGTTAAAGACCCATGATTGGCATAACATTTTGAAACATATTTTACCTTTGGTTATTGATGGATGTACAACGAAAGGAGTACGAGATGTGATCTATCATCTTGGATCGCATATAAGGTAATTATGATACTTTTATATTTAATATATATGAATATTTGATATCTTTTAGTTTTGAATTAGCTTCTTTATAATTTCTTTTACGATATGTATAGGTGGATTACATCAAAATAGATTGATAAAAACTCAATCCCACAAAAAAAGGTGAATGCAAAGCTACTATGTTTGGTGGAGAAAGAGCTTCCTACTTCATTTTTTGATATTCAGGTTCATTTATTAGTCCATTTTGTAGATGAAATAGAGATTTCAGGTGTTGTCAACACTCGATGGATGTTTTGGGTCGAGCGGTTTATGGGAATATTAAAAGGTTATGTGTGACAAAGAGCGAAACCTGAAGGATCCATGGCAAAGGGTTGGATGCTTGAAGAGTGCATGTATTATGCTAGTGAGTACCTTGAAAGAGTTCATGAAGAAGCTCCACGTGCATGGACCAATGAGTCTTCTTCGAAAATAACAGATGAGGTATTATCAGGTAAGGGAATTCCATTTTTATTTACATTTCAAGAAAAAAATGATGTTTCTACTTTTGTAGCATATAATAGTGAATGCATGCAAGCATTCCTTAGCAAGTACAAACAGGAACTTCTAAATCTCTGAAGTAAAAGACAAAGAAACAAAAGGTATAGATGTAATCTTGATAATAATGAGATTACAAATATATCTTCTTTCACGGATTGGCTATATAGTCCTTTGCAATGTGCCAACGTAAATAATGAAGAAATCTGAGATGAACAGAGAGAGCTAATGATAGGTTGTGAAAGAAAGATAATTTTATTTTAATAATATTTTTTTCATATATGTATATTAGTTTCTATTTACTATTTAATTTCTTTTGCAGGCTCGAATGTTCACTAATATGTGGGCTTTTGGACAACATATTAGAATCAAAGCCATTGATTATTTACATAAAACAATGGATTCTAGTATTGTCACTTCTTTCAAGCAACTATCACGTGCTAGCTCAAAAGACACGAACCTTATATATGGAGAACTTGGTTACGTGGGAACTGTTGTTGGTATCTATGAAATATCATTTCGTACATTGGTAGAAAAAAGTTTATATTTTTTATGATAGAGTTTATTATTTTCTTAAGCACCTAATAATGGGTTTTTGTTTTTATATATTTTGATAGGTCATTATGAAGGTTGACTGAGTTCGAGCAGAGTATAAAGGATTCCACATTAAGAAAGGAATTACCTGGGCTTTGGGAAATTGATTCTTCCAAGGTAATGCGATCTATTAAAGAACCATATTCTTCCTACACATATTGAACAAGAATATTTTTATAAAAACCAAGATGCTCATCCTTGGTGGCGAGTCATTCATGTTCAACCTACAGGTAGGTCATTGTTTGAATAGTTTATTGTTAGAGACATCAAAGAAAATCCTCTTGATGATTCACCATCAGATACTTATACATCAACATCTGAAAGAGAAATGAGAATCATTATACATGATAATGATAATAATCTTTTTGATGGAGAGGATAATACTCTACATGAAGATTCTACTAATGATGAAGAGGAATTACCAAAAATTGATATTAATCCATCAATAGATGATGTGACTCATGAGAACACAGATTTAACAATAAATGAAATCAATAAGTATAATGAAGATGAGACTATATTGATGTCTTACCAAAATGATGGCAATAATGAAAACATATGAGGAGATTAGATAGTAAATTCTACTCTAGTTATCAATCAATAACTTGAAGCTTGTGAATGGATATCAGATAATATATTCTTCTTTATTCAACTAGAATATCGATAAATCCTACTAGAGAGATGAAATCATGTTCTGTTAAGTTAGAACATGAAGCTCGGGGGTATGCCTAATTATTTTATATATAGATTTATCTTCGAGGAGCAAATTTGTCTCATGTATGTATGCATATGTGTGTGTATTCATGTGTATTATATGTATACATGTGTTAGTATGCATATATATGTTTTTCATGTATATGTATGTGTGTGCATGTGTGTGATATATGTATACGTATGTTAGTATGCACACATGTATATATGCATATGCATTTGTGTAATATATGCAAGTGTTTATAATTCTGTATGCATGAATAAGTATACATGTATGCATTTAGGCATGTATATGTGATGTGTACATGTATATATGTATACCTGTAAATGTATACATGTAAATATGTATGCATGTATATATATCTATGTGTGCATATAGGCATGTGTTGGAAGCAGTCAGGGAACCGAAGGAGCCACAAGACGAAGAGAGTCAGAGCGAAGGGACAGCACAAGCAGACATGGCAGTCAAAGAAGATCTGGCAAATAGGCCAATAATTTTCCTCATGAAGAAGCAAGTATGAGCATTCACGCAAATCTAGCACTTAGGCAACCCTTTAACTTTTCAAAAACCTTTACACCAATTAAAAGTGATTCTCATCACTAAACACCATTGTAAATACCATTTCATATTTTTGTAGCTCCATTTTGTGCAAGCCAAGGAGTCCTTGAGCTTGAGGAGCTTTAGAAGTATCTACCTGCCAATTTTCGTAATTTTTGGATCTCGTTTGAGCCCTCAAATAAGCCCTGGAACCTAATTTTTAACTAGGCCGGACACTAGGTCTGAACAGGGCCAAAGCTAGTAAAAAACTATAAAAGGAGCTAGAGAGCTCATTTTTGGGGGTAGATTGTAATTGAAACAAACTTGTAAGAGCTTCTTGAAAAGTAATCTAAGAACTCCATTGATTCTCACTCTTTGTCTTGCCGTGTGTGCGCGTGTGTGTGTATGTGTGTGCATGTTTGTGTGCTTCTCACTCACGCACTTGTGCCGCCACTTGCTCGAGGTCTTCATACCATCCTCACGTCTTCCCGGATTGACATTAAAGGAGGTGCTACTCATCACTGAGCTACACCAAATTTTGGCGCCGTTGCCGGGGATCGAGCTTTGAGGACGAGCGTGTGATGGTAAGACGTAGAGTTGACGCGTTGGAGTTGTAGGTATTTTCTTCACTTTCATCTATTTTCTTGTTTTTTCTTCACCATCTTCATCACCATCATCATCATCACCATCTTCCACCTCCATTTCCATCATCGCGAAAATGTCAGTTTTTTGAGTATATCACCATCTCCACCTCATTTCCCTCATTTCACTTGTGAGAGAGAGCGAGAGAGCGAAATTGCGTGTGCTGTTTTTGCATGTTTCTTGAGCTGTCTTGCAGGTACAGGTCACATCATCGTCCCCAGCACTCTGCGCAGGTACGGATTTCGAAGTAACTGTCTGTGTGTCGCCGACTTCTGTCAATCGCGACCGACAGAAAAAAACGCTCAAACCACCAAACAAAGTGCAAAACCATGATCTACAGGCCTAGAGCTTCCCAAAAATGTGTTTAGTTTCTTGAAATTCCTCAGATTTCTGTCAATCGCGATCGCTCTGTCAATCGCGATCGACAAACCACGACGGACAGACCTGTCAATCGCGATCGACACGTCAATCGCGACCGACAGCCCACGACGGCTCTGTCAATCGCGACCGACAGAGTCAACGACTGTTTGACCACGACCGACGGACCATACGCGTGACACGTGTCAATCGCGATCGAGTCATCAATCGCGATCGACTCATCAATCGCGACTGACACAGTCAACGATTGTTTGACCACGATTGACAGCCCCGACGGCTCTGTCAATCGCGACTGACACAGTCAACGACTGTTTGACCACGACGGACAGACCCTCGCGACCGACCTGTCAATCGCGATCGACCCATCAATCGCGACTGACAGAGTCAACGACCCTTTGACCATGACTGATTGACTTTTCGTAACCCCTGTCAATCGCGACTGACCAGTCAATCGCGACTGACAGCCACGACGGACCTGTCAATCGCGATCGACACGTCAATCGCGACTGACCTGTCAATCGCGACCGACAGACTTTGCAAACAAGTTAGAAGGGCAAATTAGGTCAAATTTTCAAGGCAAAAAATAGTGGTTTAAATTTTGGCCAAGTGTGGGACAAACACAAGGGTGTAGCATTGCATTACGAGGGCACGACCCAAGTAACTCGAGAATTCCTGTTTGCCTGTTAACCTAGTTTAATCCTGATTTAGCCCCAAAACCCTGAACTGGCATAATTTCCTCATACGAAATCCGTTTGCCGTGATTTTTGTTTTGTTGGAAAGCTCGCAGGGAGTACAACAAAAACATCGGCTGGTTATGGTTAAATTAAGATCAGGAATATTAGCTAGGGTATTTTGAAGTTGACCATACCCAGGGGGAACAAAAATTCAGGGATCTCTAGAGTTGTGTCCAAAAGGTCATAGTGTAAATTGGTGAAGTGTTACATGAATAAAAGTGATTGGTTCTGTCTTTTGAATTTAAGTCTTGAGCTAACAGTGGGCCTCTTACAGGTCTTGTGAGAGCAGCGAAGGGTACACAAAGCAAGAGTAAGTGCAGGCTTGGGAATACGCGTCCTGGGCACACCAGGGCAACAATACAAGGAAAGGAACTCAAGGTTGGAAAACCCGCAACACCCTCTGTCAATTCTTAGTGTAGGCTAAGTGCGGGTAGTGTTAGAAGTAATTCCAGGCAACGATAGGTACGAGATAAATCAAAGACTATCTAAGAAAACCAAGTGCAAGTTAAGAGATAACCTGTGTGTGTGCGAACGACAATCTTAAAAGGAAAAGAACCTAACGTGAAAACGACCAAACTAAAGTGCGAAATTAAACTTAAGTATTCCTGACGACGTGATATCAGACAAGAGTATAAACACGATAATCAACATAAAAAGAACCAAGTGACCGATACAAAAGGACTCAGAAACGTGATTGTACCTCGAAAAAATTGGGTTAATCAGTTAGGCATATGAACCTTAGATCACGACGACATCTAGTAAGGGAGAGACAAAGCCTTAGGTCTTCAGAGGCTAGTGTTAACCACACTGCTAGGTCTTGGGCCCAGTAGTTGAGCCACCACTCGTACTACCCTAGCTCTGAGACCAGTGAGTCAGAGATGTCTCAAGGCATGGACAGACCTACGGGAAGTTCAGGAGTGCCTTACTTGTACAGGGTAGAAGGCCCTTACAAAACACAGTTGGAATACCTTAGGACCAACCGATTAGGTGCTAGCATCTATGAGGACGGCCTAGGAAGATCCGTGGTCCAGATTAAAAACCTTGACCAATCCATGGGACTAGAGCACCCAGCTGTCAAGTTTGAAAACGGTGCATACCTAGACAAAGAAGGAACCATATACGTAGTCACCAGTCACCCAGATAGGACAGATGAATTTGGAAATGTAATCTCAGAAGCGGACTTAGGTGACTTGGAACAAGGAAACATGGGAATAGAACCTAGAACACCCCGAGGCAAATCTGTTCTCACTAGGATTATCACACCTGAGTGGGTTCCCCAAGACAACAAGAGCATAGATTTACTCCTCAATCGAGAAACTGACGAAGCCTTTTGGAGGTATAAATCTGATCAGCCAACCGATATAGGGACAATCATGATCTATGAGTTTAAGGATCCTAATAGCCCAGGTAGAGTGACCTACTTAGATCACGCTTCGGAGAGGATCTTTGTGGTGACAGAACATGATAGGCATGCTTACACTTGGAAGGGTGAATTCGTTTTCCCCCAACCAAGATCGAATGTATCCTATGGTCACCCTGGTGCTGGAACATCCCAAGCTCATGGAATGCAAAGAGATAGAAGTAGAGATAGACCAGAAGTAAGCTTTGCTAACCTAGGAGGCAGAGAAAGAACGAGGACGGAAACAAATAGAGTCGAACCTGAGGTACTTAGAGCTCACAGAAATCAAAGAAATACGGAGGAGTTCCCTCTACCACGACCTAGAGAGCACACAAGGACTTTGAGACCGACTCAGCTAGTTAAGTCCATGAAGAACTACTTCGATGGCACTGGAGATCCATACGATCATGTGGCTAAGTTTAGGCAAGTCCTGAGAGCTGAACAAGTGGAGGATCTATTCACGCAATACAATGCCTTTGGTCTGACCCTTAGGAACACTGCCCTGACATGGTTTCAGCCACTAAATGAGAGGCAGTTCAGGAGTATAGACCAACTTCTAGAGGCTTTCATTATTGAATTCTCTAAGAGTGGCATAAGGCATAATACCTCCTCGCTGATTCACAGCTTCAAGCAAACCCCTCAAGAAACCGTGAGACTTGCAGGAAGAAGATTTAGGCAATATCTTGAAAGATGCCCTATTTCGGAGCTACCTACACCAGCTAAACAAGTAGCCTTATTCTTGGATGGATTGCTAAGTACCAAATTAAGATCATATGTGTACTTGAAAGACCCTAGGACCATAGAAGAGTGTGTACGCATGTGTATTGACATTGAGGATAACCTAGCGGAGGAGTTAGAGCTTGCTAAGATATACAAAGATTCGGATAGTGCCTCTAGCCTCTCTTCCACGCAATCCACATCAATCGAGGAACTTGCAGAGAAAGTAGCTCAGAAATTAGGTGTAACTAGCAAACAAATCCCAAGGTTTGCCCCTGTGAAAAGGTGCTACACTTGTGGTGGCGACCACATGGCGAACGTATGCCCCATTATGGCTCAGCCCCAAGTAAATCCTAGTAGCCAATACTGCACCATAGAACGGAGATACACCAATCACACCGCACAAGATTGCCCATACAACGAGCAGGCAGTTAGGCAACCCCACCCTCAGCCATACCCTCAGCAGGGAAGATACCAGAACCCGTACCCTCCACAACCATATGGCAGGCCACAACAAAATTACCAACCACAATATCAAAACCATCAAAGGCCTCCGCCTGTGCTAGCACAACAACCCCCAGCCCCAGCTAATGTGATTCCGGTAAAGTATGCTGTTGCAGAAGAAAACCTGAATAGAGCTATAGTTCCTGTAACACCATTGCTTTCCGAAAGTGACCCCAGTGACCATAGCTTTGATTCTACACATGTCGATAGTCCCCAGGCTTACTACATGCAATCTCCAGAACATGGTGAGTCCTATTACAGTGAAGAGCCAAAGGAACCTAGTTGGGAGTCAGATTACACAAACATCATGTATGCAAACCCCAACCCTAGGCCTCAACCTAGGCAAGTAAGACCTCCGTTCCCAAGAGGACCGTGCTACAGATGCCAAGGAGATCACCTCATTCATGATTGCCCCTTACCTCCACCTACACAAAACCAGTCAGTGACGATCCAAGGCTTTTGCCAAGATTGTGGAAAAGAGCATCTCTTACGAGATTGCCCAAAGAACCCCAATAATATGCCAAAAATCACGCCTATCAATGTTATTGGGTTAGTGGTAGATTCCACAGGAAGTGTCACTTCCACTCCTCCCGTATAGGTAGTCACTAGAGCTCAAGCATTGCAGCAGAATCAAGGGGTAAACCAGGATAAGAACCCAGAGGCTAGTGAAACCGAGAGCATAACAAAGAAAAGGACTAGAGCATGGAAAGATAGTCGGGAAAGAATGAAAAGACAATGGGCTAAAAAGATGAGTGAACTCGAGGAAAGCATAAGAGAAACCAAAGCTAGAATAACTGAAATCACCTCTCAAACCCCCTCTCACACTATCCCACCACCACCATTCCCATCACCATCTGAATCGCCACCTCCCAACCCACCTCATGTGATTCCACCACCCCCTAGAGTAGGATCAGCATTAGCTGATCCCATTCCGGAAGACATTGACATGATGCTTAAAGCATATCAGGCCAGAATTCAAGAAGGGCCAAATGTCACAGATCATGACAAGTGCTATCCTAGAGCTGACCTAGAGATAGAAAGAACCAAGCTGTGCGCAAAAATGGTCGCATTGGCTCAGACTATGTTTGAAGCCAGTCGCCTTTTCAATTACTCGGGCTCAGCCAAGACGCAATTACACTTGGATGGACTTCTAGAGAAGTTAGAGGGCATAATTGCAAGATCTGCCAAGGAAGAAAAAAATCAAGAAAGAGATAAAGCAAGCAAAAACATGACCCATCCCCCACCGAAAGCTTATGTGCCAAATTCCATTGAACCAGACAATTCCCCCTCCCTAGAAAGAATAGAGAATCTAGTGGCACAATCACCTAAGGAACCTGCCTTTCAACACAAGGGCAAGGCACGTGAAAGAGTAAGCATTCCTGCTCAGGAAGCCTATGTGCCTAACTCTACGGAGCCGGACACATCATCTTCTATGAATCGGTTTACACCAGAATTCCTACGAGAGATTCAAGAAGACAAATGGGCTAAAGAGAGTGAAGTCCCACCTCCCATTGAACTAGTGGATGATGCACATGACCAATTCCCACAAGACATCCCATCCATTTATGGAGAGCAGGAGAGCATCCAATCTCAAGAAAGATTAGACTTCGAGTCTAATTCTTTACAGGAACTACCCCATTTCACAGGCCCATGGGAAGCAAGGTCCACCTGCATGAGGGCACCTACAGTCATGGTAAGAAACGAAGATTCAGTCATACCTAGGAACACAGAAGTAGTGAAGAACACTAACGTGCAGTGCAATCTCAAGTTAGAAGAGCTACTCAAGGTTAGACCTGAATTATGGAAACATGTCGCCAAACAAGTACCAGAGATAGCAAAACCTCGTTCCCAGGTAGGATCCCAGAGAACAGTGCTAGAAATACCCTTGGATAAGATAGGAGATATGTGTGAAGGTGAAGAAGGGAACACCTATCTTCCCATCACCTACCAGGAGTACACCACCAAGGCAATTTTGGACTCAGGTGCAGGAGTTGCAATTGCCACTACTTCCCTATGGAAGCGTTGGGGCAAGCCAGCACTCAGGCCAACGAGAATGAAATTGCAGATGGCCGATGGTCACATAGAGATACCCCTAGGATTGTTAGAAGGAATAACTCTCACCACTTGTGGTGTCGAGTTTGAGCATACATTTGCCATATGTGACTTCAGCAAAAATCATGCCTATGAGATGATTTTGGGAAGACCATTTATGCGACAGTTGCAAGTGGTACAGGATTGGGGAACCAACTCCTTGTATTTGCAGCACTTGGGTGTTACAACCAAAGTCAATCTCAAGGATTACTCTCATAGAGATGTACCTCCTATCCAGTGGAATCCCATCCATAGAGCCAAAGATGATACGGAATCTGTGCATTCCATAGGGTTAGGATCCTCATGGATGCATGAAGACACCCACTTATGGATGTGCAAAGTAGCAGTAGAGGAAGAGAAGAGAGAAAAGGCCAGAGAAATAGGTGCAAACGAAACTCATAGACCCATTCAAGACCCAGCCTATGCACCTGTAGTCTTTCCTGACGAGGAATTTGAACCCCATGGCTGGGCAGAAATTTTAGCAACAATGGATGTAGCTATCAATGAGGACCAATGGACACCTCACTGTGACGAGGATGGCTATGACATTTCAGTCTTCTCCATAGAGCCAATCATGGGAGAGGCAGTTCTAGAAGAATGCGAACCTAGCCTTGATGCATTTGAGGATGCAAGTGACTCCGATCTAGAGTCAATCATTATGGACCCACCATTTGCATCAGATGAAGAATACTTCCATGAAATGGAATGTCAACCCCAGAGACATGGAGGGCTCACAAACGATGTAAGATTAGCAACACATGTGACCCCGAAGGAAGAAGGGAAGAAACGAAAGAAGAGAGAAGTCTCACCAGAAGAAGAAGAATCTTTGTTTGAGGTCCCAAAAAATTTTAAGAAGTATAAGATAGACGACAGGAGAGTCATGATCAGAATGCCGAAACGAGAGGCACAATCAGGAGAGGCCTATGATAACAAAGAAACCACCAAGAAAATAGTAGTGGCCCTAGAAGAAGGAGAGGAGAGATGCACATACATAGGCCATGACCTAACAGCGGAAGAAGAGTATGCGTTAATTGCCTTGCTAAGAGAATACAGAGATGTATTCGCTTGGAGTTACAAGGATTTGAAAGGTGTTGACCCTGACATATGCTCACACACCATTCCCATGACCTCAGATGCCAAACCCTCTAAGCAAAAGCCCTATACATATAATGATAATTACGCTGCTAAGATTAAAGAAGAGATAGATAGACTGGTTGAAGCTGGATTTATCTATGAAATTGAGCACACTGAATGGGTATCCCCCATCGTAGTGGTGCCCAAGAAAAATGGAAAGCTGCGCGTATGCATTAACTTGAAAAAGGTTAATGCGGCCACGATTCGAGATAACTATCCGCTTCCCATCACAGAGCATCTCTTAGAAAGAGTAGCCGGCAAGGAAGTGTACAGCTTCCTTGATGGATTTTCGGGTTACAATCAAGTAGCCATAGCTCCAGAGGATCAGCATAAAACGGCTTTTGCCACAGAATGGGGCATTTTTGCCTTTAGAGTAATGCCATTTGGGCTTACCAATGCACCAGCTACCTTCCAGAGGCTGATGTGCCATGTGTTTAAGGAGTTCCTGAGGAAGAGTTTAGAGGTCTATGTTGATGATCTTTGTGCTCATTCCAACATTAGACAAACCCATATCCCTGAGCTCAGGCAAATCTTTGACAAATGTAGAGAATATCAAGTCTGCCTAAACCCCGAAAAATGTGTTTTCATGGTCAGGCAAGGCAAGATTCTAGGACACATAGTGTCAAAGAACGGCATATCTACTGATGAAGAGAAAGTGAGAGCTATAGCGGAGCTACCTAGGCCAAAGAATGTCAAGGAAGTACAAGCTTTCATGGGGCATTGTGGTTATTACCGACGATTTATACACATGTATGCTGTCATTGCAAAGCCCATGTACGGACTTCAGACTAACTTTGAGTGGACGGATGAATGTGAGAATTCCTTCCAGGAGCTTAAACAAAGATTGTGTTCAGCACCAATCTTGACCACACCAGATTGGAATAAGCCATTCCATGTTCATGTGGATGCATCCAATTATGCTATTGGATGTGTGCTTGCACAACCTACTGGTGAAGGTAATATGGATCTTCCAATTGCCTATGCCAGTAGACAATTGAATGTGGCTGAACGAAATTACACCACTACGGAGAGAGAAGGCTTAGGCATGGTATATGCAGTTAAGAAATTTAGACACTATTTGCTTGCAAATAAGTTTAAATTTTTTACTGATCATCAAGCATTGCTATACCTCGTAAACAAGCCATGCAATACAGGAAGATTAGTAAGATGGTTTCTTTTACTAATGGAATATGATTTTGAGGTTGTGGTAAGGAAAGGGAGGACTCATTTAAGAGCAGATCATCTCTCTAGGCTCACATCGGGAGAAGCCCCACAAGGAGTATCGGATGATCTTCCTGATGCCTACTTGTTTAATTTGGAAGTTGTACCGCAGTGGGCTAAGCCATTGGTACCAGTATTGACGTACGGGCCTAATCATCCAGTGGTGAACACACGGAATAGAGAGGTTGTTAAAGCCCAAAAGTACCACATCATGGCAGGAAGCATGTACAAGCACACAGATCAAGGGATCTTGGCTTGTTGCGTAGAAGAGGATGAGTACGCTAAATGGTTGCAATTAGCACATGTAGGTGCGTTAGAGCAACACTACTCAAAGCAACGAACTTTACAGACCCTAAAGAGACGGAGTACATTGGCCAACTATGGAAGCTGATGTCCAAAAGTTGTGCAAGGAATGCCCAATCTGTTGCACTAAACCACCTGTGGAACACGCCACTCTTTATCAAGTGTCCATTGTGCCAGATTGGAGTGAACCTCTAGTATCCTTCCTAAGGACAAACACATTCCCTCCAGACATGACTCTGGCGAGGAAAAGGAGTTTAGAACAAGAAGCCCTGGATTACTCACTCATTGGTAATAATCTATATAAGTGTGGTAAAGATGGTTACCTGAGGCTATGTGTACATGAAAGTGAATATCTGAAGATCTTGGAAACTGCTCACCAAGGTGTAGCAGGAGGACACTTTGGACCGGATCGGGTGATCAAGGCAATACTATTTGCGGGCTTCTGGTGGCCTACCCTTCACATGGATGCACATACCTATGTGAAACGGTGTGATGTCTGCTAGAGGACTCAGTATCCTATACGCAAAGATGAGATGCCACTGAAACCTATGATGGGTGGACGTGCGTTCTCTAAGTGGGGAATAGACTTCGTAGGTCCTATTAATCCCCCAGCTAAGGGTTCTCATGCGGAATACATCATTGTTGCAACAGACTATCTAACTAAGTGGGTAGAGGTAAAAGCCACGACAAAGAATGACGCTCAGACAACTGCTAAATTCTTGTTTGAGACTGTATTCACAAGGTATGGGCTACCTATAGAGCTGGTAAGTGATAGAGGCACACACTTCTTGAACGAAGTGATTGAAAATCTACTCCAAGAATTCTTGGTAATACACAAGAAGTCTGCCCCTTATCACCCTCACGCTAATGGACAAGCTGAGAGCACTAATAAGATCTTATGCAATGTACTGACAAAATTAGTGAACACAAAACGCTCTGATTGGGACAAACAGCTACACCATGCTGTTTGGGCATACCGAGTTGCCTACAAAACGGTACTCCAAGCCACCCCCTTTCAGATGGTATTCGGCCAAAACGCTGTGCTACCCTTGGACTTCTTGATTCCTACATTGAGAGTAGCACAAGAGCACGAATGGACAGGTCATGAGCTCTCCTCTAGGATCTTTGACCTTGAACGATTAGGGGTAACAAGACTGAGAGCCGCTGCAGGAATATATGCAGCCAAGAAGAGACAGAAGGCATACTTCGATGCCCATGTGAAGGATAAAGGCTTGAAAGCAGGAGATCTAGTCTTAGTCTATACACTGAAACAACACGCAAGGAAGCTAGAAAAGAGAGGCTACGGACCTATGATCATCAATAGGATTTCCACGAGTGGAGCAGTACAGCTAGCCACGTTAGAGGGTGATGTTCTCCCAAACTATATTAGCGGTTGCAGAGTCAAGTTGTATCAGGAACCCCTCACGGAGGAAATGCTCAGCCGACTCAACACTGCTAAGAAACGCAAAGAGGAAGAAAAGCGAATTCAAGAAGAAGCTCAAGCAGAAGCTTTAGAACGCATCAGAAGGATGAAATTACGAAGGCAAGGTAGAGATCAGGCTAGAACAAATGACTATGCAGATCAAGGATATCATATGGCAATGTGTGAAGTCGCAGGAACAAGCTCACATAGGATAACTGATCGATGTCCTTTTGTAACCTTAGATATAGGACAAGGAAAGAGTGCAAGGACCGTAAGGTCCTTGATTGACTCAGGTGCAGCCACTAGTGCCGTTAAATTGTCTTACTGTCAAGAGTTGCAGTTAACTGTCAATCCTGTGGAAGCATATCTCATAGGATTGGGAGGCGTGGAAACCCCTTGCATGGGCGAGGTGGAACTTCCCCTCTATGTTCATGATGAGACAATGACAGTTAAAGTACTAGTGTGTCAAGATGAGGATCTCACTGAACCCCTTGTCTTGGGTCAAGACTGGATCTATGACCAAGCAGTCAACTTAAACCTAAGAAGTGGACTTCTTCAGGTATGGGTCAATCATAGTCAAATTACAGTAGAGTTAGATAATGGAGCACTCAAGGAACTAGGAAAGGCACAGACTCCTGGTCCCTCCAGGGGTGCACATGAAGTTGACCATGCTGTGCTTGTCCAAAACTATGTGTTGCAGAGGAATGATGTTCTCAAAAAAGGAGTCAGGGATGCAACGGAACTCCCTTCTTTTCCAAAGGCTAGAAGGAGGCAGCAACCAAAGGTGGATCAAAGGCAGAAAAAGCAGAGTACTACCTATGCCGGAAATCAAAAGTACCTGCGCAGCAAAATGTCTCAGCAAGTGAACCAAGTGTGGGTGCGGAAAGGCGAACACCCGGTTGCACTCACGCCAACCACACAGGCAAAGCCTCTTATTAGTCACCAACAATACGACACTAATAAGAAGTCTTTCAGAAATTCTTCTGCTAACGTGAAATCTATTTGGGTGCCCAAGAAGTCGATGAAGGCTAGCCCACAATCAAGACAAATTTGGGTGCCTAAGGCTTGCTTGCGGGCGCAAATAGCTACGCCGAGGCCACAACCTATACAGCGTAACCCATTCACTCGCACAGCCAGCATTCACTCGTTTCCAACACTCAGGAACACACCAAGGCCCATGAGCACAAACATAATCGCTTGTAAATGGGTCCCTAAAAAGCCTCATTTTCAAGTCGATACACCTATAAAGCTCTCTAGAGTCTCTACGAAACCAAGAACAAAGCCCATCCACTGCATTTGGCAGCCTAAGACCTGTAATAAACCCCCCGACCCCAATTTGTAAATTCATCCCCACTTACTAACTTCATTAGTCTCCTAGGACTACCCAAGCATTAACTACACACACTGTCTTCGTGCACTTACTAACCACTAACTCACCATCTACCTCATGTTAATGTTGTAACGGGGACAACAACGGATTTATTCTGTCCACTACGATGTTAACACGTGGTTCTATATTCTCACAGAACCAACCAGCAAGCAGGGCCATGGCAGAAGCAGCA
Source organism: Ceratopteris richardii (assembly GCA_020310875.1). Classification (NCBI taxonomy): domain Eukaryota; kingdom Viridiplantae; phylum Streptophyta; class Polypodiopsida; order Polypodiales; family Pteridaceae; genus Ceratopteris; species Ceratopteris richardii. The sequence continues at coordinate 12,243,378 of CM035414.1, read as the reverse complement.
GGTGCCAGTTCTCAAGCCGGATCTGGTGCACAGATTGTGGACATAGAAACACTCCTCGTCGAGCCACATCTCACCGCAAGGCCGCAAGAACTTCAAGCCGTGCATGTGCTCCCCATTCAGGATCCTCCTCAAGGGCACACTTCTCAAGTAGGTAAGCACGCGCATTGGTTCAGTGATGTCGCTGGACCATTGGGCCATGGAACCTATTTCTGGGAAGCAGAATTGGAATTTAATGGCAAATGGGGTCGATACCACTTTTTCACGCGCGAGTTTGAAAGCTATCAAAACGCCGAAGTCATGCGATCAGTATGGACCAAAGCTGGTGTGGACAGTTATTTCAGGGCACACTTACCAAAGCCGGATTTCTTACACTGTTCATATCTTATCAGTACCATCACGCCAAGCAGAGAGAGGCGACAGCACCTTTGTGTTACCCTCACTGCTGCCGGGTCATGAGCTTAAAAGATTCAAGCTGACCCTTAATCTGGTACGAGAAGCATTGGGCATGTATGGCATGCACATCCCTACAGAAAAGGAGACCATGGTTCCAGGTAGAATGAAACACAAAGATCTTAATAAGCTGAAGGATATGGTGGCAATGACACCAACCATTGCTCTTCACCTGCGGACCGTCATGCAACATTTTGCTTTCCCCGCCCAGGAAAGATTCACAATGCCCCCAAAGAAAATATGGTTCAGCTTGTATCTGGCAGAGACGGAAGGCCTTCCCATCAATGTGCCACATTGGATCATAGATCAGATCCACCTAGCCCATCAAAGGTGGAACAAGAAGCAGAAAAATGTGCTTCATGGATGTTGCGCTCTAACAAAGATAATCTACCGATGTCTGGCCTATGACGTGCCTATTCAGCGGGCACTCATATGGCCCCGCGCCCAGGAATTCCAGAGAAGACTCTCAGCAGCAGGTCCCCCATCAAAGAAGATGAGGGGGGGAGTACAATTACCCTGTGCTCAACCAAGGGGAGCCACCACTACACCAGAAATTACCCCTCCCCAGACACGACGCGTTAGGCCATTCACAATCCGACTACCAAGACCGAGCACAGATGGGCCTAATCTGGTATTCCCACCCGTCCCATCAGATCTGGAATTCCCACAGGGTTTTACTCTAAATGATCTCACGGATGAAGAAGTACCCCGATTGATCTATGATTCTAATCTCGAGACGGAAACAGAACGTACTCAGGAACCACAACCCCAGACAACCACAGCAGCCCCCACCCGACCATAAGTGGTAGAAGTCGACGCCGAGGAACAAGAGACAGAACAAGAAGAAGAAGCCTACGAGGAACAAGAATATGACGAGCTTTCCGAGCTGGCAAGTGCCCCTGCGTATTCGGCACAAATCAAAAGACTATATCGAACCATGCAACTGGTTCAAGAACAGCATAAGATGTCACTGGAATCGGGCAAGAAACTCATGAACCAGTTGCTAGCTGAGGAAGGTGTGGACGAGTTGTTCATTGAGTCCATAAACCTTCATGCCGACGCAGTAGGAGTGGATGAGGCCATCCATGAGGCAATGGCTTACATTCACAGATTCGAGAAGAGGGTTCCCGTTCGTCCCAGGAGGTCCGGGAAACAAATTCATATAAATGTATCAGCACCAGGAGAGACAACACAGGCAGGCGAATATCAGGAAGCACCACTATCACCACCATCCCCACCTCGCACTACACAATTCACTCCACCACATGACACTAGCACCACCACGTCCACTACCACCACCATTGTCATGGGAATCCCACTCTCTCCGGGAATCCAATTCGGGGGAGTCACCATGCCCACTTTCACTACTCTGTTCACTGACGTCACATCCACTCCACCCACGATCCCCATCTACACTATCACTCAAACAATCGACACTATGGAAACGTCTCCTGCCACAGCACCGCTCCCTCCCCCCATGCCACCTTCATCTCCCATACCACCTCCACCCACATCTCCACTTGCATCCACATCATTCACAACTCCCATTCCCGCCCCCATTCCCCCTGCATCTTCACCCCTCCCAGCATTATTTAATGTAAATAGCATATTTTTAGCATTAAATCAATGTGTATATCAGCTCCAGAACGAGTATAGAGCTCTGGACGGCCGGTATCAACAACTGACAACACACCACTAGAACTTACAAAGGCAATTTCACATTCTACAAGAGGAAAATGCAGAGGTGAATCAATGCTATACAACGCTTGAGCAGGCTCACCAAACACTATTGGAGACACCACAACCATCGACAGAATCAGGTGTAAAACAACTAGAAGCTTTGCTCGAAGTATACCAAGCCGATAACCTGCGAGTCAGACGCAACTTGGCGCTACTACGGAAACATATGGCCACAGCACTGGAGGAGAACAAAAGACTGCAAAAACAAAATGAAGAGAATCTGGAGGCGGCAATGGAAGGCTCCCCTCACGAGATAGATCCAGAGCAATTCAAAGCAATTCCCACAGAGACGATGAAAACCATTTTGGAAAGCTATGCAGATCTCCTGGAAGCACATGATGACTTGGAAAGAGAGCGTGACACACTTCACAGCAGACTTAAGGAACAGGAGGAACAACCGAAGAGTGTCCCATCAACCTCCACCTCAGACGAAGTAAAGGCCTTAACTGAGCAAGTAGCAGAGTTACAGCAGAGGTTACTGACATACGAAAGACAGCCATCTCCAGTGATCGAACCAGAGCAAGAAGAGTTGGTCCCCATTGAGGTCGATGATTCGTACGAGGAACCATATGTTCCTATGCCAATGCCAGGCGGGCGACAAACCTCAGAGGGACTAGACACATTGGAAGTGGAAGCACCTGAGTGGCTTCAGACACTGGAAAGGACAGCGAACACCCACGAAGAACGGGTGGCCATTCAGATCCAATCACTAGCGAACTTAGAAGAAACTGTCATAAAGTCTGAATACTTCAGAAGCATGTCTCATCATAGATGGATCGGTACCAATAATGACCAATACGTGCCATTCTGTATACTTTTGGCCGATTACAACGCGGAGATTCAACGACAATGTGGCAAGCCTCCCACATTTGCTCCACAATTTGGTCCAGACGATATACCGAAAAGTGCTCAGCGTGGGTCCATCCATCAACCCACCTGGAGAATCAGGCTTTTGGAAACGTATCCTGAAATGGTCCGAACCTGGAATAATATGCCGTTGTTTATTAAATATAATCCTTGTTACATTCCAGTTCTTCGACGACGCACCTGGCCTGAATTCACTATAGCTGTCAGAGACATCAAAGCTTGTGCAAAATGGTTGAATTATGTTTATCTAGCACCTCCACGAGGACCCCCCACGGTCAACTATATGGTTTCTACAATCCGTCACTGGAGTATTCGGCTACGCAATAATCCTGATGTGATGGCCCAGATGTGCATGAAAATATTTGAATTAATGCTGATCACTTTCAGGACATTTAAGAACATTAAGGATCCTCACTTCTCAGGTGCAGGTTTTGTGACAGGAAACCAGGATCTAGTGTACGATATGAGTACCACCCCGTCCATTGAAGTAATATATGCTTGGCACGCCAGAATCAAGTACCTCCCAGCCTGCTTTAAACAGACATTTGAGGAGATGTTCATCACAGGATTCTGGGAATATCACTCCGAAATCTTTATACCCAGACCATCACATCTCCTCCAATTATTTGCTGTGGAGAGAACTATTTACTCAGAACAATTGAGGGTGCCTCATCCAGATGTTCCCGGACCTGTGAATTGGGATGATTTGCTCACAGATCTAGCACGCGGCTTGCGACTCGAAGAACACCACCTAGCCTCCGATGTCGTCCAATACTATGTTCAAAAATCCTCTAGACAAGGGTCTATCAGGGGCGAGAGACGCGAGAGTGGGGGGGGTGTTGGCAGCAGTCAGGGAACCGAAGGAGCCACAAGACGAAGAGAGTCAGAGCGAAGGGACAGCACAAGCAGACATGGCAATCAAAGAAGATCTGGCAAATAGGCCAATAATTTTCCTCATGAAGAAGCAAGTATGAGCATTCACACAAATCTAGCACTTAGGCAACCCTTTAACTTTTCAAAAACCTTTACACCAATTAAAAGTGATTCTCATCACTAAACACCATTGTAAATACCATTTCATATTTTTGTAGCTCCATTTTGTGCAAGCCAAGGAGTCCTTGAGCTTGAGGAGCTTTAGAAGTATCTACCTGCCAATTTTCGTAATTTTTGGATCTCGTTTGAGCCCTCAAATAAGCCCTGGAACCTAATTTTTAACTAGGCCGGACACTAGGTCTGAACAGGGCCAAAGCTAGTCAAAAACTATAAAAGGAGCTAGAGAGCTCATTTTTGGGGGTAGATTGTAATTGAAACAAACTTGTAAGAGCTTCTTGAAAAGTAATCTAAGAACTCCATTGATTCTCACTCTTTGTCTTGCCGTGTGTGCGCGTGTGTGTGTATGTGTGTGCATGTTTGTGTGCTTCTCACTCACGCACTTGTGCCGCCACTTGCTCGAGGTCTTCATACCATCCTCACGTCTTCCCGGATTGACATTAAAGGAGGTGCTACTCATCACTGAGCTACACCAGCATGTATGTGTGATGCATAATGTATCTACTCCATTTTATATTTATGTATGTGTATCTACATGATGTGTATATATCTTTATATATGTATTATGATCCTCGTTGATTCGAGTAGCTATATATAGAGGCATAAGGTTGAGAGAAGAGACATCTCTCTAGTAGGACGTTGGAGGAATACATGCAATGTGTACATATACTTCAATCATATGGCTAAAAGGCTGAATTAAAGTTTCTAAATTAGGGTTTGTAAAACCCTAATATCAAAATTAGTGTTTTCGAATTAGGATTTTTGAAATAGGATTTCTAAATTAGAATTTTATAATAGGTTTTTTGAATTAGGATATATATATATACATATATATACATACATACATACATATATATAATATAAAATGAGATATATATACTATAATATATATATATATATATATATATATATATATATATATATATATATATATATATATATATATATATATATATATATATATATATATATATATATATATATATATATATATATATATGCATGTGTGTGTATGTATGTGTATCTATATGTGCGTATGCATGTGTTGTGTGTGTGTGTGCATGTGTATGTGTGCATGTGTATGTGTATATATGAATGTAAATATAATTATGTGAGTCTATGTGTGTGTACATATAATTATGTATGTGTATGTGTATGTGAGTTTGTGTATGTGTGTATTCAGTATATGTGTGTAACCGCATGCATGTGTATGTGTGTGTAAAAATGTGCGTGTATGTGTGTGCATGTATAAATGTGCATGTATGTTCATATGTGCATAAATGTGCATGTATGATGTATATGTGTGTGTATGCGTGTATTTCTACCTCTAGTCTCACTCTTTTCTCTCTCTCTCTCTCATATACATACATACATACATAAACACACATACTCATATCTACATATATATACATAAAAGCAATGCGTACCGTGCATTATCACGACGATGAGCCATAAGTGTTCACATCTCTTTTAGACACCACTTATGTGACCATCCTGTCCCAAAATCTGTTTCAAGTGAACTAAGTATGTATTTTTTATCCCTCTCATCAAGCTCACTACAAAAAATTATACTTATTTCCACTACAAGTGGACAAGATGCACGTAAGAGTCGCATAATACTCACATTCTTCTCTTGAAATCCAATCCATTCCCTATGTACATAATTTTCCCCTCTAGCTCTATATCGCACTCTAGCGCTAAGGTGCCTATGCATGTCCTCATAGGCACCTGTGCTCTGCTATCATGATGTGTAGGTTGTATAGGTGTCCTAAAATTAGATAGATAAAAATAAATAAAAATATGTGTTATAATAGCATTAAAAAAAATTGTGAAAAAAAAACATACTTATGAGCAGATAGTTGTCTTCTTGCATTTGGAGCCGCAGAAGAGCCCTCCTCTGATCGCTGGATAAGCATTTGGATCATAAAATTCAGCTCACTATTCAGGTAAACATGTCAGTACTTGCAGTTTTATGATATTTTGACACTGGCCATATGCTCATTTTGCAGAGGATACTCTGACAAAAGTTTTCTAGATTTTTGGTTTAGTCAACTATATAGTGGTGGATTTACTCCTTGATATACTTATTCGTTGGTGTTTGGACTCTTCTAGCTCCATTGTCATTCTACTCAGTTCTTTACCATCATGGCATCTGAGGTCTCAGGCACATCTGGTGGATCAGGGTCTAGTGCGAGTGTTCCGATGAGGAGCTATAACTTGCAGGGCAAAGAACATTTTGAGATCCAAAAATTTGATGGCACAAACTTTGCTCTATGGAAGAATCAGATTAAAGATGTGGTGATTCAAAGAAGGCAATGGAAGCCAATAAATGGGATCTCAAAGAAGCCTGCTGACATGGATGAAGGTGATTGGGATGAATTAGATGAAATGGCCAAGTCTACCATTTGCTTGCACCTAGCAGATAATGTTTACTTTATAGTATTAGACTGTGAAAGTGCAGAGGAGCTTTGGAAGACATTATGCAATACATATGAAAAAGAGATGGCATCAAATAAAGTGTATCTGATGAGAAAATTATATGACCTTTGCATGAAGGACACAGATAGTGTTGTTGCTCATCTAAATGAGTTGGATGCTATATTCTCCCAATTATAAGCTCAGAAAATGGATATGGATAATAAAATGAAAGCTATATTAGTGTTATGCATCCTTCCATCATCATGGGGTACATTTTTTACAACTATTAGCAATAGTGCACCTAGTGGTAAACTCGTCTATGATGACATATGTGGAGCATCAACATCATTAGAAATAGCATTAATTTCTTCAATCTTCACAGTCGAAGTAGATGGTGCAGGTAATTGTGAAGAGAGAGAGAGAGAGAGAGAGAGAGAGAGAGAGAGAGAAGGAGCACTGATGCAACATGTTGAATTCCATCGCCAGATGTATGGGCAAAGAGAGAGAGAGAGAGAGAGAGAGAGAGAGAGAGAGAGAGAGAGGGAGGGAGGGAGGGAGGGAGGGAGGGAGGGAGGGAGGGAGGGAGGGAGGGAGGGAGGGAGGGAGGGAGGGAGGGAGGGAGGGAGGGAGGGAGGGAGGGAGGGAGGGAGGGAGGGAGGGAGAGAGAGAGAGAGAGAGAGAGAGAGAGAGAGAGAGAGAGAGAGAGAGAGAGAGAGAGAGAGAGAGAGAGAGAGAGAGAGAGAGAGCGAGGGAGGGAGGGAGGGAGGGAGGGAGGGAGGGAGGGAGGGAGGGAGGGAGTGAGGGAGGGAGGGAGGGAGGGAGGGAGGGAGGGAGGGAGGGAGGGAGGGAGGGAGGGAGGGAGGGAGGGAGAGAGAGAGAGAGAGAGAGAGAGAGAGAGAGAGAGAGAGAGAGAGAGAGAGAGAGAGAGAGAGAGAGAGAGAGAGAGAGAGAGAGAAGAGGAGCACTGATGCAACACGTTGAATTCCATCGCGAGATGTATGGGCAGAGAGAGAGAGAGAGAGAGAGAGAGAGAGAGAGAGAGAGAGAGAGAGAGAGAGAGAGAGAGAGAGAGAGAGAGAGAGAAGAGGAGCACTGATGCAACACATTGAATTCCATCGCGAGATGTATGGCAAAGAGAGAGAGAGAGAGACAAAGAGAGAGAGAGAGAGAGAGACAAAGAGAGAGAGAGAGAGAGAGAGAGAGAGAGAGAGAGAGATGCACGGGTGTGTAGAGTAGCGGGGAGGCAATGCTACAAGTCGGCAAAATGGGGGGATGGCGGGGCTACGGGTTGGCGGGATGGCGGGGAAGAGAGAGAGAGAGAGAGAGAGAGAGAGAGAGAGAGAGAGAGAGAGAGAGAGAGAGAGAGAGAGAGAGAGAGAGAGAGAGAGAGAGAGAGAGAGAGAGAGAGAGAGAGAGAGAGAGAGAGCGAGAGAGATGCTGGTGGTGTGTATGCTCTATGGGCCACGGATGGAAGTCAAAGAGAGAGTGAGAGAGAGAGAGAGAGAGAGAGAGAAAGGAGAGAGATAGATAGAGAGAGAGAGAGAACAGATGGATCATTTGCGTTCATTGTTGTAGAGGGGAGAGAGAGAGAGAAAAAAAAGGAGAGAGATTGGGTGGGAGTCACGTGGGAGAGAGTAAAAAATGCTTTTTGCAACCACCGTATGAAGTTGCTCTTTGCCCTTCGACTTGAATGGATCAAGCGATATTGAATCTATTGCCAACACTACACTAACGTAGAGCAAACTTGGATATTGTTGACATAAGGCTTTAGATCATATACTTGCTTATGAGGTCATCATTGTCCTTGGCGATGATGCTAGCCCCTGATGTTGTTTGAAGTAATTTGTTTTTGAAAGAGCACAATGGTATGTCCCACCTCCTATATTGGAAACCACTCGAGCCTTAGCCTATGTGGTATGAGGGTTGTTATAACCATTGCTGTGCGGAGGATATAATTGAGTAGAACTGACACCAAGGAAAGGATAAGGGTCAAGATAAATTGATTAGTGAAATAGAGATGTGCTCTACAGATCCCCACATCAAGTCTTTGCACCATCTTGGTGCAAGTTCTCTTTTATTTGCTTATTAAGTCAAACCAAAATAAATAGCAAGAACTTGAAATGAACTGAATGAAATCTGGTATGTACATTGAATGAATTTCTTCTAGCTTGAATTAATTTAGGTAATTCTTCACCTTGGAGATGTTGGCCGAAAATCCTCTAGATGCACTACTCCTCGTGGTAATACCTTTATCACCTTGTATGTTCCCATCCATTTGGGTGCCAATTTGGTCCAAACTGATGGGATTTTATGCACCAAAACCAATTGTACTTCATTAGACCTAAGATACGTGTCATGCAATCCTTTGTGCTCTTCTTGTGTTACCTGAAGTCTCTGCATAGCTCCTTCTCTATATTCTTCTAATGCCACTAATTTCCTAATGGGAAGTTCAATTTCAATGGTTCTGGCTCCAAGTTCTCTCTTGACAATGAGTTCGAATGGTGCTAATGCCTCCTTACCATATACTAAGCGAAACAAACTCTCACGGATGGTTCCCCTTCTTGTAGTTCCGAAAGCACAAATTGCATCGATCAATGCTTGTGGCCAAGAGCTTTGATGATCAAAGGGTAGTTTGCACAACAACCCAATCAAATGTTGGAGCTTTCTGCTTGGCCATTTGCCCTTCGATAGTAGGCACTGGACTTTTTTGTGAAAAACCTTGTACCTGTCAAATATAAATTGGAGCAAATGATTTACAAAGTGTGTGCCCCTATCACTAGTGATTTCAAGTGGGCAACCAAATCTTGAGAAAATACGTTTATACAAAAACTTAGCCACTGTCAAGGCCGTGCAGTCCACAGTAGCTTTAGCTTCTATCCATTTAGTTGCATAACATGTGGCCATTAAAATATACTTCTTACCCCTAGGTTGACCAATTGGACTGATTGGTCCAATGAAATCAAGACCCCATGGTTCAAATGGTAGCCATCCTCCAGAGATGACTAATGGTTGGAAATTCAACCTAGTTGGCCCAGGAGCACATCTCTGGAAGATCTCGTAGTCTTTGGCAAACTTGATCGCATCTTTATAGATATGAGGCCACCATAGTCCTTCGCTGTGTGCTGCCTCAAGCAAAAGGTTTACCTTCTCCGAATAAACACACTTTCTCAAGATAGTGTCCTGACAATATCTATACACATTTCCATTTATAAGTGAGTATGATTTGGATTTAAAAACTAATTGTCTCTTTCCTTTAAGTGTTAAGTGTTCTCAAAAAATTGAGCCAAGACCACTCCAAACAACATGAAGACTGGCATTTGTATGCACATGAGACTCTAATGAGCAATTAGAAACACTTAAAAGTCGAGTAGTACATAGCCTCACCTTTAGTTCACAAAATGCTTTCTCAGCTTCAGGACTCCATGAGAAAGGAACCTTTTTAGTGGTAAGCCCTCACAAGGGCTTAGCTATTTTTGAATACATTCCTATAAATCTTCTATGGTATCCTACATGACCCAAAAAACTTTGCACTTCCTTTGGGGTCTGTGGAATAGGCATGGAAAGGATAGTAGTGACCTTTGCCGGATCAACAATTATCCCTTAAGTAGATACTATGTGACCAAGAAGAGTGCCTTTAGTGACCAAAAAGTGACATTTAATAGGATTTAACTTCAAACCTATTATAAGACATTGCTCAAAGATTTCCTTTAGATTTTCCAAGTGATCATTGTTGGGCGTGTGTAGAAGTGCGAGAGACACACGAGAAGCACACACAAGGAGCACAAACGCAACAAGACACATGGAGAAGACGATGGCTGTAATAGCTCTCTCTATTGACAATGAACTGAACTTAAGTAAGAGCTGAATAATATCCCTAAGTACAAAGTACCACCACATATGAGAGTATTAAGTATGTGGTAACATGGGGAAAAAACCTCTAGCTAGCACTAGAGTAAAAAGTACCCATGTATATGGAAAACGTTCATATCAAAGCTACTCGAGGAACACAAGGAGTGAATAATGTGAACACATACAGGGAGTGACAAATCAGCCCCCACAAGGTAATAAGCCTAAAGGTTTGCAAAAAGCTTCAAACTTTTCCCATGGAAGAGCTTTGGTGAATATGTTTGCCACATTACCTTGTGTAGGCACATATACCAAATCAATATCTCCTGCATGAAGGCACTCTCTCACATTGTGATAATGGACCTCAATATGTTTGTTCTGTGCAGGAAACAATGGGTTTCATGCAACAGCCAAAGCACTCTGACTATCAGTGAAAATATGCGTAGCAGCATCGATCTCCATGCAAAGATCCATCAATAGGTGTCTCATCCATATACACTCCATTGTAGTTGTGAAAACTGCCCTGTACTCAGCTTCACAACTCAATGTCACCACTATAGGTTGCTTCTTACTAAGTGACAAACCATATGCTCTTTCCCCTTCATAGCAAATCCAGGAAGTTGCTTCACATAGACCTCTTCTTGCAAATCACCATTCAAGAAGGCTGTTTTTATTTCCAATTGATGCACTTTCCAACCTTGATGGGCAGCCGATGTAACCACGGTATGAATGCTAGTCATGCATGAAGTAGGTGCAAAAGTCTCCTCATAGTCAATGCCGTATTGTTGCGCATATCCTTTGGCAACCAATCTAGCTTTGTAGCGATCAATGCTACCATCAAACTTTCTCTTAATCTTGTAAACCCACTTTGTACCAATGGCATTCTTTCCTTTTGGCAATTCACATAACTCCCAAGTACCATTCCTATGTATGGAATCCATTTTTGATTGCATAGCACTCATCCATTGTGGATTGTCACATGCATCTTCAAAAGAAAGTGGCTCTTCATTACATGCCGTATCAATAAGAGAATAATTCACAAAATTACTTGATGCATGGTGAGAGCTTGATCTTGTTCTACCAAGTAAAGGCCCTCAATTTGCTGTCCTGTAAAGTTTGTTTCAGCCACTTTGGCATAGTTTGTGCACTCTTGATAGACATGCGTTCATTATGTAGAACATCTTCAATATGTACATCATGCCTGGACTGAATTTCATGCTCATTTTCAGCCATATTTTGACGCAAATTTTCAGCCATATGTGGCTAGAAATTTTGAGAAATTTTGATAATTTTTGGCTGAAACATTTCAGCCATGTTTGGCTAGAAATTGTCTGCATTTTCAGCACTAATTTGCTAGAATTTTTCATCCCTTTGAGCTCAGTTGGCTGGTCTACAAGGCCATAGTCAAGCGCACCATTTTGGAACAAAGGCATGAGTGTATCGAACACATCTTGTGAGCTAATTGTTGGCTGTTTTTTGCATTCAAGTAGAGGGAAAACAAAATTTTCAGCAAATACCACATCTTGACTCACAATAATTGTGTTTGTCAATGGGTGGTACAAATGATATCCCTTACTTTCAGCACTATAACAAAAAAATATACATTTCTTTGCCTTGTCATCAAGTTTGTGATGTTGTTGTGATGGCACAAGAGCATATGCCAAACAACCAAACACACACATATGACTAACCATAGGCTTATGACCATTCCAAGCCTCATAAGGAGTGATGAATCTCAATGCTTTTGTAGGGCAATGATTCAACACATAATTTGCACACATGACCGCTTCCATCCAAAACTTATCAGGAATATGCTTTCCTTTGACCATACATCGTGCCATTTCAAGTAGAGTTCTATTTTTACGCTCGACAACACCATTTTGCTGAGGGGTATATGGCATCATACATTGGTGTGAAATACCTCTTTCACGAAGAAAAGCATTAAACTCATGTGACATTTATTCACCACCATGATCCGTGTGTAGAGTCAAAAGCTTTTGTGAAGAAAACTTTTCAGCCATAGCTAAAAATGCTTTGAAGCAAGAAAATACCTCATTCTTTGCTTTCATAGGATACACCCATGTATGGCGAGTAGCATCATCAATGAAGGTAACAAAATATACATGCTTCCCAAAAGATGGAGTCTTGACGAGACCACATACATCACTATGAACAAGGTGCAATTTTCTTGTAGTGTGTGTATGACTATCTTTTGGAAAAGGAGCACGATGCATTTTTCCAAGAATGCAACATTCACATGCATGCTTTTCAATGGACTCAAGTGTAGGCAAACCAATAATCATGTACTTCTTTTGCAAGTAAAGCAAACTATTGAAGTTCAAGTGACCAAAACGAGCATGCCAAAGCTCCATTTCAGCAATGGAAGAAGTATGAGCAACCAAAGCATTCGAGGCAGTCCTCTTGTATGTATCCATGCGATACAAACCATTACATAATGTAGCAAACATCATGATAACATCACCATTGCTGAAATCATGAACCATACACTTATCATCAACTAAGTGTACATGAAGTCCAACTTTTGCAATCAACGGAACTGAAATTACGTTCTTCTTTATACCGAGCACATGCAATGCATTTTTCAAGAGAATCATACCTCCATATGCAGCTGTAAGCTCAATTTCTCCTACTCCAATTATAGGATAAGAGGCATTGTTTGCACACACCACATGTCCTCCTTTGGATGCATGTTTCAAAGAGGCAAAAAATCTTTTGAATGATGTTATCTGCTTTGAAGCACCACTATCAAAGAACCAATCCGAATCAACCTCACTCAAAACCATACATTTAGAATGCAAAGAAGCATCATAATGACATGTAACAACACATGCCCAAAAATCTTCAGCCATGTTAGCTTCATCATTCTTTACATTTGCTGAATTTTCAGCAATAGACATGCCAGATTCCTTCTTCTTTTCATTGCGTTTAGCAAGCTTTCTACACTCATCAATAATATGACCAACCTTTCAATAATATTTGCATCTCTTATTCTTTTGCAAATCACCATCATTAGGAATGAGTGGAAGAGGAAAATTGAGGCTTTGGTTTTGATGAACCCAAAGCTGAACCATACTTGCTTTTCCCCTTTTGAGAGATAGCAAGTTTGCGTTCCCTCAATCAAACCACTGCTATTGAGATTGCTCTTTTTGCAAAAGAAGAGACACCTCATCAAATACATACATATTAGGATTTCTTTTTGCAAGCAAACGGAGTGTAGTAGCAAAGCTTTGAAAAGATTCCGGTAATCCTTTCAACAATGTACAAATGAGTGATGCGTCCAGAATAATCTCATCTATGTTTGCCATTTGCTCTTTCAAGTCCTTGATGCGTGTCACATACACATCCACCGACTCATTTTCAGCCATACATACATCCTCAAGTTGCTTCCTCAAGTATGCAACACGTGCTTCATTACGCACAGCATACAAAGAAGCAAGAGTGTCCCATGCCTGTCTCGATGTAGAACATGACCGAATGTGTGGAACTATATGACACTTCACTGAAAGCACAATCAAAGAATGAGCTTGAGCATCTTTTCCATCCCATCTTAGCTTCTCTTGTGTAGGTGGAGAAGGAGAAACCACTGTACTCGAAGAAGAAGCTTCATCTGTGACAGTAGACTGTGAAGTAGAACCTGCACATCTTCGATCTACATCTACCACTATGTTCCAAAGTTGTTTAGCAACAAGAACATGCTTCATCATGTAAGACCACATCGGATAGTTTGTCAAATCAAGCTTATCTTCAGCTTGGAGCATGCCAAACAAGTCATTGCTACCCTCCATTTCACAAAAGAACAAGAATGTGACAAAATCTTTACTTCCACGAAAGCTGAAATGAATGCTGAAATTTCAGTTCACAAACCATCACTCTGATGGCAATTCTGACTACACGAATGGCTTTGAAATGGGGGTAAAACCCCAGCACACCTGATGGAAATGTTTCCTGGCTGCTGAAATTCACAGTTCTATGCTCCGAAGTGGATTTACACTCTTAAAAGTGCATGCGTGCCACGAGGCAAAAAACCGAAACTTGAGAAGGACCTAAACCTGCTCTGATACCACTTTTGGGTGTGTGTAGAAGTGCGAGAGACACACGAGAAGCACACACAAGGAGCACAAATGCAACAAGACACACAGAGAAGACGATGGCTGGAATAGCTCTCTATTGACGATGAACTAAATTGAAGTAAGAGCTGAATAATATCCCTAAGTACAAAGTATCACCACATATGAGAGTATCAAGTATGCGGTAACATGGGGAAGAAGCCTGTAGCTAGCACTAGAGTAAAAAGTGCCCATGTATAGGGAAAAGGTTCACATCAAAGCTACTCGAGGAACACATAAATGTAACAATCATGAAAATCTTGAACTGTTGCTCTCCTATTCGTGCCTGAAAACACTAAAACGTCATCCATGAAAATGCACAAAAAGGTTGTTAACCACTTGCCCAATATCAGATACATTGTTCTATTAAGTGAAGCCGGTGCATTTTCAAGCCAAAAGCCATGTGGGTATAAACATAAGTGCCCCATGGAGTAACAAAGGTTGTTTTGTCTCTATCATCAGGATGGATCACTATCTAGTTGTAGCCACTGAAACCATCAAGAAAGCTATACAAAGTGTGTCCGGTTACTTCTTCAAGTACCTGCTCTATGAATGGCTGAGGAAAGCCACCTTGAACATTCACCTTATTCAAGGCACGAAAATCAACACAGACCCTTACTTTTCCACTATTTTTCTTGGGTAAAATAACCATAGAAGAAAGCCACCTTGAATGTTCTACTCGAACAATTATACCTGCCTCTTCTAGTTTTTTTATTTCCAGCTTTACTGCCTTTGCATACTTTGGATTGAGTCAATATGGCCTACTTCTTGCAGGTGTGGCCACCTCAACTAGGGGTATTTGGTGTAATCCAAGCTCCTCTGGTATCCCTACTATATCTTTGTAGGACCATGCGAAGACATTTTTATAAGCAAAAAGTAGAGACGTTACCCTCTACAATAAAGAGGGATAATGCCACAACCAAGAGGCCAAGTGAACTACTTGAGGGTTCTCTTCATCTCCAAGATTTACCACTTGAACAAGACTGTACTTACTTGAGAAATCATCCCCATTGTATGTAGGAGTGGAATTTAGCTTATACTCTGCAATATGTTCCCTTGTCCATCCTTGAGGTATATCAAAAAAGGGGAGGTCTTCTCTACATTTAGGCTTTGCATTTCCTAATATTTCCATATTTGTTGCCCCTTCAATGTTAGTAATCAAGTGAAAACTCTCATTTTCTAACTCCTTGTGAACTCCATGGGCTTTTTCTGCAACTTCTTCATCTATAGCTTCTTCCTCTATTTCACTGATTTCCACCATGCAACACTTTGCACTCTCCATCATCAAATTCAATATGTATCTTCTTCTTGGGGTGAAGAAGGCATTACCTAAGTGTCCCTAGTATACCTAGTAGCCTTTCTTGAGTCGAATCCTTCTTCCAATTGTAGTTGCAGTTTGCTATTGGTGTTTGTAGAAATCCACAACTTGGTTTTTCCCAATCTTGCAAAGCTTTCACTTGCCTTAGCCAAGGCCTTCCCAAGAGTAGAGGGTAAGAAGTCTCTTGTGGTAGTGCAATGACAAAAACATCCAAAATAAAGTGACAACACTACACTATCATCAGTACCTTTTCAATAATGCCAAGTGGTGCAACTCCATGTTGATCTGCTAGTGTAACTTTGAATGGTGCCATCTTGGTGGGGTTCAAATTTAGTTTCCTCATTGTGAAATCGGGCATCAAATTGATGCCAGAGCCTCCATCTATAATCACAACTGTGAGAACTTCATCCTTTATAAAAATGGATAACCTTGAGCTTTGGTAGTTTTCCAAGGGTGCAGAGGGAAAGTCAACCATGAAACCATCTATGCTAAGTGGTTGGCTCAAGTAGGAAAAGTGTATAACCTTCAACAAGTCATTCCTTATTCTTGAATCCATCTTAATGAGTTCATACAGTATGTTACAGGAACCGAAGGAATTGTAGAGGAAGAGGATTCAATAGAGGCAGCTATGGACCAAATAGAGGTAGATACAATGGAGGATACAACAACTATTATAACAAG
Source organism: Ceratopteris richardii (assembly GCA_020310875.1). Taxonomy (NCBI): domain Eukaryota; kingdom Viridiplantae; phylum Streptophyta; class Polypodiopsida; order Polypodiales; family Pteridaceae; genus Ceratopteris; species Ceratopteris richardii. The sequence continues at coordinate 12,226,881 of CM035414.1, read as the reverse complement.
TACAACAACCATCAAACTAGATACAAAGGAAGGAAGGACTACAACAATTACATTGAGGATCAAATCTAAGAGGACTCACTTCTTCTCATGAACCTATCATTGAAGTAGGGTAAGGATGATGATCATGTTTTCTACATTGACTCAGGATGTTCAAATCATGTCTCGAGAAATGTAGCATTGCTCTCTTACTTGGAAGATCCCAAGAATAAACATGAAGTGCAGATAGGTGATGACACAAGTTTAGTGGAAGCGATAGGAAATGTCAAAACATGAGATGGGAATATGAATCTTCTAAGTAAGGTACTATATGTACCTACAATTACCAAAAACTTGATAAGTGTTGGACAAATTCTGGAGAAAGGATTGCAGGTTAGGTTTACAAGACATGGAGCATATGTGGAAGACACCAAGAACATAGCATTCTTTAGCTATGCATCTCAAACACTCTCTGAATTGGATGTATGGCATAAAAGGATTTCTCATATTGGTGAGATAACTTTGAAAAAAATTTGCAGGGATCAAAGTGTACTTGGGTTGCCCAACATCACAAAACAACATACAATATGCAAGTGTGGAGCTAGTCAATTTGGCAAGGCACATAGACAACCTTTCAACAGGAAAGGCTATATCCATCAAGAGCTATTGGATCTTGTACACACAGATGTGTGGGTCCAAGCAAATAATCTTCCATTTCATGTTCAAGATATTATGTACACTTTATTGATGATTGTAACAGGTGGGAAAATTTTTACTTTAAGCATAAGGATGAAGTATTTACTTGTTTCAAAAGGTAGCTTGCTCTTGTAGAGAACCAAACAGGCAGATGTCCCAAGAGACTCAGATCAGATGGTAATGGAGAATATTTCTCAATTGAATTTGATGCTTTCCTACAAGGAAGAGAAATCAAAAGAGAGGTAAAAACAAGATACACACATGAACTCAATGGAGTAGCTCAAAGGAGGAACATGACTATAGTAGAAGCAGCCATATCTATGCTAAATGAAAAGAGTGTACCTAATTAGCTTTGGGCAGAGGCTGTATCCATAGCCACATACCTTATAAATATACTTCCATCAAATTCTTTAGATGGTATGACTCCTTGTGAAGTGTGGAATGGAAGAAGACCAAGTCTGGAGCATTCCAAAATCTTTAGATGTTAAGCTTATGCTCACATACCTTCTCAAGTAAGATGGAAGTGGGATCCCAAAGCAGAAAAGTGTGTCTTTATTGGTTATGATCAAAATAAAAAAGGATACAGATTGTATAATCCCACTAACAAATGTTTCTTAGTTAGTACGGATGTAGTATTTCATGAAAATAAACCTTGGTTTGACGATGACAGGAAAGTGAAGCTACCTTATGACTTGGAAGAAAACTTTCCATCTCTTCCAACAAAAGAAACAAATCATCTTGAAGAAAGTGACTCTAAAGAAGACCTAACAAATCTAGAGAAATTGAAGCTATCAAAGAACAAAGGGAAAGCTAAGGTGCAAGACCTAGCTTAAGGCTCACAAAGCTCTCTTCAACCAATTAGAGGGTCAGTGAGGGAGAAGAAGAAACTAGAGAGGTATGGATTTGATACCTCCTTGGTCACAAAGCATTCAATCTATATGGCTAAGGATCTCAACCATGAAGAACCTCCATCTTATGAAGAAGCTCAAAGCAAGAGGAATGGAGAGAAGCAATGGATGAACAAATGGAAGCTCTTATGGACCATGACACACGAGAACTTGTACCAAACAAACCATCAATAAGGTAATTGGATCAAGGTGGATTTATAAAGTAAAAAGGAACTCTGATGGTAGTATTAATAGATATAAGGCAAGGTTAGTAGCCAAAGGGTTTGATCAAACCCATCGAATAGACCATGAAGAGACATTCTCATCTGTTGTTGAAATGCCTACCATTAGAGCACTTGTTAGCATTGCTGCATCTAGGAATTGGAAGCTATACCAATTATATGTAAAAAATGCATTTCTCAATGGGTCAATTTCAGAAGAAGTTTATATGGCACAAGCACCAGGTTATGAAGATGCACATCATCCAAATTATGTGTGAGAATTGAGGAAGGCTTTGTATGGTTTGAAGCAAGCACCAAGAGCTTGGAATCACAAATTAGTGGCTTACTTGCAGGACCAAGGGTTCAAAGCTAGTAAAGCAGATACATCATTATTCATCAAGAGGAGTGGATCAGAGGTTATATATCTATGTGTATATGTTGATGAAACTATAATTACAATGAATGATGTCAATGGAATTAAACCGGTAAAAGCTAGAATGAAGGATGAATTCAAGATCAATGATCTTGGACCACTCAGTTACTTTCTTGGACTTGAACTTGCCTATATAGACTCTGGCATCTACATCACTCAAAGGAAGTATGTAATGACATGCTCTATAATTTAAAATGGAGAATACTAAGTGTTCAAGTACACCCATGGACTTGAATCATAAGCTTATTGCTTATGAAGGAGAACATATTGAAGACATCAAAGCTTTGTAGGAAGCTCGAACTATGCAAATCTCACAAGGGTGGACATATGTTATAGTGTTAGCATACTTAGCCAATTCATGCACAAGCCAAGGAAGCCACACATGGAAGGAGCCAAGAGAGTGCTCAAACACGTGAAGGGTACCATAAATGAATGGCTTTTCTACCCATTCATTTGCAGGTTCAAAATTAATTTCATGGTCTTCAAAGAAGCAACCAACTATTTCTATATCATCAATTGAGGTTGAATACAGAGGATTTCCAAATGCAACACGAAGGAATGTGGTTGAAAGTTCTATAATTAGATTTGGGATTGCATACTTCAATTCCTCATATCTTTAGTGATAATACAAGCTCATTTCACTTAGTAGCTAATCCTATCTACCATGCTAGGACCAAGCATATTGAATTCCATTATCATTATGTAAGAGAAAAAAATGATAAGCAAGGATATTCAATCGTCCTATGTGTCTATAAGTCTTCAATGTGTAGACATGTTGGCAAAACCTTTGGATGCTATCAAGCTCAGGAGATTCAAAGGCATGATTAGATTGCTAGAACTCAAAGAGGATTGAAGACTCAAGCATGTTAGGCTTGAGGGGGAGCTGTTGGTAAATTTATCCAAGTCTAATGCTTGATGACTAATTGTAGTGAAGTATTGGCTATATATGGCGAGAAGCCACAAGAACAAACTCTTGTAAAAGCTATTACTTGAAAAGTAATCACATAAGAAGTAAATGTCAAAGAGAATCTTGTGACTTAGTTCAGTACAAATTACCAACTATATCTATGAGAGATTGATGAGATACGATAACTTTTGGAAGCTTTTAGGTACAATCCCTCCTAAGTTTGAATTAAAAAATCCTCTATATATATATATATATGCATATGAGTAGTCATAGAATAGTCAGAGTACTTCAAGTTACATTCTGAGGAGTCTCTGATCAAATATCAAGCCATTGTTGATGCACACATTGTGCTCTTCATTCTCAAGCTTCATGCCATTCAATTCATGTATCATATGTGCACTACATATTGACATTACAAGCTACAACTTGGAGTTCTCTTAATCTACTACTATAGTCTATGTTCATTTTTTGATCAACTTCAATTGCTGATTTCTCTGTGTATACTTGGTCTTTTGATTAGAATTAAATTTGTATATCTAGAGTGATATGTATTATGTAAATTTTCATCTTATTTGGTTCATTACTCTATGAGCTACATTCATTTGAAGTCACCTATGTATTTAGGCAGATAGCTCCTAAAAAGTTGGGATGCCACCCCTAGATTGCTAAAATTATTTCTCTTAGTATGACTCATGTAAATTCATCAAATGTGTTGCCTTGAATTCATCATATATCTAATTACAGTGTGCAAAATATCTCTGGTCAATTCCCAGTAGGCTGTGAGCTCTAAGTGAAATTCCAGAGTGCATCTCAACCCAAAATAGCAAGTTTTGAGTCACTTGTTTTGAATTAAGTTGTCTATTTCAATGGATCTATTTGAGATTGATGATCTAAATCATGACGGTGGCTTATAAACATCCTTAGAAATCACAAGGTGTCTTCTTGATATCTCTAAAGTTTGATATCTCTAAAGTTTTGCAACACCAGACACATCTTTGGAGGTATCCACCATCTCTTCTCACAACTATAGCGACACCGTTTTTTTTAATTGTTTTACCATTCAATTATGCTTAATTTCTTGATAAGCTTAGCAATTGGTGTAGCCGTAGGAAAATTAATAATTCTCAACTACTATATCAATTGATTTTGCCACCTGCTATATCGATGCATATGTTTACATAAAAGAAGACTGATTTGGGAGCCTGTGCACAATAGAAAAAACTACAGGTAGGTTTTATTATTCATTCATGTCTTTTGTGATGTATTTATTTCATTGTTCTTACTCTCTCTCCCTGTCTCCCACTATCGCACTCACTCTAACTAGCTTTATTACTATAAATGACTAGTTTTGTTATACTCTTATTTTTTTTAGTATGTTTTAAAATACATCAATGATGCCTTTGATTTCAATCTAGGCACTAGAGCTTATGGAGTTCAACTTTATACAATTCAAAATAAGGAGCTTTAAGTAGGTGAAAAGTTTTAATTCTTTATTTTTTTACTGAAATGTTTAATTATTCATTTTAATTACAAGAAATCATTATCTGTTTAAAAAGAATCACAATCAACAAAAATAATTGAATGATGTACTTAATAGAGGTGAAAACAAACATTTGTACAAATTTATATACACATACATACATAGGTTCATACACACAATCACACACACATATACACACAAATACACAAATAAGCACATATACATACACATACACATATGCTTACATACACATATACATATACACATACTCACAAACACATATGTAAACATCAACACATAAACACATACACAAATGCATGCACACATAGTTACAAACATACACACATACTTGCATACATACATACATACATACATACATAGATTGCTTTCGGCCATGGCCATTGACTCAAATACCTTAATGTAGAAAATTGATTGTATCGCAAAAAGTTGAACAGAACTACCTTATCTAGTTCTACTAAACCTGTAGCAGACTTCGAGACATTTATACTAGAGAATTGAAGCCTGTATATATCTTTGGCATAAAAAGACAAAATTGCATACACAAGCACTACGATAATGCATTTAGAGGCCGAAACAAGCTCAGATTGCCTAATCACACTAAATATGTTCACCAAATTTCATGCGATTCTGTGATTGTGACCGGGGGGGATCGAGCACGCGAATAGCATAGGGAAGGAGAAGAATCTTGGAGCACAACACACAATACTGAATGTATTACCACTGCAATGTACAAAGATAAGTAACCCCTTAGGGCAATAGGCATATATACAAGCCAGGGGAAAAAAAACTCCTAAAGAGGGAAAAAGTGCCCCGGTGGTCCTAGTGTGTTCACACACATCACTACCTAAATATATCAACAATATCCTTCTTCTTCTTCCATTTAGATGATGATATCATGGCTTCATCATGCTCTTCCATACTCTTTTTTTTTTCTCTTCATCTTGAAGTAACAAGAACTCAAACTCATCAAATGATATTTCTCTATCTTTTGTAGAGAGAGAAAGAGTGGTAGTAAAGGATCTATAAGTAGATGGAAGTGAATTTATGAGAGTATCCATTATTTTATCATAATGAATTGTGATAGCAACATTAAGTAATTGATTTCTTAAGTCTTTGATTTTGAGAATATGTGACTGAACTGATTCAAAAAACTTTCATCGTTGTGTTGGCTAACTATCTTCCAAGGTGAGATTTCCTAGCAAGTTTCCTACTTCGATAGATATTCTCTAATTCTAACCAAGCTTGACAAGAGGTTCTAGATGACCTAATCAGTGGCATAACATTCCTCTTGATTGCCATGAAAATAAATGATAATGCTTGTGCATCTCGTAAATCCCATATGGATTTCTCTTATGAAGGTTGAATCTACAGTTATCTCCTTCTGTTTGTGGATTAAGATGTAATCTCAACTTCCTCTTTAGTGTGCTCGAAAAAAAATTGGAGTAGTAGCCCTTTTTTATGAAGAACCCACATCTTCCTCTACTTGTCTTGGCATGAGGTACTTTCTAGTCACAATGATCCGCAAATCATTGGAAACTAGCAAATTTATAATCATAAAACTCCACATTGGATAGTTAGACATTCCATGAAAGTTATCTTCTTCTTCAAGTATATATCTATAGTCATGCATCTTGAGTGAAGAGTGTATGCCAACTATGCTTTGATACCAAATGTTGGAAGTGTGGTAGGCTGAATAAATCAATCATCTATTAAATCTAGGATCTTCCAACACTTAACCTTAGAACATTACACACCTTAACTTCATCAAGAGAGATAAATGAAAATAGAGAGAGATAAGAAGATAGTTAAAATATTAAAAAAATAACTCAAATTAAATATTTCCTAATGTAGAGTAGCAACAATGGTTCCTCCTAGTGTTGAAGTAATAGGCAAGGTCCTGGTACAATAGCAACACAAGTAGAAACCCTAAAGTAGAAGCTACAAATCTTTAGAATCAACATGCACTGAATGAAAGCATGAAGAAGAACAAGATTGGCTATCTCCAAACTCCTTCAAATCTACATGTGTTCCTACTCCTTGAGTCATGCTTGAGTCATCCTTGAGTTCTCCTTTAGTCCTCCTAGCTCATCACCCAATAGTTTAACTAAACTAGCTTATTGATTAATGATTTAGTGGGCTAGTATGGTTCTCTTTATATAGCAATGGAAGAACCTCAAGAAAAGCACCCATATCTTCCACAAAACAAGACAGAAGGCATAAAAGCACATCCGAATTGAATCATGTGCTAACATTTTATTAAATGAGCTCAAGTTTTGAATTGAAAAGAATCTCAAAAGCACAATGATAAACGAAAAAAGGTTTTGCCTTTTGAGGCCCATTCGAGAACCAAATGTTAGAGTTTTATATATCATTGGAAATCTCTTGAAGAGTAGTCTTTTCAATGGTGCCATAATATTTTTTTCCCATTTTCTACCAGATTTTGACTAAGTCATAAAATAAGGAATTGCTAGAACATTGGAACTTTGGGACCTTCTAACATTTTTTTCCAACACGATTTTTCTCGAGGTAAAAAGGCCATTAACATTAAGTGGGTGTACAAGTTGAAACGTAAACTTGATGGAGAACTTCAAAGGTATAAGGCTAGGCTTGTTGCGCAAGGTTATGCTCAAAGGAAAAGCATTAATTGTGATGATACTTTTGCTCCCCTCTCTGGATGACCACTATTTGTAACATTCGTGCACTTATAGCTCATCATGGTTGGAATGTACATGATTTTTTCATTAAAGATAGATTTTTGAATGGTGATTTACATGAATAAGTGTATGTATTTGAGTTTTTTGTGGAGAGGTTGCAAACAAGGTATGCAAGTTGAAAAGGTTATTATATGGTTTGAAGCAAGCACGTGATTGGTACGATACAATACATGCCTACTTACTAGCTCATGGTCTTGATAAGAGTCCAATTGAGAGCACCTTATATGTTAAGCATGCAAATGATGTACTTCTCATCATTGTTGTATATGTTTATGTTATGTTCTTCATTGCTTATAATCACAAGCACATTTTTTTGAATTGTAGGCTGATTTGCATGCCTCTTTTGAGATGTCAAATTCGGGGCATTTGCATCATTATTTAGGCATTCCGTTTATGCAAGTTGATGGAATAATATTTTTTTTTCAATCAAATTATATTGGCATATTATTGCAACATTTAAACCTATAGCCACTCCCATGGAAACATGTTTATGGTTGCATCTTTATGATGCTAGAGTTGAATTTGATGTTGTTCTCTATCACTAGTCTATTGGATTCTTAATTTACTTATGCTTAAGTCAACATGATATTCAATATGCTATCTCTGAGATGAACATGTTTATGCATTCTCCATATGTCAAGCATTGGTAGACGATTAATGGCACATTTCATTGCTAGGGTGGTAGCCGACTGCTTGGATTGTTTTATCCCAATGGGGAATCACTATCGACAAATTTACATGCATTTTTGGACTCAAAATGGGCTGGTTGCTATGCCATTCATGTGTCCATAAATGGTTTTCTCTTCATTATTGGTAGCTCATGCATATCTTGGTTGAGAAATAAGCAACCTACTATGACCACATCTAGTTGTAGGATGAGTATAGGGTAGCTTTCACAACGATTATTGAGTGTGTGTGGCTTGAACACATTTTGGATGATTTGGATGTTAGCCAATCTTGGACCACCACCATCTTTAATGACAATAAAAGTACATGGGTACTTGTAAGGAACCATCTATTCCATGCTCACACTAAGCAAATTGAGATGCACTATCATTATGTGAGGGAGAGACTTCTAGTTGGAGAGACCAATTTGTCTTATGTGCCTACACATGTTAATGTTGCAAACGTTTTCACAAAGGCTCGACATAGGGAGAGGTTTGAAGATCTTCACAAAGCTTTGGGATTACTACCTTTTTTGGATTGATTTCTTTTCCACATAGCTTGGAACTTCTTTATACATGAGTGCCAACTCCTTGTTCACCACATCAATCAGAGGGGGAATTTGTGGTATACTTTGGCAGTGATGTGCATGCATGCACTTAATACTATTGAGGCTATTTTTTTCCTTCTCTTTTTTCCTAACTTGTGTACAAGCCTATAAGACTAATGGGGCACTTATCGTTTTATATTTATTTGGTAATACATTTTTTATTGTGTTGTTCTTGTAGCTTCTTCTTCTTCTTCTTCTTCTTCTTCTTCTTCTTCTTCTTCTTCTTCTTCTTCTTCTTCTTCTTCTTCTTCCTCCTCCTCCTCCTCCTCCTTGTGCCATTCATGTGCTTCAACAGATCTCGAAATCCAACATATCCATTAGATAGTAATCCACTAATACTAGTAGTTGGAGAGACATTGTACTCTCTAGGTGACTATTTCTCACAACTCATAAAGCGATCAAATCGAAAATGTTGGCATACGTTTGGAAAGTATACGAGGAAATTACAAATACGTGGTTGAATTGAAGTAATTTACATTAAAGGTATAAAATCTATGATGATTGCTACATAATGAAAGAACTATCTACCTATGCATAGAGATAAAGTTGCGTAAACTATAGTAATACAAGATACAATGAGATAATTTTTTTGAGGAGTCACACAGGAGTTTGAATTTCAACGTAAATAGAATTTGTATGTTCTTTATAATATGGAAACTAGCCATAAATCATTGTAGGTATATTTTTTGGTGGCTATGAGTATAAATAGTGATTAAATTGTTTTTTTGGGGCTTGCCAACTAATTTGACCACTTCAAAGTCCTTTAATTGATTGGTCTAAGTGATGAATCTATAAATGAATCCTTTTCGTATATTATGAACTAGTTCTCAACACAAGAAACAATGATTAGAGTTTTATTTTACATTTATGGAGAAAAGAAATCCTACTACGACACTCATATAAAGGATAAAAACTTAAAAAAAAGATCTAGTACTAGTTTACACCATGAAACAATGTGCAAAAAAAAAAATCTACATAAAGGTAATGGATCAATGATAATGAATACAATATCTGCCAATGGTGTCATACAACTAACCACATTCAAAGGAGATGTCTTAGCCAACTACATAATGGATGTAGAGTCAAACTCTACTAGGAGCTTCTCATCGATTAGAAATCTTGAAAGTTTGCAAAAAGGATCAAACTCGAAGCAAAACGTATAACACAACAAAGAAGAATCACAAAAATAAGATTTAGAACGCATTAAACTAAGAAAATTATATCAGAAACTATATATAGGAGAAATATCTAGAACACATTAAAATAAGAAGATTATAAAAGAAAGAAGCACATGAATCAAATAGAGCATATAAGGAGGGAGCACTTACACAAACAATTACTTGTGGAGTGACAACACATGTTAGTGAAATGGTTATAGACAAAGAGCTATATATCCAAGCTACCATAGGAAAGAAAGAATTGCATATATTTAGTATATCACATAAGGATGGGTGTAGTGATGAGAATTATCAAGTGATTATATCTAATAGGGTGCTCATGCATATCCATACATGTATACCATACAATATGCTTCGATGATGCACTATGGATTTGTAAATTGGCATCGCATGAATTTGTGACCCCTTAATTTAAATATAGAAATGATTATGATTGAACTAACTCATTTGGTTCCATTAAAATCATGAATACGAGTTTCCTTGATTTTGCAATTCAAAACTCTTCAATTGTTTTGTCATGGACACAAAGAAAACCACCATAAACCTTATATTTTATGTGAATTGGTATATCAAATGTTTGGTTCATAATTTGGAGAAAATAATGCTTCCATAATGTTTAGAATGTGCTAAAACTATAAGATCAGATGTCTACTTCCTTGATTCTGATATCCAAAGGTCTTGTTTTAGATTATTGACATCATAGATTACATTTTCAATTCGTAAGCACCCTTGACCACCACCCTTGAACACCTATATAAAGAGGGCTTTGCCACATACATCCTCAGTCTTTCCAATGCCAGTCTTCCGACTTGAAGGTGTTACAATCTCCAAGTAAGTACTTTCCAAGTTCCTGTTCAAGTTTTACTTGTGTTCTTTTTTCTAGTATTGTCTAGTCTAGTATCCTAGACATTCTCTCTTGTCCTCCTGTAATCTCTTAGTATGAGGTCCTATCGAGTTATTCCTTATATCTAGTTCATCTCCCTGATGGCAGTTCTTGTAATCTAGATATCTTGCTTCATACCTATAGTCACACGTTGTGGGAACTTTTGTATCATCTCTAGTCAAGTAATCCATACCTATCACTGTAGAGTTGTGGGACTTCTTGTATCAGTTACATATTCCTATTTTATTTACCCCATGTGGGTGATCTTATAATCAAAGGTATAATTTTGAAATCTTGTCTAGTCTAATGAGAGGGAAAAATCTAGTGCTGCCATGACATTTTGGCAAGACCAACACATCAATTCTATATCAAGAATGATGGATACCACATGCATACTCAAAAATATAAAATTTACTTTGAATTATATATCTAAAAACTCCAAGATTTTTAAAGGAGGTTATTGTTGAAAATGTGAACTATGCAAGATTTAGGTGGATAAAGAGATCAAAGGACATTAATGTGGACAAAGCTCGTGACTCAAATAACTAGGGTAGTCTAAAGGTCGAAAAATGTCAAGCAAGGCAGTCTTAAGGTGGTGGAAAAGTTGGGAGAGGCATCCAAAAGCTATAAAAGGAGGTGAAGAGACACCAAATGTATGGAAGTCTTGAAGGTCATTGAGGACCAAGAGACATATACTCAAGGAGGCTCAAGGAGAGAGTCATCCAAGGCTTAAGGAGTTGGAATGCAGTTGTCCAAGCTAGGAAAAATACAGAGGAGGGCCTTACATGCATAGAGGAGGAGCAAGGAGGAGCTATCAAGCCCACACCCCCTCTAGTCTCTTGTAGGTATAGACATAGTGTGCTTATAATAGTTGTAACTCCTTGTATACATATCCAATTCAAGAGATTTAAAGTGCATTCTATAGCTTTTAAATGTCTCTTACATTTCCCTAAGAGGGCAGCTTTGTGAAATTGAATCTATGTGCAAAGAAATTGGTGTAACTTTCTAACCCTAATTTCTACATATCCTACATCTGTACATAGTCTATTTTGTATAGAGTCATTGATTGACCTAAAAAGATCCATTTGAGGTGTTCTATAGCTTTTTGGAATTGTATGAACACACTAAGTGTGGCTAAAATATTAGGTGATATGGATCATTTTAAGGTAGGTGCAGCAAATGTTTTTTGTAGGGTATTGGAAAAGGTATATGAAGGGACCTAGGTATTGGGTCCATTTCACTTCTAGTGTGCAAATTTGAGGGATTAAAGTGCATAATTTGGTATCAGAGTAGGAAACATACCTTGAAGACTCTATAACAAGGACACAAAAGCTTGGACATCAAGGCTAAGAGCTATGTTTGAGTGTATCCCTGATTTCCCATTCATTATGGTAGATCTAGGTCAAAAAGTGCAGTTTCTTGACAAAGAAAACTACGACCCATGGGGTTATGAGTCATGAACTACCTCATGAGCAAAGGTTTATGGCCTATTGTGTGGAGATTAAGATATGCCCAATGTGGATCCCAAAGATCGTAAGATCACGAATCAAGAACTGAAGATGTTGAAGGATTGGGAGGAAAGGACTAGGAGAGCTATCTTCTACATATCACAGGTAATCTCTAACACTATGATTGGTCATATATCAGAGTTTGATCATGCTTGACATGTTTGAGAGGCCTTAGAGAACATATACTCCACTTCCACAAGAAGAAGAAAGATGCAACATAAGAATGAATTCCATTCCTTGAAGAAGGGTATTGGTAAATCCATTGTTGACTACACCTTGAGGGTGAAGGAGTTGAGGAAGCAATTGGCATCCATTGGCTGCAAACTAGATGAGGAAGACCTTTTGCAGATTGCTCTCAATAGGATGAGAGGGGAAGACAAGTGGAAACCCCTTATTACTACCATCTTGTATAGAGATCCTCTATCAACTCTTGAGGAGTTCATCCCACACCTAGTGGTAGAAGAAGTTGCCATAGGAGACACATCCAAGAAGAACGGTCACTCACAGGTCCTACATGCTAGCAAAAGCAAAGGCAAGAGTGGCAAAAAGGGGAAAGGAGAAGAAAGCAAGTGGAGGCAGTCCAAGGAAGAAGATTCAGATTCAGAAGGAGATAGCAAGGCATCATCTTCAAGGAAGGGCAATAATGGCAAAGGGAAGAACAACACTCATCAAGATAAAACTTGTTTTATATGTGGTAAGCAAAATCATATTTCTTCAAATTGCTGGTTCAGGGATGAAAAAGTCAAGAAGAAGAAGGAGCAATGGAATTATGCTAACAACTCCAAGAAGGATGATGAGAAGGGGACCCTCCTAGCCATGACACATTGCTACACTAGTGATCCCAAGGACACAAAGTAGTACATAGAATTTGGATGCTCTAATCACGTCATGTATGGAGAAATCTTTTGTTCATATGTAGGTCCCAAGATCAAAAGGTTTTGTGGAGACAGGAGATAACACTGAGCATCCCATTACACATGTGGGAGATGTGAAGCTAGGTGAAGGTAAATCTATCAAGACTCTTAAAGATCTGCTCCGTGTTCCATCTATTTCCAAGAACCTTATCTTTGTAGGAAAAATGGTAGAGAGAGGTATGCAGATTATATTCGATGGAAAAGGGTGCAAGGTGAAGCAAGGAGGCAAGAGCATTGCCAAGGGAAGCAAAGAAGGTAGATTGTTCACACTAGATGTTGCTCCTACACACAACAAGGTATGTTACGTGATGATTGATAATGAAAGGATCATAGAAATTGATCTTTGGCACAAGAGGATAGGACATATCAATATTCCCAATTTAAAAAGAACGTAAAAATAAGGTTTGATTACCAAATCTTGGAGGCCATGTTCTACATGCATTTTGTCCGCTATGTATGCAAGCAATTTCCAAAGAGTGAGTACATATCCTATAAGCTCTTAGAGATTATACACTCAGATGTATGGGGCCCTAGTAGAGAGGATTCATTGGGAGGTGCTAGATACTTTGTCACTTTCATTGATGACCACTCAAGAAAGATATAGCTATATGTTATCAAGAAAAAATCAAAAGTGTTTTCATGCTTTCAAAAGTTTAGGTCCCTTGTTGAGAAAGAATGTGATGCACACAACAAGACACTAATGTTAGATGGATGGAGAGAGTATTTCTCCAAGGAATTCAAAAAGTACTTGCAGGACAATGGCATAAAGAGGCACTTTACATGTAGGTACACCCCTGAAAATAATGGTGTTGTAGAGAGGAAGAATAGGCATTTGGTTGAGATAGCTAGATTTCTCATAAATGAAGGTATGTTACCATTCTCTTATTGGTTGAGGTTGTGAATACACCTTTTTCCTTGATAAATAGGGTTACAACAGGTGGTATGCACAACTTGAATCCACACAAAGTCTATTATGGCAAGAAACCAACAATGGAGCACCTCAAGGTATGTGGATCTGTGTGCTTTGTTCATGTTCCTAGTGAAGTGAGAACAACGTTAGAGCTCAAGAGTGAGAAATGTGTGTTCATTGGCTACTCAAATGAGCAAAAAGCCTACATGGGCTACAACCCTCTCTCAAAGAAGCTATATGTGTCAAGAGATGTTGTGTTTGATAAGTCAAGATCATGCTATGGAGACAAATGCAAGGCAAAGTTGGATGAAGAGGATAAGAGGAGTATGCAGACTTTGATGTACAAATTCAACCTCAAGAGTCAATCACAATCAGTGGACCTAAGGCCTCTACATCTAAGGTACACTCTATGATCACTCTCGCACTTATGATTATGGAATATCATCCCCTACTTCAAAGTATAAAAGGTTGCAAGAGACCGACTATGATACTAGGGAAGCTCAAGAGGAGTCAAAAGAGGAAGAGCTTGAGAAGTTCATTACTCCTAATGTAAAGCTAAATAGACTCAAGAAGCAATATCCAAAGGTCAAGAGAGAAGGTCTTCAAGGAAGAAGGCACCTCCACAAAGGTATACATATAGTTCTTTCATGGGAAAGCACTATGCATACATGATGAATGTCATTCTAGATCAAGTGCCAGGTTATTATGAGGAGGCAAAGACCAAACCAGAGTGGAGGAAGGCTATGTATGAAGAGTTCAAATCTCTTAAGGAGAAAAACACATAGGAACAAGTATCCAAGAAGGAAAGAATGAAGATAGTCTAAAACATGTGGGTGTACAAGACCAAGAGGAATGCAAATGGTAGCTTGGCAAGGTAGAAGGCTAGACTAGTAGCCAAAGGCTTCACATAGACAAAAGGAGTGGATTATGAGGAGAACTTTAGCCCTACGGCAAACAAGGCTTCCACTAGAGCTCTCATTGCCTTACGTGCAGCAAGGAGGTGGCCTATCTACCAGATGGACATAAAGAATGCTTTCTTGAATCCTGAGTTACAAGAAGAGGTGTTCATGAAACAACCTCAAGGGTATGTAGATCAACTACATCCTACCTATGTTTGCAGGTTGAAGAAGGCCTTTTATGGCCTAAAGCAAGCCCCAAGGGCTTGGAATGAGAGGCTATTGGACTTCTTGAAGAGATGTGCTTTCTCTCCAAGTGATGCAGATCCATCCTTGTATATGAAGAAAACAAATGAAAAGATATTTTTTATATGCATATCTATAAAGATGATCTCCTTGTGATAGGTGATGATGATGTAGGGATAAGGACCATCAAAAAGAAGCTTGCAAGAGAGTTCAAAATCTGAGATTTAGGTGTGCTAAAGTACTTTCTTGGCATTGAGGTGATCTATGAGAAAGAAGGTATCTCTCTCTCAAAAGAAGTATCTTGTAGATGTGTTGTGTTGGTTTGGAATGAAAGATTACAAACCAATAGCTCAACCTATGGATTCAAATGTCAATCTAAGCAAGGAAGATGGTAAGAAGCTAGAAGACCTTACACTATACATGAACATTGTGGGATCATTGATCTATACTACACTCACAAGGCCGGACTTGTGCTACATAGTTGGAGTTCTTTCTCAGTTCATGCATGCAGCCACAGATACACATTTCGATCATTCAAAGAGTGTTACAATATGTGAAGAGTATAGTTAAAATCATGGGTTTCTATATAGGTATGATGAAGGACAAGTAAGAACATGGAGTGATGCAGATTGGGTAGGGAGTGTTGATGATAGAAGGTCAACTTCTAGCTATATTTTCATGCTCGGTACAAAAGCAATTTCATGGACGAGCAAAAAGCAGCCCACAAATTGCATTGAGTTCAACAAAGGCTGAATATAGAGCTTTACCCCTGACTACATGTGAAGCAATGTGTCTTAAGGAGCTCCTCAAAGATTTTGGTATACAACTTGGACGAGTTCCAAATTATGGAGATAACATGTCAAGCCTAGATCTTGCTAACAATCCCACGTATCATGCAAGGAGCAAGCACATTGAGGTGCATTACCATTATGAAGCGAAAATGTTGCAAGTGGGGACATTAATGTTCATTTTGTAGGTACAAAGGACCAAGTTGCAGATATCTTCACCAAAATCTTGGATGTGACCAAGTTAAAAAATTTATCAAAGGCTATGAGCTTGCATGATATGTACACTACAACCTTAAGCTAAAGGGGGAGTGTTGAAAATGTGAACTATGCAAGATTGAGGTAGATAAAGAGGTTAAAGCACATTAATGTGGACAAACATCATGACTCAAATCACTTAGGGTGGTCTCAAGGTTGGGAAAGCATTCCTAAGGTGTTGGAAAAGTTGGGAGAGGCATCTAAAAGCTATAAAAGGAGGTGAAGAGACACCAAATGTATGGAAGTTTTTTAGGTCATTGAAGACCAAGAGACATATACTCGAGAAGGCTGAAGGAGATAGTCATCTGAGGCTCAAGGAGCTGAAATTTAGCTATCCAAGCTAGGAAAAATGCAGAGGAGGGAATTACATGCATAGAGTAGGATTAAGGAGGAGCTATCAACCCCAAACCCCCTCTAGTCTCTTCTAGGTATAGACATAGTCTTCTTATAATAGTTGTAACCCCTTGTGTACATATCCAATTCAAGAGATTTAAAGTGCATTCTGTAGCTTATATATGTTCTTACTTTCTCTAAGAGGGATTCTTGAAATTAATTTTATGTGTAGAGAAATCGGTATATCTCTTTAACCCTAATTTTTGTATATCCTACATCTCTGCATAGTATGTTTTGTACAGAGTTGTTGACCAACCTAAATAGATCCATTTGAGGTTTTCTATAGCTTTTTGGAAATATGAACCATAGTAAGTGTGGTTAAAAGCTTAGGTGATTTGGATCAATTTAAGGAGGTGAATCAGAGTTTTGTTGCAAGGTAGCAGAAAAGGTGTATGAAGGAACCTAGGTATTGGGTTCATTTCACTTCTAGTGTGCAAATCTAAGGGATTAAATTCCATTAGTTATGACAAGGTGAACACTCAGTTGTAGAATTTGCATTAGACTTCGAAATTAATTGCAAGGATTCAAGGAAAACCATGTTGAAGATGAAGATGTATTGAATAAGGAAGAAAATCTTGCCGAAGTTTCTCAACAATCGGTCTTTGATAGCATATAAAATGCAACCATTGATGTGAAGAATATATATGAGGATTATTTTATCAATCAATTTGGATGGGGCTTACATGACGATGTCAAGGACCTCATGTTAACCATGCCTAAGGTAAATGCTTTGAATGAATTCATGAACCAAGCAATTGATTGTAATTATAGGTTATAGAAAAAGACTCTTGCTCAAAATCGAGAATACAAGTTTACACCTATTCCTCGACAATATATGTTTGAAGAAACTCAACAAGAAACCATACAATTACAAGGACTTATACCCAAGGAAAGAAAGCATCGAAAAGACAACGGACTATGCTTTTATTGTGGAGACCATGATCATATGGTATTCAAATGCCCTAACAAGAAGAAACAAGTCAGGATTAGAACTTCCACAATCACCATCCCACACCAAAAGGAGCATCATTAGAATCAAGAGAGGAATATTATCCATCATGAGAATCATACCCTTCATTTTATGCCTAGATATACTACAAACCCTTTCTAGTTTCATCAGACATATCCATAATCAACATGTTCCAATACCACGTATAAAAAAAATACAAAGACCAAAAGCTAATCCAACTACTCCTCTTGTAACTCATCGTTTGATGGGAGGTGATGTCACAGACACAAAGAAAACCATCAT
Source organism: Ceratopteris richardii (assembly GCA_020310875.1). Classification (NCBI taxonomy): domain Eukaryota; kingdom Viridiplantae; phylum Streptophyta; class Polypodiopsida; order Polypodiales; family Pteridaceae; genus Ceratopteris; species Ceratopteris richardii. The sequence goes on along the minus strand of CM035414.1, from coordinate 12,209,050 downwards.
GAACCTTAGATTCCTTGTGAATTTCTATATCTAATGTTTGGTTCAGATTTTTAAGAAAATAATGCTTCCATCACATTTGGAAAGTGTCAAAACCCTAAGATCAATTGACTACTTGCTTGATTTTGATATCTAGAGGTCCTATTTTAGATTGGTGATATCATCGATTCATACCCATCCTTGACCACCACCCTTGAATAACTATATAAGGAGGGCTTGACCACATACATGCATCCTCTATCTTGCCAATGCGAGTCTTGGGAGATCAAGGAGCCATGATCTCCAAGTAATTACTTTTCAAGTTCTAGTTCAAGTCCTAATCTTGTTCTTTGTTATAGACTTGTCTAGTCTAGTATTCTGGACATTCGGTCTTGTACTATTGTAGTGTCATAGTTCATCTCCCTAAAGGGAGTTCTTGTAATCTAGATATCTTGCTTCATACCTATGGTCATTGGTTGTGAGATCTTCTATATCATCTCTAGTCAAGTTATCCATACCTATTGGTCTCGGGTTGCGGGACTTCTTATATCACTTACATACTCTTGTATTATTTTCCATACGTGGGCGATCTTGTAATCAAAATTATAATTTTGAAATCTTGTCTAGTCCAATTAGAAGGCACAATCTAGTGTTCCCTTGATGGGTTTGGTTTCACCCACTATTCTCTACATCCAAAAATAATAGTGGGTATCATGCCTTTTACTAGCTATTATACTAATAAAAACATCATTTGTAGTGCTAGTCTTGGATTCTAGATTCTAAAAGAATTGATAAGAAGCTAAATACTTAAGAGATTTTATGAAACATTGATGCTGATGAATATTAGTCCCTTTTTTTGGATAGGAAATTCACTCACGACTTTTGTTCACAGGGAAATAAAGGTAGAAAATTCACACGTCATGGAACATACTTCTATCTCCTCATACTTTTGTACCATTTGGAAGCAACTTCCGTTTTGGCTTCTAGCAGATGTAGGTCAAATCTAGCTATCTTATACCTAAGAGCTTCTAATCTCACCATGATATTATGTTGCAGGGTGATTTATAAGAAGCTCTATAAGAGTGGTTACAATATATGTTGGATTAAAAAACAATTATTTACCTATGAATGCTCAATAGAGTTTTAAACAAAGGAAGTCCCTACTTTTATACCTTTAGAACTTCCCTATTGCTATTTAGGAAGGTGATCTTTTGTGTCTTATTATCCGTGAAGGTTATGAAGGCTAAATTAGGTGATGTCAAGTGTGAAGCCTATCAAGGAGATGAAGACATTCAACAAAATTTTATCAATCGCCCAAAATTTCTTCAAAGAGTAATTACTTACGGTGTAATCAAGGTTTTTTTAATGGCCATATAATTACCTATTTCTACCATGTTAGAGTGTAAAATAACAATGTGATTTTAGTATGGTGATTGTAACTAATATTATTAAACTAAAATGGAGATAACGTTGACAATTAAAGGCTATGGAAAGTTGCAACTTGTCAAGTACAATATTCCTACGTCTAATGAAATTTGGAAGTTTGAAAAGGTCCATGTGCTCGTGGACCATTTCACGATTTGAAGCTTTTTGTATACTATTGAAATTGGCCACCTGCAATTGGCCGACAAAGTCAACAGGAAATGTGCAACTCTGATTGAAGATAAGCTTGTAGACGACTCAAGGTTCTGCATCATCATCGCCTATATAGAAAGACCAAGCGATCTCTGAAAACAGTTCAAGCTCTCTCTCTCTCTCTCTCTCTCTCTCTCTCTCTCTCTCTCTCTCTCTCTCTCTCTCTCTCACACACACACACACACACACACGCACGTAGAAGCGTGAAGGCAGCGATGGAAGGCTTGATTCCGTTCATCGTCCGTGCTATCTGTGGACTGCAACAAGATGAGACAGCGCACTACAGAAGGCTTTCCAGCGATTTGGATCAATTCGACAGCGCCGCAGCTGCCGTCAGCTGCTCTGATACACTTGTGCCTGACGTTTCTGATATGTTTGTCACCAGAAGTATCAAAAGCCATGGATCTGCTGCTACCGACGCAATTGCCTTGTCGTCTGGAGGCAGCAATGTCTGTACCACCACTTCCATTTCCAGACGCGCTCCTCCTCTTCATCGCTCACACGAGAGTTAATAATCCTCTCTGCTTCCTCAGTTAACGGAGCATACGTGGGAACGCCAACGGCCACCTTCATCGTATGTCTCCAACGTTACGACGTTAAGAACTCTTTCTCTCTCTCTCTCTCTCTCTCTCTCTCTCTCTCTCTCTCTCTCTCTCTCTCTCTCTCTCTCTCTCACAGGGGTGCTTCATAGTTTTCACTATACATTCTCTTCACGGAACATGTCGAAATGAATCGGTTCACTACAACCGGCTTCTGGGTCTCTAGTGCCTCACTTGTCCATGACCCACTCTGGATTCTAACCAGCCACAGCTGTGGTTGGCTTATCAGCTTTGCTGCCGACTGCTGATATTAGCATCTCCATCATCGCAGCGCTGCACTCCCTTTTCATCGCGCCGACAATCAAGGCATAGCTCGAGACGTCCGCCTGTCTCAACCCTCCTGGCGACAAAACCTTGCAGATTCAGCTCGCTGCGTTGCCATATTGAAATGGTAATGCGCGAAGTCTGGAGTTCTGGAACTTGTTACGAGAATTTTATGTTGCTTACAATCACCCCTTCTGTCGTTTCAACTTTCCATGCTTATAAGCGGTCTCATTGAACGTGTAAATACTTGGATTAGCTCAGTATATATGAGCTTTTATATATGTCATTTCTCTACATGCGCATTGCACATGCTGTGATGCATTCTGTGATTCGAGTTCTTATTCATTGAAAATTTAGTATTTCTTCTGCCAAATCTTGGTCGTGAAAAGAAAAATTGTAGGTATTCCATAGATTGATTTATTTACTTCTTTTTTTCTATAATCTTTTTTAATCTTTCTAAAGTTCTAGACTTCTGTTTCCTGAAAATGGGTATGTTGAGAAAATGTCGAAAGAAATCAGAAATCTTTAAGGTATTTACACTATCTAACTATTTGACAAACTCCCAATGTAGAAATCAAATGTTCTTCCTCTCAATTGAGATACAAAAGAATGGAAAGGATTTTCATATTAGCATAGAATATTCACATACGACTAGATTGTGATCGAAAATAACACATGATTGCCGACTAGTTTAGAGATCATAAGGGGATGTAAATAAAGATGCAATAAACAACGATACCACAAGTAGATAGTAGATATGTAAAATGCTGTTCATAAATTAGCAAGGAAGATGACAAGTATCGGTGATGGAGATACCTCGTTCCGGTGATCGATGTTATTACAAGGTGGCTGAGAATGATGTATGAAATTAGTATCCGACAAGGCTATGGATATGAATATATGACTACAAGAATGTCCAAGGTAAGACTACAAGAATGACATATCCTAAATTACAGATGTAAGAGTGTGGCATAAATGGTTTAAAAATTGAAAAACAAAAGACGTGATTCCAAGAGTTTATGAGAAATGATGATACTTGATTTAGGTAGCCTGTTTATTACACTCTATGATCACTCTTACACTTATGATTATGAAATATCATCCCCTACTTCAAAGTATAAAAGGTTGCATCAGACAGACTATGACACTAGGGAAGCTCAAGTGGAGTCAAAAGAGGAAGAGCTTGAGGAGGTCATTACTCGTATTGTAAAGCTAAATTTTGTCAAGAAGGAATATCCAAAGGTCAAGAGAGGAGGTCTTCAAGGAAGAAGGCACCTCCACAAAGGTATACATATAGTCCTTTCATGGCAAAGCACTATGAATACATGATGAATGTCATTGTAGATCAAGAGCTAGATTATTATGAGGAGGCAAAGACCAAACCAGAGTGGAGGAAGGCTATGTATGAAGAGTTCAAAGCTCTTAAGAAGAAAAACAGATGGGAACTAGTATCCAAGAAGGAAGGCATGAAGATATTCTAAAAAATGTGGTTGTACAAGACCAAGAGGAATGAAAATTGTAGCTTGGCAAGGTACAGAGCTAGACTAGTAGCCAAAGGCTTCACATAGACATAAGGAGTGGATTATGAGGAGAAATTTAGCCATGTGGCAAACAAGGCTACGATTAGAGCTCTCATAGCCCTGTGCGCAGCAAGGGAGGTGGCCTATCTACTAGATGGACATAAAGAATGCTTCCTTGAATGGTGAGTTACAAGAAGAGGTGTTGATGAAAAAACCTCAAGGGTATCTAGATCTATGGCATCCTACCTATGTTTGAAGGCTGAAGAAGTCCTTGTATGGCCTAAAGTAAGCCCCATGGGCTTGGAATCAGAGGCTAGTATACTTCTTGAAGAGATGTGTTTTCTCTCCAAGTGATGCAGATCCATCCTTGTATATGAAGAAAAAAAATGACAAGATATGTTTGATATGCATATATATACATGATCTCCTTGTGATATGCAATGATGATGCAAGGATAAGGACCACCAAAGAGAATCTTGCAAGATCATTCAAGATTGTAGATTTAGGTGTGCTAAAGTATTTTCTTGGCATTGAGGTGATCTATGGGAAAGAATGTATCTATCTCTCTAAAAAGAAGTATCTTCTAGATGTGTTGTTTTAGGTTTGGCATGACAGATTACAAACCAATATCTCAACCTATGGATTCGAATGTGAAGCTAAGCAAGGAAGATGGGAAGAAGCTAGAAGAACTTACACTATAGAGGAGCATTGTGGTATCAGTGATCTATGCTACACTCACAAGGCCTCACTTGTGCTACATAGTTGGAGTTATTTCTTGGTTCATTCATGCAGCCATAGATACACATCTCAATCATGCAAAGGGAGTGTTATGATATGTGAAGAGTATAGTTAATCATGGGTTTCTATACATGTGTGATGAAGAACTTCAAGTCAGAGCATGGAGTGATGCACATTGGGTAGGGACTGTTGATGATAGGAGGTCAACTTCTGGCTATATTTTCATGCTAAGTACAAAAGAAATTTCATGGATGTGAGCAAGTTAATAACGTTTTCAAAGGCTATGAGCTTGCACGATATGGACACTACAACCTTATGCTTGAGGGGGATTCTTGAATACGTAAACTATGCAAGATTTAGGTGGATAAAGAGGTCAAAAGACATTAATCTGGACAAAAAACATGACTCACATCACTTAGCACAGTCCTACGGTGGTGAAAAAGTTGGGAGAGGCATCCAAAAGCTATAAAAGGAGGTGAAGAGACACCAAATGTATGGAAGTCTTGTAGGGCATTGAAGACCAAGAGACATATACTCAAGAAGGCTTAAGAAGAGAGTCATCCAACACTCAAGAAGCTGAAATGTAGCTATCCAAGCTAGGAGAAATGTAGAGGAGAGCATTACATGCACACAGGGGCAAGGAGCAGTTATCAAGCCCAAACGCCCTCTAGTCTCTTGTAGGTATAGACATAGTCTACTTATAATAGTTGTAGCTCCTTGTGTACATATCCAATGCAAGAGATTTAAAGTGCATTATGTAGCTTTTATGTGTCTTACATTCTCTAAGAGGGATTTGTTACAAGGCTAATAGAGCGAGACAACCGCAACCGCAGACGAAGGATAAACAAGATTGGTGGCTGAAATGACGGAGAGGTAGGAAATTTCGCAAGAGGCGGTAAATGAAGAATGCGGAAGTAATAAAAAGCAGAAGACAGGAAGAGAAAAGGGTTCTATCATCGAAGAGCAAAGAGTTCAGTCGTTGCAACATCGTTTCGTTCAACTGTTGGAGCAGAGTTTACGGTGTTAAACAGACCCTTGAGGTGATAGTTAACATGAATGTATGTTAGAGAGACAGAAAGATAGATACGTCTCTGTTCTGTTGCGCGCTGTAGTGATGAGGGTTGATCACATCGTAACTGAAGTGTTCGGAGACCACGAGTAATATATTTTAGAAGACTGTGAATGAGATTTTATTGAGGACATTGAATACTGTTTCATTCTATTCATATTTAATCATTCTGCTATTCTTTGGTTGAATCGATTCTCATTGAAAAGTTCGTGATGCTGTGAGTCTACTTGCTGAACAGTTATATATGACTCTGTAGTTCGCGATTGTGAGATTGTGTATTGATTGTCATGCGTGAGACTGTATAAGAACAGAGTTTAGTACCTTTTCGGTCAAGTAACCAGGGTTTTATATAGTAATCGGTGATCATTGAGTATTCGACAAAGATCTGTGTGTGGACAGAAGTCTTAGTGAGTCATTAATTGCGGTATAAATCTGTGATCTGAGTGAGTATACGAAAAGTCTAATATAATCTCGATCTGAGTTGTCTGTGCATTTCGTTCGGTGTATTTAGTTATCACATGAAATCGTCTTATTGTGGAGTATTTTGAGAAGAACGTATTCTCGTAGTTGTAAGTTTTGACAGAATCACTGTGCTATTACCATAGTATATTCAGGGCCAACATTCCAGTGCTTATCATACCGTGGAATAGTTAGTATTCAACTCAACTCCTGTATTAAGAAGTGAGCAATTACTGGTGATTGTGTAAAGGATTGGGAAAATAGTACAGGGCCTCTGTCTAACAGACCCCTACCACTCCCAAGAACCCAAGGACCCGATAATACTCATCCGAAAGTTGGATTGAGTTATTATCGTCCAACATTTAACATTTGGCGATCCTACTGGGGACGTGGCATTGAGATTGCCTGGTATTTTGTTCAAATTAAAATTCTGTTGGAAGAACAGTAGCAACAGAATCAGATTGTTGCGATACTGTGTGTTCGTAATACTATATGATCAGTACGGAAATGCTACATGCCGATTACCCGATCAGGAGAAAAGTATCCCAAGAATCATCAGTTAGGGATATTAAGAACAACTTTGGGAGGTACTAGTACAATTAGACCTGACCCAGTTGTCGAAAAAGTGACAGACGATAACACTGATTCCGGTGAAATTACGGTAGAACGTAGTACATCTCTAGAATTGTCTGGTGTTACTACGGTACAGACTGTCGAAAATACAGCAATTTTGGAACCGATTAAGACACAGTTGGAATCTAGCATAAAAGTCTTTGGAATAGATTCAGATACGATTAGAAACACTTTAGGGAAGGAAATTAATACAGGCAAATCTACGTTGTATCCAGTCACAATTTTGAATCCTTCCGGTGGAACTTCGGTAAGAAAAACACAGTTTTTCGGTGACGATTCAGCACTTTCGGCTGAATCTTCAGCTCAACTACAACGTTTGGGAGCAAGTCCTCCTACTTTGGATATCAAGGAGGAAGGAAGACTATTCGAAACAGAAATTCGCAATATAGTAAGTAAGCTAATTGCACCGGAAAGTGTGCCATTAGGCGAAACAAATTCCGGTAGTTCAGAAACTCCAACCAGAATTACAGAAGGAGTGTATAATACATTTACGATGAATGAACAACTACAACGACAAGTAGGTCAACCCAGATTGGCTTCAACGGGAGTAACATACACAAAGTTTAGTGGGTTTCCAGGAGATGACCCAGATGCACACGTACGCACCTTCGAAATCAGTTATGCTGTCCTTAACCATCCACCGGATCCGGCGTACAAAGCAATTGTTTTTCAATCTACACTTGTGAATGAAGCAGCAAGGTGGCTTACTGAATATGATATTAATCATTTCGGTACTTATGAAGCAGTACGAGACGCTTTTCTGCAGCGATTCAGGTTGAAAAAAAATCCTGCAGAGATCTTTGAGTATTTACAGAACAATAGACAGAAACCAAATCAAACTGTACAAGAGTATGCTACCCTTTTCAGGACGCATTTAAGGCAGCTACCCCAGGTGCATGCTAACTTACCAGACGATGTTATTACACAGTGGTTTATCAATGGTTTGCTTCCTCAACTTAGGCAGATCATGATTATAAGATGTGTAGGAGTTATGACCCTCGACGCAGTGATAGCCATGACCCTTCAGCTAGAAAACAAAGTTGGAGGATTTTCAGAGGATTTGGAATGGATTAAAACAAATAAACATATGGCTGAAGATATAACCAGGCAAGTATATTGTACCACTTGCAAGAATTCAGGACATACAAGTGCCCAGTGTGCGTTAAATCAGACTTATTGTGCCATCTGTAACATTGTAGGACATACCACTGAGAACTGTGCATACAACGCTAGAAGACAAGGAGCAGCAGCAGTTAATACAATTATTCAGGAACAAGGTCAGTCATCCAATCAATATGTACCCCCACATTTGAGACACAATCAACAACAAGGGTATCGACATTATCGAGGACAGAGGAACAACAACTATAACACACCGCGCTGGCAGAATGGACCACCACCGGAAAATCAAAATTTACCACCACCTCGATGTCATTTCTGTGGACAGTTGGGCCATATTAGAAGATTCTGTAGAGATGCAGCGGAATATGATCAACGGAAAAAGGAACGTCAAAACCCAATGGCCAATGTGGTAACAATTACACCAGTAGAGACACAGGCAGCAGCAGTTCAAACCCGTTCCGGTAAACAACTGCAACCAGCAGCAGAATTATTTGAGCCAGGGATACGTGAACAACACAGAATGTATCATAAGGCTAGCCAGTGGACTACCGTAGAACCACCTGTTTTTCCAGAACCTACTCCAGTGAACCAATCCCCGGATACCACACAAGTTCATGCTGACAAAACAAAAGCAGGTACATCATCTGCAGTAGAATTACCACCTTCAGACCAAGCTTCGTCTTCAACAGTTAAGGAAGATGAAAATCAAGTGCAACCAACTTGGGATATATTGTCAAAAGCATCCATCACACTGCCTTTCGGGCAATTACTGGCATTAGTACCAGGAATACGCCAACAATTTCAACAACAGTCTACTACAAAACCTGCTTGCATTCCGGCTACCGCAACCGTACAAACGGAACCAGACTCTACGGTAGATCACTCAGTTCCTCTGATTACGGTATGGTTTCATAAACATCAAATTCCACAAGTTTTAATTGATGGGGGGTCCGGCGTGAATATTGCCACAGCGTCACTGTGTAAAAAGTTAGGATGGACTAAGATAGAGCCAGTTCAATTTTTTGTTAGGATGGCTGATCAATCTAGAGTTCATCTAGTAGGACTGGTCCGAGATATACCTATAACTGTCCAAGACACAACATTCAAGATGACTTTTGTTGTTCTTGAATTGCCGGAATCCACCCTAGACTACAATCTACTTTTCGGTCGTCCTTGGTTAAAACAAGCCAAGGTAATTCAAGACTGGTCAGCTCAGGAACTTACATTCAAAGATAAAAACCGCAAGTGTGTTGTAAAATTAGATGCTATACAACCCTGTGAGTTACATGCTCGACCATATTTCGCCGAACCAGTTCATATGTTAGATGGATTGTCGGATGACGAAGAAGAAGAATTTCTGAAGAATAATGTTGATTTGATGACAATAGGAACTATTGATCTACAGTCTGTAGTAGACACTTGGAATGCTTCAGTATGTACAGTAATACCCATTGTCGAAGGAATTAAGGAGGACAATACCATTTCGATTCAAGGTAATGAATTACAGCAGCTTCTCGAACCTTCCGCTGATACAGAGAAACATCAACAATTTTATGTTCCAGAAGATCAGTTAATTACTTATAATCTTGGAGATGAAGACCACCCTCGTCCTGTAAAGATAAAGCAAAACTTACCTGAAGCTTTTCAAGCAGATTTAATCAAGCTACTCCGAGAATTTACTGACGTCTTTGCATGGGATTACAAAGACATGAAGGGTCTGGATCCTCGTATCTATCAACACAGAGTTATGCTAAAACCAGAAGCAAAACCGATAAGGCAAACTAGTTACCGGATGAACCCACATTATGCATCTCAGGTAAAGGCTGAACTTGATAGGCTATTAAAAGTTGGGTTCATAGTACCAATAGAACATGCAGAATGGATTTCACCAATCGTAATTGTACCAAAGAAAAACAAGCAATTGAGAATTTGCGTAGATTATCGGAAATTAAATGCTGCAACAATACCGGATTCTTTTCCAATTCCTTTTTTGGATACGATGCTTGATAAAGTAGCAGGTCATGAGATGTATTCATTTCTAGATGGATACAGTGGATATAACCAAGTAAGAATGGCTGAGGAAGATATACCGAAAACTGCATTTATTACAAATTGGGGTGTTTTTGCTTGTACCGTAATGTGGTTTGGATTGAGAAATGCACCAAGTACATTTCAAAGATGTATGCAGGAAATATTCTCTCCTTATCTTACCTCATTCATGCAAGTATATCTTGACGATTTTTCAATTTTCGGTAAAATGATCGCACATCTAGTACATTTACGATGTTGCTTTCAGAGATGTAGAGAATATAGATTGTGTTTAAACCCAAACAAATCTGTGTTTGCGGTTTCATGTGGAAAATTACTTGGTCATATCATATCAGCTCAAGGTATTCAAGTTGACCCCGATAAAATTTCAGCAGTATTAGAAGCTCCGGTGCCTAATACACCTAAGGAAGTAATGCGATTTATGGGACAAGTGAGATGGCATGGAAGGCATTTACGGTGGCTTGCTCATGTGGCAATACCACTGAACAAATTAATTTCCAAAACCGCAAGGCAATTTGAATGGACTCAGGAATGTCAGGTAGCATTTGATCGACTGAAACAGTTATTAACACAGGTTCCCATTTTACAGCCACCAGATTGGGATAACCCATTTCATGTATTTGTTGACGCATCTGATATAGCAGTAGGAAGTGTACTAATGCAACAAACAGATAAATGGTTTAGACCAGTATACTATGCTAGCAGAAGATTAGCACCTGCAGAAAAGAACTACTCGGTAACTGAGAGGGAATGCTTAGGATTAGTATATTCGGTAAAAAAATTCAGACATTATTTATTGGGCCGAAAATTTACATTTCATGTCGATCACGCTGCATTGGTTTACTTGGTTCGGCAGCAACATATCGGTGGCCGCCTAGCACGATGGGTTCTACTATTGCAAGAATTCGACTATGATGTCGTTCATCGGCCAGGCAGTTCACATGCTTTAGCAGACTTTTTGTCACGCTTAGATTCAGGTGAACCTCCGGTTGGTATAAATGATACAACGCCAGCCATTTATACTTCAGAACCAACTACTGAAGAATTGTCAAACCAACCAGTGCCAACTACGTATTATGATCAGTTATTGACTTTCCTTTCAAGTGGATATCTACCTTCTGAAGTCTCTACAGCTACACGCCGAAAAATTGCAGGTTTTAGTCGACGATTCCGGTTAGTTGCTGGAGAATTATATTATACAGATCATACCGGAATCCTACTTCGCTGTATTCCACCACATGAAGTTAACTCAGTCATTACTTTGGCTCACTCAACTCCTCCCGGTGGACATTTTGCAGCAGATCTTACTCACCGGAAAATTCTACAAAGTGGACTTTGGTGGCCAACTATGTATAGAGATATATTGGAATTTATCAAAACTTGTGATAGCTGTCAAAGGACTGGACAACCATTACAACGCCATTACTTTCCACTTCATCCAGTACTTCCTTTAGAACCATTTCAGAAATGGGGTCTTGATTTCATTGGTCCAATCACACCTCCCGCAGTATTCAGCAATAACAGGTATATATTGACTTGCACAGATTATGCAACTAGGTGGGCAGAAGCATGGCCTTTACGCTCGGCTACAGCAGTTGAAGTAGCGAAATGTTTATTAACAGATGTCTTTCCAAGATTTGGACTGCCACTAGAGCTTGTTTCAGATCAGGGTACTCATTTCATGAACAAGTTGATGAAAGTATTAACACAGTCATTCCAGATCAGTCATAAATTCAGCTCACCATATTATCCTCGTGCAAATGGATTGGCAGAAAGTACCAACAAATCTCTGCTAAATATGCTTCAGAAATTGACCAGAGAGACACCGGAAAGATGGGATCAGTTGCTACCTGCAGTCTTATGGGCCTATCGTACTACATACAAGGTAACCACCGGCTTGACACCATTTAAGTTAGCCTATGGAATAGAAGCAATAGCTCCGATGGAAATTGTAATACCAAGTCTAAGAGTAGCAACGTCTCAGAAGCTTTTACCCGAGGAGTCATTGATATTTCGGCTGGAAACACTTAGAGAATTAGATGAACACCGATGGCTCAGTTTCTTAACTATGAAAGAAATCCAATTAAGACAGGCCAGGACTCATGACCGAAATTTAAAGACGACAGTATTTTCGGTAGGACAGCTTGTTCTCTTTTACAATGCAAAATCCAATAGATCAGCCGGAAAATTCAAGTTACGTTGGTTCGGTCCATTCAAGATTTCAGAACAAATTGGTCCGGCTACTTTTCGATTGACTACATTGACTGGACAACCACTTCCAAAAGCGATAAACGGGTCAAAGCTACGGCCGTATCAAGTAGCGCCACCTCGGCTATAACAAGGGTACACAGCGTACCACAAATTTTTACTTTTCTTTTGTTTTTTACTTTATTAGGTGTAATCAATAAAATAAGTGTAATCGCCGTACTTTAATATCTATTTATGTCAAGCCGCCCGCTCCTATCCTTGCATGCACGCACGTCAGATATAGACATTACTATCCGTTTTGTGTAATTAGTACCATTTAAAATATTCTTTGTACAAACTTCTTTTATAACTCACTCGCCGAATAGGTCATTTAGTCTTTTGCAACCACAGTCCTAGTTTCTGAATACTTGTGTTCTGCGTCTTGAATCTCTGTGTAATGGAATCTCTAGCAAACTATACAGCTTTTGCCGAGGGTATCCCGGCTGAAGTAAAAAATTATCTGCATATACGAGGATTAGGTAGTTTCGCCGAGTTGCCCTGGCACTCAGTAGAAGCTCACCCCTTCTTTGCACAGATTATTTCCGCTATCGCTCGGGTATCTCATACTGAGAAACGATGGGTTTTCCCTTCCTTACCGTCTAGAACTGTAATCACATTCCAAGTGTTTACAGAAGTTTATCATTTGACTCCACAAGGCCGCGAGAATGTTCCCATGATCTCAGCAACCCGAATGGCAGAGTTGTTTCCGCGATTTTCCTCGAATGAATACGCCATTCTCTGTCGACCAGAACCTGAAAAAACGGCACTACAATTCCTCGTTGCTATACTCAACTTTCAAAAACGTACCTATGGTATTTCTCGACCGTTTTATTCTGCCATAGATATAGCTGCCCGAGAATCTGTTAACTTTGCTTCATTCTTCTTTCAACGAATTCATAAGGAGTGCGTCTCCATTATGAAACAAGTTAACAAAGGAAAAACCCCGAGATCTCGACTACCACACATTTTATCATTTCTGTTTCCAACCATAATGCAAGCACAACCACCACCAAGAGGACCAGTGTTACAAATTGAAGAATCAGCGCAACCCTTAGATGAAGACGATGAAGATGAAGAAGAAATTAATCAGTTATTCAGAAGAAAACGGATCAGAATCAGTTCTTCTGAAAGTAAGAATGCAGACTCAGTCGAACAAGACGAAGAAGTTCAACAGGAGGTTGACCGGCATTCAGGCGGAGTAACACAAAAGGAACATGAACAACAGCAGGAAGTACAAGTAGAGAATGAAGCTGATGAGCAAGACAAGGAAGCAGAAAAAGAAGCCAAGCATCAAGAGGAAGAGAGGTTTCATGATACAAATACATCGATGCACCAGGAATCATCAACGCATTCAATAGCATCTGAGCATCTATAAACGCAGAAGCAGACTGAAACGGAAGCAATGTCAACTGATAAAGTCTGTCAACAACAGCAGCAAGAGAATCAACAAATCCATGAATGTCAACCTACTAATGATGCATTGGATAAGCTCTTGAAGGCGGCAGAAACAACAGATGTCGGTTTCTCTGCGAATGAACAACAGGAGGCAAATAAGGTAATTAATTCTAACACAGCTCGTCCTATTTCACCACCGCAACAGGAAGCACATCCCATTCAAGACCATCCCGATCATACATCATCATCTTCCCCGAACTACTCACCACCGAATTCCTATCAATTACGCACCAATACGTCTGTTCAACCGCGACAACTTCCACAAACACAATCTGTTCAAGTATTTTCCGACTTAGCATCAATCGGACAGTTTCTTATTAACCTCTCCAAGCAATTACCTGCTCAGATGAGAGCTGATACAGACAACATTTACAAGGAGCTGCAGCAGAAAATAGAAATACTGGAAGCTGATATCACTCCGCTTCAAGAAGAAGTATATACAGTAAAAGCACAAAATCAAGCCCTACAAGAACAGGTGAAACAGCTGCAAGAACGACTCAGTGATCAAGCAGATATAACAAACCAGCGAGATGAAGCTCTGGAAACTATAAACAATCATAAAGAAATGTTGACAGAGGCCACTGCAGAAATTACTAGGTTAACACAGAATTTCAAAGATGCAGAAGATGGCAGAATTGCATTAGGCAACTTACTGGAAGAAACTAGAAGAAGGCTAACCCAAACAGAATTCGAGTTGGATACAACAAAAAACAGTTTATCAACAGTCAACAACATATTGCATAAGTATCGCATTGAAGAGCCTCAGAAACAGAAAAAATTAGCAGAGATGAGAAGGGAAAGAGATGCATTTTACAAAACAATCCAGTTTCTGAACCAACAAGTAGAAAGACTCGAGAATCAAATACGTAACAAAAATGATAACATTCATAGAATACAGCAACAAGTAACAGATATGAAGACGGCCAGAGATGCAGCATTGGCCAATGAATTTTATTTACAGGAAGCATTTTTACAAACAGAGGCTGAAAATTTACTTTCGGGAGCTATAACGCTCAGTTCGGTGCGGACAGATGCCCAATTATTAGAACCTGACACCCTGAAAAATGTATTAGAAACGCTTAAGAAAAAGATTGCCCGTATCTTTCGGTCAGCTAGAAATATGTATTTAGAAGGTCTCGAAGCAGAGATATAGATTTTGGGCCTACAAATCCGGTGCTGTACTGGTATATTTTAATAAAAGTCATGATTTTTATGCATAATATTTTTCGCACATGTAAAAGACGTCCCAAGTCCAGCTTCGATTTCCAGAATGATGATTTTGATTCTAGAATTTGATAAACAGCATGAACTATCATCACCGAAGTATCATCATTTTAGTAAGTGGCAGCTCAGGTTCTAGTATTTATAAAATGCGTATGACCGACAAAGTATTTTCTGTATAGCGTTCTGCAAGTTCTTGTGCTCATTAACCAAAACCTCTAGCGCACTACTTTCGGCAAGACTTACAATCATGTCTGAATCGGATATACTAAGATGGCAACTCAGAAAACGTACGTTTACACAGAATCGTGTGGTGACAACAACTGATACTACATCACAGGGTGATGAAGATGACTCAAGAACTTCGATAACATCACCAGGTCTGCATAAACACATATTATTTTCTACAGGGTTCAAAATAGAATTTAACAGTTCTTCAAGGGAAAATGAGAACTGGTTACGAAGGATTGGACTCCTACAGTTTGCTGAATTACCCTGGGAACAGTGGACAGGCAACAACGATGCAGAGAATCAGTTACATATTATGCGACAAACAAAAGGTTTTCTTGAAAATCAGGTACAATTTTCTCCACAATTAGTTTCGTCAGTATTTCAATTACCGTTGTATGAAGAAGCAGATTTTCCCAAATGCTCTTACAATGACCTGAAAAAAGAATTTGGTGAGGGCGAAGGTCGTAGATGCTATTTTATGATCAAGAATGCGACATATATTCGCAGTGGACAATTTAGATGGTACTTAGAAAGGCTCTGCTTTATAGTCAGATTCGATCTTATGTCTAGAGAAAATTTTTCGCCTCTAGTACAAGCAGAGAAAGGAGAAAAAGTAAGTTGGGCTCATTGGTTGTACAATCATTTACACAAACAGTTTTTTGTTGGGGATAGACGCAGATCCCAAAAATACACTCGTTTACCTGTATATTTAGCTGCTTTATTTGGTTTTGTCGAGTCTGTAAAGGAGAAACAGTTACACAGGTCTCCCTCTCTTTACCACAAAAACCACACAACGCCACAAGAAGAAGCCCAACCCTCCACCTCGGCTGCATCTTTATTACACACAGGTAACCACCCACAGAACCAAACAGTAGGAACACCATTTCGGCTGTCCCTTAGAAGAAAAAAGACAGACAATGTACCTACTGCCAGTCCAAAGCAAACACCGAATAACATTCAACCCGATTTTGTTACACAAATGCAGAACCAACTCCAAGAAGTTTCCCAGTATTTACGGCAACAAGAACAAGCATCCAACTCAGTAATAGCACAGATGCAAAAAGAGTTGGACGGCAAAGATGCGCTAATACAGGTATTACAACAAGGCAACCAGCATATTACGGCCGAATTAATCACAATAAAAAAGTATGTCCAAGGCCTCAATCAGCGGCAGCAAGCTATCCAAACACAAATTCAAACTGAGATGTCCAGTTTTTCTACCCTGAATGCTCACCTGCAAACCGAAAATCAACTTTTGCAGTCAAGAATACAAGATGAGGGTGTAGAATTAAATGCCACCATGATGACAAATATGGACATAAATTTACTCAAAGAACAGTTGGATAGTCATATTCAAAATCGCTGGACACTTTTTCGCAGGAGATGGTTAGCTATACTTGTTCCATCACTAGAACAAGTACAATCACAAAAGATTGAGACATCAAAACCTGGCATGGACCAACAGACACCGTAAAAGGATATTTTCAGCCAGGTGGTGACAGGATACTCTATGAGTACATGACTTCTGCAGAAGACATGGATTCAACAGCACAGAGGGTACTTTGATTCCATAGACGAAGCACTTAAAGCACATGATCAAGAAGTATATAAGTAAGCAGAACTTCATGAAGAGGCAACTAGACCAGCTATACGAGTTTGAGGAAGTTTTGAGGAAAATCAACCTATCACGTACAGTGACACACTCGGGATTGAAAGATATTTGATGACTCATCAGCAGCATATGGACAGTATACAGAATCTTTCTGATAAATGTACAGAAAGAAAATAGGAAAAAAGCTCAGACAAAAGGATATTATCTACAGTATTGCACTTGCGGGTTCGAGTCCACCGTGCGTGCCAGTGTTACAAGGCTAATAGAGCGAGACAACCGCAACCGCAGACGAAGGATAAACAAGATTGGTGGCTGAAATGACGGAGAGGTAGGAAATTTCGCAAGAGGCGGTAAATGAAGAATGCGGAAGTAATAAAAAGCAGAAGACAGGAAGAGAAAAGGGTTCTATCATCGAAGAGCAAAGAGTTCAGTCGTTGCAACATCGTTTCGTTCAACTGTTGGAGCAGAGTTTACGGTGTTAAACAGACCCTTGAGGTGATAGTTAACATGAATGTATGTTAGAGAGACAGAAAGATAGATACGTCTCTGTTCTGTTGCGCGCTGTAGTGATGAGGGTTGATCACATCGTAACTGAAGTGTTCGGAGACCGCGAGTAATATATTTTAGAAGACTGTGAATGAGATTTTATTGAGGACATTGAATACTGTTTCATTCTATTCATATTTAATCATTCTGCTATTCTTTGGTTGAATCGATTCTCATTGAAAAGTTCGTGATGCTGTGAGTCTACTTGCTGAACAGTTATATATGACTCTGTAGTTCGCGATTGTGAGATTGTGTATTGATTGTCATGCGTGAGACTGTATAAGAACAGAGTTTAGTACCTTTTCGGTCAAGTAACCAGGGTTTTATATAGTAATCGGTGATCATTGAGTATTCGACAAAGATCTGTGTGTGGACAGAAGTCTTAGTGAGTCATTAATTGCGGTATAAATCTGTGATCTGAGTGAGTATACGAAAAGTCTAATATAATCTCGATCTGAGTTGTCTGTGCATTTCGTTCGGTGTATTTAGTTATCACATGAAATCGTCTTATTGTGGAGTATTTTGAGAAGAACGTATTCTCGTAGTTGTAAGTTTTGACAGAATCACTGTGCTATTACCATAGTATATTCAGGGCCAACATTCCAGTGCTTATCATACCGTGGAATAGTTAGTATTCAACTCAACTCCTGTATTAAGAAGTGAGCAATTACTGGTGATTGTGTAAAGGATTGGGAAAATAGTACAGGGCCTCTGTCTAACAGACCCCTACCACTCCCAAGAACCCAAGGACCCGATAATACTCATCCGAAAGTTGGATTGAGTTATTATCGTCCAACATTTAACAGATTCTTGAAATTACTCTTATGTGTAGAGAAATCAATGAATCTTTGTAACCCTTAATTTCTATATATGCTACATCTCTACATAGTATGTTTTGTAAAGAGCTGTTGACCGACCTAAACAGATCCATTTGAGGTGAATTATAGCTTGTTGGAAATATGAACCATATTAAGTGTGGCTAAAAGCTTAGGTGATTTGGATTAGTTTAAAACAGGTGAATAAGAGTTTTACTGCAGGGTAGTAGAAAAGGTGTATGAAGGGACCTAGGTATTGGGTTCATTTCACTTCTAGTGTGCAAATCTGAGGGATTAAATTCCATCAGTTATGAAAAGGCAAACATTCAGTTCTAGAATTTGCATTAGACTTTGAAATTAATTTCAAGGATTCAAGGAAAACCAAGTTCAAGATGAAGATGTATTGAATAATGAAGATGATCTTACCCAATTTTCTCAACAATCAACCTTTGATGACATATAAAGTGCAACCATTGATGTGAAGAATATATATGAGGATTTTTTATCAATCATACATGATGATGTCGAGGATTATAGGTTATTCGAGAGAAAACAATAGAAAAAGAGTTTTGCTCAAGATCGAGAATAGAAGTTTACATCTATTCCTTGACAATGTATGTTTGAAGAAACTCAACTTGAACCCATGGAATTGGACAACATCAACATATGAGGACTTATACCCAAAGGAACGAAAGCATAAAAAGGACAAAAGAATATGCTTTTATTGTGGAGACCATGATCATATGGTATTCAAATGCCCTAACAAGAAGAAACAAGTCAGGATTAGAACTTCCACAATCACCATCCCACATCAAAAGGATCATCATTAGAATGAACAGAGGAATATTATCCATCATGAGACTCATACCCTTCATTCTAAACCTAGATATACTACAAACCCTTTCTATTTTTATCATACATATCCATAATCATCGTGTTCCAATACCACATATAAAAAAATATAGAGACCAAAAGCTAATCCAACTACTCCTCTTGGAACTCATCGTTTGATGGGAGGCGATATCACTAACACAAAGAAAACCATCATGAACCTTAGATTCCTTGTGAATTTCTATATCTAATGTTTGGTTCATATTCTTGAGAAAATAATGCTTCCATCACATTTGGAATCTGTCAAGACCTTAAGGCCAACTCTCTACTTGCTTGATTCTGATATCCAGAGGTCCTCTTTTAGATTGGTGATATCATCAATCGTAACCATCCTTGATCACCACCCTTGAATAACTATATAAGGAGGGCTTGGCCACATACATCCTCCATCTTGCCAATGCTAGTCTTGGGAGCTCATGAGGCCACAATCTCCAAGTAAGTACTTTTCAAGTACTAGTTCAAGTCCTTATCTTGTTCTTTGTTCTAGTCCTGTCTACTCTAGTATCCTGGACATTTCGCCTTGTCTTGTTGTAGTCTCATAGTAAAATATCATGTCGAATATTTCTTGTATCTAGTTCATCTCCCTAAAGGGAGTTCTTGTAATCTACATATCTTGCTTCATACCTATGGTCATTGGTTGTGGGATGTTTTCTATCATCTCTAGTCAAGTTATCCATACCTATTGGTCTTGGGTTGTGGGATTTCTTATATCACTTACATATTCTTGTATTATTTTTCCTAGGTGGGTGATATTGTAATCAAAATTAGAATTTTGAAATTTCGTCTAGTCCAATTAGAGGGCACAATCTAGTGCTGCCTTGATGGGTATGATTTCACCCACTATTCTCTACATCCAAAAATAATTATGGGTATCATGTCTTTTACTAGCTGTTATACTAATAAAAACATCATTTGTAGTGGTAGTCTTGGATTCTATATTCTATAAGAATTGATACGAAGCTAAATACTAAAGGTATTTTATGAAACATTGATATTGATGAATATTGGTCCTTTTTTTTAGATAGGAAATTCGTCCACAACTTTTTTTTATAGGGAAATAAAGGTGGAGTTATGGAACATACTTCTATCTCCTATTAATGAACTCATTCACATTAGTGGAAAAATACAATGTTGCCATCCATGGGTGTGTAACAAATACAAAGTATGGGGAAAGACCCATAAGGCAAAATCTCGAATAATGAAAACACTACTACATGCGGTTAGAATAGGTGAACTTCACTCTTTCTTTGCTTCTATAGGCAGGAAAGAATCTTTGCTTTATTTCGATTTTTCTTCAGTCTCTGAAAAGAATATTTGGAAAAAAAATCATTTATTACATTTGAAATGATTGAAAACACACTCATGAATGAAATCTAATACTCTATTATGCTTTCTTTTCATTTTCATTATATGTTTACTTTTTACATATTTAGTTTTATTTACATATTTTTATTTTCCTTTTTCTATTGTTAACTCTTCATAACAAGCAATCACCATATCATCATGTTTCTAGTTTGTGGAAAGAATATCGTCACAAAGAAAAGAAAGTTCTTTTTATTTGCAACTCACACGCGTCTAATAAAAGAAAGAAAAACAAAAAGTAATTGCAAGTTTTGACTCATTCGAATAATGCAAGTTTTGACTCTTCTGGCTTAATTCCAAGGTTTGACTGATTCAAGTAATGCATGCATCAACGTAAATATCTCGAAATTAATTTAACAAATTCGAAGTCCACAATTTCCATCACTCTAGCTTTTCGAACATTCAAATACCCGAAAAGAAACAATTGGAAAAACCAATGGTCTATCAAGAGTTTTTTTTAATATAAAGGAAGTTCGGCAATAGCCTACTCTCCCGGACTTGAATTAAATTAAGAAACAAAGGTACAATGGAAGGGGACTAGTGCCCACGGGACCCCCCAAATCCCACAAAGCAGGGGAAGCTTGGTTGATTCCTAGGTCGCAGTACAAAGAAGGTTGATCACCCTCTCGTCGCCCTCATGCGGGACCCACTTGGGTTTGAGCTTGTTGTTGATCAAAAGGAGGACTTGGTGGTGCCTGAAGGGGGGGGATTTCTTACTGTTGACAATCCTTTTGCCAAGGAGGAATAGAGGTTTTTCAATCGACCACTCCCTGGGGGGGTCGCCGAAGTTGAGAGCACACCGCTCCCGCCAAATTTTCCACAGGACTTCCCCTCTGATCGCGTTCCAGAGAGCCGCAGAGCATCCAATCGCTTCACCCAAAAGGACTTGTTTCCAGTTAAGCTGTTTCTGAGCTCTGATTTTCAGTCCAACCATCTGCCAGATTCTGTAGGAGTTGGGGCAAGTAAGGAAGATGTGTGGGACATCTTCGATTGCACGGTGGCAGCGTTTGCACCACGGAGGGATCCCACAAATTTTGCTTGCCTTATGGTTAGTCCAAATTCCTCGATGAAGAATTTGCCATAAGAGGACCGACTTCTTAATCTCTATAAGTGGGTGCCAGATACCCATGAATTTCATGTCCCACCGAAGCCGCGTCCAGGACAGGCACCACTTCTTGTTGAGGCTGATCTGGAGGTCAGTCGTTTCTTTGATGTTCGGGATTTTGAGTAGGCTATTCCCATTGTGCCATTTGAGACCACGCGCGTTCGGAGCATCTTGTCCCATGAGAAGGCGAGTTTTGTGACGATCCCAAGCGAGGCATCTGCTTTGCAAGGTGTTCCATTCTTCGTAGGAGATGTTTATGCGAGGGTCTATATCCTCGTAGTTGATCCAACTGTTGGTGTCATGTTTCCAAAGGTGTTTCCATTTTTTGAATCCTTTGTTCCATAACTTCTTGGCATTTTGAATGTTCCACGACTCCACACTCCGGATGCCATGTATCGGAAACCAGATAGAGTCGTTTTGTCTGATTCCGGCCGCCCACTTCCAGTCCTCACTGATTCTTGTGAAGCTTTTGACTTTATTCCAGCCCTTCCAAAGAGAGCAGACGAGAGTGGAGCCTTTCGGGAAGACAGGAATCGGGGAGAATAGTAGGGTCATGATGTCAAGGTTCTTCCAGTTCGGGAACCCCGTGAGGGCCAACTCGTTTTTGTTTCTGAAGATCAGCTTGGCCCACGAGGCCTCCCTATTGCACCAAGCTTTAATCATCCATTTGGCTGCCAGTTTGTTAGCCATGCACCCGATGTCCAGGATGCCAAGCCCCCCGCTATCTCTAGGGCTGGTGCAGATGGCCCATTTGATTTTAGGCACCCCCCTTCTGTTATGATCACCCGTCCAAAGAAAGTTTCTGCAGATGCTATTCAGTTTGGACAGGCCTTGCTCATTTGGTCTCCAGCAAGAAAGGAAATAGATGGTAGACGAGAGGAGGAACGTGTTGATAACCATCGCCCGTCCAGCGAGATTGATTTGCATGCCTCTCCAGTAATTGAGCTTGTTTTCAAGTTTGGCCAGCACCCAGTTCCATCGCTGCTCCATAGAGACGCCAAACCCCAAGGGGATTCCAAGAAGCCGAAAGATTTGGCCCTGCGGAATGATTTGACAGCCATGATCAATGAGAAGGCCAGGTTGATGTCCCACGATGGCCCTAAAGGCGGTCTTATTGTGGTTGATTTTGGATCCAGAGGCCTCACAAAAGGTATCAAGACACCTCCAGAAAGTCTCCAGGCTGGTATTATCATTGTGAACGAACGCGTTCATATCGTCGGCAAAAAGTCTCATGATGATTTGACTGTGATCATGAGGAAGCTGGAGGCCTTTGATATTGCCAGCCTCCACATGGTGAGCCACAAGTCTGCTCAGCCCCTCAGTGGCGATGGCAAAGAGAAGGGGGGCAAGAGGGCACCCTTGTCTAATAGATCTTTTAAGATGGATCGCTTTCGAAAGTTTGCCGTTAATGTTAATTTGGGTCGTTGCGTTGCCGAGAAGGGTCGCGATCATCTTAGTGAATTTCTGACTACATCCGAGGTCCTGGAGCGACTGCAGAATATAGTCCCATTCTAGCCTATCGTAGGCTTTGTCAAAGTCGATCTTGAGGAAGACCACATCTTGATTAGACTCATTTGCAAATTGAATACCTTCCCAAATATCCATAATGGTTTCCAGGATGGACCTGCCTTTGATGAAACCTTTTTGGTCCTCACTAAGCCAAGATCTCAGGTGGCATGCAAGTCTGTTGGCAATGACTTTGGCGACGATCTTGTAACCTGTTTGAAGCATTGTAATTGGCCGCCAGTTCTCGATTCTGTTTTTTTCCCCCTTCTTGTGAATCAGCTTGATAATTCCGTTATTTATACAAGAAGGGAGAGCACCAAATTTTAGCGCTTCTTGCCAAACCATCCGAAGAGGGGTGGCAACCACCAGCTTGAAGGATTTAAAAAACTCGTTAGTGAGTCCGTCGGGTCCCGGGCTTTTACCGAGAGGGAGGGCATCAATGACCTCAATGATTTCTGATTCAGAGATCGGGGCATGAAGCAGGGAGTGGAGGTTGGGCGGTATTCTCCGGGGGGAAACCCTAGAGATGGCAGCCATGCAGTCCCTTCTATGGTGGGAGAGGGGGATCGAGGTTCCCAGGAGTCTCGTGAAGTGCCCTTCGATGATGCCAACATTAACTTCTTCCGAGTTGCATACATTGCCATGTGGGTCTAGCAGTAGGGGAATCGTCTCTCTGTTGTGTTTCCTTTTAAGGATACTGCACATCTCTTTGGTGGGTTTGTCGGCTTTTCCAGCCCACCACTCCTTGAAGAAGATTTGCAAGTTTTTCCTTTGAATTTCTTCCTCGTATCTCAACGCCGCTCTGACTTTTCGGAGGCCTTTCTGGGCTTGGTGTTTTCCTTTGTTTACTTCCTCCTCGAGTCTCCAGAGTCTGTGGTAAAGCGCTTCCCTACGAGCCCGCCGCACTGTCTCGAGCATCTTCTTAGTTCTGATCATGATCTTGCGAGACTTGTCGACCGCACTTCTCCAGCACTTGGCTGGGGCCAAGCCAGAGGCGAACACCACCTTCCACACATCGGTAATCTCTTGATGGACGGAGGGGAGAGAGAAGGTGGAAGCGTTGGCATGGAACCATGGAGCCTTGTGGGTCCTGTTGGAAGGTTGAAAGGTGATAACGATCGGGTAGTGATCGGAGATGGTGAGGTCAGTACGTTGCGTGATGGAAGGGTGGCCCCATAGATGAGTAAAACTCTGAGAGATGTAGCATCTATCAAGTCTAGCTTTCCTCAGATCCTCGCCCGCTTGGAGATTCGACCAGGAAAAGCCATTCGAGTCTTTGAATTCGACCAGATCCAAGTGGAGTTTGGTCATGTCCCACGTTTCTTTCTCCCGACTGTCGATGACCCTGCCCTTGCCCATCCATCTGTCCATAGGGTCCTCCACCATGTTGAAGTCTCCACATATAAGCACGTTGTGGGGAAGCGAGTCAAGAGAGGTCCAAGTGTTCAGCCTCTCCAAATCCCCGTTAGGGGCGTACAAAGAAACCATAGTAACACAGAGGGGAGCACCAAAGGAAACCGCAATCCAGCGGTGATTTACATCTTCAATGGAGTTCTCAAGCTTTTCAAGCCAGGGTTGTTTAACACCGATAGCCGTTCCACCGGATCCCCGTTGGTGCTTTGTCGGGATCCACACATGGGCCGAGGAAACCTGTCTAAGCCGTTTCCGAAGGTCTTCACCGTCAATTTTAATCTCTTGAATGCATATAATGTCTGGTTTTAAGCTAATGTCGCGGAGCCATTGACCAATGATGGCCGCTCTTGAGGGGTCGGTTAGCCCCCTAGCATTTAGCGAGATGACAATCATTTTTGTGTTGATCCCTCTTTGCGGGAGGGAGCCTTGTCCTTTCTTCTCTTGGCTTCATCTTTCTTTTTCGCTGGGATCTGATCCCGACTTAGAAATCGGTTCTTATGGGGGCTTTTCCAGGGTAACTCCAAAGGCTGTTTCCCTTTGCGGGATGCCCCCCGCTGGGGAGAATTGGGCCCCGTGCTCGGCATCGTTTCCGGGATCGTCGATCCAATGATGGAACTTTCACTATCCATGTTGTCTTCATTATTAGTAGTGAAACCATCTTCTTTGCTTGTAGTGTAGCCCTCCTGGGGAGTTTCTTTGTTGTCAGGGATCTCTAGGGCTTCGTCGTAGTTGTCTACCTCAGGTGGCTTCCCACCTGGGTAGTCAAGCTCGTTGATCTCCTTTCCAAGATTGCAGTACAGGTTGCTGTGTGGGGTAATTGGCAGGTTGTTCCTCTCACCGTTGGCCCTCGGACTTCTTTTCCTTCTTCTTCTAACTTCAGTAAAGCCATCGGCATCCGCTTGGGGATTAAGGAGGCCCTTGACTTCCCCTTCCTTGGTCAAGTGGGTCAAATCGTTAGAGTTGTCTTGAGCGGTTTTGGAGGCTTCTTGAAAACGCTTGTTTTTTTGCCTGAGAGGGCAGTCTTTAATCCTATGACCTTGCTGGCCACAACGAAAGCACGCGTTGGGGAGGTTTTTGTAGGTGATATCCTGCTCCCAAACATCTCCTTCGCCCATGTCCACTTTGATCGTTGATGGAAGCGGCGAACTGAGGTCGGCCTCGACGCAGATTTGTGGGTGCCATCTAGCATTGAACGAATGTCTTGCACCCTCATAGATGAGACCACCAATGTCTTCTCGTGAAGCCAATGGCTTGCCGATAGGGGAGACAATGTCCCACACGAAGTTGTACAAGAAGTATGGGAGGTTAGGGAGCTCAACCCAAAGAGGGTACCGAAGTGGTTTCGATTTGTCGGGGGTAAAGTTCGGGGACCATCTGAATAAGCACAGGGTCGTCCGACCGAGCTGCCAGGTGCCAACGCTTAGGGCTTGGAACGCCATCTCTTCATTTTCAAAGATTAACAGCATGTGGTTTGCTGGTAAGAACTGACATTTGCTGACAATTAGTCCTCGAGGGAACCACTCTTTTCGAAGCCATTGTCGCACGATTTCGAGCGGGGGCCTAGGGCCAAACACTTGGCCGACGAGGCAAACTTTCTTGAGCTCCTCCTGAGCAGACAGAACTGCGGGTCTATTGAGGGACACGACGGGGGATTCAGCACTTTCGGATGCCCCAGGGGCGGCACACGACCCCCCCTCCAGCAGAGCGGCCAGGAAATCGGTCTCCCCAGGGGGAGGGGCCCGATTACTTTTCACGAGAGAGGAAGAAGCCACATCCATGGCCAAAAGTAACTCACACCACACCACTTTTACTTTTCAAACCCAAAGGCAGGCCCCTCCAACATGGAGGAGAAGCTGACCGCAGACCAGGGAGATATCGAGGCCAACCATCCCAAAAACCAAGAAGCCCACAAAGAAGGGAAGCCCAATTCCCCTTTTCGACCCCTTTTTTTTTTTTTTTTTTTCTCTTTTTTCTTCTTTCTTTCTTCTTCTTTTTCTTCTCTTTTTTTTTTCTCTTTCTCCCTTTTTTTTTTTTTTTCTTCTTTTTTTTTTTTTCTCTCTTTTGAACTTAAAGCGAAAAAAGGCGGACTAAGGCGGCCACGGCGGTCGCGGAGACCCTTTTCAAACTTTCCTCTCCTAAAGTATTTCTCCTCTCTTTTTTAATTGCTCTCCACGGAAACTTCTTTTTTATTTGCTCTCCACCATTAAAAAAACAACTGCAGTCAGACCCACCCGCCTTCACTCACTCGAAGTGGCCCTCCAGTCAAACGGTCGTTGACTAAGGTCCACGATGGACGCAGAGTCCATGACTGAGTTTTTTTATTTATGATTTTTTAAGAGTTTTTAAGTTTTGGTCCTTTTTATTGAAATTCAATTAAACTATAATAGTTTCAAATTATTCTAACTAAGTAAGAATTAAAAAAAATTTTGGGATGTATGATTTAAACTAATGCATGGAATGAGTGATCGAACACAAGCAAAAAAAAAAAAAACAATCTTTCCTTTGACTTGTGTGAAAAGCAATGCAAATATATTGATAGAACTTGAAGATAAAAAATAACTAGAATATCTGATTTGATGCCAAGGTTCAAGTTTGTGCAGTGAAAAATAACTTTTACATTTATTATCAAAAAACATAAATACAAATGAATCTAAAGTGTTGAAAGTGCTTTGCTAACTTCCGAAGGTGTGGGTGGTGGGATGAGGTTCTTCTATCTCTAGGCAATGAGTACTAAAGCATGCAGATGTGAGAGTAATATATCATGTGTGAATGCAATTGAAAGGGTCAGAGTGGCAATTGGTTTGGGCACGAGAGACTAGTGCATGAATGACATCAAACTAACTACTATAGTGACCATGGAAGAAGAAGTAACATCAACAATCAACTCCACTCATGAGTGGAAAATACAATTTTATCATCCATGAGCGTGTGAGAGATACAAAGCATGAGGTAAGAAACCTATAAGATGATGTCTAAATTATACAAGATAAAAACTCCTAGAAATAGCTATAGAACAGATGAACTTCAATCTTTCTTTGCCACTACAAGCAAGAAAGAATCTTCGCTTTACTTCCATTGAACATTTGGGAAAAGAATCTGTTTAATACAAAAACACTCTCATTAATAAAATATACTACTCCATTATGATTTCTTTTTCTTCTCATTATATTTTTACTTTTAATATTTTATTTATTTATTTTTATTTACACATTTTTATTTTCTTTTTTCTATTGTCAACTATTTAACGAATTTAAAGTCCACGTTTGTGATAAACATACGATTTCCATCACTCTAGCTTTTCGAACATTCAAATACCCGAAACGAAACAATTGGAAAAACCAATGGTCTATCAAGCTTACTTTTATAGAGTTCCAACATCCATTTTTCAAAAATAAAAGTCTTTGTACGTATTGGTTAACATGGATCTTGCTTTTCTTCTTTCTTTTTCTCTTTTAGACTTTAGGATTTTTTTTTCTTAATCCATTTTTATTTTCTTTTTTTATTTTAAATGAAAGTTCGGCAATCCATTCCATTTTCCATACTTCCTTTCTATTTTGCATTTATTATTTCCTCTTTTTCTTTTTATTTTTCGTTTTCCCATTTTTATGTTTTATTTTCTTTATCCTCTTCTTTTTATTTTCAGAATTCATGTTCCTTTTCATTATACATTTAATGTTTATACAAGGGTTCTTTTTCTTAAAGGTTACAATCATGGGGTAAATCATCCCACGCATGGTTATTTATATACAACGATTAGTTATACAAGGTTTTAGGTTTATAAAATCGGGTTTCTAAGGTTCTAAACTATGGTTTTTAATCAGAATAACCAAGGTTTCCCATGGTAAGGGTTTACCAAAACTCTATTCTTAAGGTGGAAACATACATTAAAGTTTAAATGTCTAGGTCTCTATGGTTGGAAGTTTAGATTCCTAGAGTAAATTTAGAATTTTAGGGTCTTGAGGTTTGTATTTTACGGTTAGGAATTAGAACTCAAGGATTATCAGTTTACATGTGGTTTTTTCATTTGATGAAATTACATGGGTTTCATTTGCTTTCTCGCATATTGGGTTTATAGTACAGATTAGGGTTATTGGAAACCAGGGTTTGACTTAGCTCAAGGGTTCTAGGGTTTCTAAATCCAAGGCTATTAGTATTCTTGCTAGGGTATATGTATTGTGTTTTAGGGGTTTTAAGATTTAAATTCAATCAAGGTTCCTAGGGGTAATTATTCCTAAGGTTTTTGATCATTTAGTGCTATAGCTAAGGGTTAACTTAGGGTTTTTCTTTACGGTTGATGCTTGCATTTTGAAGGGTTAAAGAATCAATGATCTTTATAAATTTATGATACATGTTCCTAGGGTTCATAGGTATGTAGTAGATTCACACATGGATCCCTTAATTATACCTTTGAAAACTTTCACATCATATGGGCAAAGAGTTTGAAGAAACTTTTTTACACACAATCATCAAGGGATTTCATCTTGACATTTGTCCCCACTAAACCTACACATTATGCCAATGGGCAAACCTGCAAAGTCAAATAAAAGCACATCAAGATCCTTTTTAAAATAATTTTTAATTTTATTTTAATGTTTTTCTTTTGAAAATTCAAAACATGGTTTTCATAGGCAACTTTAGGTTCTAAACAAAATAAAGATGACTTTAAAGTACCTAATTGATGATTGAAAACTCATTCCGTCAATATATTACTATAGAAAATAATTCAAAGTACTCCTATAGGAATCATTAAGACTTTCCAAAAACAATCTTTCCAATCGACTCGTTTCAATGGATTGTCATTTTATATTAATGTTATTAGGCTTTGCTCCTATATACCTATCAGTAAATACTACTAGCTCCACTATTGTATAACTCTACCTTGTGTAGCCTGCATAATAATTCTTAGAAGTGGCTTTGAGAGCACATGTAAGTCATGAATACTATTTTTTATTTTTTCTTTTTCTTCTTAGCAATCAATAATGTATTGCTTCTTTACTTGTTCTTTACTTCTACTTTTTTGGGATGAAAGATAGCATAAACTTCCTAAAAGTAGGTACAAACTCGTATCTTAAATAATGTTTTTGTTCAAGGGGAAATGCCTAGCCCCTAATCACTAATCAACACTCATGATCTAGAGTTTTATGCATTAGGAGTCACGATTTCACTTCCTAAGTGTTTTTGAAAATATCACATAGCCTATCTATATAACACAAGGCCTTCACTCTACTAAGAGCTTCAAGTAAAAATTTCATATCTAGGTCTTCATAATGGCTATAGGGTATCTCAACCTACTCTCAAGTGCACACATCGCTACTAATGTGTCTAATCATTCCTTATTACAATTCGAAATCCTCTTTTCGTGGCTTAGAACTTTTATGAAATGCAATATATGATATACATAAAATAAAATAATACAAAATAAATAATAAAAAATGGCCAAATTAAATAAAATATATTGGCTTGATTTAATATCCATAAGCAACATCAAAATCTTCATGTGACTCTTTTTCCTGCAATTAAAGACTTTGAAGGAGTATCGTCAAATTCACGAAGTTCATATGTTCCATTATTCAACATAGACATCACTACATACTATCCAAACCATATTTTAGTCAATTTCTTTCTTGCATCATACTGATTATCAAACGTAATGCCGTACACCAATACCCAATCATTAGTCTCTATTTTACATGGCCTAAGTTGATGAGTTTTGTCAAATTCAAGTAAATTTTATTCTTTAACCTTGACTCCATTATCTTTTGCATTGTCTCTTTTAGTTTTTCATTTCCTTGTTCTAATTGTTTAATTCTCAGTGATAATAATTATTCTCTTCTCATTTCATCATTCTAAGGGAGCATCATCCATGTTATAATCTAACTTTGGATGGGAAAAACTTGGTTTTGGAAATGCATTAGTTCAACATGCATAAACCTTATAGATCGAGTGTACGTCATCCTATTTGCCCATAATGCAAATGGAAGATATCTAGGCTGCTACTTTATGTCTCCATTACAGGCCTTAGAGATCCTTCACAATAGAAGAGTGACCTCTCTCAATATTTCAATTAGCCTCAAAATCATAGGTAGTAGTGAGAGACAAATGAATCCATGTGAATCAAAGAATTCCTTCACCTCTCTCACATCTAGTTCTCCTCGATCTGCACCTACTTTTTCAAAGTATCCAAATCTTGAAATAATTACTTCTAAACGAAATCTGTATACATTATTGAAGTAGTGTTTTTTTTATGCATTTGACCTTCTACATGGTTAGTCATGTCCTCTATAGCAAGTACTATGTATCTCATTTTGTTAATTCCTTAGGGCATGGTTACAAGGTCAACTACCCTTTTCTAATGAATACAATGAGGATACGTTGAATGTAATGGGTCTCTATATGTAACTAAAGAATGAACTTAACATGTGGCACATGTGCTCACAAAGTCTTGAACACACACATATATAACAGGCCACCAATAGGACTCCCTAATCTTTTCATACATCGCATAAAATCCTTTATGACCTTCTCATAAGGTCTGACACATTTCTCTCATGAACTTGCTTTGAAAACCCTATGACTTAGTACATGTTGTGGATTCTTCAACTTGCCTTTAGCATGTCACCAAATAAAGCCATCCTTCAAGAAGAAATTGTAAGAATGTTTCTTGATGGGTCTAAACTTATTTGTGGATGAGCCTAAGGAAGGTTTTGGTGAACTATGATAATTTCTTATATTTTTTTGTTCTCCATAATACTCATTCTAATGGAATCACTCATAAACATAAACTAGTGGATCATATCTCACCATATTTGTAATTCTTTCTATCTCATCATCATCAAAAGCATTATCAAAATTTGATCTTGAAGGCATATCAACAAGTGTATTGAACTTCCCAACTATATGAACAAAAGCTGGATTAATAATCTTTACATATGAAATCCACCTAAGCATCATACTATTTGGAGAAGAGCAATTAGCTATCATACCTATTAGAGGAAGACAATCAATCTCTGTAACAACATCAGCTCCAATGAAATATTCTTTATCAGATTTCAATGTATTCACCAATCCCCATAATTCTCTCTTAATTTAAGGATACTTTCTCTAAGTTTCATGTAGTATCTTTGCACCAAAGTGAATTGTGTATCTCTACCCCTCATCATCACCTTGACCTATGACCCAACCTATACCAATACGAATGGTATCAACATTCAAAATAATAGGCATTTGACTTGAATAATCTACATGCTTCAAAATCACAGCTTCAATCACTAGTCGCTTCAGTTTATGCATGGCTCTTGATTGTTTTTGACTCCAAAGAAACTTCTTTTTCTTTCTCAGTAGATCATATAAAGGGTTCACAACATGAGCAAATTAAGGAATCTCTATAAGACAGTGGCTCCTAAAAATCTCCTTACTTAAGTGATGACACACCTCACAAATTTCGCTAATGGCCTCAACTTTCTATGGTCAATGAGACCCTTGTTGACTCCAAGAACAGATTTCTCTAGAGAAAATATACCGAATCTCTCAAAATCTTTCGCACAATTAGTGATATGATCGCTAACAAATTTCCTACAATCAAGAGCATATATAGTATCATCTTTCACTCTTTCTTCACAACCTTTTATCATAATATCATCAGTAAAACGGCATTTAGCCTTCATTTCCATTCGCATTTTCAGCTATAAACAGTTGCCCAAGAATAGCCTTATATAAATGGTTATCCTAGAAAAGAAAGTCAAATTCCTCTAAAACTCCCCCAATTGTCACATGCAGAAAAGCGCATGTTTCTAGTAGAGCTCTAGAGCCATTGTCTACTGTCCTTATTTGCTAGCCATGTTCTTTGTCTATCGGACATCTAAATTTGTCATATAACTCTTTAGATATCACATTTATCTCTAACCCAGAGTCAATTAGGGCCAATGCTAAATATGAATCTCTACCATTTCCCGATTTCACTTTAACTTGTGCCTGCTTGCCTAGAAGTTTCCATTATAGTCACTCTCACATTCTCTTGTCTCATCATTAGGTACAATTAGTCTAAGAGAATTCTTGTTCACTAGACATATTGCAATTTCATCATCTTCATTATCAAATGAGTCTCTCAGAGCAACAACTTCATTCACTACTTGAGTGGCGTGAGGTGATTCTTCCATCTCTATATCTTTAGGCGACAAGAATATTTTCCTACTAATCATTTTCATAAAGTTATCTTTGAAGTCAGGCTTCACAATGTAGAAGACATGTTCCAACGACATTGTTACCTGACTCTTTACTAAAATATCATTCAAAATCTCCTTCTCATCATTCTTCTTTTCAAGTTTTAAAATTAGTACATCCTTTGGAGATTTTTTTTTTTCTTTTCATTTTCTTGCATATTATCATTCTTTTCAATAGTTTCCTCATTCTTTTTTCTACTTGTTTTATTTCTTGCTTTTTAACTCCCTTTTTTTGAGTTTAATTGTCCTTGACTAGGCTCTTTCCCTCTCTAATTTCATTTATTTTGGCCTCTTCTTGAGAATAAACATGCTTCTCAAAATGGACTTTCTTCTCAGTATCTTTTACCATCTCCTCATCGCCCTTACTTTGCCTTCTAGTCACTCTTCCTTCTGGCTCTACCTCATCATGTATCTCGTCTCTTCTCTTCGTATCCTCAACATTGATAATATGTGAGTAGACAAACAATTGATCTAAAGGAGACTTCCAAGCACTCTTCTACATGATTGCATCTCTCGCTCTCACTAGTGCTTCAATTGAGTGATTCTTTTGAGATCGGATTCTATCTTCTTCTTCGTATCCTACCTCTAGCGGCTCTATCTTGGTTGTTGATGTGTTAGTGTTTTTGCTTGAAAGATTTTTATACAATTCCTTCATTCATCCCTTCCGCTAGTTTACAAGTACAAGAAGAAGAGTCCTAAAGTCACATAACTTTTTGTCCATATTAGTAACGAGCTGATGCTCTTTTTCTTACTACTTAAAATCTTCAGGAATAGAATCACAAGGTCTGGCTTCAAAGAATCTAGGTTAGTGTGTGGAAGTTTAGTAACCTCCTTAGAAACTCATTTAGTAGATGATTCAGGGATGATGTGGGTTTTGGGGAATGAGCCATCATAGGAAAACCTTGCAACTAGGTTGGTTAAAGTCCTCTAAGTAGAAAATTTTGTGCAATTCTTTCCTAAAATCGGCCCAGATCTTCTCAATATGTGCTTGGATAGATTTCATGATTGATCTTGAAACCATCCATGTGAACAAATGTGTTAACATCTCTTCAAGCAGTCCCTCGATCTGAACTTGTTCCTCAAAATTATCCAATTACTCAGTACCACCCAATCCAATAAATTTTCCTTTTTATCTTAGGATGGCTTAGACTACTCGAGCCTCCTTGTTTCTCAATCATTAATTCTTTAAAAATGTCTTCCATTTTGCTTCTATGGCTTGTCCTAGAGTCTAGAACAATGTTCCAGGTGATAGACTAAACAATCTCTCTTAACATCAAGAGTTCAGAGAAAAGATTAGTTGAGTATTAAGCCATGGGATTAAAGTAAGTTTAAAGACCTCCTACTACCTAAGCAACTTGATTTCGTTCTTCCGTAGATGATCTAGCTTCAATCACCTTAATTACTTTTCTTTAGCTTGATTTCTTTCTTGGACTTGATTTTTTACTTGTCTTGGAGTTGACTTGATTTCTTTATTGAATTTATACTTAATTTCTTTCTCTTTTCCTTGGCTTAATAGAAAACTTGATTTTTTTATTGTATTTAACTTGATTTTTAAACTATTTCTTTTCGTGCTTTTGATATTTGTAAATGTTAAAATTGAATCGCTTTCAAAGAGTATTTTCTGTTGATCTTTAGAGTTTTTTTATTGTTTTTAAATTTTATTCTTTTCATGATTTCTTTAAGGTTTTTAATTTTTTTTTTTAATGTAAAGGAAGTTTCGCATTGGCCTACTCTCCCGGACTTGAATTAAATAAAGAAAAGTATAAGAGAAGGGGACTAGTGCCCACGGGACCCCCCAAATCCCACAAAGCAGGGGAAGCTTTTACAGAGCTTAGATGGCATTACAAAGAAGGTTAATTACCCTCTCATCACCCTCATGTGGGCCCACTTGGGTTTAAGCTTGTTATTGATCAAAAGGAGTACTTGATGATGCCTGAAGGGGGGGACTTCTTACAGTTAACAATCCTTTTGCCAAGGCGGAACAATGATTTCTCAATTGACCACTATTTGGGGGAGTCACCGAAGTTGAAAGCACATCTTTCCCACCAGATTTTCCATAGGACCTCCCCTCTGATGGCGTTCCAGAGAGTCGCGGAGCAGCCGATCGCTTCTCCCAGTAGGGCTTGCTGCCAACTGAGATGTTTCTGAAGTCTAATTTTCTTTCCAACCGTCTGCCAGAGTCTGTTGGAGTTGGGGCAGGTAAAGAAGATGTGTGAAACATCTTCGATAGACTAGTAGCAGTGTTTACACCAGGGAGGAATCCCACAAAATTTGCTAGCCTTAAGGTTGGTCCAGATTCCATGATGAAGAATTTGCCATAAGAGGATAGACTTTTTGATTTCTATGAGGGGGTGCTAGATAGCCATGAAGTTCATGTCCCACCGAAGCCGCGTCCATGACAAGCACCACTT
This sequence comes from Ceratopteris richardii, assembly GCA_020310875.1. NCBI lineage: Eukaryota > Viridiplantae > Streptophyta > Polypodiopsida > Polypodiales > Pteridaceae > Ceratopteris > Ceratopteris richardii. The sequence goes on along the minus strand of CM035414.1, from coordinate 12,173,952 downwards.
CTTGTTGAGGTTAACCTGATAGTCAATCGTTTCTTTGATGTTCGGGATTTTTGATAGGCTATTCCCATTGTGCCATTTGAGACCAAGCGAGCTCGGTGTGTCGTGTCCCATGAGAAGGCGAACTTTGTGTCGGTCCCAGGCGACACATCTGCTTTGCAAAGTGTTCCATTCTTCGTACGAAATGTTGACGCAAGGGTCAATATCCTCGAAGTTGATCAAGCGGTTGGTGTCTTGTTTCCAGAGATGTTTCCATTTTTTGAAGCCTTTGTTCCATAACTTCTTGGCATTTTGAATGTTCCAAGATTCCACACTCCGGATGCCATGGATCAGAAACCAGATAGAGTCGTTTTTTTTGATACCGGCTGCCCACTTCCAGTCTTCACTTATTCTTATTACTTTTTATTTATGATTTTTTTAGAGTTTTTAAATTTTGGTTCTTTTTATTGAAATTCAATTAAAATATAATATTTTCAATTTTTTCTAACTAAGTAAGAATAAAAAAAGTGTTTGGGATGTATGATTTAAACTAATGCATGGCATGAAAGATCGAACACAAGCAAAAAAACAATCTTTCCTTTGACCTGTATGAAAAGCAATGCAAATATATTGATAGAACTTGAAGATAAAAAATAACTAGAATATCTGATTTGATGCCAAGGTTTAGGTTTGTGCAGTGAGCAATAACTTTTACATTTATTATCAAAAACCATAAATACAAATGAATCTAAAGTGTGAAAGTGCTTTGCTAACTTTTGAAGGTGTGGGTGGTGGGATGAGGTTCTTCTATCTCTTGGCAAGTACTTCACTTCATATTGGTTTCAGCTTGTGGGAGAGAAGGGGGGTTGCGATGTGGCAAGCACGGGTTGGATCAAGTCCTTGACTGTTGTCCATCTTGCTAGCGGCATTTGCAAGTTGGGCACCTTTCCTAGGGATAGTCAAACGAATCCCACCTACTCTTCAGGGGAGTAGAGAAGCATGCAGATGCGAGAGTAATATATCATGCATGAATGCAATTGAAAGGGTTAGAGTGGCAATGGGTTTGGGCAAGAGAGACTCCTAAATGAATGACATCAAACTAGCTACTATAGTGGCCATGGAAGAAGAAGTAACATCAACAATCAACTCATACTCATGAGTGGAAAATACAATTTTATCATCCATGAGCATGTGAGAGATAGAAAGCATGGGGTAAGAAACCTATAAAAATATGTCTAAATATACAAGGTAAAAACTCCTAGAAATAGGTATAGAATAGGTGAACTTCAATCTTTCTTTGCCACTACAAGCAAGAAAGAATCTTCGCTTTACTTCCATTGAACATTTGGAAAAAAATCTGTTTAATACATTTGAAATGATTAAAAACACATTCATCAATAAAATATAATACTCCATTATGATTTCTTTTTCTTTTCATTATATTTTTACTTTTCATATTTTTTTAATTTATTTTCATTTACACATTTTTATTTTCTTTTTTCCATTGTCAACTATTTATAACAAGCAATCACCATATCATCATGTTTTTGGTTTGTAAAAAAGAATATCATCACAACATTTCCTCACATATCCTTTTCAGTTCAAATAATTTCCAAACATTATTTTTCTTTTCCGTTGATCAAAGGCGGCTTAAAACATTTTCATAGATTACAACAAAACAAAATTCGCTCTTGTGCACGATCAATTTCTCCTTAATCCTTGGACTAAGATCATCATTCATCTATCTAAAGGTTTCAAGAGAAAGAAGTAACAAAATCATGCTTGTTTAATAGATGAGCGAAGGCCGAATATGCACAATGAACCTTTCATGGTTAATGCACAGTATGCTTATATGTGCAACAAATCATGCGAGTCACAAATGTACTATGTGTTATACATGGCAACAGTGTACCAAAGCACTTTTATAATGAAAATGGATCAAGTCCATCCAAAGTAGCTAATAATTGTATAGCCTAGATGTCTGGTGGCAAAGACCATGATTCCATGAGCAACTACTCCACTTCTGATTCATCATATGTTGTCTTCAAAAGCTCTTATCTCTGATTTTCTATTCCAACATATTAGAGAATGCAAGACATCTCAATAGACTTGGGATGTCCTAGAGACTTTCTTTTCTGCTAGCACAAAGGCAAGAAAGAACTATCTTTGGCTAGTTCAACCAGATGAAGAAGACACCTAAACAAACCATCATATAGTTTGTTACAAAGGTCGAGGTTGCTGATCAATTGGCATCCACTAGACAGCTGATTGAAGAAGAGGCCATCATGAGACAAATTATCAATGGGATTAGAGGTGATAAGCAATGACATACTTTCACGAGAGCTTAGGATGTCATCATGGATGTGCAAACTCCATACTTCAACATCTTTCTTGGAAAACTCTTCAATCAAGTGGCCGACAATAGCATAAAGGAAGGTAAATCCTATCATGGTAATTCAACTAATGCTCTATATGCAGATAAGAAGGACAAGAAGCTGAAAAGGCAAGAAGAAGGAAGAACATGAAGAGGAGACTTCCCAAGCCAACTTTGTAGGAAAGTCCAAAGCATGACAAAATCAAACATCGAAATGTTCAACTTCGTACCATCTATGATAAGACCAACCACATCACCCAGAATTGTTGGTTCAATGGGAAGACCCAAAAAGGAAGTGGAAGAGGTGGATATGGCAGTAATAGAGGCACAAGCGGAAACAACTTCAACAATAACAATAGAGGCCATAACAAAAGGAACTACAACGATTATTCTCAAGATCAAGAACATGAAGACTAATTGATTTTGATGAATCTAAGCCATAAGAAAGGTAAAGAAGATGATCATTTGTTCTATATAGATGTAGGATGTTCAAATCAAGTTGTAGGCAACATTTCTTTTCTATCTGACTTGGAAAGTATAAAGAAAAGACATGAAGTACAAACAACGGATGATACTAAGCACAATGTGGAGATGATTCGCAATGTCAAAGCTTCCAAGGTTACGAAAAAAATTCTAAGTAAGGTTCTCTATGTACCCAATATCACTAAAAACCTAATAAGTGTAGGCCAAATAGTTGAAAAAGGCTTGCAAGTTAGGTTCACCCAACATGGAGCTTTTGTGGAAGATCCATGTAAAGGCTTCACCAAGTTAGCTAGATGTTAGAAGCATGGTAGGAGCTTTACTTCTGAAGTTTGAGAGACCAGGAACATAGCTCTATTCACTTTTGGGTCTCAAACCCTAAGTGAGCTTGAAGTGTGGCATAAGAGACTTGCTCATGTGAATGAAAGAACCTTCAAGGATACCTGCACATACCAAAGTGTTATAGGGCTACCAAACATATCATCATGTGATAGGAAGAATCAATTAAAGACATCCATAAGGTGTAGGAACACTATTAGGTGAGGGAAAATTCAATTTGAACTTGGTACATTGTATAAATACACATACTTTTAGGCATGGCATATAGGAGAAAATTTGAGAGACTTTGAGCTACATCAGTGAGCACACATTGAGCCACCTCATGTATGAGTAGTCCATTACACTTCCCTTGTATCATATGTTCATTACCATATACATTTTGATACATTTCTTCAAGTATATCTTTGTCTACTATTCTCGGCAACATCTTCATCATTACAATGATTTTGCGGAATTGATTTCTCTATGTATATAATACTTGCATATCAATTTTTCATCATATTTTCTTTAGAGGATCATGAGATATGAATCATAGAAGGTGACTGTGTTTGCACACTTTCTAGATCTTTAAATGTCAAGATGACCCCCTGGCTTTTGAGATTCATTTCTCATTGTATGGTGTGGCTAAATTGATGAAATAACTTGCTTTAGCTAGCTACACACCTGATTTAGATGTGTGCAAAAGCTGTTTGGTTAATTCATGCCAGGTTGTGAGCTCTCAACAAATTATTAAGAACTTCTATTCCCAGGTTTCTTCACATTTCTAGTACATGCAAGTTATGTGTTTTGATGCAAACTTTTGGGAATGATGATTCAAAGCACTTAGTGGTCCCAAATGCATTATGTGAAGCTAAAGCAGTCTATTAAGCATCCCTAGAGTTAACAAGGCAGATGTAGAGCATATTTTGTGCAACACCAGCTCATCTCTAGAACCTACCTATCCATCTCCTCACAATGGTGTTAGAGCTACAAGAAATCAACATGGGAAATGTATTTCCTTCATCCATAGACAAATTGGATTGAGGTAACTACTCAGCTTGGTCACTTAAAGGCAAAGCTTATCTTCGAGGGAGAAACCTCTGTGGTTACATATCTAGAGATGAGATGATACCAATCCTCAGAAGAAAGGACAACCAACTCAAGAAGAACAAGAGAGGTTAACCACATGGTGCTCAAAGGATGCTCTCGCAAGGTCATATATTCTTAAATCAATCTTTAATTTTTTACTTCCACACATCAGGAGTTGCAAGACTTCATAGGAGAATTTGAATGCTCTTGAAACATTCTTCTCATCAAGTATGAACGCAAGGACAAATCAACTATGGATGGGGTTCATCACACTCAAGAAGATGTCTAAGCAGAGTGTGACTGATTTTGTCACCAAAATGAAGGACCTAGAAGATCAACTTGGTAGCATTGGAGAGATCATTGATTAAGAGTAGATAGTAAGGCAAGTAATCAATGGAATAAAGGTAGATAACAAATAGGAAGCTTTCACCACAGCCATGGACCTCTACATGGGCATGTAAGTTCTTGATTCCAACACTCTTATTGGACAATTGTTCACATATGAGGCAAAGCTTATGAAGAATGGAGATAACTCAAAAGTCAATCAATCCTCTACTCTCTATACAGATAAGAAAAAGATTCAAGATAGACAAGTCAAAGGAAAAGAAAATCTGATGATGAAGGCAACACCTCTGAAGCAAGCTTTGCATGTAGAGGTAGAGCCTCAAGAGAAAGAGGTAGAGGAGGAAGACAAGGTAGGGGGGAACATAAAGCTCCTCTCCATGTGCCATATGTGGCTTAACTAATCACATTACTAAGAATTGTTTCAAGAATCCTAGAAACTAAAGAGGAAGAGGTTATAACATAGGAGGCTATGGAATCTCAAGGGTTAGATTCAGCAAAAACTCTTACAAAAACAATAATTATCAAGGAGGATATAGAGGAAGGAGAGACTACAACAATTATGCAAATGATCAAACTCAAGAGGACTCATTACTTTTGATGAATGTGACCATGAAGCAAGATTAAGCAGATGAACATATATTCTATATAATCTCAAGTTGTTCACATCATGTAGCAGGGAATGTAGCTCTACTCTCAGACTTGGAGAATCCAAGGAATAGATATAAATTCTAAGCACAAGATGACACAAGGGATCCAATAGAGAACATAGGCAATGTAAAGACTTCAAATGGAAACATGAACCTATTGCGCAAGGTATTATATCTGCCAAACATGACCAAAATCTCATGTGTAGACTGGATTGTTGAGAAAGCATTGCAGGTTAGATTCACAAAGAATGGGGCATTTTTTAGGATCCACATCACGGATTCAAGAGAATAGCAAGAGGAGAAAATTCAGGTAGACTATTTACATTTGAGCTCCAAGGTACTAGGAACATTGCATTGTTCAATTATGGTAATCAAACTTTATCAGAATTAGATGTTTGGCAGAAGAGATTAGCTCATATAGGTGAAAGGGATCTAAATCAAATCAGTAGGGATTAGAGTGTTCTTGGTCAATTTAGCAAGTCTCACAGACAACCATTCACAAAGAAGGGATACATTCATGGAGACCTATTAGAGCTAGTCCATATAGATGTATGGGGGCCAAGAAAGGAACCCTCAATCTCTGGATCCAGGTATTATGTGTCATTTGTTGATGATTGTAGGAGATGGAAAATACTTTATTTTATTACTACAAGAAAAAGGGGGGCGTAGCGATGCCCCCAAATTGAAAAAAAAATGTGTACCGTCGCTTATGCGACGATGGCATCGCATAAACGACGGTCAATTTTTTGATTTATTTTTTTTAAGTGACAACCGTCACATAAGCAATGATAGCGTCACTTATGTGATGCTAAATTAATAGCATCGCAAATATCATCGCTAGTGAGCGACGGTATTTGCGACGTTGGCAAACTGAAGAGCGTCGCATATGCGACGCTCTGGAATGTAAAAGAAAAAGTTTGATTTCTCCCGGCACATTTGTGCCGGGATTCGGACACGAGAGACCGAGAGAGAGAGAGAGAGAGAGAGAGAGAGAGAGAGAGAGAGAGAGAGAGAGAGAGAGAGAGTGCCCGAGAGAGAGAGAGAGAGATACTTGCAAGGTATGCACACACACACACACAGTTACACACACATACATATGCATACACACACACATATACACACATAGACACACACACACACATACACATAGACACACACACACATACACATACACAAATAATGTTGCATACACACATGCACACATAGTGCATACACATGCACACACATATACACATACATATACACACACATACACACATACACACACACATACACACACATACACACACATACACACACATATACACACATACACACACATATATGCATACAAACACACATAGAGAGACATGCACACACATAAACATACATGCATACATAATGCATATCCATATGCATACATCCATACATACTTACATGCATACACACACATATGCATACATAATGCATATGCATATGAGTACATACATACATACTTACATGCATACACACACATAGACACATACACACACATAGAAACATACACACACATAAACACATACACACACATACACACACATATGCATACATACATGCATACACATACACACACATACACACACATATGCATATGCATATGAGTACATACATACATACTTACATGCATACACACACATATGCACACATAGACACATACACACACATAGACACATACACACACATAAGCACATACACACACATACACACACATATGCATACATACATGCATACACATACACACACATATGCATACACATACACACACATAGACACATACACACACATAAACACATACACACACATACACATACATATGCATACGTAATGCATACATGCACATACACACACATATGCATACATACATGCATACACATACACACATAGACACATACACACACATAGACACATACACACATAAACACATACACACACATACACACACATATGCACACATACATGCATACACATACACATATGCATACACATACACACACATAGACACATACACACACATAAACACATACACACATATATGCATACATAATGCATACACACACATATGCATACATACATGCATACACATACACACATAGACACATACACACACATAGACACATACACACACATAAACACATACACACTCATAGACACACACACATACACAGATGCGCATACACATACACACACATACACACACACACACATACACACATTATGATGCATTCACACACATACACATGCATACACACATAGACACACATATACACACACACATACACAGATACACACATACACACACATATATGCATACACACAGATAGAGAGACATACACACACATACACATACATGCATACATGTGCATACATAATGCATATGCATACATAATGCATATGCATACATACATACTTACATGCATACATACACATACATAATGCATACACACATATGCATACATAATGCATAAACACACATACACACACCTATGCATACATACATGCATACACATACCATACATAATGCATACACACACACATATGCATACATAATGCATACACACACATACACACATATGCATACATACATGCATACACATACACACATAGACACATACACACGCATAGACACATACACACACATAAACACATACACACTCATAGATGCACACACATACACATAGACACATACACATACACACACACATATACACACACACATACACACATAGACACATACACACATAATGATGCATACACACACATACATATGCATACACACATACACACACATACATGCACATACATACACACACACATGCATACATACACATACTTAATGCATACACACATACATATTTACACGTATATATATATTGATTTCTAATCATTTTGATTTATATGTTAGGTATTATGGATCCTAGTAGAGAGAGAAAGGTGAAACTCACTCTAATAAAAAGTCTTATGAGAGCAAGAGTTTTGTCTGATACTCTAGGGGCCATAATGCGTGATTACTCAGAGATTTCTGATGAGGAGCTGGACTATACAATCCAGATGCCTACCCAGCGATCAGACAAGGGCTCTTATGCGGCTCCACATGCAAGAAGAGAGCTATCTGCTCATAAGTATGTTTTTTTTTCATAAACTTTTTTAAAGATATTATAACACATATTTTTATTTATTTTTATCTATCTATTTTCAGGACACCTATACCACCTCCAGCACGTGATAGCAGAGCAGAGTTGCCTATGAGGACATGCATAGGCACCTTAGGACTAGAGTGCGATATAGAGCCAGAGGGGAACATTGTGTACATAGGGAATGGATTGGAGTTCAAGAGAAGGATGCGGTCACTATGCGACTCTTACCTGTGCTTTATCCACTTACCGTGGAAGTAAGTAAAAATTTTACATATAAATTGAAATTAATATCTTATGTTTTATTTACATTATGTTTTTTTTTTGTAGTGAGCATGATGAGAGGGATAAAAAATACGTACTTAGTTCACTTGAGACAGAGTTTGGGAGAGGATGGTCGCTTAAGTGGTGTTTAAAAGAGATGCGGACACTTATGGCTCATCGTCGCGATAATGCACGGTATGCACTACTTTTATGTATATATATGTGGATATGAGTATGTGTGTTTATGCATGTATGTATGTATATGAGAGAGAGAGAGAAAAGAGTGAGACTAGAGGTATAAATACACGCATACACACATATACATCATACATGCACATTTACACACATATACATATACATGCACATTTATACATACACACACATACATGCACATTTTTACACACACATACACATGCATGCAGTTACACACATATAATGAATACACATAGACACATACACATGCTCACATACACGTACACATACTCACATACACATACTCACCTACACATACACATGCATAATCATATGTACACACACATAGACTCATATAATCATATTTACATGCATATATACACACACAACACATGCATATGCACATATAGATACACATACATACACAACACATGCATACGCATAAATAAAGAAATAAATAAATAAATAAATCCTATTTCAAAAATCCTAAATTTAAAACACTAATTTCGATATTAGGGTTTTAAAACCCCTATTTAAAAACTCTAATTCAACCTTTTAGCCATATGTTTGAAGTATATGTACACATTGCATCTATTCCTCTGACGTCCTACCAGAGAGATGTCTCTCCTCCCAACCTTATGCCTCTATATATAGCTACTCGAATCAACGAGGATCATAATATATATAAAGATATATACACATCATGTAGATAGGATACATAAATATAAAATGGAGTACATATATTATGCATCACACATACATGTATCTATATCTCTATCTGATGCTGAATCATCAAGAGGACTTTCTTCGATCTCTCTAACAATAAACTGTTCAAACAATGACCTACCTCTAGGTTGCACATGAATGACTTGCCACCAAGGATGAGCATCTGGGTTTTTATAAAAAAATGCTTGTTCAATATGCCTAGGAAGAATATATGGTTCTTTAGTAGATCGCATTACCTTGGAAGAATCAATTGCCCAAAACCCAGATAATTCCTTTCTTAATGTGGAATTACTACCTTTATACTCCGCTCAAAACCAGTCAACCTTCAATATGACCTATCAAAATAAATATATAACAACAAAAACCCATTATTAGGTGCTTTAAAAAATAACTAACTCTATAAAAAAATATAAACTTTTTTCTACCTGTTTGAATGTACGAAATGAAATTTCGTAGATACCAACAATAGTTCCTATGTAACCAAGTTCGCTATCTATAAGGTTCATGTCTTTTGAGCTAGCACGTGATAGTTGCTTGAAAGAAGCAACAATACTAGAATCCTCTGTTTTATGTAAAGAATCAATGGCTTTGATTCTAATATGTTGTCCAAAAGCCCACATATTAGTCAACATTTGAGCCTGCAAAATAAACTCAATTAGTAAATAGAAACTAACATACATTTATGAAAAAAATAAAATATTATTTTAATAAAATTACCTTTTGTTCACAACCTATCATTAAATCTCTTTGCTCATCTGAAATTTCTTCATTATTTGTGTTGCCGTGTTGCAAACGACTATATAGCCAATCCGTGAAAGAAGATATATCTGTAATCTCATTATTATCGAGATTACGTCTAAAACTTTTGTTTTTTCGCCTTTTACTTTGGAGATTTTGAAGTTCCTCCTACTCGCTAAGGAATTCTTGCATGCATTCGCTATTATATGCTACAAAAGTAGAAACATCATTTTTTTCTTGAAATGTAAATAAGAATGGAACCCCCTTACCTGATAATACCTCATCTGCTATTTTTGAAGAAGACTCCTTGGTCCATGCACATGGAGCTTTTTCATGAACTCTTTCAAGGTACTCACTAACGTAATACATGCACTCTTCAAGCATCCAACCCTTTGCCATGGATCCTTCTGGTTTCTCTCTTTGTCGCACATAACCTTTTAATACTCCCATAAATCGCTCGACCCAAAACATCCATCAAGTGTTGACAGCACCTGCAATCTCTATTTCATCTACAAGATGGACTAATAAATGAACCTGAATATCAAAAAATGAAGTAGGAAGTTCTTTCTCCATCAAACATAGTAGCTCTTTGCATTCACATTTTTTTTGTGGGATTGAGTTTTTGTCAATCTCTTTGGATGTAATCCACCTATACATATCATAAAAAAAAAATTATAAAGAAGTTAATCAAAAAATAAAAGATATCCAGTATTCATACATATGAAATATAAAAGTATCATAATTACCTTATAAGTGATCCAAGACGATAGATCACATCTCGTACTCCTTTCGTTGTACATCCATCGATAACCAAAGGTAAAATATGTTTCAAAAAGTTATGCCACTCATGGGTCTTTAACCCAGATAAGCTCTTATCATCCATAGTAAACATGTTTTGAAAAGATGCTCCATATCCTGTAGGAGTCTTAATCAATTGAATTCTATTGTTGATAGTCTGTATCTCTTTTGTTGTAAGTACCCAAGGAGCAGGTGCATAAGTCGTTTCTTGTCGATGTCTATCAAAAACTGGCCATAACTTTGGTTTGGATTTTTGATCTTTCAAATCATTTCTTGATGTTGTGGTATCTTTTAGTCCAAGAAGATGTTGCCATAGTGAATAACCAATATTTTTGAATATATGCATAGGATCAAGAAGATGACATACTTTTAACTCTTTCCAATACTCCAAAGAATACCATATTGATATGTTCTCTGCGAGTGCCAATTTTCCTTTACCTCTGTTCACATACTCATTATCTGAATCATCACTGAAGATTTCTGCTTCTAGATCTATCAGAGGTCCATCTGTCCATTTTTTATACCAATCCATAGGAGTCATAGGTTTTGGACACTGACCTGTTTCAAGCTTTCCATTAAAATGTATCGCTTCTCTTTTAGATCTTAATGGATGATCATCAAGCAAGAATCGTCGATGTTGAAGATAAATATTTTTGTTGAGATTCTTACTATAGATTGATCTCCACCAATCACCATAATATGGACAAGCTTTATAACCCTTAGTAGATATTCCTGCATCATGGAAAATGATGAAAATATAATTAGATTAAATCATATTTATTTACATGCATATTGAGTAAAAAAATTACATCAATACCTGAACAAACACCATATCCTGGAAAATCGTGAATAGTCCAAGCCACAATACCACGAACCGTAATATGTCTTTCATTGATGCTTTTCGATACATCAATGACATTAATACCTCTCCATAACTCTTGAAGATCGTTAATGAGAGGAGCAAGATATATATTCATATCTTTAACTTGTCTTTTGCCTGGGATTAAAAGTGAAAGCATTAAATGTTCCTTTTTAATGCTAAGATATGGCAGAAGATTATACTTTATTACTACCACTCGCCATGTTGACCATTTACTGGATTTCATGGAGAATGGATTAACCCCATCTAATGCAATTCCTAACTTTAGATTTTGTGGATTTTGTGCAAATTCAGGCCATGTAGAATCAATATGCTAAAAAGCGACACTATCATGAGGAATTCTAATTATGTTGGAGACCTCTTAATCTCCAAAGGTTTGATCTATACTGACTTAAGAACACTTCTATGTCAGTTATAAACCAAACTTTACACAAATATTGTTCTTATTTACCAAAACTTCCATCAACACTTTTCTGAGTGAAGAGATATCTACTTTAGAAAGTCTGCTTCAGAAATCAACTTCATTACCTGCACAAAACTTCAAATTTCTTCAAGCAAATGATGCACAAGTATTCGTAATACCTTTGCGCAATCATACTAATCACTAGTTCTTAAAACTAATCATCAGAAGTTTAATTTGATCCTTAAGATCAAAGATATGTCATAACTGTCTTCTAGAAGTAGCGCCTTCGACATAGTCAACTTCTTAAGTTGATTTCTCTTAACACAAAACCCGTTTTGCTAAATGCTTTTAGCCATAGCTTCCCTATCTCCTAACTTAGATTTTAAGTGCTCACTCATCAAAAACTTTACATTATACACTAAGATCTAAGCAAAACACTGAGACGGAAAAGTGCGCTACTCTCAGACTTTAGTTTTCACATTCTACATACAAATGTTCCTATTGATCATTCTCACAGTAGAAGAGGAATTAGATCATGAAAACTCTAGACATAGCTTCATTAGCTTCTCAATTAGATGTGTACAAAAGGAATCTTCATCCACATGATCAGACAGAGAGCACTCAGAGAAAAACCCGTCGTTATTTTTCTTGAAAAAAACTCTCTACACATCTCTAAGACATTTGTCATCTACAAATGACTCTCACATACATTTCTTGTCATCATTAACTTATATATACATGACTTTAGGCTTATTCCGCGTCTATGACATTGCTCCTTATCATCCTAAGGATTTAGCTATACTCAATTTACAAGGATTTCCACTTATATGTACATATGTGTACAAGACATCATCCTGAAAACTCCTTCACTTTCTCAAGTATCTTCTTTCACTTCATTCTGACCATAAGCCTTCCCCAAGATCTGTATAATCACCAATTTGTGATTGGTTTGTTCCAACAGCTCCCCCTCAATCACTAATTGTGATTATTCCATTCTTCTTCACTCCTGCCATCTCTTTGAATCTCTGTAGCTTAGGTCCATCCAAGCTCTTTGTCATCATATCTGCCACTTGTTCTTTTGTTGGAGTATACATCACTTCAATCTCTTTATCAAGTACCTTTTCCCTCAAGAAATGATACTGAATCTCTATGTGCTTAGTCCTGGCATGAAAAACAGGGTTAGCTGCCAAATACAAAGAACTCATATTATCTCCAAAAATAATTGGAGTACTATGATCAGTCTCAAAACTCTTCATCAAGGTCTTCAACCATATCACTTCTTTTGTAGCTTCTACCATCCCTTTATACTCAGCTTCTGTAGATGATAAAGCAACTGTATGTTGCTTCTTTGAACACCAAGAAACTAGCTTATCTCCAATATAACAAAGATACCCATGAGTAGACCTTCTATCATCTGAGTCACCTACCCAATCTGCATCACTAAACACTTTGATTCTTGTGTCAGAAGTGAAACCATAGTACAAACCTTCACTTAGGGTTCCTTTGATATATCTGAGTACCCTTTGGGCTGCAATCCAATGAGTCTTCTTTGGACAATGCATGAATTGTGACAACACACCTACTACATATGATAAATCTGGTCTTGTCAAAGTAGCATAGATTAAACTACCTACCAAACTCTGATATTTCCTCATATCATTGAACTCTTCACCTCCATGCTTAATTTATGATTTACCTCCAATGGTGTAGTTGAAGTCTTGCAATCTTCCATGTTAAACTTGACTAGAAGATTCTTCAAATACCTCTCTTGTGAAACATATACTCCATGTTGAGTATACACAATCTGCATTCCTAGAAAATAAGATAAGTTTCCCAAATCACTTATCTTAAACTCCTTCTCTATTTGCCTTTTGAGTTCATTGATTCCTTGAGCATCTGTTCCTGTGACAATAATATCATCAACATAAATGCACATGTAAATGTATCCATTTTCACTTGCCTTCACTAGCAAGCTACTATCTGCCTTTGATGCTTGAAATCCACATTCATTCAAGAACTTGACAAGTCTGTAATTCCAAGCTCTTGGGGCCTGCTTCAACCCATACAAAGCTCTTTTGAGCTTACACACATAATCTGATCCAATTGAATCCATAAAACCTTCTGGTTGCTCCATGTATACTTCATCTGCAATGTATCCATTTAGAAATGCATTTTTTACATCTAATTGTGACAACTTCCAACCTTTACAAGCAGCAATAGCAATCAATGTTCTAATTGTAGACATTTTAGCAACAGGACTAAAGGTTTCATCATAATCTACCCCATAAGTTTGGGCATAACCTTTGACCACAAGTCTAGCCTTGTATCTAGACACCTTACCATCTGCAAACCTTTTTGTTTTATATACCCACTTACATCCAATGACTTTCTGATTCTTTGGTCTTGGTACTAATTCCCAAGTTTCATTTTCAAGTACAGCATCATACTCTTCTTGCATTGCCTTCTCCCAATTCTGTTTACCTTTGGCTTCTTCATAAGTAGTTGGATCTTCTTCTGTCTTCACAATGTAAGCATAATCTTTTGTTGTTAGGAAAGATGTATCATAACTATACCTTATAGGCTCTTTCCTTTCCCTTGTAGATCTTCTGATTTTTGCACTTCTCGAAGTTTCAGCCTCATTTGATTCTGGATCAAATCTTGGCCCTTCTTCTACATGCTCCTGCAATCTACTTCTAGAGTCAACATCATCAATACTTTCTTCATACACTTTTACTTTTGCCTTTCCTTTTCTTTGTATCTCTTCAACACCTGCATAATCATTTGTTGATCCTGTATACCATGTATTTTGCTCATCAAATGTCACATCTTTGGTAACAAGAAATTGCTTTGTAGATGGACTCCACAACCTGTAACCCATCTGTCTATCATCATAACCAATGAACACATACTTTTCTGCCTTGGGTTCTAGCTTATGTCTTAATTGTGAAGGAACATAAGCATATGCAACACATCCAAATACTTTACAATGATCAAGAGTAGGTTTCTTACCCCACCATGCTTCATAAGGGGTTCCTCCATCCAAAGCTTTACAAGGTAACCTATTCACAAGGTATGTTGCAGTGTTAATAGCTTCTGCCCATAAGTAATTTGGACAATTCTTTTCCTTCATCATTGCTCTTGCAAATTCTACAAGAGTCCTATTTCTCCTTTCTGCTACTCCATTCTGTTGAGGGGAGTACCTGCAAGTTACTTCTCTTTTTATGCCTGCATTCCACAAATAATCATCAAACTCTTTAGAAAAATACTCTCCCCCTCCATCTGACCTTAACCTCTTAAGCTTTTGCCCTGTGATCCTTTCTGCATAGGCATGATAATGTTTGAATGTCTTAAAGACTTCTGATTTATCCTTGATTACATACAAAGTAATCCATCTGGTTGCATCATCATCAACAAACAACACATAATATCTGGATCCATTTATGCTATAGTCCCTTGAGGGACCCCATACATCTGTATGAACCAATTCAAGCATATTTGAATGCTTGTACCCTGATTTGTTGTAGGAACCTTTATGTGCTTTACCTAATTGACAAGCTTCACATTTGTACACCATATGTTGCCCTTCAACATTCGGCAATCCAAGCACCACCTGATTCTTTGACATTACCTTTATAGCTCTCTCATTGAAATGACCTAGCCTTTTATGCCATAGGTCTAATTCAGACACCTTTTGATTTCCATAAGTGAACAATGCATGTCCCACATTACCTTGGACTTTGAGAGTGAACAATCTTCCTTCTTTTTTACCTGCAATTATATTTCTATATCCCTGATTTGGATCTTGCACATAAACACCATCATTTGTGAATCTCACCTCATATCCTTTCTCCACAATTTGCCCTACACTTATCAAATTTTTAGGAATAGTAGGAACATAAAGTACCTTGCTCAGAAGTGTACTTCCACTCTTTGTCTTCACTGATCCAATGCTCTCCACTTTATGTTTGGTATTGTCACCTGTTTGAACTTATGTCCATTCACCTTTGCTTCCATATCAGTCATCAAGGATAGATTCCCACTCAGATGGTTACTACATCCTGAGTCAATATAAAACACTCTTTGATCTTCTCCCATTGATTCATGAGTTGCATTCAAGATAAGAGTCATATCATCCTTCTGATCTGATGCATAATTATAATAATTGTTGTTGTAGGACTGAGATTGAAAGTTTCTTCCACCTCCTCTACCATATGATGTCCTACCACCTCTTCCTCTGAAGTTACCTCTTTGGTTTCTGCCTCCTCTACCTCTTTGATTAAAATTCTGATTATTGCTTCCACCATTTTGATTGTTATACCAACAATCATTTGCCAAATGATTAGTTCTGCCACAAATCCAACAAGCTTTAGCATTATCTTTGTTCTTACCTCCTCTTCCTTTACCTCTGAAATTCATCTTCCCTTTTGTGAAGTTAGCTTGACTTGAAGTCCCTTCATCATCAATCGATTGCTTTCCCTTGCCATTCTTTTTCTTGTCCTTGGAGTACATAGCTTGACTTGTACTTCTATCATTGTCTCCTTTAATGTCCTGCTCAAAAGTTAGCATGTGTCCTAGCAATTGATTAAGATCAGGAGTAAAGTGATCAAGTGACAACTCTATGGACAATATGAAAGGCTTCCACTTCTCATCTCCTCTCAGACCTGTAAGTATTTGTCTTACCAACTTTTCCTCTTCAATGTCTTCATCCACTGCTCCCAAGCTATCTGCAATATCCTTCATCCTTGCCACATAATCAGAAATTGATTGTGAACTCTTCTTCTTGAAGGTTGTGAACTCAGCCCATAGTGAGGACTTTCTTGACTTGGTTGTATTTTGGAAATGCTCTTCCAAGGCATTCCAAACATCTGTTGCACTTTCCAAACCTCTAATGTGAGGTAGAAGATAATCATTTACAGCCATGTAAATGATACTCCTTGCTTGAGCATCCTTTCTCATCCAAGTCTTCAAATTTGCAAGCTCTTCCCTAGTTGGAATACTAGGATCTGCAAACTCAGGTTTTTCTTCATCTCCTGTAATGAATGCCATCAAATCTTTACTCATGAGGTGTGCTTCCATCCTCATGGACCAAGCTGGATAGTTCTCCCTATCTAGCTTATCAATCTGCAAGCTTTCTCCCATTCTTGACCTTCTGTATCTGCAATTACTATGGTTTATGTGGATAAAGTGTACCTTTAATATGAGCTTTGTCCTTCTTGATTCTTTTCGAACTCGTGCTTTGAACTTCTGCAGGTTATCTTCAATAATTTTGTCCTTGTCCTCCTTTGATTTGGAAGAACTCCAATATCTGCACCAATCAGAACTTCAATTGTCTTTTCTTCTCTTGTATTACACCTTCAGCTCTGATACCACTATTGGAGACCTCTTAATCTCCAAAGGTTTGATCTATACTGACTTAAGAACACTTCTATGTCAGTTATAAACCAAACTTTACACAAATATTGTTCTTATTTACCAAAACTTCCATCAACACTTTTCTGAGTGAAGAGATATCTACTTCAGAAAGTCTGCTTCAGAAATCAACTTCATTACCTGCACAAAACTTCAAATTTCTTCAAGCAAATGATGCACAAGTATTTGTAATACCTTTGCGCAATCATACTAATCACTAGTTCTTAAAACTAATCATCAGAAGTTTAATTTGATCCTTAAGATCAAAGATATGTCATAACTGTCTTCCAGAAGTAGCGCCTTCGACATAGTCAACTTCTTAAGTTGATTTCTCTTAACACAAAACCCGTTTTGCTAAATGCTTTTAGCCATAGCTTCCCTATCTCCTAACTTAGATTTTAAGTGCTCACTCATCAAAAACTTTACATTATACACTGAGATCTAAGCAAAACACTGAGATGGAAAAGTGCGCTACTCTCAGACTTCAGTTTTCACATTCTACATACAAATGTTCCTATTGATCATTCTCACAGTAGAAGAGGAATTAGATCATGAAAACTCTAGACATAGCTTCATTAGCTTCTCAATTAGATGTGTACAAAAGGAATCTTGATCCACATGATCAGACAGAGAGCACTCAGAGAAAAACCCGTCGCTATTTTTTTGGGCAAAAACTCTCTACACATCTCTAAGACATTTGTCATCTACAAATGACTCTCACACACATTTCTTGTCATCATTAACTTATATATACATGACTTTAGGCTTATTCCGCGTCTATGACATTGCTCCTTATCATCCTAAGGATTTAGCTATACTCAATTTACAAGGATTTCCACTTATATGTACATATGTGTACAAGACATCATCCTGAAAACTCCTTCACTTTCTCAAGTATCTTCTTTCACTTCATTTTGACCATAAGCCTTCCCCAAGATCTGTATAATCACCAATTTGTGATTGGTTTGTTCCAACAAATTATTCCATCAGTACTTTTGTGATCATGTCCCCAAGTCAAAAGCTTTGATAATTCGGGGCTTTGAAACATATGTCTAATCCGTGGAGCCAATGGAAAATGTCTCAATACCTTTTTTGGGATTTTACCTTCTTCGCCCTTATATCGAGGAGATTGACATTTGGGACATGTCAAAGAGTCTGCATATTCACCTCTATATAAAATACAATCGTTAGGACATGCATGTATACATTGATAATCTATACCAAGATTGTTGATTATCTTCTTCATTTCATAATGTGAGGTAGGAAGAATATTCTGACTTGGTAAAAACTTTTCAGATAATAACCTGTAATTTATCGAAAAAAGATATATTAAAAAAAGTAAGTAAATAAATATACATATATATATATATGCATATAATTTTATATATGTGTATGCTTATGTGCATCTTTTAAAATATTCGCGTAAAATTTGATTATTTTGGATGGCAGGATACGATTGTTTGTTTTGGAGGATATGAAGTATGTACCTTCATTGAATGATTTGTCGATTCTATCATATGTTTAGTTTGAAAGTGTGAGAAGTGGGTTTATAATTGCTATTCAAAGAATTTGGCACTGTTTATAGGCCATACGATGGTGACCTGGATGAATCGCATGCACAGAGGTTACTCAAGATAGAGCAACCTGATTATAAGGGACTAGTACCAGCAAGATTCCTGGGGTATTCAGTAAACCTCTTGCATGTCAATGATGAGCATATGAACTTAAGGATAAAAAGTGAAAATCATGGTGGCTTGAGAGGATCACTTTTATACAGCTTGTTCAAAGAAATCTAGGTTTATGACACTGAAGTTTTTTGAACAAGCTGTATAAAAGTGATCCTCTCAAGCCACCATGATTTCCACTTTGTATCCTAAAGTTCATATGCTCATCATTGACATGCAAGAGGTTTACTGCATACCCTAGGAGTCCTGATGGCACGAGTCCATTATAATCAGATTGCTCTATCTTGAGTAACCTCTATGCGTGCGATTCATCCAGGTCACGTACCATTGTATGGCCTATAAACAGTGCCAAAATCTTTGAATAGCAATTATAAATCCATTTCTCACACTTTCAAACTGAACATATGATAGAATCGACAAATCATTCAATGAAGGTACATACTTCATATCCTCCAAAACAAACAATCGTATCTTGCCATCCAAACAATCAAATTTTACGCGAATATTTTGAAAGATGCATTAATAGTTTTAAAAGATGCACGGATAAAAGTGTCCACTGAGTTTAAGTTCTTGTTCTTACCTTATCTAAAGTAAGAATAAAAACCTGCATGTATTTATATACATATATATTTATGCATATATATATATATAAATCGATAGAAAATTGAAAATTATACCTTAATAGTGTCGAAACAGATACATTACTCCATCCAAAACAATTTTGAAGGTTGAGAATAAGTAAGCTCGCACTTAGTCGTGTCAAACGACTTCCTTCATATACATGCTTTAGAAATTCCTCTCGAAGATATTTCTCATTTTTAGAAATATCAATGCTCTCACTGTCATTTTGATACCAATCCTCAATACAATCTGCCATGCCATCATCTTCATCATTGTCACACAAATATTGTACTTTATCGTCTTTTGAATATAGATCTTTCAACTTTGGATATTGCACAGGATTAGTTTTGTGTAGCCTCCTCATGGAAGCTTCTGATAAATGAGGTCTTACTGGTAATTGTGAATGTTGTGGAGGAATATCGTCAACATCATACGTTGGAATCTACACATACAAATAAAATTCATTAGTATTCCATAAATGAATAAAAAGTAAACTTTAAATAAAAAATTAAGTATATAACTTATTAAATATGGATAAAGAAATTTTTATTCTCTCTAGCTAAAAGGTGCTCTTGGAGGTCTACAACACCCATAATTCACTAATAGTTCATCACCAGCATGTAATGTAGTAATAGCATTGACAACTATGTATCTTGATACATCTCTACTCATGTATGGTGATTCATGACTATTTTCACGCTCCTCAAATGTGCAATTAGTCCTTGAACTATTATGTAACCCTCAACTACTATTTATTAAACCTGTTATATTTCCATGTGTGTAATGTTGGTGTTAATCACAAGCCTACACATTTGGCTTGGAAGATATCATGAAGACTCTACATGCATGAAGAATCATAGGAACATATGCTAGTGATTACTTACCACTTTACCTCATTGTAAAAGTCAATTTGACTTAGAATCTTTTGTAAGCACCTACCCAAATGATTCGTGGAAAAGTTAGTTCACCTGATTGAGAGAATATCTCCAAGTTTTTAGAAGCTTGATTAGAAGGAGCCAAGAATTTGAATTTGAATTCAAATTCTTACACATTCCATATAAAAGGTGAACTTGAAAAGTCGCGGTGAGAGACATCACTCCCGAGCTTCATTCTACTATCATTGAGTGTGTGTGAGCACTACATCATAGTCTACACCTCTCTACACCATTAGGCAATGCTTGTCATGCCAATGGGATTGTACACAAGTGTTAATTTATAGATACATTTACATCATTCATCTCTGTGCTCACTGATTCTCTACTCCAAAGTCTATCAACTTGTCAAGGGCATATCTCAGCCAATACTCCACCAAATTCAGTGATTCAAAGCTTTTGGATTCAGATCAAATTCATCTACATGCTGACAAAGTTTGAAGTGATTTCATTCAGCCAATTCAGAGAAATCGTCATCGAGGTGCTCACTGGTCTATCTCTGCTAAGTCCTAAAAAGTCGGGGGTATACCAAATCTTGATAAATTAATTTCTCTTAGCATAGTTCATTATTTTACATCATTCTACTTGCAAATGGTAGCTTACTAAGCTACGTGAATACCCCTAGAAGGAATTTTATCAATTGCTATTGTGCTAGTCACACTGAGCAAAACATTGAGCAGGTGTCAAGACCAAAATAGAAAGTTTTCTTGACTTTGTGACTTCCAAAGTTATGTGTTTTGATTCAATCATTACACACTTCATTTCCAAAGGACATAGGACATTTCTTGGTGTCATTGGAAAGCTAAGGGAGTCTACTAATCAAGTCTGAAGCTAAAGAGGGCTGGTACAAAGTAGGTTTTAGTAGTACCTACTCAATCTCTTGGATCATCGATCCATCTTTCCCAACAGTGGTATCAGAGCAAATAAGGTAAAATGGGAGATGGTTTTCCTTCATTTATTGACAAATTGGATAGGAACAACTGTCAAGCTTGGTCTCTAAGGATGAAGACCTACTTACAAGGAAGGAGTCTCTATGGATACATCTCAGGAGATGAGGAATTGCCCTCATTCAAAGCAAGAGGTTTGCCAACCAAGGAGGAGCAAGAAAATCTCAACACATGGTGTGCAAGGGATGCATTGGCAAGGTCTTATCTACTCAACTCTATATCTGACTTTCTTTTACCTCATATCAAAAATTGTAAGACTTCCCAAGAGACTTGGGAAACCTTGTCATCATATTTTTCCTCCAATACAAGGGCTAGGAAAAATCAGTTGTGGATTGAATTCACAACACTAAGGAAGCAACCTAAGCAAGCTGTTTCAGAATTTATGACCAAGATCAAAGATGTTGTAGATCAGTTAGCAAGCATAGGAGAAGAGATTGAAGAGGAACAAATTGTAAGGCAGGTAATCAATGGGATCAAGGCTGATGACAAGTGTGAAAGCTTCACCACTGCAATGGATCTCTACATGGACATGCACACTCCAGATCTTACAACTCTCATGGGTCAACTATTCACACATGAAGCAAAGCTTACCAATAGTGGAGATACTACCAAAGGTAACAACTCTTCTGCCCTATACACTGATAAGAAATCTAAGGATAAAGGCAAGAGTAAGAAGGTGGAAGATGAATGCTCTACCTCCCAAGCCAACTATGCAGGGAGAGGTAGATCTTCAAGAGGTAGGGGCAGAGGAGGTAAGCAAGGTAGGGGGAGACCCTATAACACATCACCATGTAACATTTGTGGTTTGTCAAACCACACCACAGATGAGTGTTATAGGAATTACAAAAACCAGAGAGGAAGAGGCTACCAAAGAGGTGGATACTCTCAGTCTAGGGGAAGGTTCAACCATCACCAAGGCCACAACCACAATTATAACAACAACTACAACAACAATTACAATGGCAGCTACCAAGGAGGATTCAGAAATATAAAGGACTACAACAACTACACAGAGGAGCAGGATGACTCTCTCTTGATCATGAACATGACCTCAAAGTCAAGTACAAATGATGATCACTTATTTTATATTGATTCAGGGTGTTCAAATCATGTGGCTGGTAATGTTGCACTACTCTCTGATCTTGAGGAACCAAAAGGTAAACACCAAGTCCAAACAGGTGATGATACAAAGCATTCTGTAGTTAAAGTTGGAAATGTGAAAACTTGTGATGGTAATCAGAATTTGTTGAGCAGAGTACTTTATGTACCTACAATTACAAAGAACTTAATGAGTGTTGGTCAGATTGTAGAGAAAGGGTTGCAGGTCAGATTCAATCAGTATGGAGCATTTGTGGAGGACCCAAGACATGGATTCAAAAGGATAGCTAAAGGAGAAAAATTAGGTAGACTTTTCACTTTTGAGTTGGAAGATACAAAGAACATTGCATTATACAGTTATAAAGATCAAACACTTTTAGAGCTTGAGATTTGGCACAAGAGATTAGGGCACATAGGAGAAAGGACCTTGAAGCAAATGTGCAAGGACCAATGTGTGCTTGGGATACCTAATGTATCCAAGCAACATATGATTTACAAGTGTGGTGCTTGTCAATTTGGTAAGTCTCACAAGTTACCCTTCTCCAAGAAAGGATATATGCATGAAGACTATCTAGAGCTTGTACACACAGATGTATGGGGACCTAGCAAAGACCCCTCAGTATCAGGTTCAAGGTACTATGTGTCTTTTATTGATGACTATAGCAGATGGACTCTATTATACTTTATGAAGCACAAGGACGAGGTATTTAATTGTTTTAAGAAATATCTTGCATTAGTTGAAAATCAGACAGGAAGGAATTTGAAGAGGCTAAGGTCAGATGGAGGAGATGAGTACTTCTCCAATGAATTTGAGGACTTCTTGCAGGACAGAGGCATCAAAAGGGAAATAACCACAAGGTACTCTCCTGAACAGAATGGGGTAGCTGAAAGAAGAAATAGGTTAATTGTTTAGACAGCTAGATCTATGCTTAATGAGAAGAAATTACCTAACTATCTATGGGCAGAGAGTGTCTCTACTGCCACCTATCTCATAAACAGGTTACCATCAAAGTCACTTGATGGTATGACACCATATGAAGCATGGCATGGTAAGATACCATCATTGGATCACTGCAAAATTTTTGGATGTGTAGCATATGTACACATTCCTTCACAGGTAAGAGGAAAGCTAGATCCAAAGGCTGAAAAATGTATTTTCATTGGATATGATTTAAATCAAAAAGTTTACACGTTTTATAACCCTACCAATAAGGGATTTATGGTAAGCAGAGATGTGATCTTTGATGAGAATGATTCTTGGTATGAGAATGAATGCAGGAAGGTCAAACTACCCTATGATTTGGAAGAAGAATTTCCAAAACTTACAAAGGAGGAACCTACTCAGGATGGAGAGTCAAGTTGAGATGATGAAGATACAAACAACCTTGAAGAGTTCAAGACATGGAAGTCCAAAGGCAAAATGAAGATGAAGAAGCTTGAGGACATACCAAAATCTTCAACTCAATCAATCAGAAGGTCTCAAAGAGAGAGAAAAAAACCTATCAAATATGGGTATGATACATCTCTTGTTACTAAACATTCAATTTATCTTGCAAAGGATTTGCTAAATGAAGAACCAGGATCATATGAAGAAGCAATCACAAAATCAGAATGGAAGGAAGCTATGGATGAGGAGATTGAAGCACTCAAGGAGAGTGACACATGGGAGTTAGTACCCAAGAAGGACTCCATGAAGGTAATAG
Source organism: Ceratopteris richardii (assembly GCA_020310875.1). Taxonomy (NCBI): domain Eukaryota; kingdom Viridiplantae; phylum Streptophyta; class Polypodiopsida; order Polypodiales; family Pteridaceae; genus Ceratopteris; species Ceratopteris richardii. The sequence continues at coordinate 12,149,178 of CM035414.1, read as the reverse complement.
GATCTAGATGGTTCTATAAATTGAAAAAAAATTCTGATGGCACAATTAATAGGTACAAGGCCAGATTGGTAGCCAAGGGTTTTGCACAAACCCAAGGCATTGACTATGAAGAAACATTTTCTCTTGTGGCCAAGATGCCAACAATCAGAGTGTCGGTGAGTGTGGCTGCATCAAAGAATTGGAACATGTACCAATTGGATGTCAAGAATGCTTTCTTGAATGGATGGATCTCAGAAGAGGTTTATATGTCACAACCTCCTGGCTATGAAGACCCTAAGAAGGTAACTTATGTTTGCAAATTAAAGAAGGCTTTATGTGGATTGAAGCAGGCACCTAGGCCATGGAATTACAGGCTAACTACATACCTCCAAGACCAAGGTTTTGTCATGAGTAAGGCTGACACTTCTCTCTTCATTAAGAGAACTAATTCAGAGATAATCTATCTCTATGTCTATGTTGATGACATCATCATTATAGATAATGATGTCAATGGAATCAGAAGCATCAAAAGCCAAATGATGAAGGAGTTCAAGATCAATGATCTTGGGCTATTGAAGTATTTTTTGGGACTTGAATTAGTTTACACTAATTCAGGAATATACATTACTCAGAAGAATTACGTGCAAGACATGTTGAAGAAATTTCACTTGCAGGATGCTAAAGCAGTTAGCACTCCAATGGAGGTGAACCTAAAGCTAAGTGCCCATGAAGGTGATAAAGTCCAAGACATTACAGGTTATCAAAGTATGGTAGGTAGCTTGAACTATGCTACTCTTACAAGAATTGATATTGCATATGGAGCTAGTGTGCTAAGTCAATTTATGCACAAGCCAAGGATACCTCACTTAGAGGCTGCCAAAAGAATCTTGAAGTATCTCAAGTACTTTCCTTACACTTTAGATATTGATATAAAAGTTTATTCAGATGCAGATTGGGCAGGATGCAAGGATGATAGGAGAAACACTTCAGGATACATTTCTTTTGCAGGTGACAAACCAATTTCATGGTCTGCAAAGAAGCAACCAACTGTTGCATTGTCTTCTACAGAAGCAGAGTATAGAGGGCTAGCTAATGCCACTCAAGAAGCAATTTGGATTAAGCTTTTGTATACAGAATTGGGCTTATATACTAGGCCTCCAATTATCTTTGGAGATAATACAAGTTCTCTTCACCTTGCAGCTAATCCTATCTATCATGCCAGGACCAAACACATAGAAGTTCATTATCATTATGTGAGGGAAAAGTTGCTAAGCAAGGACATTCAGCTGACCTATGTGTCAACCAACATGCAATGTGAGGATTTGCTGACTAAAGCTTTGGATGGGGCCAAACTTTGCAGGTTCAAATCTATGATTGGATTGCAGGATGTACTTGAAGATTGAAGATGAAGACTTAAGCCAAAATGTTTGGCTTGAAGGGGAGCTGTTGGTGTAAATCACAAGCCTACACATTTGGCTTGGAAGATATCATGAAGACTCTACATGCATGAAGAATCATAGGAACATATGCTAGTGATTACTTACCACTTTACCTCATTGTAAAAGTCAATTTGACTTAGAATCTTTTGTAAGCACCTACCCAAATGATTCGTGGAAAAGTTAGTTCACCTGATTGAGAGAATATCTCCAAGTTTTTAGAAGCTTGATTAGAAGGAGCCAAGAATTTGAATTTGAATTCAAATTCTTACACATTCCATATAAAAGGTGAACTTGAAAAGTCGCGGTGAGAGACATCACTCCCGAGCTTCATTCTACTGTCATTGAGTGTGTGTGAGCACTACATCATAGTCTACACCTCTCTACACCATTAGGCAATGCTTGTCATGCCAATGGGATTGTACACAAGTGTTAATTTATAGATACATTTACATCATTCATCTCTGTGCTTCACTGATTGTCTACTCCAAAGTCTGCCAACTTGTCAAGGGCATATCTCAGCCAATACTCCACCAAATTCAGTGATTCAAAGCTTGTTGGATTCAGCTCAAAGTCATCTACATGCTGACAATGTTTGAAGAGATTTCATTTGGCCAATTCAGAGAAATTGTCGTCGAGGTGCTCACTGGTCTATCTCTGCTACAGTCCGAGCTTACTAAGATAATTGAATACCCCTAGAAGGAATTTTATCAATTGCTACTGTGCGGGTCACACTGAGCAAAACATTGAGCAGGTGTCAAGACCAAAATAGAAAGTTTTCTTGACTTTGTGACTTCCAAAGTTATCTGTTTTGATTCAATCATTACACACTCCATTTCCAAAGGACATAGGCCATTTCTTGGTGTCATTGGAAAGCTAAGGGAGTCTACTAATCAAGTCTGAAGCTAAAGAGGGCTGGTACAAAGCAAGTTTTAGTAGTACCTACTCAATCTCTTGGATCATCCATCCATCTTTCCCAACATGTAAGGTCTTCCACCAATATATAATCTTTCATTTTCTCCATGTAAAATCCTTCTACTAGTAAGGGATGCTGCATTCAAACATATTCCATAAGTACTCATGCTTTGAACATAACGTGAAAGTTGATGCCAATCTCCCCATCCATATATAGGACCACAAAATGACATAAGAGTGACTTCAGAGTTCGGAGGCACATACAAATCCTCTACAATAAAGAGACCACGACCAGCATTAGTAATAGTCCATGGAGCAATCATATAGCGATTACCCCAAAAGTTGAAAACCTCTCCATCTAAAGGAAGTGGTCCTCTATTCCATCCTCCATATCTCATATGTTTGTACTAAAGAACGATCACGAGCTGGCAATGGATAATCTCCAGCGGTTTCATTCTCTAAACCAGGAGGTAGAGGATTTCTAGAAACCTCTACTTGTAATTTATGAACAGCAAGTCCATGACGGGTACGAGGTATATTAACATTATGAGGAAAATTATCATCATCATCATCGAGCAAGTATTCCTGTATATCAACAATAATTTGATTTTATATATGGTTTTTAAATAAAATAATGACATTAATATATATAAAAAATACATACCCAAGCATTATCACGTTGACTAGGTGATGGTGCACGCTCAAAAGTACCATACTCTGCCTCATGTTCAATACATTCCAATCATAGTCTTTGATACGTGCCATAACAAGAGTTACACCAACATATGATATGCTCTTCATAGTAAAATTCATCATAATTCGTATCGAAGGACACATGTGAAGTCGTTGCATGGGTAGGAGGTGGTGGAGTACCCTCTGATTGATCAGAATCTGCACATAATAAGAAACAAAAAAAAATATAAGTTATGTATCCATCCAATATATTTAAAATTAAATGTTTGATATACTTACAATTTAAAGTCATTGCAGGATGAGGAGATGGTGGTGGAGTTCCATCTGATTGATCAGAATCTATAAATAATGGTATTTGATATTAATAATCTGATTATCTACATACACAAAAAATCACATATATATATTTACACATACACACATATTCACATATACACATTTATACATACACATATATTCACATATACACTACACATTATTGTGGGATAAATGCATGTATTTTGTATGAATGAGTGTATATGCATGCATGTGTGTGTACGTATATATGTGGATATCTATATGTGTGTTTATGTTATATGTATGTATATGTGTATATGTATACATATATATATGCGTATATGTTTGCATGTATATGTGTATGTGGATATGTGTATGTGTATGTGTGTGTATATGTGTATGTATTCTGATTTTTTTTTCCGTTTGAGATTAAATTAACAGGAGATATTGTATGGTCGAAAAAAATAAGAGGCGAGCTAACATACCACCTGAGTCGTGGCAGTTTTTTTGTAGACAACTACGTCTTCAAGAGTCATTTCCTCAGCAGAAGGTACACAAATTAATAGTTTATATTTCATATTTTTTTATATATTAGTAATTTTTTACATTTAATTTATGTATTTTTTTCTTGAATAAATAGGTTGCTGCAAAGAAGAGAGTGGAGTCGGGCCACACATTGCACCTAGGCCAAATGGGCCATAATGGTTTTGTAGCTACATTTGTAAGTATATGTGTTATTGTGAGTATATTTTTTATTTTAGTTAAAATGCAAGTAACTAATGTTTTTTATTTGTTTCATTGCAGTGGAAGGATTATGGCCAATATCCTACGAAAGATGAGATCGAATATGTTACACATTTTGGATATCAGCGTTTGAGCGAGTATATGCAAGATCATCTTGATGCCTTTGTGAGTATTTTTAAATTTTATATAATTATTTTATTTTTATGAATGGTTTAATTGTTTTATTTATTTATGTTTGTTATATGTAATACAAGAGTATTATGGAGAGACAAATATGGATGAGGTGGAGAGAGAGACACAGGAGGGACGATCTCGATCGTCACAGGGTGATCATGATGATGAGGATGAGGATGAGGAAGATCAGGATGATCATGATATTGCAAATGATGATGATGGTCATGATGATGATGATTAGGATTTTAGTTGATTATGACATTGGATTATATGTATTTACATTGATATATATATATATATATATATATATATATATATATATATATATATATATATATATATATATATATATATATATATATATTATCTATATATGTTTCATTTCAGTTATGTTTTGAATTGTGTGTATGGTATTAAGTAATGAAGAGTTTTGTTCTATTGATTGTTATTATTGTTTATATTAAGCATGTGTTTTAATACTTTAATTATATAATTCATTCATATGTGTGTACTTAAGTGTATATGTATGTATGTGCATGTGTATGTGTGTGTATATGTATGTATGTGCATGTGCACGTGTAAGTGTATATGTGTGTATGAGTATGTGCATGTGCATGTGTATGTGTGTGTATATGTATGTGCATGTATATGTGTAACTCTATGTGTATATGTGTGTATGTGCATGTGTGTGTGCATGTGTATATGTGTTTTAATACTTTAATTATATAATTCATTCATATGTGTGTACCTAAGTGTATATGTATGTGTGTGTATATGTATGTATGTGCATGTGTATGTGTGTGTATATATATGTATGTGCATGTGCATGTATAAGTGTATATGTGTGTATGAGTATGTGCATGTGCATGTGTATGTGTGTATATGTATATGCATGTATATGTATATGCATGTATATGTATAACTCTATGTGTATATGTGTGTATGTGCATGTATATGTGTATATGTAGGTATGTGCATGTGTGTGTGCATGTGTATATGTGGATGCATGTGTATGTGGATGCATTTCCATTTGCATCCATGTGGATGTGCATATACATGTATTTGCGTATATGTTAATGTGTGTATGTGTGTGTGTGTGTGTATATATATATATATATATATATATATATATATATATATATATATATATATATATATATGAAATAATGCATGCATGTAAATCTTTTTATGTGGTTGTAGAAATGTTTGTGCATATGCATGTGTATATGTGTGTATGTCTAAGTGTATGTGCACATGTATCTGTGTGTATATATGTGTGTGTATGTGCATATGTATATGTGTATATGTGTGAAAGTGCATCTTCATCATGTATAAGTGTATAAGTGCATATCAATAAGTGTGAGTATGCTATCTAATGAAAATAACACAATTCAAATGATATACAAAGAATAGAAATTGTACTTACAATAGTTATCCATACTTTTTGCTTGGTTAGCTTTTTGAATAACCTGCAATAGAGAGAGAGAGAGAAAGAGAGAGAGAGAGAGAAAGAGAGAGAGAGAGAGATAGAATTCAAAGAGAGAAAGATGTAGAAAGAGAGAAACAGAGACAGAGGGAGACCATAAAAGAGAGCTTAGGCAAAACAACAATTCTGCATATACTTGCTTCAGCTCGTAAGCGCAGCGCAATTACAACGTTGGAGATCTCTTCGATCGGATGCGTGAAAATGCCGATCGAAGAGCCTCCAATGTTTTAATTTTTATCCGTCAACAGACCATCGTGTAAATGATGCTATTCGTCGTCGCATAAGCGACACTTTTTAGCGTTGCTTATGCGACCGCAAACTACCGTCGCTTATGCGACGTAAAAGAGCGTCACTTATGCGATGTAAAAGAGCGTCACTTATGCGATGTAAAACAGCATTGCTTATGCGACGCTTTTAAATGCGTCGTGTTAGCGACACTGTATGGGAGCGTCGCACCCTGTCGCGCCACAAGTCGCAAAAAACGTCGTTCACTTCGTCGTTTAATGGACGGTCCGCGCGCGATGCTAATTATGATGCATGTTGCAATATTATAGCGACGAAATTATGTCGCCTTAACCGTCGCTATACGCCCGTATTCCTTGTAGTGTATGAAGCTAAAGATTAAGTGTTCTCTTGTTTTAAGAAAAATCTAGCACTTGTAGAAAACAAAACATGTAAGACTTTGAAGAGACTAAAGTCAGATGGAAGGGGAGAATATTTCTACCGTGACTTTGATTCTTATCTTTAAGAGAGAGGAATCAAAAGAGAGATTACAACCAACTATACTCTAGAGAAAAACAGGGTAACAGAGAGAAGAAATAGAACCATAGTAGAGGCTGCAATATCAATGCTAGATGAGAAGAAATTTCCCAATTACCTATGGGTAGAGATTGTATCCACAACCACCTATATGATCAATAGACTCTTGCCAAAAGAATTAGATGGGATGACACCTTATGAAGCATGGAATGGAAGAAGACCTAGCCTTGGTCATTGCAGGATCTTTGGGTGCATAGCATATTCACACATACCTTCACAAATCAAATGAAAATTGGACCCAAACAAGGAAAAATGCATATTCATTGGCTATGACCTTAATCAAAAAGGTTATAAGCTCTACAATCCAGGCAATAAATGCTTCATTGTAAGTAGAGATGTTAGTTTTGATGAAAAAAATTCTTGGTTTGAGGATGATTGTAGGAAAATCAAACTTCCCTACAACACCCATCTCTGCATAGAGCCCCGTAGGGGCACACATCAAGGAAAAGCACGTAGGCATGAAGGAGGAACCAAGGCCAGGAACTATCCATGAAGAATTGCAAGAAGATATTTGGCGGTTCCAGAACCCCAAGAAGGTGCTTCAACCTCTTGATCTTCAGAAAGTCTAGATCGAAGGTTGAAGAATTTAAAGAGGTTATTGGCGAACTAGACTACAAATCTCAGGTATTCCATCTCCATGGGTTGTGGCCGATGAAAAGAAAAGAACAGGCAACATGAATGCATCAGGCCCATAGGATGTAAAAGAAGAATAAAAAATAGGGCCATTAAAATGTAATGCCAGTCTGACAAAGAGGCAAAATTGACCAAGAGATGCATGCGGAAAACAAGCGACAGACAAGAAGTAAAGCCTGTCAAGGGAGGACAGAGACAAAGAGGGGGAGTGTTGTAGAGCTAAGAAGAGCAAAAGGCAGAGAAAAAGATGGGCCCGAAAAATTTTCCGATTCGGACACTTTATTTTTGTATCATAACCATCTTGTAACATATTTTCTGTTGTAAATGCACTAGAGGAGTCCTCTAGATGCATACCCTTGGAGATTAGTAGTTTACCCATGTAAATTAGTAGGAAATTAACCTTTTAGTGAATAAAGTGCCGGTCTCTTGTGTGAAAGGACCATTTTTAGGGCACATGTATATAAGTTAATTTGTGACTCTTTGTAGAGACTTTTTGCCATTGTGAGAATCAAGAGCACAAAATTTCGAATTTGTGTCTTCTCCTCTCTGGATCATCTTCTTTGTGAGCTTGTATGCATGTGTGTTGCTTGAAAAGAGTGTTAGGAAGTGTTGTCTATCCATGAAAGTGTTTATTTATTGTTGTTAAGGTGTGTGTGAAGTGTAGGAAGTGCTGAAGTGCAGGAAGGTCATTCCCGTGACTCAGTATTTTTTTGCTCATAACTTGAAGTAGAAGTGACTTAGAGGAATACTTTCTAACATTGTCAAAGACAAATGAGCATACACATGAAGAATCAAGTGATTTTGAAGAAGAGAAGAAGACTCCAAGAAGGGAAATCAGTCTTGGAACTCCAAAGGCAAAGCCAAAGTGCAAGAGATGAGAGATGTGGTAGAATCATCTTAACAAACTATAAGGAGGTCTACTAGAGAGGAAAAAAAGCAAAAAAGCTATGGTTATGACACCTCTTTAGTTCGTGAGCATTCAATATACATAGCACAAGACTCAAACTCTAAAGAACAATCAACATATGAAGAGGCCAAGAAGAAACCAAGATGGAGAGATTCCATGGAAGAAGAGATAGAAGCTCTACAAGAAAATCAGACTTGGGAAATGGTTCCCAAGAAACCATTCATTAAGCTCATTGGTTCAAGGTAGTTTACAAGGTAAAAAAGAATTCTGATGGCTCAATTAATAGGTATAAAGCAAGGTAGGCAAAGGGTTTGCACAAGGTATTGATTATGAAAGTGACATTCTCACATGTGGAAAAGATGCCTATAATTAGAGTACTCATGAGTGTAACATCTTCAAGAATTGGAAAATCTATCAAATGGATGTTAAAAATGCTTTTCTGAATGGTTGGATCCTAGACTAGGTATACATGGCTTAAACTCCAGGCTTTGATGTTAAATCACATCCAGAATGTGTATATAGGTTAAGGAAATCCTTGTATAGCTTGAAGCAAGCTCCTAGAGCTTGGAATCATAGACTTGTCACTCACTTGCAGGATAAAGGTTTTATGCTATCCAAGGCAGATCCTTCCCTCTTCCTTAAGAGGAACCATTCAGAGTTCATATACCTATGTGTATATGTGGATCATATAATCATTATAGGAAGTGATGCAGATGGAATCAGAAAGATCAAGGCTCAAATGAAGGAAGAGTTCAAGATCAGTGATCTGGGCTTACTCACATACTTCCTAGGTCTGGCAGGGGTATATACAAAGAAATGTATGTTCTTAACTCATAAAAGTACATTTTGAGATATGCTCACCAAGTTTAGGATGGAAAATACAAAGGTTATAGGAACACCCTTGGACGTAAATTAAAAGCCTAGTGCTCATGAAGGTGAGTTAATTGACGGTGTGACTAGTTACCAGAGCTCAGTTGGAATCTTGAATTATGCTACTCTAACTAGAGTCAATATATGCTATGGAGTTATTGTGCTAAGTCAATTCATGCACACCCTAAGGAAGCCTCACATGGAAGTAGCAAAAAGAATCCTAAAGTATTTGAAGGGCACAATCAATGTAGGGTTATACTACCCTTATACATCTGATATAGATGTTAAATTATTTTGTGATGGAGATTAGGCAAGCTCTAAAGATGATAGAAGAAGCACATTAGGTTATCTTACTTTTGCAGGTACAAAGTTGATTTCATGGTCTTCCAAAAAGCAACCTAGAGTTTCTCTTTCATCAACTGAAGTTAAATACAAAGGACTTGCAAATGCTACTCAAGAAGCTATGTGGATTAAGACCCTATATTCTGATTTAGGGTTGAATACCTCTACTCCACACATATTTGGAGATAACAATAGTTCATTACATCTTGCTACCAACTTTATCTATCATTCCAAGACCAAACATATAGAAGCTCACTATCATTATGTCAAGGAAAAGATCATGAGTAAGCAGATACAACTCTTATATGTGTCCACACATCAACAATGTGCAGATATGATGACAAAAGCATAGGATGGAAGCAAATTAAATAGATTCAAATCGATGATTGAACTATAGGAAATCATATGGGACTGAAGACTCAAGCATCTTAGGCTTGAAGGGGAGTTGTTGGTGCAATTAGCAAGCCTTTCTTGGCTAATTATCCAGGGCTACATATCATTACACTTTCTCACATGAAGGACCACATATGAACACTTGCTTGTCAAATTGATTGTATTTACTTTTGATAAAGGTAAAAGCCAAGAGAATAAGGATTCTTGTGAAGTTAGAGAGCTGAACCCAGGACTCATGTGGTAGGAAGAATCAATTGAATTCATCTCTAAAGTGTAGGAACAACTTTTAGGTGAGGGAAAATTCAAATTCAAACTTGGAACATGTGCATAAATACACATACTTTTAGTTGCAAGATAGAGGAGCCAATATGAAAGACTTTGAACTATATTAGTGAGAACACATTGAGGCCACCGCATGTATGAGTAGTCTGCTACAGTTCGCTTGTACCATATGTTCATTACCCTATACATTTTGATACATTTTTTCAAGTACATCTCTATCTACTATTCTCTGTAGCATCTTCATCATTATAGTGATTTTGTGGAATTGATTCATTTCTTAGTTTATGGTGTGGCTAAATTGATTAAATAAATTTCTTTAGTTAGCTAAACACACCAACTAGATGCATGCAAAAGTTCTCTTGTCAATTCATACCAAGTTGTGAGCTCTAAGCAAATTACTAAGCACTTCTATTCTGAAAATAGAAGGTATGTTCACATTTCTAGTACATGCAGGTTATCTATTTTGATGCAAACTTTTGGGAATGATGCTCCAAAACACCTAGTGGTCCCAAATGCATTATTCTAAAGCTAAAGAATTCTATTAAGCATCCTTGGAGTTAACAAGGCAGGTGTAGAGCAGGTTTTGGCAATACCTACTCATCTCTCGAACCTACCTATCCATCTTATTGTTTGAGTGCGTTAAAAAGTATCTAGCACATATGGAGAATCATACATATAGATCACTCAAGAAACACATATCTGATGAAGGGGGAGAATACTTCTCCAAAGAGTTTGATGAGTTCTTGCAGGATAAAGGTATCAAAAGGAAAATGACTACTAGGTACTCTCCTCAACTGAATGAAAGTGTAGATACGAGAAACAAGGCATTTTTTGGATTATCCAGAACAATGCTTGAAGCAAAGAGGTTTCCACATTATCTATGGGTAGAGGCTATTTCAATTGATATGTACCTTGTCTATAGACTGCCATCAAAATCACTTCAAGGTATGACTCCTTATGAAGCATGGAATGGAAGAAAACCTAGTCTTGGACATTGCAAGGCATTTGGTTGTCTAGCTTATGTTCATGTACCATCACAAATAAGAGGTAAGCTAGTTTAAAGGGCAACAAAGATAGTGTCTATTGGCTATGATCCAACTTCGATGGGTTACATGTTCTATAATCCTTCAACCAATCAATTCACTACAAGTAGGGATGTTGTGTTTGAAGAATCACAAGTCTTGGTATGATGAAGGTAAACAAAGGGTAACTCTACCATATGATCTTGATTCCAATTCTCATCAATTAGGAAGGAAGCATGATACACAGGTCTAGGATCCAAGAAGTGATATGAATGATGACCAAGATGAAAGGGAAAAGGATTACAAATTATGGAAGTGAAGAGGCAAAGAAAAGATGCACGAGTGTGGACAATGCTCCAAGAAAGCCCCTAGAAGATCAACAAGTGAGAAGAAACAACCAGAAATGTATGGATATGATTGCATAGTTTTTAAAAGCATTCATTCTACTTGGCAAAAGAATCAATTTCAAAAGAACCCTCAACCTATGAGGAGGCAAAGGGAAACCCTATTGGGAAAAGTCCATGAAAGAAGAAATAGATGCATTGAGGGAGATGGACACTTGGCATTTGGTTCCAATGTCAACCAATCAAAAGGTAATTGGTTGTAGATGGTTATATAAACTCAAAAGAAATTCAGACAAATCAATTTTCAAGTACAAGGCAAGATTATTTTTCAAAGGATGCTCACAAAATCATGGTATAGAATATTAGGGAACATTCTCACCATTTGCAAAGATGACTACAATCAATACATTGATGAGTGTAGCTGCTGCAAGAAATTAGAGACTCCTCCAACTTGATGTAAAAAATGCATTTCTAAATGGATGGATAAGTGAAGATGTATACATGTCACAACCGCCAAGTTTTGAAAACCCTAATCATGCATCTTATGGTTGTAGACTTAAGATAGCATTGTATGGATTGAAACAAGCTCCTAGAGCTTAGAATTATAGGTTGGTTATATACCTTCAAGATCAAGGGTTTAGAAAACCGAGAGCCTTCTCCATTCATCAAAAGGGATCAAAATGAGGTTATCTATCTATGCGCATATGTAGATGACATAATTGTGACATGTGATGATCTGAATGGCATTCAAAGGATCAAGGCACACATGGAAGAGGAGTTCAAAATTAGTGATTTAGGGGAGCTCACATTCTTCCGAGGTATGTAGGTCATATACATATATGAAATAATGTATTTCACTTAGAGATATACATTCAAGATCTACTTATTAAGTTGAAAATGGAGAACAACAAACTTGTAGGTACACCTTTGGAGATGAATCATAAACTTAATGTTTATGAAGGTGAGAAAAGTGAAGACATTAAAAAGTATCAAATCTTGGTTGGTAGCTTGATATATGCTACTCATACAAGGGTAGACATCTCATATAGTGTGGGAGTGCTAAGCCAATTCATGCACTTGCTAAGAAAATCACACATGGATGCAACTGTTCCAGAGGCAAGAGTCCTTGACAAAGTTGGTACATGGAAAACAATTCAATTCACTCATTAGCTAATAAACAGAGCTTTTGGATGGAATCAAGATGGACTTACCAATGTCAAAGATGAATGTCATGATCCCAAAAAGAGAAAGTTTTTGGAAATCAACAGAACAGATATTGAAGACTCTGTTCGACTGGTACACCAACATTTTTGCTTTCCTAGTATGCATAGATACACAGCACCTCAAAAAATGTTGTGCAATTGCTCTCACATGCTATGAGACAAGTGGGAAATCAAGTAAACATGACTCCATATATTCAAGGCCGCGTATTCGAAGCAAAGAAAAAGTGGGGTCAGAAAAAGTTCTTAAATGGAAGTTCGGCATTGACATTACTCATCTATGAGGCACTAGACATGAAGGAGTGCTTACGCTTAATGCCAACTTCAACAGAGATTGCAAAATATGCAAAGTCAGCAATAGTTCCGAAGAAGACAAAAACAATCATCTCTATTGACGAAGTGGGAACCAGTGCCAAGAAACCCATGAGAGGGACTATACGCATTAGAGAGGAAGAAGCGCAGGAGACGCCACAATCAAAGCGGACCCACACACTACCAAAGATTCCTTTGACACAACAATCGATCACAAAAAGGGTCCTCTATGCAGCTCTAGAAGAGATGCACACTTATATGCAGGGGCAAGTGAATTTGAATGTTCAAGGCCATCAATACAGACAGACAAGCGAAGCCAAGCAACAAAAGAATAAAGAACAGACCCCAGAACAAGCTGCCAGATATAAAGAACTCGGCTTGGAAGATTCGACCTTTAATGAAGAATCTAGCCTTGAGAAGGACACATTGGACACTGACATAAGAACAGAAATACACAATGAGGAATGGACAAAGATCAATCAGGTCAAAGTTACACCGGACAATCAATAGTCACAGGCAAAGAGCCTAGAAACATCTACTCAACAAATACATGTTATTCAATTGAACAATCAGACCAAAATCAGCATCAAGGAAGCTACAATCACAACTAAAGATGCAGTGCCACCTGTAAAAGAAGAAATACAGACATGCATGGATAGAGGAGACAGTTTCCCTCAAAATAAGGAACCAATTGTGATTGAAGTACCTAACGATACACCGCAAGGCAATATTGACCACAAGGAGGCTGAGCCAAGGATACAACTCTATATTCGGCAACCCCATGCTACTACATTACATGTTGCACAAGGGAAAGATGTTACAACAGGTGAAGAACCTAGCATCCCTACCACATGGTTAAACGTTGATGTTACTCAATTGAATCCTGTTGTCAAGCAAATGATACAAACGGCAATGGACACGCAACAACAAATGATGGAAACGGATGCACATTACGACAAGGCCATGCGGGAAAAGAATCAATTTCAAGTAATGAGTGAACAATTGTCCGCACAGCTCATCAGGGCCCAACAAGAGGTTTCAGCCAAAGAAACAGAGATAATCATAGTTAAGGAACAATGTAATACATTGATGAAACAACATCATCAGCTCCAGACACAACTGATAGATTTACAAAAAGAGCATGAAGCTAGTGAAGCAGACAAGGAGAAAATGAAAGCTAGAAGCAACTTGCTCGAAACACAGCTCAAAGTATATATGGAGGAAAATGATAAGTTACGCAGCAGAAATAAAGAACTGATGAAGGCATTACTATATGACCAACCTATAGAAAAACAAGAGACTTCAGCTACGGACTAGAAGGAATTGAGAGATCAGATTGAGAAATATGCGGACCTGCTAAAACAAGAGCAAGCCCGAAAAGAAGAATGGGAATGCAAATACATTAACAAAACCAATGAGCTCAAGAAACAGTTGAACACTGCCAATGAAAAACTTGGAGTGAGTTACAATGAAAATATGGATCTGGTAGCAGAAATTGGCAATGAGCTACTTGCGGCCAAAGAGGCACTCAGGGTAGCTATGCAAGAAGTTAAAGAGAAGACTGAACGCCTTGCACGATTAGAAATTAAAGAAGAAGAGAAAGTATCCATCAGGACACCAGTAGAGCCAAGACAAGAGAATCCTACTGACGAGGTAGAGGTACCTCCTCTATCTCCCCCGATTTAGAATTCTCCAATAAAAGAGCACATCGCGGAACCACATGATGATCATCCAATGCCATATACTGCAGAAATAAGTCAGAAGGAATGGGCACTATTGGTGTCCCGATTGACAGAAAATTTTGAAAATGAAGTGATCAAAGTAATGAAAGAAGCAAAAATAAGAGGCAAGGACTTGGATACCATAATGAAGCCTTTCAACATTCCGTATGGACTACTGAAAGAGATAACAAGGCAATACATAAAGAAGATCACACAGAGAAGTCCAGACGAGCAATTGCACTTCAAAGATGACACATTCAATTATACTCAAGAAGAATTTGAAGCTGCACAGCCAGTCTGGAGAAGAAAATTTTTGGAGAAAAATCCTACATTGCGGGTGCACTGGCAAGCAACACCGTATTTATTACAGGTAAACCCTTCATTTTGTCCAACACCCCATCGCAAAGAAGCAAGAGAATTTTTGGACATGCAGAAGAATGGTACAATCAATAAACAGTGGCTGAATTATCCGCTACTTCCAAGTCCATCCCATAATTATCTACCTACGGAGGATTACATGGTAAAAACCATTGAGTTTTGGATGCATTGTTATGCAACAGTCCCCCATTTAACCATCAAGATGACAAATAAAATCCTCAGCATGATACTTACAGTATTGAAGGTGTTCAAGCACGCAGTGTATACATTTTTGAATTTCATTGGTATTAATCGAGGAACAAATATCCTCATTTTTTATCTATCTATTATGCCTAGCCGGCCCTGTGAAGAAGCTTTCTTCACACGATTTTTTGAAATGGATTAAGAAATTTTCTTAAAGATGTCATCCAACTTGAATGCCAGATTAGTGGCATATGAGCTAAGCTTCTTCACGGATCACAGACAGCCAATGGTAGCAACTCATGATACGTGAAGCTAATCTGCTTAACGAGACAGAGCAAAAAGTGTAGAGAACATACTCCCCGTCGACTTCCAAAGCCTGTCGGGGACGACAGAGTTCAAGAGGGGGGCAGTGTTGAGGGAGAGTCAAGCAAAAAGAAAAATTGAAGAAGACAAAGAAAGAAGTTTCACTAAAAGATCATATTTGAATTCACATTTCAGTACTCTAGTTACAGGGGAGTGTTGAAGTGAACCATGTGGCCAAATGCCATGTCCCAAAAATAATGGCTTAACAGCTGCGACTCACTCATGTGTCACATGATGTAAGGATTCACATGTATGTAACTGCTATATTGAATCGTTAATACATATAGAGGTTGTTGCATGTATCTCTGCGTTATCTATAGGCCTATGTAGGACCCTTCTTTTCTACATCCATGAACCACAAAGATATAAGGACTCTACACTTAATCTTTGGTGCTATGACTAGAGTAATGGGCATGCATTTATGAAACAATTTGCCTTGTTGATGTAGGTGGATATATCCAGCATATCCAAAAGTGTTAGACCATAGTGTATTCTGCCAGAAAAAAGAGGATTTTCACATCGTTTACGGCCTGTCTATCGCTTGTATGGATCTAGGTACTATATCAGAAAAATCGGTTAGTGAGGCAGATTGGTTGTCTATCGTCAAGATAACTTGACTCAAGGGGTGTGAGGCATAAGTTCTATGACGCACTAATGGTGTTACATCAGAAAGGTGTCTACCAGGAGGTACCAATAAACTACGACTTGTCTGTACAATTTGCTAGAGCCTTTGCATTTGAAAACTGTACCACTCCTCAAAGATAAAAAAACCTAGCTATGTACCAAATGGCATGGGCTGTAGTTGCAAAAGCTTCTATTGAAAGATGCAAGAAGATGGGTACATTGCAATCGAAGATGCAAAGGTTTTACAATTGTATGAACGATGATGCTTCACCACTTTTAGAGCCTTTGGATGTGAACTTGCAGGAACATAAAGAAGATGTTGATTTATATGCTCGACAAGGTACGACAGTTGCTGCCATAAGGCGAGTGGAGGGTACTAAGGTTATATCTACTTTAGAATTGTTAATTAATAATGAATAGAATACGTTGGATAAGGTCAAGATTGATTTGGATCAAGCCAAGCTATTAAAGGTTGCTTGGTCTAAAGTGACTACAGTAGTCATTGAGATGAGAAAAACGTTACAGGTCTCCATAGATGAATTGAAATGTGATGTGGGAATGTGTCTTGAGAGGAGGATTTGGTTGGACATGCAAATTCAGATATATACTATTAATCGAGAGCTGTTAGGGGTTGAGCCAGATGAGAATGACAAGGTGCGTGAACTGGAGATAATATTTAGCTTTATTGACATTGGTTAGAACATTTTTCTAAGGTTCAATACTGATCACTTGGATTGTTACATACACAAGTTGAATATAAGTTGCTTGAGAATCGGCTCAAGAGTGCAAATCGACATCTATCCTTTGTAAAGCACATGTTAAGCATGATGGATTCAAATGAATTGTCACCATTATTTCCATTACCTCCATTAGAGTTACCAATCAGCCCTCTTACTCAGCGTTTCATCCATGTGCATAGCATGTGGTTTGAATATTGAGGAGAGGGTGAGTTTTATAGTGCACCTTATGCCATGCAACCATGCATATCACTGTATTCGTTTTGCAGCATGTTGTCGCGTGTTAGTCAACTATTTAGGACCTAAATATGGTGCTCAAATACCACAACATGTGTGGCAAACAATCTCTGGATTCTTTGATGGTGGATTCAACTTTCACAGGGGTAAGCTTGTCGTGTTGATTAATATTAATAATATTACTTTTTATACATGGATGTGGCTTCTTGGTTAGCTCTTTGTAACTAGATATTACTAATTAGGTTGCCAATTGTCACCTATTACTAAGTAGTTGGTTGTAGGTTACTTGTTACTAAGTATCTATTGCTCATTCGATTATTACTAGCTAGTGAGTTGCTGATTCTCAGTAACTTGTTCGTATCTATTACTAATTAGCTTGTTACTAGTTAGTTATTACGAGGTTACTAAGTTATTACTAATTATCTTGTTAACAGTTAGCTATTACTAAGTAGTTGGTTTGTAGTTAGCTGTTAGTAAGTAGCTATTACTATTTAGCTTGTTACCAATTAGTTATTACTAAGTAGCTAGTCCTTGGTTAGTTGTTTGTAATTAGCTATTACTCATTAACTTGTTACTAGTTAGCTATTACAAAGTAGTTGGTTCTTAGTTAGTTGTTAGTAATCAGTGATTACTACTAAGCTAGTTACTAATTAGCTATCACTAATAAGCTAGTTACTAATTAGCTATTACTAAGTATATGGTTATGGTTAGTTGTTTGTAAATAATTACCAAGTTACTAGTTAGCTATTACTAAGTTGCTAACTCTGGGTTACTTGTTAGTAATTAGCTATTAATAATTAAATTGTTACCAATTAGCTATTTCTAAGTAGCTAGTCATTAGTTAGCTGTTAGAAATTAGTTATTAATATATTAGTTTGTTACCAATTATCTATTAATGATCAGCTATTACTAAGTAGCTATTACTAAGTAACTATTACTAAGTAGCTATTACTAAGTAGCTACTACTAAGTAGCTAATTATCATAGCTATTACTAATTAGCTATTACTAATTAGCTATTAATAAGTATCTATTACTAAGTAGCTAGTTCTTAGTTAGCTTATTAGTAAGTTATTATTAATTAGCTTATTACTAATCACCTATTACTAATTAGCTATTACGAATTAGCTATTATGAATTAATATTTAGTTTGTTAGTAATGAGCTATTACTAAGTAGTTATTACTAAGTAGTTATTCCTAATTCGCTATTATGAATAAGCTATTACTAATTATCTATTATTGATTAGCTATTTCTAATTAACTTGCTACTAATTAGCTATTATTGATTAGTTATTACTGATTAGCTATTACTGATTAGCTATTACTGATTAGCTATTATTGATTAGCTATTACTGATTAGCTATTATTGGTTAGCTATTACTAATTAGCTATTATGAATTAGCTATTACAAATTAGCTATTATGAATTAGCTATTACAAGTTAGCTATTACGAATTAGCTATTACTAATTAGCTATTACTAATTAGTTATTACTAATTAGCTATTACTAATTAGTTATTATTAATTTTTGCTATTATGAATTAGCCATTACTAATTAGCTTGTTACTAAGTAGCTATTACGAAGTAACTATTTCTTGGTTGGTTATTCATAATTAGCTATTACTAATTATCTTGTTACTAATTAGCTATTACTAAGTAGTTGATTGTTCGATAGTTGTTAGTAGTTAGCTATTACTAATTAGCTTGTTAGTAATTCCTGATTATTGATTAGCTATTACTGATTAGCTATTATTGGTTAGCTATTATGAATTAGCTATTACAAATTATCTATTATAAATTAGCTATTTCTAAATTAGCTATTACTTATTAGCTTGTTACTTATTATCTATTATTGATTAGCTATTATTGATTAGCTATTATTGACTAGCTATTATTGATTAGCTATTAAGAATTAGGTATTACAAATTAGCTATTACGAATTAGCTATTATGAATTAGCTATTAATAAGTAGCTATTACTAATTAGTTATTACTGATTAGCTATTATTGATCAGCTATTAATATGTATCTATTACTAATTAGCTATTATTGATTAGCTATTAATGATTAGCTATTACAAATTAGCCATTACAAATTAGCTATTACAAATTAGCTATTACGAATTAGCTATTACTATTAAGCTATGACTAATTAGCTATGAGGAATTAGCTATTACTAATCAGCTATGATGAATTAGCTATTACTAATTAGCTATGAAGAATTAGCTATTATGAATTAGCTATGACGAATTAGCTATTACTAATTAGCTATTATTGATTAGTTATTATTGATTAGCTTGTTACTAATTAGCTATTACTAATTTGCTATTACTGATTAGCTATTACTGATTAGCTATTACGAATTAGCTATTACAAATTAGCTATTATGAATTAGCTATTACTAATTAGCTATTACTGATTAGGTATTACTTATTAGCTATTTAGCAGCTAAGATATTCATCCAGCTAGTCACAACTTTGTAGTTCATAATGATCCCGTTGTTTGTTCAAACAAAGTTCATATTCAGAATCCAACTTTTGATCCTAATCAGAGTCCAAATAGAGATGTTCTTCAAACGAATACTACAAATGAAACCTCCCCGAAGCAAAACTATTGTAACCCAGCCTCACTTTCTGACATGTGTGGATCCCCAACAAAGGCTGTAGGTGTTCATGTACAAGAGGATGCCACTCTAGTGCAGTTTATGGAAAATGCAAAAAGAAATTTGCAAGCACTTGTGAAACGACAAAAGAAGCCAAGCCATTTGCACCCAATAACAAGGCGGCAGACTACTCGGTCATACTTGAACGAAGGTGTTGTACCTGATATAGAGGATCTTTTGAAAGAACGGTACGAGTGTTCACCCTCTTACATCATTTTCCTTTGTAATGGTTACTAACCCCACGTGTGGCATCATCCAAATCTATTAGCTATCATCATAGTTTGTGATTAGCCTATTTTGTATCGATGTTATTAAATTATTTTGTTGTCTTTGCCTCGTATTATATATGATGTACATATTTGATAGATCAATTGTGTCATTGATTGTAATGATGTAAACAATTCTTCTTTTTGTACATTAGGAACACATTTATATGAATTTTACAATCGTTCCTCTCATGTTGCCTTTTCACAATGATATGATTTGGATAGTAGTAAGTAGTTTCAAAGTGAGGAAACTGATTTCACTATTTAGTTCTATTGTTCACCTTCGTAAAGCAACTCTTTGTAATGGTTACTATCCACATGTGGCATTGTCCAAATCGATTAGCTCTCATAAGATTTTGTATTTATCCTATTTTGTAATGATGTTATTGATTGTATTTATCCTATTCTGTACAATTTTTGATAGACTAACAGTGTCATTGATTGTAAGTTGTAATGATGTTTGGCTTATAGTCAG
The DNA here is from genome assembly GCA_020310875.1 of Ceratopteris richardii. NCBI lineage: Eukaryota > Viridiplantae > Streptophyta > Polypodiopsida > Polypodiales > Pteridaceae > Ceratopteris > Ceratopteris richardii. Next base: position 12,128,689 of record CM035414.1, on the reverse strand, counting down.
ATAAAGAACAAAGTTCCATCCACAACTGCCGCAAAAGACAGTCTTACATCCTCAGCAAGTCAATGTCAAGCTACAACAGAAGTTGAGCACAAAGGTGTCCAAAAAGAAAAAATAAATAAATAAAGTATCAGTTTCAACTCAAATTGATCCTATTTCAACTCAAGCATATCCTATTTCAACTCGTACTGATCTTATTGCAACAACAAGTGAGCAGAAAGTATGAGTTTCGACTCAAACTAATGACGTACTAGTGTTGATACCAAAAGGCAATCAAGAGTCTAAACAAATACTAGGAAAGTCAAAAAAACGAAAGAGGTTGGATCATGTGATAATGGAAACGGAATTTATTAAGATCGAAAGAGACCCTCCAAAGATTCAACGTGGCCTGACAGAGGAGGAGATACAGGAATTGAAGCCTATTCACAAGGATTTACAACCTAGGGATTTGATTCTGGAAGTTGAAGTATTTATGAATATCCGAAGTAAGTAGGCCTTTCCTGATAGTAATGATTTTCTTCAATGGTGCCTTGAACATTTCAATGTCTAGATTTGGAGTGCCCATGATCTAGACGAGGTCAACAAATGTATTGATACAATCCTCCTGGAGTTTAGGAGGAAATTTATGGATATTTGGGGGAGGGATCAATGTTTTTGGAATTTTTCAATCCATTTCAAGAAACTGGCTCATTTTTGGGACAAAAATGTGGAGTATGGGCCGTACAATACATTGATAGATGATTCTACTGCTTACATGTTATTTTACAACATTAGAAGATATTGTCTAATGTTACCAAAGATGACAATCAATCAAAAACTTAACTATCTGTCAGGAACTCTTTGTGATCAACTTTGGAAATGGTTAATAGCCCCAAATTGTATTGAGTATGCAGATATTATTTCCATATTAATTCCTCTTGATGAAGAGAGTTTGTATATATATCATGGAATACATCGAGACCATAATTGAAATTATATACATAATTGAGATTATAGACATAATCAAGATTACAGACAAAAACACTAAGTAATGCCAACTCTAGGGTGGCTATGAATGGTTCTGTTTCTGAACCCTTCAATCTTTATAGATCTATCAGATAGGGTTGTCCCCTTGCTCCTCTTCTATTTGCTATTTCTAGTGATGCTCTAGGATGGTTATGTAAGACAAAAGTTACGCAATATAAAACAGGAGCAATAGCAGAGAAGATAACAGATATAGGAGAATCTCAACAATTTTCTACTAGCAGCAAGTACAAAGATGATGGTGCTGTCCACCCGTGCGCTCTCAAGGTAGAGCTTAAATGGTGATCTAGACAACTCTAGATAGGGAGATACAAGGTAGAGGTATGCTAGCTCAACTCAGTGTGTTAGGTAGTGCAGAACTCATGTATATATAGGATCATGGGTGGCCTGCCATGGACGGCTATACATGGGCGGTAAAGCGTGGGTGGCCACCGCCCGCGTAATTGCCATACACGGCTTAGACTGGTTGAACCGACCTAACAAATATAAATGATTTTTGACTCCGATAGGGAATATTCCATGGAATATTCCCTTTACCGTCGCGCTGGGCTGCTGCCCCCGGACCCCCACCAGGGGGCCCGCTGGCCCCCTAGGACCCCCCAGCCAGGGGGCCCGTTGGCCCCCTTGGACCCCCCAGCCGGGGCTGCTCACCGCTGCCCCGGACCCCACAATGATCTCCTGATGAGTTCCTGATGATCTCCTGTAATGATCAAATCATCTACATATACAATGACGAAAACTAGCTTGCTATCCCTTTTTGATACATACAAGTTAGCATCAGAAGTACTTCTTTCAAAACCCATGTTTTTGAAAAAATTATCTATCCATTGGTACCAAGCCCATGGAGCTTGTTTAAGTCCATACAAAGCTTTCTTCAATCTGCAAACTTTATCTTCTGAATTGGGCACCTCAAAACCTAGTGGTTGAGATACATGTACCTCCTCCTTGAGGTGACCATTCAAAAATGCAGATTTGACATCCATCTGGAAAATAGGCCAGGACTTTTGTGCAGCTACTGCAAGTACCGTCCGAATAGTTGTCATGCGTGCTGTTGGTGCAAAAGTTTCTTGAACATCAAATCCTTCAATCTGTGAAAAACCCTGTGCAACTAATCGTGCCTTATACTTTTCTAATGTTCCATCAGCTTTATACTTAGCTTTCCAAATCCATTTAGTACCTATTACCTTCTTCTTTGGCGTCAAGTCGACTAGATCCCATGTATCATTTTTTAGTATACTATCATACTCCGACTACATTGCCGCTCTCCAACCTGGATCATCAAGGGCTTCTTCAATGGTGGTAGGTTCCTTTATCGAGCCCATGATATCTGCCATTAGAGCCATGTTAACAATGTGTTCTGAGGCTCTTCTTTGCTCCTCTATTCTCTTTGATCTTTGTAATCCATCCGATGATGATTCTGGTACATCTACATGTGGATTGTGATCATCAAAGAGCTGTTGTGCCCACTTCGATAGTGGCTTACGTTGTGCAACTACAACTGGTTGGCTTTTTATTGAGGAAATTTCTCCATCAGATGTTCCTCCTCCTCAGCTTTAACCTGTCTTTTGATAGGCACAAGGTGAGATATTTCTTCGTTTGATGAGATAGTAGATTTACCTTTATCTTCTACTAAGTGTGGTCGTTCATCAAACACCACATCTCGGCTCACAAAAATCTTCCTTGCCTCAGGATCCCACAACCTGTATGCTTTAGACTCTTCACTATATCCTAGGAAGACACACTTTTTGCTTTTTGAATCCAACTTTGATCTTGTTGAATCAGGAATATGTGCATAACAGAAACAACCAAAAATTCTGAAATGCAAAACTGAAGGCTTTTTACCAGAATATGCTTCTTGAGGAGTCATCCCCTTCAGAGCTTTTGTGTAGCTTCGATTGAGGATGTAGACTGCTGTATTGACTGCTTCTGCCTAGAATGAATCAGGCATGTCTTGAGCCTTTAACATACAACGAGCCATTTCAACTACTGTCCTGTTCCTGCGCTCAACAACGCCATTTTGTTGAGGTGTATGAGTTGTGGTAAGTTGCCTTTTCACACCATGCTCCTTACAATAATTGTTGAATTCTATTGACAAGAATTCACCTCCTCTATCTGTTCTAAATTTCTTCAGTTTCCTTCCTGATTCATTTTCTACATACTTATGCCACGCTTTAAATTTTTCAAAAGCATCAGCCTTCTCTCGAATGAAATAAACCCACACCTTTCTACTATAATTGTCCACTAACAGCAAGAAGTAGAAAGATCCTCCTAAAGCAGGTGTAGACATTTTACCGCAGAGATCAGCATGTACCAACTCTAGAGGAGCTTGAGATCGATTGCTGGTCTCTCTTGGAAACGCCTTTCGTTGTTGATTGCCCATCATACAAGCTTCACAAGGTTCCTGCAACTCTGAAAATGCAGGCAAATGAGCAGCCATCCCTGTTCGTTGCATCTCCTTCAAAACTGCAAATCTGAGATGCCCAAATCGTTGGTGCCATAACCTGCTTACATCTTTATCTTCTGTAGCCGTTAAAGCACTTAACTCATACAAGTTATCCCGTCGTATGCCTTTACCTACAACATTACCTGATGAATCCATGATTTCTGCACCACTCTTATTGAAGTGAACTTCAAGTCCACGATCTGTTATTGCAGAAACTGACAACAAATTTCTTTTGAGTGTAGGTACATAGAGAACATCGGATAACTTTTTCTCAACACCTGGAGAAGTGATAAAAGAGATGGTTCCAGTTCCTTCGGCTGGACACTTGGAGTCATTTCCCACCACTACATTGATGGATTCCCGTAGAGGCACTAGGGAACTATACCAATCCTTTTTACTGGTCATATGGCGAGAAGCTCCACTATCTAAAATCCATGGTTCATCAACACGATCTTGAGCAGATGAACATACCTCTTCAATAGCTACCCAAAGTTCCAGCTCTGTGTTGTTTGCAGAATCTTTGTTCTTCCATGATGATTTTACAGTCCCATTCCGTTCATCAGCTTGCTTCTTCCTGCAATCCTTGATGGCATGGCCTTTCTTTTCACAATAGAAGCAACTTCCTGTGAACTTTTTCTTCTTTGGCTTCTTCTTTGATACATCAGAAGAGCCTTTACCTTTTGCATTTGCTGAAAATGCAGCATCACTTGTGCTTTGCCGATTCCTCAACCGCATCTCTTCTTCTAAAAGCATAGCACAAAACTCTTCAAATGTGAGGGGAGTTGGTCTTACCTGAGTGTTAAGGGTTGTTACTAATCCATCATACTTTGTCGGAAGAACACGTACACATCTTCAAGCCAGCTCTTCTGGTGTTATAACAACACCAACTACAGCCAATTGGTCTTGAAGATGTTTTATCCGTTTGATAAAGTCTTCAGCCTTTTCAGAATCAGAATGCTTTTCATTTGCCAACTGATTTTCTAAATTATGTATCCTAGTGTGGTTCTTGGTCTCATATTGTCGAGCCAATATGCCCCAAGCCTCATGTGCTTTAGTAGTATGTTGAACTAAAGTAAGCACAGAATCACTTACACTAGTGACAATTGCACATAATGCATCAGCATTTCGCCTCTTCCAAGCTCATAGAAGATCTGGATCTGGCTGAATCATCAATCTTGAATTAGCTGGATCTTCAACTGGTATAGGCTCTGGATCCAGTCCCAACGGTCCCATGACAGTGTCAAGTAATTCATAGGAGTCCAAAATTGTAGAAATTTTGAACTTCCAGAGTGTATAGTTGGATCCATCCAGCTTCCCTTCAGTGAATGCAGGTGGACGAATTCGAATAGGTGCAACATTAACATTAGCTGAAGCACCAAGACCAGTGTTCGACGATGAAGCCATCATGTAATCACTCGAATAATCTACTGATATTCTAGTATGCTAGTAGGCTAAAATAGTGATACTTCTCAAGCTATTCGAACCTTACGGCTCTGATACCAGGTAAGATAAAAGTTACGCAATATAACACAGGAGCAATAGCAGAGAAGATAACAGATATAGGAGAATCTCAACAATTTTCTACCAGCAGCAAGTACAAAGATGATGGTGTTGTCCACCCGTGCGCTCTCAAGGTAGAGCTTAAATGGTGATCTAGACAACTCTAGATAGGGAGATACAAGGTAGAGGTATGCTGGCTCAACTCAGTGTGTTAGGTAGTGCATAACTCATGTATATATAGGATCATGGGTGGCCTGCCATGGACGGCTATGCATAGGCGGTAAAGCGTGGGCGGCCACCGCCCGCGTAATTGCCATACACGGCTTAGACTGGTTGAACCAACCTAACAAATATAAATGATTTTTGACTCCGATAGGGAATATTCCATGGAATATTCCCTTTACCGTCGCGCCGAGGGTGCTGCCCTCGGACCCCCACCAGGGGGCCCGCTGGCCCCCTTGGACCCATCAGCCGAGGCTGCTCACCGCTGCCCCGGACCCCACAATTGGGGACCCTGGTAACTCCCTTTCCTTATAATACCTTACATGGTCCAATATGACCTTCATCCAACATGCAAGTTGGGATTCCCATCAATTGGATAATGCACGCTTGGCTTCTCCTCATAAAGGGGGCCTTACAAAATGTGCATACAATCATGAGGGGTAGACATTGATCATATACTAACAGGTTAGTCAAAGATAAAATTGAACAAAGAATTATTAGAGGTATTTCTATGCCTGGATGAAAGTTAAAGAGGGTTATACCTTAAATCTAGTGTTTGCTTCTAATCTCTGGTTTTTGGCATAGGACTCATTATGGATTGGACAGGTGAATGCTGAAGAAGCTTCTCATTTTCCTGTTAAGATGAATAAGTGCAAGAAAAATGGATCCTTTCTTCATTAATGACAATGCTGATTTATCTCTTGGTTGTAAACACGTGCTTATGGATTAGAGGGTGCTGCTCCTGAAAGCCATGGAGAAGTGCAACCACTACAAAGAGCTTGAGCTACATACAATTGCTATGGATATGTTCGCGAATTTCAAGAAAAGAAATATGTTCCTTTCCCAAGTTGGTCAGGAGGCTGAATCAAAAATGGAATCTCCAGTGGACTGCTCATCAATGGTCCTACAAATTTCAGGTCATTTGGGCCCTTCCTCCTGTGAATAAGAACTCCATCTTATTGTGGCTTTTCATTCACCAGGGCCTATGGACAAGGAGCAGAGCTTGTAAATTAAATTTGGGGAATGGCAATTGTAATACCTGTGGTAGGTTGGAGGATCTTTCTCACTTATTCATGCAATGCTTTCATGCTTTGAAATTCTTGTCCCCTCTTAATAATCTCAGCCTCACCCTTGGGAGACCAATAATGGGTTGTATCCCTTGCTTTGGCACACATGGAGAGCACAAATATTATGGAACATCTGGGTTGGAAGAAATAAAAGATGCTTTGGAGATGGTAGTAGGAATCAAATTCACAATAGTTGGAAAGAAATGAAGTTTGCTAGATAGGCCTACCTTTCTAGTATCTCTAATGCTCCTATGCATCAAGCCATGTATTCAAAAATCATATGTAATGTTAGATACCAATAGTGGAGAGTCACTCTCTCTAAGATGTATTGTCCTTAGAGGGCTTGCCCCTTACACAATTGTTCAATATTTCCTAAATTTAATTTAATCTCTGTTTTCCATAAAAAAACAACTTTTAAGTCTATGGGTTGATTCAAACTTTTTCGATGGTACATAAATGGCATTTCCTTCCAGAATCATGCTTCCACCCTCACATCAGTTCATCTGTTTCAGGGGTGCATGTTTTGTTCTGAGAGGGGTAAGATGCCACACTTTTTTTTTTTTTTGAAATGGAGGTTCAACCAAAGCCTAGTCTCCCGGAATTTAATTTTGAAATTGCAATTGTACAAGTGAACGGGCATAGTACCCATGGGACCCCCCGTATCCCACAAAGCAAGGGTTAGATGAGTTACATAGTGTCTTGCCATAGCCAAGGATTGAAGCCCCTCCCCCCGCCTCAAGAGGCAAAGAGCCAATGCAACTGAACTGAGCCACGTTCTTTTTTTGAGAGAACAAAAAAATTTGAATATTATATAGAAGAGTTACAAACTGTGCTAGGGGCAAACCCTCACCAAATATAGATAAGCACTCCACCCTTTTTTTTGAGACAACAAGAAGATTAGATTAATGATGGTATGTGTAAGTGTATAGATGGCCGGATCCCACACAAGGGTCCCAAACTACAATAAATACTCAGCAAATATTGCTAGAGCAGAGGACATACATCAAGGCAGGATACAATTTAGAGAGATACAAAGGTTCCTGATACACAAGCTCATGTACATGAGAAAATCATGTCAAATCTCGATCTAGAGTACAAATTAAGTAATGAATCTCTCTAGTGGTTGGGGGAGGTGTTATACAGATGTTTAGACAGTTGAAAATCCTCTGGAGGGGCTCTCTTGATAGCAAGAAGACACCTCACTGCAATGTCTTTGAACCCTCTACAGCTCTTGAATTTCTACAACATGCATCTAGCAACATTAGCAAGGTGAACTGGCGGGAAGTGGATTGAAAAAGCCTCTTGTGCAACACCTTTTTGTGCACCAGCAATACTTGAAGACAACCAAGAGATAATTCAATGATATCCATTATAGCAGAGTTTTGAATGACCCCACCATTGATAGTGAGGTCATTCTAGCTAGAGTATCCCTTTTTGCAACACTTGTGCTCTTTGATTCCCATTTTGTAAATGTTCCACAAAGATAGCCATCCAATCCAGATGCTTTCCTGAAGAAAAAAATTCAAAATGAGTAAAGTACTTTGCATTAGGGCAACATGCCTTTTTAACCTTCGTCCAAGCCGTCCATAATCTACAACAAAGGGAACTGCCTACAACAACAAAAGAGTGAGGAGACACAATAATATCCCATAAAGAATGATCTTTCCAGGATGTATAGTTTTCTATATAAAAATTTTTAGTGTTTCTTTTTATGAGGTTAGCCCATATGTCAAAAGAATCCAGGAATCTAGCTATCCATTTAGCAGCTTTATTAGGGAGGCAGCAGATGTTCCACTTGATTGAACTTCTCAGCACAGAAATGGTTACTGAGGAAACTAGTTTATAATTATCTAGTCAAATCATGTACTACATAGTTCGAGACAAAAAAATTGTCCAACATCACATGGTTATTACAAATTCCAAGGCACACTATTATAAACGGCCTCATAGACATCACCATTTATAGTAAACATGTGTGTACAATCGTGGGCTAGTGACATGGGTATTTTAATGCATCTTACAAGATGGGAATACATATAAGTTGGTGGTCTTGTTTCTAACCACCTGTAGACATTTTCTAGTCTCTCATAAAATAAACCCACCACATAATATGTTCCTGAAGCTAGTAGGTTGTTCCACGCATCCATCACATTCTTCAGACTGGACTGTTTTCATTGCCAATGCATCTGATAGGTAGTTGCCATCACATTCAAATGTAAAATTGGAAAAGGATGAGTCTTCTACTTCATCTGAATCACTGATAGGAGTCAAAGTATGGTACACCCAATTTTGAACGTGGCATTTGTCGATGCATATTTTCCACTGACCATGGATACAATGAAAGTAATAACATGTTAGTTCTCTAACACCAATGCAATGTCCACGTAACCTTGAATAGCCATGAATCCAATGCAAGGATTAAACTTTAGATATCCCCTTACAATACAAAGCCTTCTCCTTGTTCACCTTACCAATCTTCACTTCCCAAAAGACCCATGTGACATCTCTCCCTTTTGACTCTGACAAATGTCCCCTGCAAAATTTCACAACATCTGCATCACACTTCAGCATTGCACCTTCAGGTTTAAGTTTTTCATGGGTTAGCGCCCTTTTCACAACCACACCTACACCATCATGTTCTCCCTTCTCATGCCCTAACTTAAAGAAGTTCCATATCATAGTCATGCCTATTAGCCCTAGATATCTTCCTACGAAGTAAAATGGACTTTAGCTTTAAATTGAGAAGCTCCAAAATCTGACGATACCCGATGTTGGCTTAATTCAAGGTTTAGCTCTCTCAACCATTGCCAATGTAATTGGAAACAATGTTGCACAAAACGGGTGTCATGCTTCTTGTCATCGGATATGAAGAAGTGGATTACCTTTCTAGGAATACCCTCCAAACAAAAATATGTGATATGCACAAAAATAGTTACCTATATAGACCACCAATGCATAGATTGTATTTCATTTTGATCGCGGAATGTATAGCTTTCTGCAAAATGAACCACTGAAACCACAACATCGCCTGGGAATTGAGAGACACACATCTTAAACTGGTTTGCTTGCCATAAATAAATGAAATTATGCTTGATAAATTTCTTTAGAGTTTTCTCAAATAATCTTGTTATAACTTTAGGATTCATCTCCCTCTTTATCAATTCTTTCCTTTTATGAACGTGTCCTTCATACATTGACTCGACATCTTCAAACATATTTATACGAATATGATATTCCTCAATGCTAGTCTCTCTTAGAGACCACTTAAAATGTCCTACTTCGCAATCAAAGCACTCACCCATCACACATTTGTACTGGTGGAATGTGGTATCATTTTGACGTGGACATAGAATACTCTCTATAATGCTGCTAATCGATCAAAATCTAGTTGCTGAAGTATTGCACCTTGATGTCTTCCCTACTTGACAAATAGACCAATCACATTTACAAAGACAACTATGCAAGAGCGAGCTTGATTGACGTAGGAGATTGATTGCATCCTTAAGGTATGACATTTGAACGTGATAAATGCAGCAACATGTGAATCTTTCTTTCAATCTCTTAACAAAATATGGCTTTAAAGTTTTGAACTTTTGAAGCTGGATATTTATCATTGGATGCAATTGTTTGAAGCATATAAATAGCTCCATCTACATTACACAAATAAGTGGTTATTAGTAGTCATTAATTAGCTAGTTATCAGTTTGCTATTACTAAGTAGTTGGTGGTTAGTTGTTACAAGGTGTTAGATTGTTACTAGTTAGTTCTCAGTAATTAGCTATTACTAATTAGCTTGTTAGTAATTAGCTATTATTAAGTAGCTGGTTCTTGGTTAGTTGTTCGTAATTAGCTATTACCAAGTAGCCAGTTCTTAGTTAGTTCTCAGTAATTAGATATTACTGGGAAAAACTAGCTTGTTAGCAATTAGCTATTACAAGTAGCTGGTTCTTGGTTAGTTGTTTGTAATTAGCTAATACTAATTAGCTTGTTACTAATCAGATATTACTAAGTAGTTGGTTCTTGGTTAGCTATTTGTAATTAGCTTATTACTAATTAGCTATTACTAATTAGCTTATTATTAATAAGCTTGTTACTAATTAGCTTGTTACTAATTAGCTATTATTAATTAGCTTGTTACTTATTATCTATTACTAATTAGCTTATTACTAATTAGCTTGTTACTAACTAGCTTGTTACTAATTAGCTATTACTAATTAGTTATTACTAATTAGTTTATTACTAATTAGCTTATTAATAATTAGCTTGTTACTAATTATATTATTACTAATTAGTTTATTACTAATTAACTTGTTACTAATTAGCTTATTACTAATTAACTTGTTACTAATTAGCTTATTACTAATTAGCTTGTTACTAATTAGCTTATTACTAATTAGCTATTACTAATTAGCCTATTACTAATTAGCTTGTTACTAATTAGCTTATTACTAATTAGTTTGTTACTAATTAGCTATTACTAATTAGCTATTACTAATTAGCTTATTACTAATTAGCTTGTTACTAATTAGCTATTAGTAATTAGCTATAACTAATTAGCTTGTTACTTATTAGCTATTACTATTTATCTTGTTATTAATTAGCTTGTTACTTATTAGCTTGTTACTCATTAGCTTGTTATTAATTAGCTTGTTAGTAATTAGCTATTACTAAGTAGCTTGTTCTTGGTTAGTTGTTTGTAATTAGCTATTACTAATTAGCTTATTACTAATTAGCTTTTACTAATTAGCTTTTACTAATTAGCTTGTTACCAATTATCTTGTTACTAACTAGCTTGTTACTCATTAGCTTGTTACTAATTAGCTATTACTAATTAGCTTGCTACTAATTAGATTGTTACTAATTAGCTTGTTACTCATTAGCTTGTTACTAATTAGCTATTAATAATTATCTTATTAGTATATAGCTATTACTACATATCTGGTTCTTGGTTAGCTATTTGTAATTAGCTATTACTAATTAGCTTGTTACTAACTAGCTTGTTACTCATTAGCTTGTGACTAATTAGCTTGTTAGTAATTAGCTATTACTAAGTAGTTGGTTCTGAGTTAGCTATTTGTAATCAACTATTACTAATTAGCTTCTACTAATTAGCTATTACTAAGCAGCTTGTTACTGATTAGCTTGTTAGTAATTAGCTATTACTAAGTAGTTGGTTATTGGTTAATTGTTTGTAATTAGCTATTACTAACTAGCTTGTTACTAATTAGCTATTACTAAGTAGCTGGTTCTTGGTTAGCTATTTGTAATTAGCTATTGCTAATTAACTTGTTACGAATTAGCTATTACTAAGTAGCTTGTTACTAATTAGCTATTACTAAGTAGCTGGTTCTTGGATAGTCATTTCTAATTAGTTGTTGCTAATTAGCTTGCTACTAGTAGCCTGTTACTAAGTAGCTGGTTCTTAGTTAGTTCTCAGTAATTAGCTATTACGAATGAGCTTGATAGTAATTAGCTATTACTAAAGGAGCTGGTTCTTGATAACGTTTTTGTAATTAGCTATTACTAATTAGCTTGTTACTAATTTTCTATTAGAAAGTTGCTGGTTCTTCGGTTAGTTGTTTGTAATTAGCTATTACTTATTAGCTTGTTACTAGTTACCTATAACTAAGTAGCTAGTTCTTAGTTAGTTCTTCCTAATTAGCTACTACTATTTAGCTTGTTAACAGTTAGCTACTACTATTATCTTGTTACCAATTATCTATTACTAAGTAGTTGGTTCTTGGATGGTTATTAGTAATTAGCTATTACTAATTAGCTTGTTACTAATTGGCTATTACTTAAGAGCCAGTTTCTTGGTTAGTTGTTTCTAATAACCATAGAAAGTCTTGAAATATTTATCTGATTTGTTGATGAATATGCATCACTATTTAGAGCCATCATCAATGTTGATGTCTTCAACACAAGGTTATCAGAATTCTTTCTCATACTTTGCAGTGTATTACGAAGATTGGTGAAAAGGGCACATGTTACATGATCTTTGTTACTACCCATTGCATCAATAAGTTGCCCATACATGGACTCTGCAACATCCTATTTAATGCCTCGATTTTATATTCACAACATAAGTGTCTAGTTTGATTTTTAAAATACTTGATGATCTTATCCACAATGCCATCCAAGTTGCTTGAAGTGCAATTAGCATTACCCTCCACATTAGTGCCCGACTTTGACCTTATTGTGTCTCTATATTTTCTTTTCTTTTCCTTCCAATAGCATCTTAATGCTTGTTGATCACTATCCACTATTGGTAATGTATTAACTTCCATCAGTTTGCTTGTCTGAGATTGTCGTGCATTAACACACTAAAAATGATGAAGAAACCATAAATACAATAACATCTACCACTCATCAATCCACTTTATTATATTGACTTTACATTGGGTATGCTCAGCTGATATCATTATGTGCTCCTTGTTATACCACTTTTAAACCTACAAAAATTATCCAAAACCTCAGATGTTAGATACAATGAATGAACAATATGAAACTAAATAGACATTGTTAGAAATACTTTTAAACCTGCAAAAATCATCCACAATCTGAGATGTTACTCATATATAACTTCCCTTCTTTTTAGAGAACAGGAAAAAAGTATATTAATGAGTGAATTGTACAAAATGTGTAGGGGCCAAGAGCCCACACATCACCATAAATCAATGTCATGAGTCTTTACAACGAGAAGTTGCACCATCTGAGTGTACCCAATGTTGGCTTAAGTCAAGGTTTAACTCTTTCAGCCATTGCCAATGTAATTGGAAACAGTGTTGCACAAAAAAGGTGTCATGCTTCTTGTCATCGAATATGAAGAAGTGGATTACCTTTTTAGGAATGATCTCCAAACCAAAATATGTGATATGCACAAAAATAGGTATCTCTATAGATTCAGGATGGACCATGTAGAAAAAATATGTATAGTGATGGAGTCCCTCTCACTGTTCCCCACTCAACATGCAGCATGTAGAAAAACTCATAGGCGAGAAGAGGTACTCTGGCGTACTCTCCAACATGCATCATGTAGAAAAATAGTTATCAATATGCCCCACTCAAGATGCAGCGTGTAGAAAAAATGCTTACATTGATGGAGTCCCTCTCACTGTTCCCCACTCAACATGCAGCACACACAAAAACTCCGAGGCCAAATGAGGTACTACGGTGTACTCTCCAACATGCACCATGCAGAAAAACCCACGTCATGAACGCTCCATGTAGGGAGTTGGAAAAGCATTCCTACTCTGCAACCCACATAAATCACATCAAGCTTTGTAATGTCTTTCTGTCCCAAGGATACATGTTGGTGGTGGCTTCCAAAGTTTGTTTCTGGCTCTTAATAGAGTCCATTTTCCACTTCAACTTGGGCTAATAATATCCAATACAGAGCTTCTAGGTCGATCCTATTCTTGGCAGCGTGAAAGTTTGGGAACCTGAAGTGCAATGAGCAGAAGAAAATGCGAGAATCGTTTCTTTAGAGTTGATTAAAGCCTCCGACTTTGTGTTGCGCACATATGTCTTCCATCGCCCATCAAGACAATCACTGAAAGATTCCGTCATGACTCGTTACAATAGCACAGGATCAACAAAAAAATAGCCAAGAAAACATCTTCCCTACACGCTCCATAAAAAATGTATGGCTGCCAAAAACAACAATCAGCTACACAGAAAAACTCCCAAGCAAGATGAGGTACTGCGGTGGACTCTCCAACATGCACCAAGTAGAAAAACCCACGTCATGAACGATCCATGCTGCAGCATGCATACTGCGGCCTACTCTCGCCCCACCACCTTGCTTTTATTTCTCTTTCAATAACTATTGCACGATGTTCAGCTAAGAAGGAATGGGTTTTTCCAACTAATTAACTATGTCTCGGACATTACTTTTTCGTAAACATTAACATGCTTTCACCCGACAAGAACAACTTCCATGCTTCGAGATTCAGAATAATGAATTTCCAGATGGGAAAAGGCTACCAGAAGTACATCAAAGGAGAGAACAAAAATGCTCTACAGTTACTAGAGAGGAATATGACTACATACTAGTTAAGAGAATCTGAAGAATGAAATCAGTGAGCACAAAAGGTAATGTATTGGCTATCTATTAGCATACAAGATAGCATGTTTGGGCACATACAAGATGTCGAGACTACGAAAGACGATTGGAATAGTTTGGTCTCATTCTTTGACCAATACAAAAGGCAAGAAAATTGCAACTCAAGAACAAGCTACATACACTTGAGAAAAAGGGCATGTCGATAAGTGCCTACACCCTGAAAATCAAACACATATGTGAGTCAATTGCATGTACTAGCATGAATGTAGATGATGATGATAAGGTGGAAATGTGCCTTCATGGTTTAGAAGTTGCATATAAGCAGTTCAAAAACTTCTATACAGACGAAGGAAAATATTTCGAATTTCTTTAATCTGGTATGCATTTGATTATTGAAGAAAAGAATCTTGGTGAGGACTCAAAATCCCAAGCAAAATCTAGTTATGAGTAGGTATTCTACTCTGGCAGAGGAAGATATAGAGATAGAGGTTTTAGAAGTGGAAGAGGAAACATTAACCAGGACCAAGGTCAACATCAAAATCATGCAAGAGGTAGAGGACAATTTCGAGTCAAGGGGAGCCGAAGAGGCTACAGAAATTTCCAAAGAAATGATCCAGGTAATGAGAGTAAAGGATACTAGAATTGTGATAAACCTAGACATTTTGAGTGTGATTACAAGTTGAAGAATCAAGATAATAGAAGGCAACAAAACAACTATGCATCCACAACCGTAGATGATTCTAAGAAGTTGTTCATGGTTCAACATCATATGATGAATACGATGTCTATGAATGTTTCAAAATCGAATGGTAATGTCTAGTATGTTGATTCAAGTGCTTTAAATCTCATGACTAGTCATGTTGAATGGTCTATTAGTTTGCAAAAATTGCCAGTTCATGGATATGTTGAAACAGGTGATGATACATCACACCCTATTGAGCATACAAGAAACATAGCACTGTCTATGGAGGATGAGAAGGTAAAACATCTTGTTGATGTGTTGCATGTTCCAAATATAAAAAAGAATTCGATTTCTATTGGACAAATGGTTGACCAGGGATTACAAGTCACATTCAATGTTGATGGGTTATATGTAGAAGAGTATAAACAGGATGGATGATTGATTGCCAAGGGAAACAAAGTGGGTAGGATGCTTACCTTAAAGGTACAAATTCCTAAAATGAATGTAGCCATGTTTGCAAAAGGTGCAGGAGTTATTGCCGATATAGAGATCTAGCACAAAGGAATTCGGCATGCAAACTTGTAGAGGATAAAATTGATGGAGTCAAAGGAGATTGTAAATGGACTACAAAACTTCAAAGTTATAGAAATGCAAAAGGTATGTGCAACATGTCAATCTGGTAAACACTCACATGACAAGCATGTTAGTGAGAATGTACTAGAAATAGTACATACAGATATTTGGGGTCTTGCAAAGACCACATCTATGGGCGGTTTCACAATTTTATGTTACTTTCATTGATGAACATACATGAAACATATGGGTATGTCACTCTAGCACAATGGTGAGTACCAACGTGAGAAGATTCACCTCATAATTGTCAATCCGTGGAGACGTGAGGACTAGTATGAAGACTATGAGCAAGTGAAGGCACAAGTGTGTGAGTGAGAAGCACACAAGCATGCACACACATACACACACACGCGCACACAAGGCAAGAACAAGGAGAGGAACAATGGAGTTCTTTGCATTAGTCAAGAAGTCTCTTACATAAGCTCAATTCACAAACAATCTAACCTCAGAAATGAGCTCTCTAGCTCTTTTTATAGTTTTCTAACTAGCTTTGGTCTTGTCCAGACCTAGTGTTCGGCCTAGTTAAAAATTAGGTTCTAGAGCCTATTTGAGGGCTCAAACAGAGTCTAAAAATTATGAAAATTGATATGTAGCTAGTTCTAATACTCCTCAAGCTCGAGGACTCCTCGGCTTGCACAAAATGGAGTCTATTCTACCAAAAACGGAATTTACAATGTTTGTGTAGTGATTAAAATCACTTGAGTTGTAAATGGTCCATGGAAAAAATGATTGGGCCTTGTTGCCGTATTGTGCATGACTCCTCCGTTGCGCTAGTATGCTCTTCATCTGACTTGTATGCCAACACGCCCCCCTTCCTAGCGTCTGTCGCCCCTGACAGACCTCTGTTCTATCGGGTGGTCGATATAGTATTGGATGACATTGGTGGCATGTTCGTGTTCTCCTATCCTTAAGCCTCTTGCTAGATCAGCTTCCAATGCATCCCAATTTATTGCGCCAGGGACCTCTGGTTGTGGTGTGGTGTAGTACTCAGAGTACATTGCTTGTTCACTGTTGGGGCTTCACTCACTAATTAGGCATGGATATATGAAGATATATGAAGACATATGAAGACATATGATGGAGGAAAGAAGAAGTGAAGAAAAGACTTACAAAAAATCAAGCCTAAGTGAAGGGACAATTTCACTATTGTAAATTAGTGCAAAATTAGAGTCTAGATTTGTATTTGATCTTTAGAACTTACGAGTTCAAGTCTAGAAGGATGTAAACTTTAGGTATATAAGTTAATTTGAGTCAGAAACATGTATGAGAGAACTCAATTTTGTAATCTGAGTGAGTAGAGAAAAGTCGTGTAATTTCTGAGAGAGATGGTGAGAGAAAACTTCTGAGTCTGAGAGAGTTTTCCATGGCTGTGAGCAAAATTAGGCCAAGCCATTTTGTACACATCTTCTCTGATAATCAACACATGTTTGTGTAGAAGGATTGAGTCTAATTCCTCTTGTACATTGAGTTCTAAGTCATTTCATATGACTATGTAAGGTAGTTGACACTTACGACTTTTCTGGCGCACATTTGACTGATCTTCTGAAGGTCAGATCTCGAAGCACAGTGTAAAGTTTTTGGTAAGTGATAGCTTGTTTGAAAGCTACTATCCTCAACTACATTTGGTCAAAAGATCTTTGAGAAACGGGACGCGTACTCAGAGAAATCAGCTTAAGAGTGAAGGTATGTCAAATCGATGAAGTAAATTTCCAGTTTTCAGACATAGTGTAAAATTTGGTACAAAATCAGAAGATTGTGAAGTTATTGCTTGAAAGTTTTGCTTGTTATATGTTACTGAACATTAGCAAGAACCTTTCCTAGCAAATGATCAGAAGAATTTGAAAGATCAAGTTGATACAGGTCAGATTGAAAGTTTAAAGAAGAGGCGCAGATTTCTGTGAAGTGAAATTTTTGATTTTCACTAAGTTCAGAGTTGAAGGTTCATATTTAGAGGTTTGCTAAGCTAATGATGGTTATGGAGGTCTTCTAATACCACATTAGTTTAGTTCTTGTGGTGTTTCACACACCAACAGGTGGTATCAGAGCATATAAGGTCCTCGAGAAGTAAAGGAGAGCAGATACAAGAAGAGTTGAAGAGTTCTTTATCAAAGAAGGAGGAAGCTGAGGTGTTCAACAACAAAAGTCATCAGAAGATTGTTTCGAAGTTGCTTCCAAGGGTAAAGGTCTACAAAAGGTATCATTCTTAAACCTTACACTTACAGGTTGAAGCAGAAGCAAGGATACCATGGCAGATCATGTGTCCATTGACAAATTGGACAGAGATAACTATCCTGCTTGGGTAATGAGGATGGAGGCCTTACTTATGAGTAAGGATCTAATGGTATATGTGACAGGTGAAGAGGAGAAGCCTAAATTTGAAGATGAAAGTCATCCAAGAAAGGAAGAGCTAGAAGCTTTGAAGTTATGGCAGAAGAGAGATGCAAGTGCAAGAGCTTATATATACAACACTATTACAGATCATTTGTTGCCTCACATCAGAGGTTTAGAAACAGCTGAAGATATTTGGAATGCTTTGGAAGACCACTTCCAAAACACTACTAAAGCTAGGAAAGCTAGCTTATGGTCAGAGTTCACCACATTCAAGAAAAAGCAGAATCAAAGCATTAGTGATTATGTCACTAAGATGAAGGATTTGGCAGATAGCCTTGGATCTATTGATGAGGATATTGAAGATCATAGGTTGATAGCACAATTACTTGCAGGGTTAAGAGGTGATGAGAGGTGGAAGCCCTTTGTACTTTCAACAGAACTCTCATTAAATCATTATGTGCCAGAATTAAATCAATTACTTGGATTGATGCTCACATTTGAGCAAGACTTGAAGTCAGATGGAGACAAAGGTCAAAGTTCTGCAATGTATGTGAAGAATAAAAAGAAAGGAGATAAAGGCAAGGCAAAGGATGAAGAAGAGTCAACAACTCAAGCAAATTATGCAAAAGGAAGAGGTTTTGGCAGAGGTAAAGGTCGAGGAAATGGAAGAGGTAGAGGTAATCAGAACAATAACAAGAAGACATGTTGGATTTGTGGATTGAGCAATCATCTAGCATATGATTGTTGGCACAATCAACAAGGAGCAAGCCAAAATCAGAACAACAATGGCAGAGGAAGAGGTGGAAGGTTTCAGAATCAATTTCAAAGAGGAAGACAAAATTCAAGAGGAAGTTATGGAAGAGGTGGTGGTAGAAATTGGAATCAGAACCAATCATACAACACCACATATTATAATTATGCAAATGATACACAGAATGACAACCATACAACATTGATGATGAATTCAATTAGTTCATCAGAGAAGGAGGATCTCAAGGTATTCTATATTGATTCTGGTTGTTCAAATCATTTGTCAGGTAATATAGAATTGTTGTCAGAATTGGAAGAAGGAAATTCAAGTCATACAGTACAAACAGGTGACAATACAAAGCATAATGTGCATTCAATTGGAAAAGTGAAGTGCAGGAGTGGAGCTGATTTATTAACAAATGTTTTGTATGTTCCAACAATACCAAAGAATCTGATTAGTGTTGGACAAATAGTGGAAAAAGGTTTTCAAGTCAGATTTACAAATGAAGGGGTATTTGTTGAAGATCCAGAGGATGCTTACAAACCCATTGTTTGTGGTAAGAAGGAAGGTAGACTTTTTACTCTCAAAGTACAAGGAAATGTTGGTCAAGCCCTAATCACACATGGTGATGAAGTAATTACAGAGTTAGATCTTTGGCATAAGAGATTGGGACACTTCAATGAAAGAGGAATCAAAACTATGGTGGAGAACCAATCTGTATTGGGACTACCAAATGTGAAGAATCAACATATGATATACAAGTGTGAAGCTTGTCAGATGGGAAAAGCTCATAGACAACCATTTTAGAAGAAAGGTTTCAAGCATGATGATTTGCTTGAACTCATACATACAGATGTATGGGGGCCAACAAAAGAAGGTTCAATAAATGGATCTAAGTATTATGTTTTGTTTATTGATGATGCTACAAGGTGGATAACCCTTTATGTTCTAAAGGAAAGGTCAGAAGTCTTTGGAGCCTTCAAACATTTTCATGCTTATGCAGAAAGAGTTACAGGTCACAAACTCAAGAGGCTAAGGTCTGATGGAGGGGGAGAATACTTCTCCCAAGAGTTTAATGACTATCTTTGGAATGCAGGTATCAAAAGAGAGATAACTTGCAGGTATACACCTCAACATAATGGGGTGGCAGAAAGGAGAAACAGAACATTGGTTGAATTTGCAAGAGCAATGTTAAAGGAAAAGAATTGCCCTAATTATCTTTGGGCTGAGGCTGTAAATACAGCCACATATCTTGTGAATAGGCTACCATGTGGAGCTTTGAATGGTATGACCCCTTATGAAGCTTGGTGGGGTAAGAAGCCAACACTTGACCATTGTAAAGTGTTTGGGTCAATTGCCTATGCTTATGTACCATCACAACTCAGGCATAAGCTTGAACCAAAGGCAGAAAAATATGTGTTTATTGGGTATGATGAAAAGCAAATGGGTTATAGGCTATGGAGTCCTTTAACTAAACATTTTATTGTTTCCAGAGATGTAACCTTTGATGAACAGAAGAGTTGGTATGCAGATAAAGAATGTGATCTTGAAACATTTGAAGAAGAGATAAGAAGGAGTGCAAGAGGTAAGTCATATATGCAGATAGATGGAGATGAAGAACATATGCAAGCAAGCACATCAAGAGTTGGATCATACAGAAGAAATGAAGATGGGCCAATATTTGATGAAGAAGTACATCCAGATATACGTGAAGAGTGTGAACCAAGAAGGTCAACCAGAATGAGGAAGCAACCTACAAGGTATTCATATGACACTTCTTATTTGACTCAGAAAAATTATGCTTACATGGTTAAAGAAGATGAAGAACCTCAAAGCTATGATGAAGCAAAAGGTAAGAGACAATGGGAAGTAGCAATGAAGGAAGAATTTGATGCTCTTGAAGAGAACAAAACTTGGGAACTTGTCCCAAAGCCTAATGGTAAGAAAGTGATTGGAAATAAATGGGTTTACAAAGTTAAGAAGCATGCAGATGGAACTATAGCCAGATACAAAGCCAGATTGGTGGTTAAAGGCTATGCTCAAACATTTGGCATAGATTATGATGAGACATTCAGTCCTGTAGCAAAGATGTCAACCATAAGGACAATCATTGCCATTGCAGCATCAAAAGGATGGATATTGAGTCAATTGGACATTAAGAATGCATTTTTGAATGGATATATATCAGATGAGGTTTACATGGAGCAACCTCAAGGGTTTGCAGATCATAAGTTTCCAAATTATGTTTGCAGATTAAGAAGAGCACTTTATGGTTTGAAGCAAGCTCCAAGAGCTTGGAATTATAGACTTGTAAAGTATCTTAATGACCTTGGATATCAAAGTTCAAAGGCAGATGCAAGTCTACTTATCAAAAGAACAGATGAAGGTATGATCTACATTTGTATATATGTAGATGATATTATAATTACAGGTACCTCAAATGAAGGAATCAAGGAGGTGAAGAAGCTACTTGAGAAGGAATTCAAGATAAGTGATCTAGGAAAATTATCATATTTTCTTGGAATGGAAATCACCTATGCAGAGCATGGTATTTATGTATCACAAGAAAGGTATCTCTTGAATCTTCTAAAGAAGTTTAACATGGAGAATTGCAGAGAGGCATCTACACCATTAGAGGTCAATCATAAACTCAGTAGATATGATGGAGCAGAATTCAAAGACATGAGGAAGTATCAATCTTTAGTGGGAAGTTTGATTTATGCAACTCTAACAAGGCCTGATCTTAGTTATGCAGTGGGTGTTCTTTCCCAATTCATGCATTGTCCAAAAGATCCACATTGGATTGCAGGTCAAAGAGTCCTTAGATATATCAAAGGGACTTTGAAAGAAGGATTGTATTATCCTTTTACATCAGATATAAGGTTGAGAGCCTATAGTGATTCAGATTGGGCAGGAAGTCAAGATGACAGAAGGTCTACACATGGCTACATGATATATATTGGAGATAAGCTTGTGAGTTGGTGTTCAAAGAAACAACACACAGTGGCTTTATCATCAACAGAAGCTGAATACAAAGGACTTGTGGAAGCAGCAAAAGAAGTAATATGGATGCAGACATTATTCAAAAGCTTGGGAATTGATCAAGGTATACCCATAATTCATGGAGATAACATGAGTTCTTTATATCTTGCAGCAAATCCTGTATTTCATGCAAGGACAAAGCACATAGAGATACAGTATCATTTTCTCAGAGAAAAGGTAATGGAGAAAGAGATTGAAGTGGTGTACACTTCTACAAAAGATCAGATTGCAGATATTATGACAAAAAGTTTGGATGGAGTGAAGACAAATAGGTTCAAGGAGATGGCAGGAATAAAAGAGAAGAAGATTGTGTGAAGAAGTCAAAGCATGCTAATTAGTGATTGAGGGGGAGCTGTTGGGGCTTCACTCACTAATTAGGCATGGATATATGAAGATATATGAAGACATATGAAGACATATGATGGAGGAAAGAAGAAGTGAAGAAAAGACTTACAGAAAATCAAGCCTAAGTGAAGGGACAATTTCACTATTGTAAATTAGTGCAAAATTAGAGTCTAGATTTGTATTTGATCTTTAGAACTTACGAGTTCAAGTCTAGAAGGATGTAAACTTTAGGTATATAAGTTAATTTGAGTCAGAAACATGTATGAGAGAACTCAATTTTGTAATCTGAGTGAGTAGAGAAAAGTCGTGTAATTTCTGAGAGAGATGGTGAGAGAAAACTTCTGAGTCTGAGAGAGTTTTCCATGGCTGTGAGCAAAATTAGGCCAAGCCATTTTGTACACATCTTCTCTGATAATCAACACATGTTTGTGTAGAAGGATTGAGTCTAATTCCTCTTGTACATTGAGTTCTAAGTCATTTCATATGACTATGTAAGGTAGTTGATAGTTACGACTTTTCTGGCGCACATTTGACTGATCTTCTGAAGGTCAGATCTCGAAGCACAGTGTAAAGTTTTTGGTAAGTGATAGCTCGTTTGAAAGCTACTATCCTCAACTACATTTGGTCAAAAGATCTTTGAGAAACGAGACGCGTACTCAGAGAAATCAGCTTAAGAGTGAAGGTATGTCAAATCGATGAAGTAAATTTCCAGTTTTCAGACATAGTGTAAAATTTGGTACAAAATCAGAAGATTGTGAAGTTATTGCTTGAAAGTTTTGCTTGTTATATGTTACTGAACATTAGCAAGAACCTTTC
The DNA here is from genome assembly GCA_020310875.1 of Ceratopteris richardii. NCBI lineage: Eukaryota > Viridiplantae > Streptophyta > Polypodiopsida > Polypodiales > Pteridaceae > Ceratopteris > Ceratopteris richardii. The sequence goes on along the minus strand of CM035414.1, from coordinate 12,105,772 downwards.
CTAGCAAATGATCAGAAGAATTTGCAAAGATCAAGTTGATACAGGTCAGATTGAAAGTTTAAAGAAGAGGCGCAGATTTCTGTGAAGTGAAATTTTTGATTTTCACTAAGTTCAGAGTTGAAGGTTCATATTTAGAGGTTTGCTAAGCTAATGATGGTTATGGAGGTCTTCTAATACCACATTAGTTTAGTTCTTGTGGTGTTTCACACACCAACATTCACAAGCAAAGAGATGGAGCAGGTGTGTTGGCTTCGGTGCGAAGATCTCCGAGTGATACTCCCAGAAACCTGATTTGAACATTTCTTCGAAGGTCTGTTTGTAACATGCAGGGAGGTATTTGATGCGTGCATGCCAGCCGTAAGCCACACGAATACTGGGGGTGGTGCTCATGTCATACACCAAATCATAATTTCCATTGGTAAACCCCGGTAGACGTACCTGTGGTGCGGCTGCATTTCTAAAGGTTTTCAGGACTACCTGCATCATATCTAAAATCTTAAGCATCATTTGAGCTGCCACATCTGGCATGGGCTTCAATCGCGGCATCCAATGTTGAATTGTTCCCATCATGTATGCTACCGACGGTGGTCCCTGTGGTGGCGCAATGTACGGGTAGTTTAGCCATTCCTTGCATTGCGCGTTGTTCTGCACTTTGATATTGAATGCCTTCCAAGACCTGCGACATGGAACTGGACCGTAGCATGGATTGTATAGGAGATGTAAAGGCGCGTTGTTCCATGTGCGTAGCATTTCTGGATATGTCTCTAGAAGTTTCTGCCGCCAGGTGGGTTGATGAATTTTGCCTTTTTGCACCTCTGGAGGAAGGTCTTCGGGTTGAAATTGGGTAGCAAAGGTAGGAATCTTACCCGTGACTCTCTGTATTTCTGCATTATAATCAGCCAGGATAATATAATAAGGCCTGTATTGGAGTTCAGATGAGAGGATAAGGCGTCTCGATGACAGGTTCTTGAAGTAAGCAGATTGTAGCACAGTTTCCTCTATGACCCTCATGGCCTGATTTTGCACTACTGTGCGCTCTTCGTGAGAACTCCCGATTTCCTCCACTTGACGTAGCCATGGAGGCCGTGGTGCTTCGAATGTGTCCTGAGCTTCTTCCATTTGTTGGCCTCCTGGGAAGGGTTGTGGGTCGTATTCTTCTTCAAATGTCTGTTCCACAGGAATTTGTACTACTTCTTCGTCGGTGGGAGCCTCTGGAGGGGAAGGTGGTCTCTCATATTGTAGTAGACGTGCTTGCAATTCGGTGACCTGTTTCTGGAGATCTTTTAAGGCCTCTGAGTCTGTGAGAAGTGAAGCCGCGGAGGAGGTGGTTTGAGAGGCTGCTGTTGTTTCTTTTTGGTGTTTCTGCTTCAGTTGACCCAGTTCTCTGATAGCAGGTCATGTGCTTCAAGCAGCATGGCATAGTCTTCCAATATGATCTTGATATTGTCGGGGGTCACTGCTTGAAACTTTGATGGGCTGATGGGTGCCCCAGGTGTGCTTTCGATAGCTGCTTGTAGGTTTTCCTGATTTTGTAAGTGCAGGCGTCGATTCTCTTCATGAGCGGCAGCAAGATGTCGCTTGAGTAGGGCCATATTTCGCTGAAGCTTTGAATTGCGTTCCAGCTGTGTCCGTAGATGACCTTCTACCACTTGTATTGCTTCCTGATCTGTGTTCTGTAACTGTACCTCCAATATGCTATGAGCCTCTTGGAGAGTTTGGAATTGTGTGTGGAGGCAAGCATTTTCCTCCTCTAGTGCAGCAAGGCGGTGTTGTAGTGTCTTCGAGTGCTCTTGCAGGCGTTCATTCTGTTGTTGGAGCTGATTGTAATCTGTCCTTAAGTTTGATATACAAGCTATCATGGTGTCCAATGCATTTCCTATAGATGAGGGGGTGGTGTTTACAATGGAAGATGCATGGGAAGGGAATTGGGGAAGGGGAAGAGTGAATGATGTGTCTATTGAAGACGTGTGTGTGGGTGAAATTGGTGGAGGGGGAATGGGAGGAGGTGGAAGCGTGGGGGGAGGGGGAGGTGCCGTGGGTGGTGAAATGTCCATACTTTCAGGAGTGGGTGCGAGTGTGGGGTCTACCATATACATTGGAATGGTAGGTGGTGTTTGTGTGAAAGTGGTGAATAGATGAGAAGTGGGGTGGGGAGCTGAAAATAAAGGGAATGGTTGAGACCTGGGTTGAAAAGTTCTAGCAAGGAAGTTATGGAGGGATTGGAGAAGTGGAGAGATGGAGGTCGGGGGTTGAGGTTGTAGAGTTGAGGAGGGCATGAAGGGTTGCGTGGTAGCAGGGAAACCCATGAATATGGATCTAGGGTCAGGATGACCTATGGCTGAGGGCATGGGGGATGGTTGTCCTAGGGCAGGCTCTATGAGCGACTCGGTGGATTGTGTAGTGATGGGGGTTGCTTCATAGATTGGGTTATCAGAGGTGGAGAATAGGGTTGAACTAGAGATGGGAGTACGGAAGATGAAGGTTGGTTCGGTGGGTTGAGTGGTCGAGGTGATTTCCACGGTTTCTGCTCTTGGAGGCGATGGTGGGGGTGTGGGTTGTAGTGGCTCGGTGGATTCCTCATGGGTGACTGGGTGCTCTTGGCTAGCAGTTTCTGTTGCTTGGGAGGTTGTCCTGATGGGTTCGGATGTAATAATTGGCCCTTCTGCCGTTGTAATGGGGATTTGGATATTCTTACCTGAGCGTGGTCGTGTCTGGAATCTTCGTGGATCATATTGAACTGGAGACCTCCTAATGGCGGTCCGCACTGCTTCTACTACCCCATATGTTTCTACCATCAATAAGAGACCTTCACTATATTCTGAGTCAACTCTTGCTTCTTCCAACAGCTGAGTCATGAGTACTCTACTGCTCTGTTCGGTGAGCAGTTGTTGCGATCGCACTCGTTCCATAATTTGATACAGCCTTCGGAGTTCTGCTGTATAGGCTGGGGCTTCAGTGGTCTCCTCTTCATATGCTCCTTCTTCTCCTAGGTGTCCTTGTTGTTGACCTTGCTGAGCGTCACTCCAATGTACATGGCGGCCATCTGTAGATTTTCGTCTTCTTTGTGAAGATGTGCCTTGTTCTTCTGCATCTGAATAAAACTCTACATCAGAGAGTTGTGTACTTTGTAAGAATGCTTCGAAGTCCTGGGGATCCATTCCTTCAGCATCTCCAGTTGTAGCAAATTCAAATTCAGATGGAGCAGGAGGAGCTGAAGGGGTAGCTTGTGTTGTAGTTTCAGATCCAGACTTGGGTATCCTAATGGTAAAGGGAGGTACAGTGGTCTCCCCTCGTGGCGATACTTCAGGAGTAGTCAGAACTTCCCTTGTCTGGACACAAGGGATCGCACCCCTCATGCGCTTGGATTGATGTGTGGATGTCTTGAGCTTCTTAAACATTTGTAATTGTGCCCAAGTTAAGGCACGTTCAATGGGAACATCGTATGCTAGGCACCGGTAAATAATGCGTGTGATTGCACAGCAACCGTTCACCACTAATTTCTAAGAAGACCTTTTATTTGCTTCATACAATTGATCTATAATCCATACCGGCAGCTTAATTGGTAACGCACCTGCCTCCGCTAAGTAGAGAGCGAACCAGATTCTTTTGTGTGGTTGTGTGAAGCGGTCTTGGCCGGGGAAAGCAAAATGTTGCATGCACATACGGAGAGGGATGGACATGTTTGGTGTGAGTGCTGCCATGTCTTTAAGCTTCAATAGTTTCCTATCCTTCATGTTAGTAGGAACGAGAGCATCCTTCTCAGAAGGTACATGTGTGCCGTGCATATTCAAAGCAGCGCTCACCAACTCCACAGTAAGTTCAAACCTCTCTAACTCGTTGTTGCCCAGCAAGGAAGGAAGAACAAATGATCCTGGTTTGTCCTTTTCTTCATTAGCTTGTAATGTGGAGACCAAATAATAGCATCGGAGGAGATCCGATTTAGGTAGTGGTGCTTCAAAGTATTCTGCTAGCCCTGCACGTTGCCATATGGTCTGGAGATTCTCGGTGTTCTGTAGAGTCTCAAACTCCTTGGAGAAAAATTGGAATCGAACCCATGATCTGTCATACTCGCACTTAGACTCCCATATATACTTGGCCTCTCCTAATGGACCTGGCATGCCATTGAACCAATGAGAATTGGCATGGACTCTTTCTGTGATCCCTGTGGGTGGATCCAGTACCGGGATCTACTGAAGGTGTTGCAGCTCCGCAGGTCGTTCAGTTGGTGGCACATCCACAGGTAGACTATCCACATCGATTCCTGCAGTAAGTATTCCTACTTGTGAGCTCGGACCTGTCGCTTCTGCCATGTTACTTCTTGCCTCCTGATTCTGTGAGAATATAGAAACATGTGTTAACATTGTAAAGGACAAGTTAGAACCGTTTTTGTCCCCATTACAACATTATCATGAGGTTCGGGAGAGATTAGTAGGTTAATAAGTGCTCGGTGCTTGTGTGTGTAGTTAGGAATTGGTTGGACCTAAGAACTAAGTGGAATGATGTAGTGTGAGAGTGACGTAGTTAGTAGGTGGGCATGGATTTACAACTGGGGTCCGGGGGTTTATTACAAGTTTTAGGTTGCCAAATGCAGTGGATGGGCTTTGATCTTGATTTTGTGGAGACTCTGAAGAGTTTGATAGGGGTATCTGCTTGAAGATGAGGCTTTTTAGGGACCCATTTACAAGTGATTCTACTAGTGCTCATGGAAGAATATGTGTCCGTGCGTGATGCGTAAGACTGGGCCTCAGATGTTCGAGTGAGTGAAACATGTTGTACCAGTTGCGGCCTTGGTGTAGCTATTTGAGCCCGCAAGCAAGCCTTAGGCACCCAGATTTGTCGTGATTGTGGGCTGGCCTTCATTGACTTCTTGGGTACCCAAATAGACTTCACCTTTGCAGAAGAATTAATGAAGGACTTCTCATTAGTGTCATGTTGTTGACTACTAATAAGAGGTTTTGGCCGTGGGGTCGGCCTGGTCTGAACAGGGTATTCGCCTTTTCACCTCCATACTTGCTTCCATGGCTGAAACAATCTACTTTGCTCCTTTTTTTGGCATCCAGTATCGGTAGTGTTCTGCTTCTTCTGTATTTGATCTGCCGTGGGTTGTTGCAACCTTCTGGTCTTTGGAAAAGAAGGGAGTTCCGTCCTCTCCCTGGCTCCGTTGTTGAGATTAGCCTCTTTCTGCATCATACAGTTTTGGACAAAAATAGCATTGTCAACTTCATGTGCGCCCCTGGAAGGAAGAGGAGTTTGTGCCTTGCCTAGTTCCTTGAGTGCCTCATTTTCCAATTCAATTGTAATTCGGCTATGATCTACCCATACCTGAAGAACTCCACTTCTTAGGTTGAGGTTGACTGCATGATCATAGATCCAGTCCTGACCCAAGACAAGAGGCTCAGTGAGGTCCTCATCTTGACACACTAGTACTTTGACTGTCATCACTTCGTCTTGAATGGAGATGGGAAGATCCACCTCGCCCATGCAAGGAGTTTCCACACCTCCCAATCCTATGAGATATGCTTCTATAGGATCGACAGTTAATTTCAATTCTTGACAGTAAGACAACTTGACAGCACTAGTGGATGCACCTGAGTCAATCAAAGCTCTTACAATCTTTGCACCCTTTCCTTGTCCTACTCCTAGGGTTACAAAAGGCCGTCGGTCGATTATTCTATGGGAATGACCACCTGAAGTCTCGCACATGGCCATAGGATAGCCTACAGATTCTTGAGTGTCAAGCATAGGCGGGTCTCTGCCTTGTCTCCTCAATTTCATTCGTCGGATGCATTCTAAAGCTTCTGCCTGTGCTTCTCTTCTAATTCGTTTCTCTTCTTCTTTACGTTTCTTGGCAGTGTTGAGTCGATTTAGCATCTCTTCAGTAAGGGGTTCCTGATATAACTTGACTCTGCATCCACTTATGCAACTTGGTAGAATATCACCCTCTAAAGTGGCTAGTTGAACTGCGCCACTTGTGGAGATTCTATTGATAATCATTGGCCCGTAACCTCTTTTCTCTAATTTCCGTGCATGCTGCTTCAATGTGTAGACTAGGACTAGGTCGCCTGCTTTCAAGCCTTTATCCTTCACATGTGTATCAAAATATGCCTTTTGCCTCTTCTTCGCTGCATAGATTCCTGCTGCAGCTCTCAATCGTGTTTCGCCTAGACGTTCAAGATCAAAGATTCAAGAGCAGACTTCATGGCCTGTTCAGTCATGCTCTTGTGCTACCTTCAATGTAGGTATCAAAAAGTCCAGGGGTAGCACAGCATTTTGGCCAAATACCATCTGAAAGGGGGTGGCTTGGAGTACCGTTTTATAGGCAACCCGGTATGCCCAAACAGCATGGTGTAGCTGTTTGTCCCAATCAGAGCATTTATTGTTCACTAGTTTAGTCAGCACATTGCATAAGATCTTATTAGTGCTCTCAGCCTGGCCATTAGCTTGTGAATGATAGGGGGCCAATTTCTTATGTATCACCAAGAATTCTTGGAGAAGGTTTTCTATGACTTCATTCAAGAAGTGTGTGCCTCTATCACTCACCAACTCTATTGGCAATCCGTACCTTGTGAATACATTTTCAAATAAGAACTTTGCTGTTGTTTGAGCATCATTTTTTGTAGTAGCTTTCGCTTCTACCCACTTGGTTAGATAGTCTGTGGCCACGATGATATATTCAGCATGTGAACCCTTAGCTGGGGGATTAATAGGACCAACAAAGTCTATTCCCCATTTAGAGAACGCACGTCCGCCCATCATAGGCTTCAGTGGCATCTCATCCTTGCGTATAGGGTACTGCGTTCTCTGACAAACATCACACCGTTTCACATAGGTATGTGCATCCATGTAAGGGTTGGCCACCAAAATCCTGCAAATAGTATTGCCTTGATTACCCGATCTGGTCCAAAGTGTCCCCCTGCTACACCTTGGTGAGCAGTATCCAAGATTTTGAGATATTCACTCTCATGGACACATAGTCTCAGGTAACCATCTTTACCACGCTTGTATAGATTGTCACCAATGAGTGAATAATCCTGGGCTTCTTGTTCTAAACTCCTTTGCCTAGCCAGATTCATGTCTGGAGGGAATGTTCTCGTCCTTAAGAAGGATACTAGAGGTTCACTCCAATCTGGCACTATGGACACTTGATAAAGAGTGGCATGTTCCACAGGTGGTTTAGTGCAGCAGATTGGGCATTCCTTGCACAACTTTTGGACATCAGCCTCCATAGTCGGCCAATGCACTCCGAGTCTCCTTAGTGTATGTAAGGTTCGTTGCTTTGAGTAGTGTTGCTCTAACGCACCTACATGTGCTAATTGCAACCATTTAGCGTACTCATCCTCTTCCACACAACAAGCCAAGATCCCTTGATCTGTGTGCTTGTACATACTTCCTACCATGATGTGATACTTTTGGGCTTTTACTACCTCTCTATCCTGTGTGTTTATTACTGGGTGGTTAGGTCCGTATGACAACACTGGTACCAATGGCTTAGCCCATTGCGGCACCACTTCCAAATTAAACAAGTAAGCATCAGGAAGGTCATCTGACACTCCTTGTGGGGCTTCTCCCGATGTGAGCCTAGAAAGGTGATCTGCTCTCAAATGAGTCTTCCCTTTCCTTACCACAACCTCAAAATCATATTCCATTAGCAAGAGAAACCATCTTACTAATCTTCCTGTATTGCATGGCTTGTTTACGAGGTATAGCAATGCCTGATGATCAGTAAAAAATTTAAACTTATTTGCAAGCAAATAGTGTCTAAATTTCTTAACTGCATATACCATGCCTAAGCCTTCTCTCTCAATAGTGGTATAATTTTGTTCAGCTGCATTCAATTGTCTACTAGCATAGGCAATTGGAAGATCCATATTACCTTCACCAGTAGGTTGTGCAAGCACACATCCAATGGCATAATTGGATGCATCCACATGAACATGGAAAGGCTTATTCCAATCCGGTGTGGTTAAGATTGGTGCTGAACATAATCGCCGTTTAAGCTCATTGAAGGAATTCTCACATTCCTCAGTCCACTCAAAGTTTGTCAGAAGTCCGTACAGAGGCTTTGCAATGATGGCATACATGTGTATAAATCGTCGATAATAACCACAATGACCCATGAAAGCTTGTACTTCCTTGACATTCTTTGGCCTAGGTAATTCGGCTATAGCTCTTACTTTCTCTTCATCCGTAGATATGCCATTCTTTGACACTATGTGTCCTAGAATTTTGCCTTGCCTAACCATAAAAACACATTTTTTTGGGTTTAGGCAGACTTGATATTCTCTACATTTGTCAAAGATTTGTCTGAGTTTATGAATATGGGTTTGTCTAATGTTGGAGTGAGCACAAAGATCATCAACATAGACTTCTAAGTTCTTCCTCAGGAACTCCTTAAATACATGGCACATCAGCCTTTGGAAGGTTGCGGGAGCATTGGTCAGCCCGAATGGCATTACCCTAAAAGCGAATATACCCCACTCTATGGCAAAAGCCGTTTTATGCTGATCTTCTGGTGCAATGGCCACTTGATTGTAGCCAGAGAACCCATCTAGGAAGCTGTACACTTCCTTGCCTGCCACCCTTTCTAATAGATGCTCAGTGATAGGAAGCGAGTAATTATCCCTGATCGTGGCTGCATTAACCTTCTTCAAGTTAATGCATACTCGTATTTTGCCATTCTTCTTGGGCACCACCACAATGGGGGATACCCATTCAGTGTGCTCAATTTCATAGATAAATCCAGCTTCAATCAAGCGGTCTATCTCTTCTTTGATCTTGGCAGAATAGTTGTCATTGTATGTGTATGGCTTTTGTTTTGAGGGTCTGGCCTCTGTAGTCATGGGAATCGTATGTGAGCATATGTCCGGGTCCACTCCTTTCAAATCCTTGTAACTCCAAGCAAATACATCTCTGTATTCTCTTAGCAAGGCTATCAGCTCATTCTCTTCTTCCTCAATGAGGTCATGTCCTATGTAAGTTCACCTCTCTTCTCCTTCTTCTATGGCTACCACTATTTTCTTGGTGGTTTCTTTGTTATCATAGGCCTCTCCCGATTGTGCCTCTCGTTTAGGCATTCTAATCATGACTCTCCTGTCATCTATCTCATACTTCTTAAAATTTTCCGGGACCTCAAACAAAGATTCTTCCTCTTCTGGTGTGACTTCTCTCTTCTTTCTTTCCTTTCCTTCTTCCTTAGAGGTTACATGTGTGGCTAGCCTTACATCCTTTGTAAGCTCTCCATGCTTCTGGGGTTGAAATTCTACTTCATAGAAGTATTCCTCGTCTGATGCAAAAGGTGGGTCCATAATGATTGACTCTAGATCGGAGTCGCTCGCATCCTCAAATGCATCAGGGCTAGGTTCACACTCTTCTAAAACTGCCTCTCCCATGATCGGCTCTATGGAGAAGACTGAAATGTCATAGCCATCCTCATCACAGTGAGGTGTCCATTGTTCTTCATTGATGGCTACATCCATGGTTGCTAGAATTTTGCCCAGCCGTGAGGTTCGAATTCTTCGTCTGGAAAAACTACAGGTGCATAGGCTGGGTCTTGGATTGATCTATGGGTTTCTTTTGCACCTATCTCCCTAGCTTTTTCTCTCTTCTCTTCTTCTACTGCTACCTTACACATCCATAAGTGAGTGTCTTCATGCATCCATGAGGATCCTGATCCTAGGGAATGCACCGATTCCGTGTCATCTTTGGCTCTATGGATGGGGTTCCATTGGATAGGAGGGACATCTCTATGAGAGTAATCCTTGAGATTGACTTTGGTTGTAATACCTAAGTGCTGCAAATACAAGGAATTGGTTCCCCAATCCTGTACCACTTGCAACTGCCGCATAAATGGTCTTCCCAAAATCATCTCATAGGCTTGATTTTTGCTGAAAGTCACAGATAGCAAATGTGTGTTCAAACTCTACACCACAAGTAGTGAGAGTTATCCCCTCGAGTAGTCCTAAGGGTCTTTCTATGTGCCCGTCAGCCATCTGCAATTTCATTCTCGTTGGCCTGAGAGCTGGCTTGCCCCATCGTTTCCATAAGGAAGTGGTAACAATTGCAACTCCTGCACCTGAGTCCAAGATGGCCTTGGTTGTGTATCCCTGATGAGTGATGGGGAGATATGTGTTTCCCTCTTCGCCCTCACTCATGTCTCCTATCTTGTCTAAGGGTATTTCTGGCACTGTTCTCTGGGATCCTACCTGGGAATGAGGTTTTGCTATCTCGGGCACTTGATTGGCTACATGTTTCCACACTTCTGGTCTAACCTTAAGCAGCTCTTCCAAAGTGACATTGCACTGCACTTTGGTGTTCTTCACTACCTCTGTGTTCCTAGGTGTGACTGAATCTTCGTTTCTTACCATGACTGTAGGTGCTCTCATACAGGTGGACTTTGCTTCCCATGGGCCTGTGAAATGGGGTAGTTCTTGTAAAGAATTAGACTCGAAGTCTAATCTTTCTTGAGATTGGTCACTCTCCTGCTCTCCATAAATGGAAGGAAGGTCTTGTGGGAATTGATCGTGTGTGTCATCCACAAGTTCAATGGGAGGAGGAACTTCACTCTCTTTAGCCCATTTCTCTTCTTGAATCTCTCGCAAGAATTCTGGTGTGTATTGATTCATAGAAGAAGAGGTGTCTGGTTCAGTGGAGTTAGGCACATAAGCTTCAGGCACATAGGCTTTCTGGGTAGGAAGACCTGCTCTTTCACTAGCCTTGTCATGGTGTTGAGGGGCGGGTTCCTTTTGTGATTGTGCAATTAGATTCTCTATTCTTTCTAGGGAGGGGGGGTTGTCTGGTTCAGTGGAATTGGGCACATAAGCTTTCGGTGGGGAATGGGTCATGTTTTTGCTTGCTTTATCTCTTTCTTGATTTTTTTCTTCCTTGGCAGATCTTGCAATTATGCCCTCTAACTTCTCTAGAAGTCCATCCAAGTGTAATTGCGTCTTGGCTGAGCCCGAGTAATTGAAAAGGCGACTGGCTTCAAACATAGTTTGAGCCAATGCGACCATTTTCGCGCAAAACTTGGTTCTTTCTATCTCTAGGTCAGCTCTAGGGTAGCACTTGTCATGATCCGTTACATTTGGCCCTTCTTAGATTCTGGCCTGATATGCTTTAAGCATCATGTCTATGTCTTCAGGAGTGGGATCAGCTAATACTGATCCTGCTTGGGGTGGTGGGTGGGTTACGTGGGGTGTATTAGAGGGTGGAGGGATGGAGGGTGATGGGGATGGTAGCGGTGGGAATGTGTGAGAGTGCGGTTGAGATGTGATCTCTATGATTTTGGCCTTGGTTTCTCGTAGACTTTCCTCAAGTTCACTCATCTTCTTTGCCCATTGCCTTTTCATACGTTCACGGTTATCTCTCCAAGCTCTTGTTCTCTTCTTATTTTGGCTCTCAGTATCGCTAGCGTCTGGGCTCTTTTCCTGGCTTACCCCTTGGTTTTGCTGCAATGTTTGAGCTCTAGTGATTACCTGCACTGGTGCAGTGGAAGTGACACTTCCTATGGAATTGACCACTAACCCAATAACATTAATCGGAGTGATTTTTGGCATATTGCTGGGATTCTTGGGACAATCTCATAAGAGATGTTCCTTTCCGCACTCATGGCAAAAGCCTTGGATCGTCACTGATTGGGGTTGTGTAGGTGCAGGCATGGGGCAATCACGTATGAGGTGATCACCCTGGCATCTGAAGCAAGGTCCTCTAGGAAAAGGGGGTCGTATCTGCCTAGGTTGAGGTCTAGATTTGGGGTTTGTGTACATGACATTAGCATATTCAGGCTCCCAAATAGGTTCACTCAGTTCCTCACTGTAGTAAGACTCACCATGTTCAGGAGACTGCATGTAGTAAGCCTGGGGACTATCAACATGTGTAGAACCAAAGCTATGGTCACTGGGATCACTTTCTGAGATTAATGGTGTTACTGGGACTATCGCTCTATTCAGGTTTTCTTCTGCAGCAGCATACTTGACCGGAATCACATTAGTAGGAGCAGGTGATTGTTGTGCTAGCACTGGCTTGGGTCTCAGTTGGGCCTGATATAGCGGTTGGTAATTTTGCTGAGGCCTAATATACTGTTGTGGTGAACATTGACTCTGGTATCTGCCTTGTTGAGGGTATGGCTGAGGGTAGGTTTGCCTAACCGCTTGCTTATTGTATGGGCAGTCCTATGCTGAGTGATTTGTGTACCTTCGCTCTATGGTGCAATATTGGCTGCTAGGGTTCACTTGGGGTTGAGCCGTGATGGGACATGCGTTTGCCATATGGTCACCACCGCAAGTATAGCACCTCTTTACTGGGGCAAATCTAGGAATTTGTTTACTAGAGACGCCTAGCTTTTGTGCTACTTTTTCCGCAAGTTCCTCAATTGATGTGGATTGTGAGGAAGAGAGGCTAGAGGTACTATCTGAATCTTTGTAGATTTTGGATAGCTCTAACTCCTCCCCTAGGTTATCCTCAATATCGATGCACATGCGTACACATTCTTCTATAGTTCGGGGGTCCTTCAAGTACACATATGATCTCAATTTGGTACTTAGCAATCCATCCAAGAATAAAGCCACTTGCTTAGCGGCTGTGGGTAACTCAAGACCAGGACATCGCTCAAGATATTGCCTAAATCTTCTTCCTGCAAGTCTCACAGTCTCTTGCGGGGTCTGCTTGAAGCTGTATATCAATGAGGAAGTATTATGCCTTATGCCACTTTTAGAGAATTCGATAATGAATGCCTCTAAAAGTTGATCTATGCTTCTAAACTGCCTCTCGTTTAGTGGCTGAAACCATGTCAGGGCGGTGTTCCTAAGGGTTAAACCAAAGGCATTGTACTGCGTGAACAGGTCTTCAACTTGTTCAGCTCTCAAGACTTGCTTAAACTCGGCTACATGATCGTAGGGGTCTCCAGTGCCATCGAAGTAGTTTTTCATGGACTTAACTAGATGGTTTGGTCTCAAGGTCCTCGTGTGCTCTCTTGGTCTTGGTAAAGGGAAATCATCAGCATTTCTTCGGTTCCCTGGGGCTCTATGTCCCTCAGGTTCCCCTCTATTCGTGTCCATTCTCGTTCTTTCTCTTCCCCAAGAGTTGGCAAAGCTTACCTCAGGTCTTTCTCGACTCCTTTCTCTTTGAGTCCCCTGAGCTTGAGATGTTCCAGCTCCTTGGCGACCAAAGGACACATTCGATCTTGGTTGGGGGAAGATAAATTCTCCTTTCCAAGTGTAAGCATGCCTATCATTTTCTGTAAACCCAAAGATCCTCTCTGAAGAGTGATCTAAGTAGGTCACTGTTCCTGGAATATCAGGATCTTTGAACTCATATATCATGATTGTTCCTACCTCCCTCGGTTGACTAGGTCTATATCTCCAAAAGGCTTCATTCGTCTCTCGGTTCAAGAGGAGATCTATGCTCTTATTATCTTGGGGAATCCACTCTGGTGTGATAATCCTCGTGAGAACAGATTTGCCTCGGGGGGTTCTAGGTTCTTCGCACATGTTTCCTTGCTCTAGGTCACCTAAGTCCGTTTCCGGGACCACATTCCCAAATTCATATGTCCTATCGGGATGACTGGTGACTACATATATTGTCCCTTCCTTGTCCAAGTATGCTCCATTTTCAAACTTGACAGCTGGGCGCTCTAGTCCAATGGATTGGTCAGGGTTTTTAATCTGGACCACCGCTCTTCCTAGGCCGTCCTCATAGATGCTAGCACCTAATCGGTTGGTCCTAAGGTACTCGAGTTGCATCTTGTAAGGGCCTTCCACCCTATGTAAATATGGCACCCCAGAACTTCCTGTAGGTCTCTCCATACCGTGGGACATCTCAGATTCGCTAGTCTCAGAACTAGGGTAATACGAATGATGGCTCAACTACTGGGCCCAAGACCTCGCAGTATGATTGACACTAGCCTCTGAAGATCTAAGACTTTGTCTGTCTCTCCCTAGGTGTCTACCTGACCTAAGGTTCATATGCCCTTTGTACGTTGCTGATTCTTTGGTACCAGTCACTTGTTCCTTTTAAGTTCCTTTGGATGTGTTTTCTTGTTTTTAGTTAAGCGTCATCAGGAGCACTTTCGAGGATCGTACTTGATGTTCTGCGTCCGCTTAGTTTAAGTTCTTTTCCTTTAAGTTATCCCTTGACTACAATTTAGCCTACCCTTGCACTTGAGAAATTAAGGGCTCTTCAAACTTGAGTGTTCCTATCGTACCCCTAGTCAATCAGAACAACTACTCGCACTTAGCCTATGCTAAGAATAGACTGAGGGGGTTAAGTGATGTTCCAACTGTTGAGATACCACTTCTGCTCTGATACCACTGTCGGAGAGTGTTAATCTCCTTCAGAATAACCTACTCTTGTGATTAGAGCACCTCTATACCAAGAGTAAGTCAAAACTTCACAACACAAACATTCTGCTGCATGATTTCTTTAAATTAATCTTCACAGGTTACTTTTGTCTGAAACTGTTATTCTGAACAGTCGACTTTACACCTGTAACTTCTAAGACTTGGTTCTCCTTGAATAGAACCCGTTTAAGCAAATGCTTCTGGTTACGAATAGCTTATCTTCTAACTTAAAGATTAAGCCCTCACTCATGCAAAACTTTAAAGTATGCACTGAGAAATGATCAAAACATTGATCACCGAAAATGCGCCTGTTTCAGTAAACTTTGAACACTCAACACATATGAATGTTCCTACTGACAATTCTCGGTTTCTGTTTACAATTAAACTCTGAAACTTAAGCTATAGATTGATTAACTATAGACTTAGATATCCTCAAAAGGATTTCACAAATCATCTAACACAGACGAAGAACACACAGAAATTTCGGCGCAACTTTTCTTCGATTACTCAGAAAGTTACAGTTGAGTGATGAGAGGAAAACTCAACTAACTTTTCATATGTCTAATGACATCTAACTTCACATTCTCTCATTCTATGTCTCTATGCCTCTCATTCTTCCTTCTCTTGTCTTAGCCTTCTTGGCCTACCTCTCATACTACGCGCCTCGGCATTTTCAGGTATTTATAGATAAATTTGTACAAGCTTATAACGCGGACTATACTACTGTACATATGTGTACAACTTTTTCCCGGTTCTTCTTCCAAGCTTCAAAATTTGTTCTTTTCTTCCTCCTTTCATCCTTCAACTCTTCATGAACTGAAATCTGTAAAATTGATCTATTCCGGTAACATTCCGGTGACTTTCCTGTGACCTTCCGGTACTGTTCCGGTGACCTTCCGGTGATCTTCTGGTGACCTTTTTTAAGAAATTTTTACTGAAGTCTCTGCGGACTTAAAGACCTTCAATTGTTGATTGTCTTGCACCAACAGCTCCCCCTCAATCATCAATTGAGGTTTTCTCTGTCTTCTTTATTCCTGCCATATCCTTGAACCTTTGTAACTTAGGTCCATCCAAACTTTTTGTAAGCATATCAGCTATCTGATCTTTCGTTGAAGTATGGATTACTTCAATCTCTTTATCCATCACCTTCTCTCTTAGAAAGTGATACTGAATCTCAATGTGTTTAGTCCTGGCATGAAAAACAGGATTAGCAGCTAAATATAATGAACTCATGTTATCTCCAAATATAATTGGAGTCCTCTGTATAGCATCAAAACTCTTCATTAACGCCTTTAGCCAAATCACTTCTTTTGCGGCTTCAACCATGCCTTTGTACTCGGCTTCGGTAGACGACAAAGCAACTGTATGTTGCTTCTTGGAGCACCAGGAGATTAGCTTATCTCCCACATAACACATGTATCCATAAGTTGACCTTCTGTCATCTGGATTACCTGCCCAATCTGCGTCACTGTATACTTTGATGTTTGTATCTGATGTAAAACCATAATACAAACCTTCTTTGAGTGTACCTTTAATGTACCTCAACACCCTTTGTCCTGCGATCCAGTGTTCTTTCCTTGGACAGTGCATGAACTGAGACAATACTCCTACTGCATATGATAAATCAGGTCTGGTTAACGTAGCATAGATAAGACTACCAACCAAACTCTGATATTGTCTCACATCCTTGAATTCTTCTCCACCAAACTTACTCAGTTTGTGGTTCACCTCCATTGGAGTAGGTGCTATCCGGCAATCATTCATTTTAAACTTGATTAACAAGTTCTTCAAATATCTTTCTTGGGTCACGAATACTCCATGCTGAGTATATGTGATCTCCATACCCAAGAAGTAAGACAAGTCTCCCAAGTCACTTATCTTAAACTCCTTTTCCATTTGCTTCTTGAGTCTTTGTATACCTGACTCATCTGTTCCTGTAAGAATTATATCATCAACATATATGCACATGTATATGAAACCTTTATCACTTGCTTTTATAAGCAGACTACTATCTGCTTCAGACACCTGGAAACCAAGTTCTTTCAAGAACTTTACCAGTC
This sequence comes from Ceratopteris richardii, assembly GCA_020310875.1. Taxonomy (NCBI): domain Eukaryota; kingdom Viridiplantae; phylum Streptophyta; class Polypodiopsida; order Polypodiales; family Pteridaceae; genus Ceratopteris; species Ceratopteris richardii. The sequence goes on along the minus strand of CM035414.1, from coordinate 12,089,379 downwards.
TATAATTCCACGCTCTCGGCGCTTGCTTCAAGCCATACAAAGCTCTCTTGAGCTTGCACACATGTTCTGGATACCTTTTATCTCTGAATCCTTGAGGTTGTTCCATGAACACATCATCTGAAATATAACCATTCAGAAAAGCATTTTTCACATCTAACTGACATAACTTCCAACCTTTGCTCGCAGCAACAGCTATGAGTGTTCTGATAGTTGTCATCTTTGCTACTGGACTATAAGTCTCATCATAATCAACTCCATAAGTCTGAGCAAACCCTTTGACAACTAGTCTAGCTTTGTATCTAGACACACTTCCATCTGCAAATCTTTTGGTCTTGTAGACCCATTTGCATCCAATAATCTTCTGGCTATTTGGTTTAGGAACTAAATCCCATGTTTGATTTTCTACCAATGCATCATGTTCTTCCTGCATAGCTTTTTCCCATTTTTCCTTACCTTTTGCCTCTTCATATGTAGAAGGGTCTTCATCTGCTTTCACTATGTAAGCATAATCTTTCGTAGCCAAAAATGAAGTATCATAACTGTACCTTGTAGGTTGCCATCTATTTCTTGATGACCTTCTGAGTTCTCCGGTCCTTGAGGTTTCTGGTTCTTCACACTCAGGATCAAATCTTGGCCTTTCTTCAGCCTCTTCCTGCACTTCATAATTTTCTTCTTCATCAATTATTTGAATCTTTGATTTACCTTTCTTCTGATTCACTTCTTCTTCATCACCTGTATTGTTATTAACTGTTCCTGTATACCAAGAACTTTGCTCATCAAACGTAACATCTTTCGAGACCAGAAAATGTTTTGTGGATGGATTCCACAACCTGTATCCCATCTGTCTGTCATCATAACCAATGAAAACATATTTTTCAGCTTTAGGCTCCAACTTATGTCTTAATTGTGATGGCACATATGCATATGCCACACATCCAAATACTCTGCAATGATCCAGGGTAGGTCTTTTACCCCACCAAGCTTCATATGGTGTCATACCTTGCAAGGCTTTGCATGGTAACCTATTGACCAAGTAAGTAGCTGTGTTTACAGCTTCAGCCCACAAATAATTAGGGCACTTTTTCTCATTCATCATGGACCTCGCAAACTCAACAATAGTCCTGTTCCTTCTTTCTGCAACACCATTTTGTTGAGGAGAATATCTGCAAGTAATTTCCCTTTTTATACCTGCATTCCATAAGTAGTCACTGAACTCGTTAGAGAAATATTCTCCCCCTCCATCTGATCTTAGTCTCTTCAGTCTATGACCTGTGGTTCTTTCTGCATACGCATGATAATGTCTGAATGTATTGAATACTTCTGACTTATCTTTGATCACATAGATAGTGATCCATCTGGTAGCATCATCAACATAAATCACATAATATCTTGATCCACTTATACTGAAATCCTTTGATGGTCCCCACACATCTGTGTGTACCAACTCAAGCTTCTCTGAGTGCATAAAACCATGCTTGGTATAAGAATTCTTATGAGCCTTACCAAACTGACATGCCTCGCATTTGTATGTCATATGTTGACTTGCAACATTAGGCAATCCAAGCACCGAACCATTGTTGACCATATCTTTTATACCTCTTTCATTGAAATGTCCAAGCCTCTTGTGCCAAAGATCTAACTCAGAAATTTTCTGTCCTTCATATGTAAACATGGCCTGACCAATGTTACCTTGAATCTTCAGTGTAAATAGTCTTCCTTCTTTCTTTCCTGAAACAATCTGTTTATATCCCTGACTGGGATCTTCCACGTATACTCCTTCATTAGTGAATCTTACTTCATATCCTTTTTCAACAATTTGTCCTACACTTATCAAATTCTTAGGAATTGTAGGAACATACAGAACCTTACCCAATAAGGTACTGCCGTCTTTGGCTTTCACTGATCCAATCGACTGCACTTTATGCTTTGTGTTGTCACCTGTTTGAACAACATGATTAGAAACTTTATTCTCTAAATCAGTCACCAATGATATGTTTCCACTCAGGTGATTACTACATCCTGAGTCAATGTAGAAGACTCTTTGATCTTCATTCTGATTTTCACAAGTAGCATTCAATATCATTGTTGAATCTTCCTTCTGTTCTGAAGCGTAATTGTAGTAGGTATTGTTATACTGTTGACTTTGGAATCCTCTACCTGCATTTCTTCCAAAGTAACTCCTACCACCTCTTCCTCTGAAATTTCCTCTTTGATTTCTGCCACCTCTTCCTCTTGCATTGTAGCTTTGACTATATCCATTATTACTTTGAGTATTGTGCCAACAATCATTAGCTAAATGATTTGTCTTACCACAAATCCAGCAGGCTTTGCCTCCATCTTTGTTGTTTCTGCCTTTTCCTCTACCTTTGCCACTTCCTCTTCCTCTTAGGAAGTTGGCTTGGCTAGTGGTTCCTTCATCTTCATTTGCTTGTTGCTTTCCTTTGCTATTCTTCTTTTTATCTTTCGAGTACATTGCGTGACCTGCACTCTTGTCACCATCTCCTTTAACATCATTCTCAAATGTTAGCATATGACCTAACAACTGATTTAAATCTGGAGTGAAATGATCAAGCGATAACTCCGTAGACAAAATAAACGGCTTCCATTTGTCATCACCTCTTAAGCCTGTAAGAATTTGCCTTACCAATTTATCCTCTTCGATATCTTCATCAACAGCACCTAATGCATCTGCAATGTCTTTCATTCTTGTCACATAGTCTGAAACGGACTGAGAAGCCTTCTTCTTGAAGGTTGTAAACTCCGCCCATAAGGATGCCTTTCTTGACTTAGTAGTATTCTGGAAATGCTCCTCCAAAGCATTCCAAATGTCCGTTGCACTTTCAAGACCTCGAATATGAGGTAACAAGTAATCATTTACTGCCATATAGATAATGCTTCTAGCTTGCGCATCTTTCTTCATCCAGTTTTTCAGATCTGCTAACTCTTCCCTAGTCGGAACACTAGGATCTTTGAACTGTGGCTTTTCTTCTTCTCCTGTGATATAAGCTATCAAATCTTTGCTCATAAGATGAGCTTCCATCCTCATTGACCATGCAGGATAGTTTTCCCTATCCAGTTTCTCTATCTGTAGAGAATCTCCCATCTTGTGTCTTCCTGTGTATTAAAACTTCAACCTTTATGAATAATGTATGTACCTTTACTTCAAATTGGACTCCGTTTGTCTTTCTTGATGCCGTATGATCTCTTCTTCAGGTTTCGTCTTCAAACTTTCACCTTTTAGTTCTTCGGTTGTTGAATTCTTTGTAACCGCAGCAGTCGGGAACCTCCTTTCTTTGATTTTGGTGTCTCCAGTTCTAAAACTACTGTACCTGGCTCTGATACCACTGTTGAGATACCACTTCTGCTCTGATACCACTGTCGGAGAGTGTTAATCTCCTTCAGAATAACCTACTCTTGTGATTAGAGCACCTCTATACCAAGAGTAAGTCAAAACTTCACAACACAAACATTCTGCTGCATGATTTCTTTAAATTAATCTTCACAGGTTACTTTTGTCTGAAACTGTTATTCTGAACAGTCGACTTTACACCTGTAACTTCTAAGACTTGGTTCTCCTTGAATAGAACCCGTTTAAGCAAATGCTTCTGGTTACGAATAGCTTATCTTCTAACTTAAAGATTAAGCCCTCACTCATGCAAAACTTTAAAGTATGCACTGAGAAATGATCAAAACATTGATCACCGAAAATGCGCCTGTTTCAGTAAACTTTGAACACTCAACACATATGAATGTTCCTACTGACAATTCTCGGTTTCTGTTTACAATTAAACTCTGAAACTTAAGCTATAGATTGATTAACTATAGACTTAGATATCCTCAAAAGGATTTCACAAATCATCTAACACAGACGAAGAACACACAGAAATTTCGGCGCAACTTTTCTTCGATTACTCAGAAAGTTACAGTTGAGTGATGAGAGGAAAACTCAACTAACTTTTCATATGTCTAATGACATCTAACTTCACATTCTCTCATTCTATGTCTCTATGCCTCTCATTCTTCCTTCTCTTGTCTTAGCCTTCTTGGCCTACCTCTCATACTACGCGCCTCGGCATTTTCAGGTATTTATAGATAAATTTGTACAAGCTTATAACGCGGACTATACTACTGTACATATGTGTACAACTTTTTCCCGGTTCTTCTTCCAAGCTTCAAAATTTGTTCTTTTCTTCCTCCTTTCATCCTTCAACTCTTCATGAACTGAAATCTGTAAAATTGATCTATTCCGGTAACATTCCGGTGACTTTCCTGTGACCTTCCGGTACTGTTCCGGTGACCTTTCGGTGATCTTCTGGTGACCTTTTTTAAGAAATTTTTACTGAAGTCTCTGCGGACTTAAAGACCTTCAATTGTTGATTGTCTTGCACCAACACCAACCTCAAGTCGCTCCTCCTGGCGATGCTGGTCTACCCAGGAAGCACGTTCCCGAGCTTGTTCGCCTTGGCACTTACTTTGCTTTCTCCAAGAGCTCTCGATGATCCTGTAAGAATCCCAAGTTTAGCTTCAAGTTGATCCTTCAATTGACAGACAATTTATTTCAGACACTTTTTTAATGACCGTTGTTCCCCCTTCTGTATTGCTAAAAATTTCCTCTAGAGCTCCCTTAGTGTTCCTACCCCTCAGTGTAGTATATGCCACGAGCTTTCCGACAAGCCCTAGAGCTCAAAAAATGGATTTCGTATGAAAAATTTATGACCGTTCAGGGTTTAGGGGGTTAACCAGACAAACAGAACCTTTCAGGAGTTTTAATGCATTTTTCTAAGGCCTTTGCAAGTGTGTGAGTATTTGAGAGTGCAAATATGCCCAAAATTTAGCCTAAATTTCCAAAAAATTTACCCCTTAATTTTTGCCGAAAATGTCTGTCTATCGCGATAGATGGTGTCTGTCGCGATAGACACAAACTGTCATGGGGGGCTGTCTGTCGTGATAGATGGTGTCTGTCGCGATAGACGGTGTCTGTCGCGATAGAGTGGTCTATCGCGATAGACGGTGTCTGTCGCGATAGAGTGGTCTGTCACGATAGACGGTGTCTGTCGCGATAGACGGTGTCTGTCGCGATAGACGGTGTCTGTCGCGATAGAGTGGTCCGTCGCAATAGACGGTGTCTGTTGCGATAGACGGTATCTGTCGCGATAGAGTGGTCTGTCACGATAGACGGTGTCTGTCGCGATAGAGTGGTCTGTCGCGATAGACGGTGTCTGTCACGATAGACGGTGTCTGTCGCTATAGACGGGATCTATCGTGGGTCTCTGTCTGTCGCGATAGAGTGGTCTGTCGCGATAGACGGTGTCTGTCGCGATAGACGGGGTTTATCTTGGGTCTCTGTCTGTCGCGATAGAGTGGTCTGTCGTGATAGACGGTGTCTGTCGCGATAGACGGGGTTTATCATGGGTCTCTGTCTGTCGCGATAGAGTGGTCTGTCGCGATAGACGAGGTCTGTCGTGGAATTTGGTCTGTCGCGATAGACGGTGTCTGTCGCGATAGACGGGGTCTGTCGCGATAGATGGTGTCTGTCGTGATAGACTGAAAAAACACAAATTTTTGAGAAACTTCTAGTGATTTGGAGTGCTCTAATGGTGTAGGTTACCATGCCAAACACGCATTCACAAAATCTTAAGTTTTTCTGTCTGTCGCGACAGACAGAGGTCGTCGTCCCGAGACCTGTGCAGAGTCTGTCGTACCTGCGCACACTGCTGGAGAAGGTGGTACAGCTAGTTCCTGCAACAAAAGCTCAAAAACAAACCAAAAACAGATAGCATGCAAGCTCTCTCTCGCTCTCTCTCACAATGAAATGAGGGAAATGAGGGAAATGAGGTGGGGAGTGTAATATGACCAAAAAACTGAAATTTTTGTGGAGATGGAGATGGAGGTGGGAGATGGTGGGGATGATGATGGTGATGATGGTGATGCGAAAGTAAGGAAAGAATGAAGAAAAATAAAGAAAAGGAAGGATATTACCTATAACTCCACTGTCTCAACTCGACGTCTTACCATCACACGCTCGTCCTCGAAGCTCTCTCCCCGGCAACGGCGCCAAATTTGGTGTCACTCTAGCACAATGGTGAGTACCAATGTGAGAAGATTCACCTCATAATTGTCAATCCGTGGAGACGTGAGGACTAGTATGAAGACTATGAGCAAGTGAAGGCACAAGTGTGTGAGTGAGAAGCACACAAGCATGCACACACATACACACACACGCGCACACAAGGCAAGAACAAGGAGAGGAACAATGGAGTTCTTTGCATTAGTCAAAAAGTCTCTTACATAAGCTCAATTCACAAACAATCTAACCTCAAAAATGAGCTCTCTAGCTCTTTTTATAGTTTTCTAACTAGCTTTGGTCTTGTCCAGACCTAGTGTCCGGCCTAGTTAAAAATTAGGTTCTAGAGCCTATTTGAGGGCTCAAATAGAGTCTAAAAATTATGAAAATTGATATGTAGCTAGTTCTAATACTCCTCAAGCTCGAGGACTCCTCGGCTTGCACAAAATGGAGTCTATTCTACCAAAAACGGAATTTACAATGTTTGTGTAGTGATTAAAATCACTTGAGTTGTAAATGGTCCATGGAAAAAATGATTGGGCCTTGTTTCCGTATTGTGCATGACTCCTCCGTTGCGCTAGTATGCTCTTCATCTGACTTGTATGCCAACAGGGTACATTTCATGAAAGAGGAGAGTGAGGTGTTCACTCACTTCCAAAATTCCAAGGCTATGGTGGAAAAGCAGATATCGAAGTATATTCAGACACTACGATCTGATGGAGGAGGTGAATACATGTCAAATGAGTTCAACACTTTTTGAAAAATTCATGGAATTCGATGTCAATTTTCATGAAAGTAAAACCCACAAAAAAATGGCATTGCAGAATGCAAAAATAGACATATTGCAGCAATAGAAAGAGCCTTGATGGATGAGAAGAATATGCCTCATTATTATTGGGTAAAAGCTATGCATAATGCTGTATAAATCATGAAACATTTTGGCTCTATTGCATATGTGCATATTCTAGAGGAGTTGAGAAGGAAGCTTGATCCAAAAACCAAAAAAATGTATCTTCATTGTGTTCTCCCTTAAGCAAAAGGCATATAAATGTTATAACCCACTCACACAATAGATAAAGGTAAGAAAAGATGTGGTATTTGATGAAATGTCAAGCTTTTTTGCGGATGCCAAAGAAGGACTGAATCTTGAACCAAATAACAAAGAAAATGCTAAAAAATCAAGTGCGAAATCTCAAGTTGTGAGTGGACCAGATGTGTCACCAAGCAATAGTTCCAACTCAAATCCATGGAGTGGAAGATTGCGTAGAAATTTCAGTCCAGCAAATTCATCAAATACATCCAAGAAAGTTAAAGAAAAGCTTTTTGCTGGTAGTAAAACACCTACAAGTTTTGAAGACATTGATGGAGATTCAAGAGGTTTAGAAAAGAGCCTCGATGAAGAACTTGGATTGCCCTCTATCAAGACTCCAAGAGTAAGAAAGGCACATGTAGGTGATACAAGGAGAAGTGATCCAAGACCAAGAAGACTTGAAAGGATGCAGAATTCCGTGCAATGATTGACATATGATAGTTACATGGATCATTATTGTGCCTACATGACAAAGGTAATATAAGATGTTGAATCCTCTTGTTTGAAGATGCAATCGGAAATGCAGATTGGAAAAAAGCTATGGATAAGGAGATGGCTGCACTTTATGGAAATGATGCATGAAAACTGGTTCCATTGCCGCAAGCAAAGAAATCCATAGGCTACAAGTGGTTTATAAGGTAAAGCATAATGTTGATGGTAGTAAATGCAGGTATAAATCACGGTTGGTAGCGAAAGGATATGCAGAGGCTGTTGGAACTCAAAGTCAAGCACAAGCATGGAAGCACATCAGAAAGGTGGAAACACACAAGAAGAAGGAGCACGTAGGGAGCTCCATGAAGTAACTGTCAACTTTTCATAAGAATCCCCTACAAAAATAGTGATTTCCATCACTAAAATCATTGTAAATACCATTTTCTATTTTGGTAGCTCCATTTTGTGCAAGCCGAGGAGTCCTCGAGCTTGAGGAGCATTAGAAGTACCATCGTACCAAATTTCATAATTTTTAGACTCCGTTTGAGCCCTCAAATAAGCCCTGGAACCTAATTTTTAACTAGGCCGGACACTAGGTCTGGACAGGGCCAAAACTAGTCAAAAAACTATAAAAAGAGCTAGAGAGCTCATTTTTGAGGTTAGCTTGTTAGAGAATAGAACTTTTGTAAGAGAACTCTTTGCAATCTAAGCTTTCCATTGTTCCTCTCTTTGATCTTACTTTGTGCGCGTGTGTGTGTATGTGTGTGCATGTTTGTGTGCTTTCACTCACGCACTTGTGCTTTCACTTGCTCGTGGTCTTCATACCGGTCCTCACGTCTCCACGGATTGACAAGTAAAGGAGGTGGTGCTTACGCTTGAGCTACACCAAATTTTGGCGCCGTTGCCGGGGAGAGAGCTTCGAGGACGAGCGTTGTGATGGTAAGATCGTAGATTTGCGACGTTGGAAGGTAAAAAAATTGTCATTTCAGTTCATTTTCTGTTTTTTTCCTCTTCATCTTCATCATCATCATCATCTCCACCTTCTTCCATCTTCTTCTTCATAGAAATTTCTTGTTTTTTAGTGCATTTTCACCATTTTCATACCATTTTTCATGCATTATTGTGTGGGAAGGAGTTAGGAGAAGCAAGGGAGAGCAAGCGCTGTGTTTTTTTCATGATTTTCTGCTCATACGGAGCTCGCCATAGCCGGCGCTCAGAAATTTGAATTTCCCGCCAAAAAACACGATTTTGTGATGAAAATCGCGATTCTGTGAAAATTCAAAATTTTTTGAAAAATCACGATTTTCAGTTTTCCCGCCTAAAAGTTGGTTGAAAAAAATCGCGATTCTGTGTTTTTCTCAAAAAAACACGATTCTCTGCTCAAAATCGCGATTCTCAAAAAAACACGATTCTCTGCTCAAAATCGCGATTCTCACCAATCACGATTTTTAGCAAAAACACGATTTTGTGAAAAAGGCGATTCTGTGAAAACACGATTTTTTGCTCAAAATCGCGATTTTCAAAAAACACGATTTTGTGCTCAACATCGCGATTTTCATGTGAAAAATACGATTTTCAAAAACACGACTCTCTGCTCAAAATCGCGATTCTCACCAATCACGATTTTCAGCAAAAACACGATTTTGTGAAAAACACGACTTTCTGCTCAAAATCGCGATTCTCACAAATCACGATTTTCAGCCAAAAACACGATTTTGAGAAAACACGAATTTTTGCTCAAAATCGCGATTTTCAATTCACGATTTTCTGCACAAAATCGCGATTTTCATGTCAAAAACACGATTCTGAGAAAACACGATTTTCAGTCAAAAACACGATTTTGTGAATCACGATTCTCTGAGTCAACATCGCGATTTTCAGAAACACGATTTTGTGATCAACATCGCGATTTTCAAATCACGATTTTCTGCTCAAAATCGCGATTTTCAAAAACACGATTTTGTGCTCAACATCGCGATTTTTTTTTGACTTCACAGCATCGCGATTTTCAGAAAGTTCACAAAATCGCGATTTTCTCCAAAGGTCCTGTTTGCCTGTTTTGACCCCCAGGAGCCTGATTTGTCATAACTTTCTCATCCAAAGTCCATTTTTTGAGCTCTATAGCTTGTTGGAAAGCTCGTTTCAAATCCTACACGATCTCAACTGTTTTTTTCAAGAATAATGCATTGATTTTGAGATAGGATAATTTGAAGTTGACCCTCAGGTGGGACTAGGGAACCAAGGGGGCTCTAAAGAATTTTTGAACCATACCAAAGGGAAAATTTGGATTCTTGACTAAAGCTTATGAACCTGAGATCTGGTAGACACTTAGGCAAGGATAAACAAAGCATTAGATCTTCTGAGGCTAGTGTCAACCATACATCCAAGTCTTGGGCACAACAACTAAGTGGTCATCTTTTACTCAGATCAGACACAAGTGATTCAGAAATGTCTTTTAGTAGGGGAAAACCTGCAGGTGGCTCAGGGACTGCCCATCTACAAACACCGGAAGGTCCCTATAAGACACAGTTGGAATATATTCGGACCAACCAATTAGGTGCTCGCATCTATGAGGATGGTCTGAGGCGATCAGTGGTCCAACTCAAAAATCCAGATCAATCCTTTGGACTTGAACACCCGGTGGTCAAGTTCGAAGAGGGTTCATACATTGATAAGGAAGGAACCATGTATGTGGTTACCAACCAACCCGATAGGACCGATGAGTTTGGAAATATCATTCATGAGAATGAGATAGGAGACCTAGAACAAGGAAATATAGGACAAGGACCCCAGACTCCTAGAGGCAAGTCAGTTTTGACCCTAGTGATCACTCCAGACTGGATCCCTCAAGACAACAAAAGCATAGAACTATTTTTGAATAGAGAAACAGAGGAAGCCTTTTGGAGATTCAAGCCAGAACAACCTAGCCAATTGGGCATAGTCATCATCTACGAGTTCAAGGATCCAGAGATACCAGGAAAGGTTGTCTACCTGGATAACACATTAGAGAAAATTTTCTTGGTAACAGAACATGATAGACATGCATATACTTGGAAGAATGAATTGATTTTCCCCCCACCAAGATCCAATGTTTCCCACGGCCTCCAAGGAGTAGGGTCATTCCAAGCTCAGGAAGCCCAGAGAGAAAGAACTAGAGAGAGACCGGAGGTAAGTTTTGCACACACAGTGGGCAGGAATAGGTCAGGATTTGAACATGAAAGACCTGGAAGAGAGAGATATCAAGCACATAGGCAACAAAGAGACGATCATGATTTCCCATTGTTTAGACCAAGAGAGCACTCAAGAACCCTTAGACCCTCTCAAGTGGTTAAGACAATGAAGAACTACTTTGATGGATTTGGAGATCCTTATGATCATGTGGCGGAGTTCAAACAAGTGCTAAGAGCTGAACAGGTTGAAGACTTGTTCACCCAGTTCGAGGCATTTGGTTTGACTCTTAAGGGGACTGCCTTAGCTTGGTTTCAACCTCTAAACAGTCGCAACTATAGAGAGATAGGTGAGCTTCTAGAAGAATTCATTGTAGAATTTTCCAAGAGTGGTATCAGACATAACACATCATCCTTGATCCATAGCTTCAAGCAAACACCCCAAGAAACAGTGCGACTTGCAGGAAGAAGGTTTAGACAGTACTTGGAAAGATGCCCTGTACCAGAATTACCCACATCAGCCAAACAAGTGGCACTGTTTTTAGATGGCCTATTGAGCACAAAATTAAGGTCATATGTATACTTGAAAGAGCCTAGATCCATAGAAGAGTGTATACGGATGTGCATTGACATAGAAGACAACTTGGGTGAGGAGTTAGGACTATCCAAACTCTATAAGGACTCTGATAGTTCTACAAGTCATACCTCTAGAGCCTCCACTGAGATAGATGAGATAGCTGAGCAGGTGGCCAAAAAGCTAGGAGTTCAAAATAGACAAATGCCAAGGGTCACCCCAGTGAAGCGATGTTATGCATGTGGAGGAGATCACATGGCTAATGGTTGCCCGTTGACGACTCAACCCCAAGGAAACCCTAATGCTCTATATTGCACCATTGAGAGAAAATACACAAATCATACGGCCCAAGATTGTCCCTATAACAGGCAGGCTGTTAGACAAAATTATCAGCAACCTTACCAGCAGGGTAGGTATCAGAATCAGTACCAACAGCCATATTATAGGCCACAACAATATCAACCTCAATACCAGCAGCAATATCACGCACCATATAGGCCACAACCTGTCTTGGGAAACCAACCACCAGCTCCAGCCAACGTGATTCCAGTCAAGTATGCTGTGGGAGAGGAAAATCCAAATAGAGCTTTGGTGCCACTAACCCCATTGATACCAGATAATGACTCTCATGCCCATAGTTCAGACTACTCCCATGAAGGTAGTCCACATGCTTATTACACAGAGTCACCTGAACATAGTGAGATTTACTCGTATCAATATGAGGCACCACCTATGGAGCAAAATTGGGAGCCAGAATACTCCAATGTCATGTACACAAATCCTAACCCTAGGCCCCAGTTGAGACAAATGAGACCACAAGCCCCTAGAGGATCTTGTTTTAGATGTCAAGGTGATCATTTCATTCGTGACTGTCCCCACCCACCATCTCCGAGCCAAGGACAGGCTATCACAATACAGGCTTTTTGTCCTGATTGTGGCAAAGACCATCTCCCCAGAGATTGTCCAAGAAACCCCTCTAGTGCACCCAAGATTACACCCATTAATGTGGTAGGCTTAGTGGCAGATCCAAGTTCAAGTAGTAGCAATGTGGCTCCTATACAAGCTGTCACTAGAGCACAAGCCTTAAAACAGGATAAACCAGTAGAACAATCAGAGTCGAGTGAATCGGGAGAGCCTAGTAAGAGGAAAACAAGAACATGGAAGGATACGAGAGAGAAGGCCAATCGTAAGTGGAATAAAAAGTTATCGGAACTAGAAGAAAGCTTAAAAGAAGCGAAAACAAAAATAGAAGACATTGCATCTCAAAGCCCCTCGCATGCCGAAACTCCATCCACTCCACCTCATCCCACCCCACCACCCATTGTAAATAGACCGCAACCAGGGTCTGTTCTGGAAGATCCAACCCCAGAAGGCTTGGACATGATGTTCAAGGCCTACCAGGCTCGACTTCAAGAAGGGCCTACAGCGGCAAACCTAGACAAGAGTTACCCCAGAGCAGATTTAGAGATTGAACGGATGAAAATGTGCATGAAGATGGTAGAACAAGCTCAAGCCATACTTGAGACTAGTCAAAAGTTCAATCAGACAAACTCTATCAAATCAGATTTGCATTTCCAGGGCTTACTAGAAAGATTAGAGCAATTGGTAAACAAACCACAAGTTTCTTTACCTCCACAGGCTCAACCAGTTATTGAAAGAGGAAGCTCACCACCAATGGGAGCTTATGTTCCTAATTCCACGGATCCAGGAATACCTCCTTCAATTCAACAGTACTCTCAAGAATTCTTGCGGGAAATACAAGAAGAGAAATGGGCCAAGGAGAAGGGTAATTCCCCTCCTATTCCGGAGATTGATGATCTTCATGATCAATTTCCCCAAGACATTCCATCTATTTACGAAGATGAAGCAGAACAAGAAGACGAAAGATTAGATTTTGAATCTAATACCTTAGAAGAACTGCCTCAATTTCCAGGCCCATGGGAATCTGAATCTCTCCAGATTAGAGCTCCCACAATACTAGTAAGAAATGAAGACTCAGTGGTTCCAAGGAACACGGATGTCGTGAAGAACACTAAGGTTCAGTGTCATCTCACTGTAGAAGAGCTGCTCAAAGCAAAACCTGAGCTCTGGAATCATGTGAAGGATCAGGTTCCAGAACTTGATTCCAACATGCCAAAAGCAGGCTCCAAGCAAAGGGTACCAGAGATACCTCTAGACAAAATAGGGGACATGTGTGAGGGTGAAGAAGGTAATACTTATCTTCCCATCACCTACCAAGGTTACACAACCAAAGCAATCATAGATTCAGGTGCTGGTGTTGCTATTGCGACCACCTCCTTGTGGAAGCAATGGGGCAAGCCCACATTAAGACCAACTAGAATGAAGCTTCAAATGGCTGATGGTCATTTTGAAAGACCTCTAGGATTGCTAGAAGGGATCACTCTAACCACTTGTGGTGTAGAGTTTGAGCACACATTTGCTATATGTGACTTTGAGAAAAATAATGTCTATGAGATGATCCTAGGAAGACCCTTCCTACGACAATTGCAAATAGTACAGGATTGGGGAACTAACTCCTTGTACTTACAGCACTTAGGGGTTACCACCAAGGTCAATTTGAAGGATTACACCTTCAGAGATGTACCACCCCTACAGTGGAATTCTATCCACAAAGTGAAAGAAGATTCCATCTCTGTGCATTCTGAAAGTTCACCTGATCCATCATGGCTGCATGAAGATACTCATTTGTGGATGTGCAAAGTCGCAAAGGAAGAGGAAAAACGTTTAAAGGCAAGGGAAGAAGGAACTTCACTAGGAGATAGACCAGTTAGAGACCCAGCCTACACACCGATGATCTTTCCAGATGAGGAGTTTGAGCCTCATGGCTGGCCAGAAATCTTAGCCACCATGGACATCGCTGTCAAAGAGGAACAATGGACACCTCATTGTGATGAGGAGGGTTATGATATCTCAGTGTTCATGTGTCAACCCCTGCTAGAAGAATGTGACCCTAGTGATGTCATAGAAGAAGAAGAGAATGACGATGATTTGGAGTCTATTGTGATGGATAGTTGCTTTAACTCAGAGCAGCACTATCTAGAAGATATAGGAGTGTTCACCCAGAAAGAAGAAGAACCTCTCACAAGTATTAAAACAGTAAGCTCAAAGGATGGAAGTGAGAGTAGTCAAAAGAAAAAGAAAAGAAAAGCAGTGAAACAAGAAAAGGAGGAATCATTGTTTGAAGTACCAGAAAACTTCAAGAAATATGAAGTTGACGACCGCAAAATTCTGGTACGAATGCCTAAGAGAGAGGCCATCATAGGAGAATCATATGATAATAAAGAAAAGACCAAGAAGATTGTAGTGACCATTGAAGAGAACGAAGAGAGATGCACATATATAGGAGATGATCTAAGTGCAAGAGAAGAAATGGAGCTCATAGCTCTATTAAGGGAATATAGGGATGTGTTTGCATGGCACTATAGAGACTTGAAAGGGGTAGATCCAAGAATTTGTTCTCATACTATCCCCATGACTGCTGATGCTAAGCCCACCAAACAGAAGCCCTACACATATAATGATACCTATGCAGCCAAAATCAAAGAAGAAATTGATAGGTTGATTGAGGCTGGATTCATCTATGAGATTGAGCATACCGAATGGGTGTCCCCCATTGTTGTGGTACCCAAGAAGAACGGGAAGTTGCGAGTGTGTATTAACCTTAAAAAAGTTAATGCCGCTACGATTAGAGATAGTTATCCACTTCCAATCACAGAACACCTTTTGGAGCGTGTTGCAGGCAAGGAAGTTTATAGCTTCCTTGATGGATTTTCAGGTTACAATCAAGTAGCCATTGCCCCAGAAGATCAACACAAAACAGCTTTTGCTACAGAGTGGGGAATCTTTGCATTTCGGGTGATGCCATTTGGGCTCACCAATGCACCTGCAACATTCCAAAGGCTCATGTGTCATGTCTTCAAAGAGTTCTTGCGAAAGAGCTTAGAAGTGTATGTGGATGATTTATGTGCTCATTCCCAAGAAAGACGGGTTCACATCCCTGAACTCAGACAAATCTTCAACAAGTGTAGAGAATATCGAGTGTGTCTGAACCCAGAAAAGTGTGTGTTCATGGTGCGTCAAGGTAAAATCCTCGGTCATATTGTTTCTAAGAATGGAATCTCAACGGATGAAGATAAGGTACGAGCCATAGCGGAGCTGCCAAGGCCAAGGAATGTTAAAGAGGTACAAGCCTTTATGGGCCATTGTGGATATTACCGTAGGTTTATCCACATGTACGCGATCATAGCTAGACCCCTTTATGCCTTGTTGTCTAATTTTGAGTGGAACGACGAATGCGAGAATTCTTTCAATGAACTGAAGAAACGTTTGTGCACAGCACCAATACTGACCACTCCTGATTGGAATAAACCATTCCATGTCCATGTGGATGCATCCAATCATGCCATAGGATGTGTGCTTGCACAACCCACAGGTGAAGGGAATTTAGATTTGCCCATAGCATATGCTAGTAGACAACTAAACCCAGCCGAAAGAAATTATACCACAACCGAGCGAGAAGGGTTAGGCATGGTATATGCTGTAAAGAAGTTTAGACACTATTTATTGGCCAACAAGTTCAAGTTCTTCACTGATCATCAAGCTTTGTTATATTTGGTCAATAAACCTTGCAACACTGGACGCTTAGTAAGATGGTTCCTCTTACTAATGGAGTATGACTTTGAAGTTGTTGTCAGGAAAGGTAGAACCCACCTTCGGGCAGATCACCTTTCTCGCATTACTTCAGGAGAGTCACCACAAGGAGTGTCTGATGAACTACCTGATGCTTATCTGTTCAATTTGGAAGTTGTTCCTAAATGGGCAAATAAGTTGGTACCAGTCCTAACCTTCGGCCCTGCAAATAAGAATGTGAAAACATCACAAGAAGAAATTGTAAAATCACAAAAATATCACATATTGGCAGGAAGCATGTACAAACAAGATACTGAGGGTGTATTAGCTTGTTGTGTCGAGGACGATGAACATAGTAGTTGGTTGCAGCAAGCTCATGAGGGATTGCTAGGAAATCACTATTCTAAACAACGAACATTGCAGAATTTGAAACGTTTAGGAGTGTATTGGCCTAGCATGGACAAAGAAATACATGAGTGGATCAAGAATTGTCCAATGTGCAGAGAGAGACCACCAGTGGAGCATGCGACCCTTTATCAAGTATCATTAATTCCAGATTGGAGTGCTCCATTGGTAGAGTTTATGAGATCGGGAAAATTACCCAAAGAGGCTAGTCTAGCAAGAAGAAGAAGCATGGAGCAAGAGGCTCAAGGCTATGCCCTAGTAGGAGACAACCTATACCGAAGAGGCAAAGATGGTTACTTAAGACTGTGCCTTCACGAATCAGATTATTTGAAAGTCTTAGAAACTGCACACAGCAGTGTTGCAGGTGGACATTTTGGTCCTGACCGAGTGATCAAGACCATTCTATTCTCAGGACTTTGGTGGCCCACTCTTCATATGGATGCACATACCTATGTGAAGAAATGTGACACATGCCAACGTGCACAATATCCAATGAGAAAAGACGAGATGCCCTTGAGGCCAATGATGGGAGGACGTGCATTTTCGAAGTGGGGCATAGACTTCATAGGTCCTATTAACCCCCCAGCTAGAAACTCCCATGCAGAGTACATCATTGTAGCCACAGATTACCTTACAAAGTGGGTAGAAGTCAAAGCCACAACAAAGAATGATGCTCAGACTACGGCTAAGTTCTTATTCGAGAATGTGTTCACGAGATATGGACTACCAATAGAGTTGGTGAGCGATAGAGGCACACACTTCTTGAATGAAGTCATTGAAAATCTTCTCCAAGAATTCTTGGTGATACATAAGAAATCCGCCCCCTATCATCCACAAGCCAACGGACAAGCCGAGAGTACCAATAAGATCCTCTGTAACGTATTGACAAAACTGGTGAATAATAAACGCTCTGATTGGGACAAACAACTTCATCATGCTGTTTGGGCTTATCGAGTTGCCTACAAAACGGTACTCAACGCCACCCCATTTCAGATGGTCTTCGGACAGAACGCTGTGCTACCATTAGATTTCTTAATCCCTGCCTTAAAAGTAGCACAAGAGTATGAGTGGAATGGGCATGAATTGTCCTCTAGGATCTTTGATCTCGAACGCTTGGGTGAAACGAGGCTACGAGCGGCAGCAGGCATCTACGCTGCAAAGAAGAGGCAAAAGGCATACTTTGATGCACACATCAAGGATAAGGGATTGAAAGAGGGAGATCTAGTGTTGGTATACACACTAAAACAACATGCCCGTAAGTTGGAAAAAAGAGGATATGGACCTATGATCATTAATAGAATTTCCACTAGTGGTGCAGTTCAGTTGGCCACTCTAGAAGGAGATATCTTGCCAAACTATATTAGTGGCTGTAGAGTCAAGCTATATCAAGAACCTCTTACTGAGGATATGCTAATGAGACTCAACACTGCGAAGAAGCGAAAAGAAGAAGAGTTAAGAGTGAGAGAAGAAGCACAGGAAGAGGCCAGAGAGCGTATTAGGCAAAATAAGTTAAGGCGATTAGGCCTAGATGTCAACTCAAAAGCCCCAAAATATCACATGGATATGTGTCAAAAGTCAGGCATTGCGACTTCTCAGGTCATTGACCGAAGACCCTTTGTGACCATAGAGATAGGACAAGGGAAGGGTGCAAGGACGGTGAAAGCATTGATTGACTCAGGTGCAGCAAGTAGTGCAGTTAAACTTTCCTACTGCCAAGACTTGGGGTTGAACATCAATCCCATAGAAGCTTATCTCATAGGATTGGGAGGTGTGGAAACCCCTTGTTTGGGCGAGGTGGAACTTCCCATCTACCTTCAAGATGTTCCAATGAAAGTCAAAGCGCTAGTATGTCAAGATGAGAACCTTACAGAACCACTTGTCTTGGGTCAAGATTGGATCTATGACCATGCAGTTAACTTAAACCTAAGAAGTCAAATTCTTCAAGTTTGGGTACATGAACAATGCATTACATTAGAATTAGAGAACTGCATGCTCCTAGATCATGGCACCACACACTCTCTTAGTTCTTCCAAGACTAATCATATGAAAGAAGATGTTGTATGTGTCAAAAGCTCTATGATGCAGAAGGAGTCAGTCGTGGAAGACCAGGTTCGAAGGCGGGTGGATCTTTCTTCTTCTCCAAAGACTCAAGTAGCCACAGTAGTGAGCCCACCACACAAGCAAACACCACCGTTCACGACAACTGCTACATCAAATAGAAAGACACCATTCGGTAAAAAAGCGGTTCCGGGCATGAAGCAGATCTGGGTACGCAAAGGAGAGCAACCACCAGCCTTACCCCCACAAATCCCATCCATGCACACTAACCAAGCCAGAAGACGAAGGAAGCAGCTCAGACAAGCTCCGTCACAAGATATCCAACAAGTTTGGGTGCCTAAGAAGTTAGCTGCAGCTCAACAAGGGCAATTACAGATGTGGGTACCTAAGAAGATCCTACACCCACAACAACCTTTGTTCTCCCACATGCAAAAGGTTTCAACGAAGAGGCCAAAAAGAGAAAAGGGTAAGAACCACGTACAGAGACCAAAGGAAGATCAAATCAGCTCTTCAACATTAGTAGGAAGACATGCAAAAAGGATATGGGTTTGGAAGCCAAAAGTGCAAGTAGCCTCCACCGAACCAAAGCATCAACCACACTGGATACCACAGTTCAGAAAGCATCCAAAGAGAAAGACGCCTGAAGTGACCTCTACAGTGCCAAATGATGTTCTAAAATGGACTCCAATAAGGAGGATTACATCAGTTCGAGACTCAATGGATACCTCCACTAAGGCCGGCATCAACCTCCACAAATAACATCGAAAGCCTCGAACGAGCAACAACCATGTGCTCCTTGCACAACCCTGTCTTTTGCACCATTCAGGTCATGCATTTCCAAAGTATGCATTACTATAGGGCCACATTACACGGCCGTGCATAGACACACTTGAGAATCCCATGCACAAGAGCACAGTGACATATGTCGAACATTTCTATTGATACTAACTTTTGTGTTCTTGTTGTGTGATATCCTGTTCCTCAAAAAAAAAAAAAAAAAAAAAAAAAAAAAAAAAAGAGAGAGAAGTGGGAGAGAGCTTGTTCCCAGTGTGTCTCGGCCAGCAGTGAGATTATTGCTGCCTTATCTGGTAGAGGACAAGCATTTGGCATGAACATGGCATCTACAGCTATGATTTTCTCTTACCATGGTAGGAATGAAGAGCTTGAAGGTCCGCAACTTGCGTGATGCTTAACTACTTCATGTACCAGAGCATCCAAGGAGATATCTGCAAAAGGTAGTTCTGGAGGAGAAGACTCCTGCATATGGTGAGCTAAAGAGTATATGTGAAACACAGCTTGGTGTAGTTACCCGATGTTGCTTGCCAAGGAATATAAAGCAATTCAATTCTCAGTATTTCCTGAACCAGTATGGAACAGTAGCACTGGTGAATGGTCTATGTCAATCAGCATGGTAATCTCTTAGAAACCTGCACGTGTCCAATATTCCTCTGAGTGTCAATATAGGGAAGTGAACGTGCATGAGCCCAAGCTCAGAAATGCACATTGTTAGTGACAAATGTTGCTTTGAAAAGAGGAGAGGGGATCCACCACTCAAAAGATCTCATCAGTGGACAATCAACATGGACATTCATCAACAAGGTTCCATCCCAAAGGCCGAGTGTACAACACGAAGAGGCAAACATCCATCAACCTTCGCCATGGTAAGTATCTTTACTCTGGAAACACCATAACCATGATAGTTTAGGAAACCTCTTCGTCAGCATACCCTTGAGCACTTAGCTCAAGACCCACAATTTTTGCACCATACTTCTTCCAATGCATTTTCCAAGTAAGCATGCGTAGGGCTACATTACAAGGCCGTGCACAAGGCACATACTTTTTTCAACCCATGCACGAACACACTTACCCATCACTCAATATGGGTTATGAGTACTTGGCTTGACTACTATGAAGATCAACTTTGGAAGATCTAGAAAACATCAACGGAGACTCACAACGACACAGTCATGCTGGAATACAAGGCAGAAGCACATACCAAGAGACTACAACCTGCAAAGACTCACAGTGATAGATGAAGAACGTCGGACGACTTGTGTTCATACAGAAGGGACACTCCCTCTCAAGGCACTACTTGGAACAATCACTACAACAAGGGTCTGTCAGGGACGACAGACTCGAGAGGGGGGGGAGTGTTGGAACTCAAAGTCAAGCACAAGCATGGAAGCACATCAGAAAGGTGGAAACACACAAGAAGAAGGAGCACGTAGGGAGCTCCATGAAGTAACTGTCAACTTTTCATAAGAATCCCCTACAAAAATAGTGATTTCCATCACTAAAATCATTGTAAATACCATTTTCTATTTTGGTAGCTCCATTTTGTGCAAGCCGAGGAGTCCTCGAGCTTGAGGAGCATTAGAAGTACCATCGTACCAAATTTCATAATTTTTAGACTCCGTTTGAGCCCTCAAATAAGCCCTGGAACCTAATTTTTAACTAGGCCGGACACTAGGTCTGGACAGGGCCAAAACTAGTCAAAAAACTATAAAAAGAGCTAGAGAGCTCATTTTTGAGGTTAGCTTGTTAGAGAATAGAACTTTTGTAAGAGAACTCTTTGCAATCTAAGCTTTCCATTGTTCCTCTCTTTGATCTTACTTTGTGCGCGTGTGTGTGTATGTGTGTGCATGTTTGTGTGCTTTCACTCACGCACTTGTGCTTTCACTTGCTCGTGGTCTTCATACCGGTCCTCACGTCTCCACGGATTGACAAGTAAAGGAGGTGGTGCTTACGCTTGAGCTACAGAGGCTTATGGCATTGATTATGAGGAAACATTTAGCCTTGAAGCTAAAATGTCTACTATCAGAACACTTGTTGAGTCCAAGACGCGTCAAGGTTGTCAAAGGGAGTTCACGTGCAAAGTTTGGAAGAAATCAAACAAATCCATGGTAACAGTCAGAGTTGGTCAAATTTTGGAAATTAGGGAAAAAATTTCACTATTTCAATTTTGAAAGTGTATAAGAAGCTCCTTTTTTGGCCATTCTTTCTTTTGAAATTGATTTATGTGTATGGTTTTTTTGGTTCTCATCATGCATACATACCATCCACAAGGATCCATGCATATGAATTAAATTTTGAAAGTGTATAAGAAGCTCATTTTTTTGTACCATTCTTACTTTTGAAATCGATTCATGTTTTCTTTTGTTCTCATCATTCATGTTCATGGGTTTATCTTGTAGTCATACATTCCCCTTCCCATAATCAAATCATCACATCTCTCCTCTCCATACCCAACTTCACCTTCACCTTCACATTTAGATCACATAAACCTTCCAACACTCACTAGCTTCATACACTGTGCATGTGCAATGAGCGGACCCGATCCACCTGGATTGCGATCACCTTCACATTTGAACCTGATGTGAAATGCTTCACGGTGTTTGATTTTGATCCTATTGGGAGGTTTTGATCCATATCCTTTGTTGCATATTTTTCCTCATCATCATCATCATCATTTTTGAGTGTTGCACTAGATTTCTCATAATACCTTGCACATCTTTATCATGAAGTAAACACATTTGTGAGAGATCTAGAGCATCGTGCATCACTTGCATATTCACTTAAGATGGAGAAAGGATTCAAATCCCTTATTTTTGATTTAGAAGGCCAAATAATAGTCTTTTCTATGTTGATAGAGAAGGGAAAATTCAATGGCATCAACATTAGAAGCTACTTAGATTTTTTTGAAGAGAAAGCTATGATTTCTGGTCTTCCGGAAGATCTTTTGATAACATTCTTTGAAAGAATTGTTGATAGCTCTATCATAAACAATGTCACTCAATATGATAGTCTTTCTTGGGGTGATTTTTGAAAGGAGATGCTCAAACAATTCTGTCTCAACGACTATAGCCAACATAATCAGGATGGATTCTTACGATGGGTTAACTCCCCAAAGCCTAGTATCCCTATTACTCACTTACAAAATGAGTATATTAGATGCTATGAACAAATTCCTAATGAGGATAAGATTTGGAACCTGATCTTCTTATCAATTTTCTTAAGCTTCTTCATCCTGAAACTCGTGGCAAAGTTGAATGGCGATTAGAAGAGCCAGATAAGTTCTATGGTCTTATTGACAATTGGAAAAAAGTGCATAGAGCAGTAGAGGCTATAGCCTATAGACATGAAAGAAAATCCATGCTTTATGAGAAAACTAGACTTCCTCAAGCTAGCCTTTCACAAGCTAAGGAGCAAGTTAGAGAATAATCCCATGCTATTCTTTTTGACTCTACTCTTATTCCTCAAATGATGGAGCCTATTCAAGGTTTTAAGGTAGAGCCAAATAAAAGTGTAGTTGAACAATCTCAAGTGGAAATTCTCACTAAGCAAATGGAAAGTCGTATTGCTACACAATCCAATTTGGCCAAGATTATAGATGCCTTACAATCTAATTAAATAAAAAAATTTCCAAAATCAAATGAACCCAATGTCTTTTCAAGAGCCTAATCAACATGTTGTAGCTCTCAATCAAAATCTGCAAGTATCTCTCACTCATGTACATCAAGTTCCTCCAATCCATAATCCTTCAATTGAAAATCCTCATCCTCATGTGCAAAAGCCTCAAATTTATGAAACATGTATCCTCATGATTCTCAAACAACTTTTCAAAATCCTCAAAATCAAAATTTTCAAAATCATCATCCATATACTATGGAATCTCCTCTTGCACATCAGGTACCACATGTTGCTCCCCAAGCTCCTCAAATACATCAATTGCCTTATCAAAATCCTAATTATCCTATGCAGGCCATACCTTACCAACAAAATCCTCAATTTCAAAATTTTCCACTACAAGTTAATGAAAATCCTCAAAATCTGAATGGTTTCATGTGTGGTCCCTCTAGGTGTCCTTGGTGTGATTCGTTAGAGAACTTTTTGAGAGATTGTGAGCTATTGAAGGTCACTAAGGAGCAAGAAGACATAGAAAAGAAAATATGTGAATATCGATCTAGGCCACCTTTGGAAGGAATTTACGGTAAGGAGGGAATGAAAAAAGCACTATGAAAATATAACCATGATGAATGTTGGAACTAGAGGGGTGAAACCAGAAGCTTCTGATGGACAAGAAGTAGAATGAAGTAAACCCACAAAGGAATTTGACTTTTTCGTAGATGCTTTAGTAACAGCATGAGAAGAGATTGGGAGAATAACAGTTTGGGAGTCACCGATAGAAGATCAACCTCTTATTTCTCACATATCCAATGTATATACTTACTTGTACTGATTATACTACTCGGTGGGCTGAAGCTTGGGCTTTACGGTCCGCAACTACGTCAGTGGTGGTCAAATGTTTGATGAATGATGTTTTTCCTCGTTTCGGTTTTCCTTAGAGATTGTTTCTGATCAAGGTACATGTTTTGTTAATTCCTTAATGCAAACGCTTACCCGAACCCTGAAGATTGTTCATAAATTTAACTACCCATATTATCCTTGCGCCAATGGACTTGCCGAAAGTACGAATAAAACCCTTCTTAACATGCTCAAGAAACTAGTTGTGGAATGTCTGAAGCATTGGGATCAATTCCTTCCTTCAGTCTTATGGGCTTACCATACTACTTATAAAGTTTCTGCAGGAAATACACCTTTCAAACTGGCTTATGGTCTGGAGGCCATTGCACCCATGGAATTGGTGGTCCCTAATTTATGGGTGGCATTGGATCACAAGCTATTACCAAATGAGTCCTTTCCTTTCGGCTTGGATGTGTTGTGATCTTTGGATGAACAACGTTTGGAAAGTTTTCTGATGCTGCAAGAAGTGCAACTGCGGCAAGCTAAGACACATGATTGATTTCTCAGGACTCCCATTTTTACCAAAGGACAATTAGTTCTGTTCTATAACGCTAAGTCTAATCGTGCCGCAGGCAAGTTTAAGCTTCAGTGGTTTGGTCCCTACTACATTAGAGATCAGGTGGGACCCGCTACTTTCCATTTATCCACTTTAACTAGTATTCTTCTACCTAAATCCATAAATGGGTCGAAACTTCCTCCGTATCATGACACGTCTTCATCATCTTAATTACTTATTGGTATTTTTATTATTCGTCGAGTTTATGTCGTTGTTGTCACCTGATTTCTCTTTCCATTACACACATTCGGTTGACCGTCTAACTGTAAAATTCGTGTTTTATTACATAACCATGATTAGCCGCTGCACTACACATTTGGGATTTTGTTAATGCCTGAATGTCGTCATTATGCATGCATGTTCCCAACAACCGGTGATGATTGCGTTTTCTACCCACTCTTCCATTCGGTGTTTTTACTTAATCAAGTTCTTCACCCTCTTTTCCTATTGTGTTCTTTTGCTCTGTGTGTTCTTTGCTGCCTTTTGCATTCGCGTTTTGATGCCCACAATGGAAGGTTTAGCAAACATCAGTACTTTCCGTGCTGGCCTCGCTCCTGAATTGAGCAAGTTTTTGCGAGCACGCGGGCTCTTAGCATTTGCCAAATTGCCATGGCATTCGATTGAATGTCACCCCTTCTTTGCTCAGATCATCTTCACTATAGCTGACATTCCCTCAACAAAAACTTGTTGTTCGCTCACATGTCTCAATCGATGCATTGTAGTAACCCTAAACGACGTAGCCGAGGGATTCCATCTCCCTCAGGAGGGAAGTGTTGACATGCCCCTCTTGCTGATGACGACCATGAAGCAGCTCTTACCACGGTAGTCATATAATGAATTTGCCATTCTGTGTCGCCGTGAACTGGAGTGCTCAGCCCTTCAATTCCATCCGTTTTATTCCATGATCGATGTTGCTGCACGTGAATCGGTTAATTGGGCCTTGTTTTTCTTCTAGCGTATTCACCGGGAATGTCAAGCGGTCTCCTGGCAGATTGGGAAGGGCGATATCCCTCGAACAAGACTCCCTCACCTGTTGTCCTTCCTTCTTCCGGCGATTCAACCTGAGTAGCCTTCTCCAATGCATGCTCTTCTATTCCACAAAGAATCTGCGCAGGTGATGAAGGTTGAAGACAACGATGACCTCCTAGAGTTCTTTCGGGGGAAGCGTCGCAAACTAAGCCCTTCCTAGAGTCAAATTCAGCCCTTCTCAACTGTCCATCTACAAGATACTGCCTCTTCTACGCCTATCCTCTCTACCCCACCATCTCCTAGCCTCCATCATCCCTGACTCCTTTGCTGAACTAGCCCAAATCGGGAATTACCTTATCCACCTCTCCAAGCAACTCCCTCACCAATTACAAGATGCCCATCAGTCCATGTGTACTGAGTACCGGTCAAAGGTAGACTTACTCGAAGCTGATATCGCACCCCTCCAGGAAGAAGCCTTAGCCACAAAATTTGATGCAAGCCTATTGTAGGAGCATATCCAAACCTTACACGGTCAATTGACAGAGAAGGATGCCATCATCGCATCTCACGATGATGAGATCAATCAACTTAAACAAACAGTGACTGATAAGGAGGACGCTCTATAGGCTTTGGGTAATCTTTTAGATATGACGCGAAGTCAATTCATTATGGTAGAGCAAAATTGTCAAGCACTGGCCAAGAAAGCCTTACAAGTAGAAGCGGAGTTGAAGAAAGTCACTGAAGAACTATTCCAGAAAAGCATGTCATTAGAAGAGGAAATAGGTCGGACCCTCAAACTTAAGAAAGACGTTGAAGCTATGCAGAAGGAAAGGCAAGACTTCTTCAGAACCATGCAGTTTTAGTCCCAAGAGTTAGAACGTCGAGAGAAGCAACTCGGTATTCAACGGGAGCACCTATCTTGTATCGATGCAGAGATTGAAGAAGAAAAATTACGCCAAGATGTGCTGGCAAACGAATTCTACCTCTACGAAGCATTTTTGCAGAATTAGGCTGAAGTTTTGCCATCTCAAGTTATAGCTTCAAGCTCTGTGCAGACCGATGCACACCTTGTTGAACCGCAGATTTTGCAAGAGATGTTAGAATCCTTAAAACAGAAAATCTCTTGCACCTTTAAATTAGCTAGAACCATGTACATACAAGGAATCATTGATGATTCTTAATCTTGTAATTTTCCCTGCTAGGTTCGAGTCCATCGTGCGTGCTAGTGTCAAGCTGCCGGAATATTATCCAATAGATTAATTGTAATTAGGAAAAGATGCGCACTGAAAGGGTGTCACACAAAATGTTGTAATGCTTTTTTGATTAATAGAGCAGTGATTGGAAGAGAACGACAGATGCGTCACCGGACTGTTCTGTCTAGGCGATCAGTTGAAGTTTGATTCTATCACGATTTTATCAAATTGTGGTGTCGCCTGTATTGTTAAGGTTCAATATTGAAGTAACTAAGGTACTGTGTTAACATCTTATTGCATTATTGGTGAAGTGCGAGTATAACACTAATGTTAAGTGAACAGTAGGAGTTTCTGTGCATGTGGTTATGGTAATCATTAGAAGTTGTAATGCACTGGAAAGTGGTAGTTAAATCTGTTGTAATTGTCAAAAAGTAATGAAGTGATTGGGAAAAATACATAAAGGGCCTCTATATTATAGACCCTTGACCATCCTAAGAACCCACGTATAGATCTGTGAACAATTTAGATTAACAACAAATAGATTAACACTATGCTAGAATCAAGTCTAAGGATGGAATGCAATCACTTCAATTCATGATGGTAGGAGTAAATTATCCTAGGAATCGATTGTCAATTAGAAAGAAGCCAATTGTTACTCGGGGTCATGATCATGTTTGTAGTGATTATGCACCTTGATTCATGTTTGGAGCCACATACGATCAAATTTTTGGATAGAATCTCTCCAGGACAAGAGTGGACATTGGTTTGACATCTCACAACCAACAAACCTATACAATAATTTGTCACTTTTTTTCCACATTCTAGATTAGATTTTATTCTTAAGAGTCAATTTTCCAAGTCTTTTATCTAAAAATTTCCAAAAAAAATATAAAACCAACAAAATCATGGAACGTGATGAGACATTGAGCATGTGATTGAGACATCTCATTGTTTCTCTACGCTCAAAGAGTTAGACTTATGTCTTCAGAAAAATTCTAATTCCCACATTATTCTTCTTTCTTCCCTTGATGAGTATGCTCTAATCCAAGAGTGTGCTCTCAATGTTCACAAGTCCTCAAAATTGAACAAAACACATGATGCCATAGTTGAAACAAATTACAAAATTGTAGATAGCTCCACCATAAGGAAGTAACAAAAAAATTATTGATGTGAAAAACAATCCAATTCTTCAGGATAAGAAAAACATAGGACATATATTCAAGGATGAGACAATCAAAGAGGTGAAAATTGGTAGAGAGAATGAATTTATTTTGCAAATAGAGAGAGATAAATTTGAGAGAGTCATATGTAGCCATGGAAGAGCCTTTACTATGTATCCTCATTGTCACGAGGAAGGAGATAAGGAAGAGAGCTCACACACACACTCTCACTCTCAAGGAGAAGCACACACACAGATTGAGGCAAGGAAGAATGATCTTCTTCTTCTTCTATTACATAAAAGGAATGTACAAGAATGACCTAAAAAACAAGAATACAACAAGTGCAATATATAAAGATCAACACATAAGCAAAAAGCTAATGTCCGCGAATGAGTGAGCTGGCAAGAAACAAATGTGCCATCACTCTCGGTAGATAAATCTAATAAAGCTCAATGAAGTATCCCTAACATATATCGGTGTGACCACTATACATGTCAGAGAAACAAAAAACTGGTACGTGTCATCCTAGATCATCACATGTTGAGCTTGATATCTCAACACTCCCCCTCAAGCTCAATGTCATATCTTGTAATCCAAGCATCTCCTGAAACTTCTTCAACTTCTCAGCTCCAAGTGCTTTGGTGAAAATATCAGCAACCTGCTCATCTGTTCTCACATAAACAAGATCAATATCACCCGCTAATACCTTCTCTCTTATGAAGTGATAATGTACCTTGATATGATTTGTTCTAGCATGGAGAATAGGGTTCCATGTTAACTGTATGCTACTAAGATTATGACAATAGATAGTGATAGGCTTTTGCACTTCGAAACCTAAATCTAGAAGTAACATCTCCAGCCACGATGCCTCACATGTTGCCCTTGCAGCACCTCTATACTCAGCCTCTGTACTCGACAAAGCAATAGTGGGTTGCTTCTTACTGCTCCATGTAATAGCTGCACCTCCAAGTGAGAAAAGAAAGCCACTAGTAGATCTTCTATCTGGAGTACTACCAACCCAATCTACATCGGTGTATACATGAACCTACGAATCTACACCAGCTTCATAAAACAATGCATAATCCAAAGTAGCACTCACGTAATGTAGAGTGCACCTCAGAGCATCCAAATGTGGCTTCCTGGGAACTTGCATAAAATGACTTTCAAGTCCAAGAGTATAGCTTAAATCAGGCCTTGTAATTGTAAGATATATAAGATTTCCCACAATTTTCCTGTACATAGTAGCATTTTCCAATGCTTCACCTGATGTAGTATCCAACTTCAAATTCTGATCTAATGGCATAGAAATTGGCTTACAACTAGCCATACCATACTTTTGCAGCATATTCAAGGCATATTGCCTTTGCGACATCCATATACCTGTTTTTGTATGTATAAAATCAATGCCCAAGAAATAACACAACACACCAAGATCTTTCATGTCAAATTCTTGCATAAGAAGTTGCTTTACCTCTTTGATGCTTTCTTCATTATCGCCACCTACAATCAAGTCATCAACATAATGGCCACAATCGTGATGCCATCATCAACCTTCCTTGCATATAGTGAATGATCTGCATCACATAGAAAACCCAATGCTAGTTAAGTGATCAGCAATCCTTGCATGCCATGCACGTGAAGCCTGCTTCAGCACATACAAAGCCTTTTGCAACTTGCAAACATGTTCTGGATGCTTTGAATCTTCATATCCTTGTGGCTGGTCCATATATAATTCTTCCTGTAACTCACCATGTAGGAAAGCATTCTTCACATCCATCTGATGCAAAGTCCATCCTTTTGTTG
Organism: Ceratopteris richardii; assembly: GCA_020310875.1. Taxonomy (NCBI): domain Eukaryota; kingdom Viridiplantae; phylum Streptophyta; class Polypodiopsida; order Polypodiales; family Pteridaceae; genus Ceratopteris; species Ceratopteris richardii. The sequence continues at coordinate 12,059,954 of CM035414.1, read as the reverse complement.
TAGCTAGTGCAACAAGTGTCCTAACAGTAGACATTTTAGCTACAGGGCTGAATGTTTCCTCATAATCAATGCCATATGTATGTGCATATCCTTTAGCTACCAATCGTGCTTTATACCTGCTTATGCTACCATCAACATTATGCTTTACCTTGTAAACCCATTTACAGCCTATGGGTTTCTTTCCTTTCGGCAATGGAACCAGCTTCCATGTATCATTTCCATAAAGTGCAACCATCTCCTCATCCATAGCTTTTTTCCAATCTGCAATTCTAATTGCATCTTCAAAGCAAGAAGGTTCAGCATCTTGTATTACCTTTGTCATGTAGGCATAATGACGAGCCATGTAACTATCATATGTCAATCATTGCACTGAATTCCTCATCCTCCCAGATCTTCTTGGTCCTGGGTCACTTCTCCTTCTATCATCCGCATGTGCCCTTCTTACTCATGGAGTCTTCACAGAGGGCAATCCAAGTTCCTCATCAAGACTCTTTTCTGAACCGCTTGAATCTCCATCAATGTCTTCAAAACCTGCGCATGTTTTATGATCAGTAGAAAGATTTTCTTTACCTTTCTTGGATGTATTTGATGAATTTGCTGGACCTAAATTTCCACATAATCTTCCACTCCATGGATTTGAGTTGGAACGATTGCTTGGTGATGCATCCGATCCACCCAAAACCTGAGATTCTACACTTGATTTTTCAGCATTTTCTTTGTCATTTGGTTCAAGACTCAGTCCTTCTTTGGCATCTGCATAGAAGCTTGACATTTCATCAAATACCACATCTTTGCTCACCTTTACCTGTCGTGTGAGTGGGTTATAACATTTATATCCCTTTTGCTCAAGGGAGTATCCAATGAAGACACACTTTTTTGCTTTTGGATCAAGCTTCATCCTCAATTCATCTGCGACATGTACATATGCAATACAACAAAAAACTTTCAGATGTGATAAGTTTGGCTTTTTACCTGTAAATTTCTCTTGAGGTGTAACTTGATGTACAACAACAGTCGGAGTTTTGTTCATGATGTATACAATAGTATGCACAGCTTCTACCCAATGACAATGAGGCATATTCTGCTCAGCCATTAAGGCTCTTGCTATTTCTGCAATATGTCTATTTTTGCATTCAGCAATGCCATTCTATTGTGGTGTGTACCTGCATGAAAACTGATGCTGAATTCCATGATTTTTTAGAAAACAGTTGAACTCATTTGACATGTATTCACCTCCTCCATTAGATCTTAATGTCTGGATGTACTTCCCTGTCTGCTTTTCCACCATAACTTTAAAATTTTGGAAGTGAGTGAACACCTTTGCGTGTATGGTCATCACTGAAAGTAACATAAAACCTGCAACGACCCATAGATGTGGCCTTTGCTAGACCCCAAACATCTGTATGTACTACTTCGAGTACATTCTCACTAACATGCTTGTCATGTGGAAATGATGCTCTTGATTGTTTACCAAATTGACATGTTGCACATACCTTTTGCATTTCTGTAACTTTGAAATTTGGTAGTCCATGGACAATCTCCTTTGACTACATCAGTTTCAGCCTTTGCAAGTTTGCATGTCCAATCGGTTTGTGCCATATCTCTATATTTGCAATAACACCTGCACCTTTTGCAAACATGGTTGCATTCACTTCAGGAATCTTCACATTTAAGGTGAACATCCTACCCACTTTGTTTCCTTTGCAACCAATCGGCCATCCTGCTTATACTCTTCTACATATAATCCATCAACATTGAACCTGACTTGTAATCCCAGGTCAACCATTTGTCCAATAGAAACCAGATTCTTTGTTATATTTGGAACATGCAACACATCAGCAAGATGTTTTACCTTCCCGTCCTCCATAGACAATGCTATGTTTCCTGTATGCTCAATAGGATGCGATGTATCATCACCTGTTTCAACATATCTAGGAACTAGCATTTTCTGCAAACTACTAAACCATTCTACATGACTGGTCATGTGATTTGAAGCACCTGAATCAACATACCAGACATTATAATTTGATTTTGAAACACCAGTAGACATCGTATTGATCATGTGATGTTGAACCATAAACAGCTTCTCAGAATCATCTGCATTTGTGGATGCATAGTTGTTTTTCTGCCTTCTGTTATTTTGATTCTTCATCCTGCAATCACGTTCAAAAGTGTCCAAGTTTACCACAATTCTAGCATCCTTTACTATCATTACGTGAATCATTTCTTTGAAAATTTATGCAACCTCTTTGGCCCCCCCTGCCTCCAAACTGTCCTCTTCCTCCTGCATGATTCTGTTGTTGACCTTGGTCTTGGTTATTCTTCCACTTCCAAAACCTCTACCTCTACCTCTTCCTCTGCCAGAGTAGAATACCTACTCAGAACTGGACTTTCCTTGGGAGTTTGAATCCTCACCAAGATTGTTTTCTTCAATAATCAGCATAGGTACTAGATCAGCTAAATTCCGAATATTTTCCTTGGTCTGTATGGAGGTTATGAACTACTTATATGCAACTCCTAAACCACGAAGGCACACTTCCACCTTATCATCATCATCTACATTCACGCCAATAGATGCAAGTGACTCACATATGCTTTTGATTTTTAGAGTGTAGGCACTTACCGACATGCTCTTCTTTTCCAATGTATGCAGCTCGTTCTTGAGTTGCAATTTTTTTGCCTTTGTATTAGTCTCATACAAAGTGACCAAACTATTCCAAGCCTCTTTTGAAGTCTTGGCATCCTGTATGTGTCCAATCATGCTATCTTGTATGCTAACAGATAGCCAATACATTACCTTTCATGCTCCTTGATTCCATTCCTCATATGCTCTTAACTGGTCTGCAGTCCGATTCCTTTCTGGTAACTGTGGAGCATTTTCATTCTCTCCTTCGATGTACTTCTAGTAGCCTTTTCCCATCAGGAAATTCTTCATTCTGAATCTCCAAGCATGGAAGTTGTTCTTGTCCAGCTTATCGCTCATAAGTTGGCTCATTCCATCTGCGTTTGCCATTTCTGCAACAATTCACAACACTGCAAAACACTACAAGTAGCAGTTCTGCTTGAACACTATCGCACTATGACGTCACAGTTTGATCTCAAAAAAACATAGTTTTTGTGTATCAACAGTACACGGAATCGCTTGAAATTCTGGATCTAGATTATATGAGTGTCACCGAACACAACACTAGTTACAGTTTCTAAAACTGACCCCGTTTTTCTGTGGGCCCCACCTTGCACGCTTGAAACGGAGGTCGAGATGGCTCTGAAACATCGATCTGACGAAAACAAGTGACCCTAAAGGGGTAACTCCCGAAAATATTTTGAGTTATTCTAGCTTCACACCGATTTTTGTAGCAAATGGAGAAAAGAAAAACTGGTACATGTCATCCTGGATCATCACATGTTGAGCTTGATATTTCAACACTCATGAGATTGGTTGCATAGATCCTAAGCTAGTTGCAACCCTGATTATCTTTACTATTCCACATATTCCATGGAATCTTCATCCTATACTAGTTCCGAAGGCTCACATTACATAAGCTAATGAAACTACTTAAGGAGAAGATAAACATGAGAATTTTAGGGCCATCTTTTGCACTTTACTCAAATAGATGGTTCATTGGGCCTAAAAAGAATGGGATAATACGTTTTATTCAAGACCTCTGGCCCATCAATAAAGTCATCATAAGGAATGTAGGAACAAGACCCATTATAGATGAGTTTGTTGAATTATTTTTAGCACATTGTATCTATTCAATGGGTGATTTATATTCTGGGTATGACCACTTCTAATTAGTGATTGATATACATGACATAACCACAATGAAAACTCCTTTAGGCTTAGTGTGAATGTATGCTTTACCTCAATGAGTGAATTATTCTATGGCTCATATGATGAGTGCTACGAATAAGGTCTTGCATGGTTTTATCCCTCACTTAACCATGCAATTCATTGATGATATTCCAATTAAAGGGAGTGAGGAACCTATAAAGGGCTTTCTATGATTCATCTGGATGTCCTAAATTTTTTCTTGACCACATATCTAATTGTGAATGAATATTTCAATGATTTGAAGACGTAGGTCTCAGATTCTTCATAGAAAAATATGTTTTTGGTGTCGACAAGGTTCTTATTTTTGAACATTTATGTGGTCATTAGGTTCGAAAGCCATACTCACAAAGAGTTGATGCCACTAGCAAGATTTCTAAAACATGTAACAACATCAGTGAGGGATGCAGTTTCCTTAGTGCTTGTATCTTTTATGTTATTTGGATCCCACACTTTGCTCATATTATCGATTGTCTCTATGACTTGTTGAGGAAGAAATGAACATTTATTTGGACTAAAAAACACATACAAGCTATGTTTCAATTGAAGAAATTGTTGCTTGAAGCTACCATCCTTAAGCGTGTAGACCATTTCTTAACAAACCTATTATATTGATTGTTGATACTAGTCCTATTGGTATAGATAGTGAAGGGAATAACTATGCAATCAGGTTTGGGGCTAAAATTTTACATGAAACACAACAAAAGTATCCAAAAATCAAACAAGAATTATGGGGTATGGTAACAACTTGGAAAACAAACGAAGAATATTTCATTGGTGCAAATGTCAAAATTGAGATTTCTTGTTTGCCTCTTGTTGGAATGATAGCCAATTGTTCATGTCTTGATATAACCATGCTTAGATGGATCTCATATAGTAAGTTCATAAGTCCTGAGTTAGTTCATATATTAGGTAAGTCAAATTCAATTTTTTGGATGTTGAGGAGTCAGCAATTATGCGGGCATTCTTGGATTCACTCATGCCAGATGTTGACACAGATATATCAAGACATGTTTGTCTTGATGATGGTGCTTCGGATGCCTTGGATACATGCATGGCTGACATACTTAGATTAGCGAGGATAGCATATGTTTCATCAACATTCAAGAGTCTAATGTATGAGTTTTTATGCTCGAAACCAGATATTGCAGTTGCTATTGGAGCATTTTCACTTGGAGTTGTCAATCGTTCGATGATTGACATAGACAGAGAGCAAGTGGGAGCTTTGTAGGAACTTTGTTAGTTCTTGCATCAATCAGATGTGAGCTTGACTCTTATTGATATGAGTCTAGAGCAGTTTGAGGTGCATGGATACAACTTGTTTGAGGCAGTTGGTCTAAGCTGATCTGTATGGGTTGAGATCAAGACTCTTCCTGTACATTAATGTATATTCCTACATCATTCTTTGTATATTTTTCCACATATAGTCACATTGACCCTTAAGTGGGAGATTGTTAGGGATGTAAGGGTCATGTGACCTTAGCCCCATACTCATATATATACATCATATATAGAGCATTGCCTCAAGAGAGATCATTATGTGGGTTTTGAGGCTCCCATATGTGTGCGTCTCTCATCTTGTCTCTCTCCTTCCATCTCCTCCTTGCTCCTCTTGTTCTGCACACCAAAGCCCTTCAGAAATGTCAAGCTTCTATAGAGATGCCAAAGATGGAATTAATCTTGAATCAAAAGACAAAGATAATGCTCAAAAATCAAGTGCAAAATCTAAAGTTTTGAGTGGACCAGATGCATCACCAAGCAATAGTTATAACTCAAATCCATGGAGTGGAAGATTGCGTGGAAATTTTAGCCCAACAAACTCATCAAATACATCCAAGAAAGGTAAAGAAAATCTTTCTACTAATAGTAAAACATGTACAAGTTTTGAAGACATTGATGGAGATTCAAATGATTCAAAAAAGACTCTTGATGAGGAACTTGGATTGCCCTCTGTGAAGACTCTAGGAGTAAGAAAAGCACATGCACATGATACAAGGAGAAGTGACCTAGGACTAAGAAGATCTGGGAGGATGCAAAACTCAGTGCAGGGATTGAACCATATGATAGCTACATGGCTTGTCATTGTGCCTACATGAAAAAGGTAATACAATATGCTAAACCTTCTTATTTTGAAGATGGAATTGGAAATGCAGATTGGGAAAAAGCTATGGATGAGGAGATGGCTACACTTTATGGAAATGATACATGGAGGCTAGTTCCATTCCCGCAAGGAAAGAAATCCATAGGCTGCAAGTGGGTTTACAAGGTAAAGCACAATGCTGATGGTAGCATAAGTAGGTATAAAGCAAGATTGGTAGCAAAAGGATATGCACAGACATATGGCATTGATTATGAGGAAACATTCATCCCTATAGCTAAAATGTATACTGCTAGAACTCGTGTTGCATAAGCTACAGAAAAAGGATGCACTTTGCATCAGGTGGATGTGAAGAATGCCTTTCTACATGGTGAGTTAGAGGAAGAAGTATACATGGACCAACGACCAGGATATGAAGACTCAAAGCACCTAGAATATGTTTGTAGGTTGCAAAAGGCTTTGTATGGGCTTAAGCAAGCTCCTCGTGCATGGCATGCAAGGGTTGCTGATTGCTTAACCACCATTGGGTTTTCTATGTGTGATGGAGATCATTCACTATATGCAAGGAAGGGTGATGATGGCATCACCATCGTGGCTATTTATGTTGATGACTTCATTATAGGTGGTGATAATGAAGAAAGCATCAAAAAGGTAAAGCAACTTCTTATGTAGGAATTCCACATGAAAGATCTTAGTGTGTCATGCTATTTCTTGGGTATTAAGTTTATACATACAGAAACAGGTATATGGATGTCGCAAAGGAGATATGCCTTGAATATGCTACAAAAGTATGGTATGGTTGATTATAAGAGAATTTCTATGCCATTAGATCAGAATTTGAAGTTGGATACAACATCTCAGGTGAAGTATTGGAAAATGTTACTATGTGCACAAAAATTGTGGGGAGATTGATATATCTCACAATTACAAGGCTTTATTAGATTTATCTACCGAGAGTGATGGCACATTTGTTTCTTGCGAGCTCACTCATTCGTGGACATTAGAATTTTCCTTATGTACCGTTCTTTATATATTACAATTGTATTCTTGATTTAGGCCATTCTTGTACATTCCTTTTATGTAATAGAAGAAGAAGAAGAAGAAGAAGAAGAAGATCATTCTTCCTTGCCTCAATATGTGTGTTCCTCTTTGAGTGTGAGAGTGTGTGTGAGCTCTCTTCCTTATCTCCTTCCTTGTGAGAGGCAACATCCTGCATCACAGTGTCCTTTGGTGGAGAGGGGGGTGGGGGAGGTGGGGGAGCAGAAGATGATGATGACTCATTGTTGGTTGCGAGAGGAGGGGGTGGCACCGGAGGATTATTCATTTGCTCGTCATCGGTCTTGGCACTAGAGGAAGAAAAAATTATTACATGATTTGGTCAAGAGTGGGGGAATATAAGCTTGATGCTTTCGTCTTCCTCATCTTCTGAAGAAGCGGTTGTTTGGTAGCATATTTGGGTTCGAGCACAATGGCACAGATAAGGCTCTCTACAACAAGATGTGCTGAAGCGGCTTCCCACTGCAGAAGACTAAAGTGTGCAAGGCGATGCAAGGTCAGAAAACTATTAGTCTCATCAAAGACTACACTGGAGAGTGGCTCAAAAGGTGCTAATATTTCCATGTTCCCTCCAGTAGAGAGAAACCAAATGTTTGCAAAGCTCACTAATAGCACAAGCAAACATGCAGACATAATAGGAGGTGATCATGAAGCAGAGGGGATTTTAAACAAGCAAGGTGGCATGTCAGCATGATTGAAGAATGCAACAAACATAATAATGAATGCACGTCGAGGAAGATATGTCATGACAATCATGCACACCATGCAGACATGGGTGGGAGACTAATAATTTATTATGTGGAAGGTGACCAAAAAGGCCAAAGCTTTGACCCATTGACCAAATTTTTAATCGGTGTTCTAGCAAGGGTCTCCAACAAAAAAGTTGCCATACCAATCTATGCCAAAATCTAGTATGGACTGAACCACCGAACTTTGAATTTTCCTACAACACGATCTCACTTAGAATTGGAGATAAGAAAAATTGATTGACTTTGAATAATGGAGTCCTTTAAAAAGGTCATGCATTCGGGCTTGTCGTAGTTGTACTTCTTGCATGAGTAGAAAGCTTTGAAACCTCTACTCATCCAGTGCCCACAGATCATCAATCCGACTATAAAGCAACTTAGCTGGTAATAATTTGTGCTCAATAGCAACTTGCACACTGGGTATAACTACCTCCGTAGGAGCAATAGCTTTGATTCCATAAGCAAGCTTCAATGAGGCTTATCCTATAGTAACCTTGTAGGTAGTGCAGTATGCCTAGAGAATAGTAGGTAGCAGTTAATCCCATCTATTAGGACAATCCAAAATTAACTGTTTTAACAAAGTCAACACTCTTTTGTTAGTAATTTCCACAAGACCGTTAGCACGATGATAATAAGAGGTACTGAATTTATGTGTACTATTGAAAGGGGTTGTTAATTCCTCAATAAGTTCATTTGCAAAATGAGTGCAGGCTTCTGCCCAATGTGTAGCATAGTCAGTGCAAGTCAAAATATAATGCTTGGCAGTCAAAGTAGCCAGGGGAGTAATTGGGTGAATGAAATCCAAGCCCCATTTTTGGAATGGTTCTAAGAGGAGGACATGCTAGAGAGGAAAATAATTTCACATTAGGGGTTAACCAGTTGGTTGGTAGGGATCACACTATTGGACATACTCATGCACATCACCTTGCATGGTTGGCCACCAAAAACACTTTGCAAGATCTTCTTGTGCATTAAATGCATCAAAACATGAGCCTCTAAGGGTTCAAAGGGAGACAAGCCCAAAATTTGATGGACTATACCCACCCCTAGTTGCAATAGAAGAATGGTAGGCCCTTCCTAGGACTAAATAGTTCACTATCATAGTCCAACAAAAATTGAATTGCTCTCTTGACCCTAAGAATGAACCTATGGAATTTTTCTATGTAAAACTAGACTCTCCAAGCTTTCCAACAGTCATAGATCACTCAATTTGGAGAATGTGAGCTATGTCAACATCCTTGCACAAGACATACCAAAATGTGCCCAAACAGATAGTTTATACCTATGTGTACCTCTTCACCCACATGTTGGGGAATATGTAGAGATAGACCAAAGAACTTTCAAGTTCAATATACACAATGATAAGGAACATTTGATAGCAAGATTATATTCAAAAGAAAGCTTACAACAAGAGCTTTAAGGTGAGCTATCTTGCACATGAAACAGACAACTACACAAAGAGATATAGACAAAACAAAATCTCAAGTAAAGTGAAAACTTTAGCAAGCAGGGGGCTAACTTAGCTAGGGGCTAACTTAGACCTAGATGCAAGTGACTCACATATGCTTTTGATTTTTAGAGTGTAGACACTTACCGACATGCTCTTCTTTTCCAATGTATGCAGCTCATTCTTGAGTTGCAATTTTTGTGCCTTTGTATTAGTCTCTTACAAAGTGACCAAACTATTCCAAGCCTCTCTTGAAGTCTTGGCATCCTGTATGTGTCCAATCATGCTATCTTGTATGCTAACAGATAGCCAATACCTTACCTTTCATGCTCCTTGATTCCATTCCTCATATGCTCTTAACTGGTCTGCAGTCCGATTCCTTTCTGGTAACTATGGAGCATTTTCATTCTCTCCTTCGATGTACTTCTAGTAGCCTTTTCCCATCAGGAAATTCTTCATTCTGAATCTCCAAGCATGGAAGTTGTTCTTGTCCAGCTTATCGCTCATAAGCTGGCTCATTCCATCTGCGTTTGCCATTTCTGCAACAATTCACAACACTGCAAAACACTACAAGTAGCAGTTCTGCTTGAACACTGTCGCACTATGACATCACATTTGATCTCAAAAAAACATAGTTTTTGTGTATCAACAGTACACGGAATCGCTTGAAATTCTGGATCTAGAATATATGAGTGTCACCGAACACAACACTAGTTACAGTTTCTAAAACTGACTTGGTTTTTCTGTGGGCCCCACCTTGCACGCTTGAAACGGAGGTCGAGATGGCTCTGAAACATCGATCTGACAAAAACAAGTGACCCTAAAGGGATAACTCCCAAAAATATTTTGAGTTCTTCTAGCTTCACGCCGATTTTTGTAGCAAATGGAGGCCGTTTGTGAAATCGCATTTTCTCTACGCCTTGCCGCGTAGTCTTCACCTTCGCCTTCTCCACGAGCTCTCTACAGCCACGCTGGCTCTGATACCATGTCACAAGAAAGGAGATAAGGAAGAGAGCTCACACAAACACTCTCACTCTCAAGGAGAAGCACACACACAGATTGAGGCAAGGAAGAATGATCTTCTTCTTCTTCTTCTATTACATAAAATGAATGTATAAGAATGACCTAAAAAACAAGAATACAACAAGTGCAATATATAAAGATCAGTACATAAGGAAAAACCTAATTTCCGCGAATGAGTGAGCTGGCAAGAAACAAATGTGCCATCACTCTCCGTAGATAAATCTAATGAAGCTCAATGAAGTATCCCTAACATATACTGGCGTGACCACTATACATGTCAGAGAAAAGAAAAACTGGTACGTGTCATCCTGGATCATCACATGTTGAGCTTGATATCTCAACACTCATGAGATTGGTTGCATAGATCCTAAGCTAGTTGCAACCCTGATTATCTTTACTATTCCACATATTCCATGGAATCTTCATCCTATACTAGTTCCGAAGGCTCACATTACATAAGCTAATGAAACTACTTAAGGAGAAGATAAACATGAGAATTTTAGGGCCATCTTTTGCACTTTACTCAAATAGATGGTTCATTGTGCCTAAAAAGACCTCTGGCCCATCAATAAAGTCACCATAAGGAATGTAGGAACAAGACCCATTATAGATGAGTTTGTTGAATTATTTTTAGCACATTGTATCTATTCAATGGGTGATTTATATTCTGGGTATGACCACTTCCAATTAGTGATTGATATACATGACATAACCACAATGAAAACTCCTTTAGGCTTAGTGTGAATGTATGCTTTACCTCAGTGAGTGAATTATTCTATGGCTCATATGATGAGTGCTACGAATAAGGTCTTGCATGGTTTTATCCCTCACATAACCATGCAATTCATTGATGATATTCCAATTAAAGGGAGTGAGGAACCTATAAAGGACTTTCTATGATTCATCTGGATGTCCTAAATTTTTTCTTGACCACATATCTAATTGTGAATGAATATTTCAATGATTTGAAGACGTAGGTCTCAGATTCTTCATAGAAAAATATGTTTTTGGTGTCGACAAGGTTCTTATTTTTGAACATTTATGTGGTCATTAGGTTCGAAAGCCATACTCACAAAGAGTTGATGCCACTAGCAAGATTTCTAAAACATGTAACAACATCAGTGAGGGATGCAGTTTCCTTAGTGCTTGCATCTTTTATGTTATTTGGATCCCACACTTTGCTCATATTATCAATTGTCTCTATGACTTGTTGAGGAAGAAATGAACATTTATTTGGACTAAAAAACACATACAAGCTATGTTTCAATTGAAGAAATTGTTGCTTGAAGCTACCATCCTTAAGCGTGTAGACCATTTCTTAACAAACCTATTATATTGATTGTTGATACTAGTCCTATTGGTATAGATAGTGAAGGGAATAACTATGCAATCAGGTTTGGGGCTAAAATTTTACATGAAACACAACAAAAGTATCCAAAAATCAAACAAGAATTATGGGGTATGGTAACAACTTGGACAACGAACGAAGAATATTTCATTGGTGCAAATGTCAAAATTGAGATTTCTTGTTTGCCTCTTGTTGGAATGATAGCCCAACAAACTCATCAAATACATCGAAGAAAGGTAAAGAAAATCTTTCTACTAATAGTAAAACATGTACAAGTTTTGAAGACATTGATGGAGATTCAAATGATTCAGAAAAGAGTCTTGATGAGGAACTTGGATTGCCCTCTGTGAAGACTCTAGGAGTAAGAAAAGCACATGCACATGATACAAGGAGAAGTGACCTAGGACTAAGAAGATCTGGGAGGATGCAAAACTCAGTGCAGGGATTGAACCATATGATAGCTACATGGCTTGTCATTGTGCCTACATGAAAAAGGTAATACAATATGCTGAACCTTCTTATTTTGAAGATGGAATTGGAAATGCAGATTGGGAAAAAGCTATGGATGAGGAGATGGCTACACTTTATGGAAATGATACATGGAAGCTAGTTCCATTCCCGCAAGGAAAGAAATCCATAGGCTGCAAGTGGGTTTACAAGGTAAAGCACAATGCTGATGGTAGCATAAGTAGGTATAAAGCAAGATTGGTAGCAAAAGGATATGCATAGACATATGGCATTGATTATGAGGATGTGAAGAATGCCTTTCTACATGGTGAGTTAGAGGAAGAAGTATACATGGACCAACGACCAGGATATGAAGAATCAAAGCACCTAGAATATGTTTGTAGGTTGCAAAAGGCTTTGTATGAGCTTAATCAAGCTCCTCGTGCATGGCATGCAAGGGTTGCTGATTGCTTAACCACCATTGGGTTTTCTATGTGTGATGGAGATCATTCACTATATGCAAGGAAGGGTGATGATGGCATCACAATCGTGGTTATCTATGTTAATGACTTCATTATAGGTGGTGATAATGAAGAAAGCATCAAAAAACGTAAAGCAACTTCTTATGTAGGAATTCCACATGAAAGATCTTAGTGTGTCATGCTATTCTTGGGTATTAAGTTTATACATACAGAAACAGGTATATGGATGTCGCAAAGGACATATGCCTTGAATATGCTACAAAAGTATGGTATGGTTGATTATAAGAGAATTTCTATGCCATTAGATCAGAATTTGAAGTTGGATACAACATCTCAGGTGAAGTATTGGAAAATGTTACTATGTGCACAAAAATTGTGGGGAGTTTGATATATCTCACAATTACAAGGCTCGATCTAAGCTACACTGTTGGACTTGAAAGTCAATTTATGCATGTTCCTAGGAAGCCACATTTAGATGCTCTGAGGTGCACTCTACATTATATGAGTGCTACTTTGGATTATGCATTATTTTATGAAGCTAGTGTAGAACTGCAGGTTCATGGATACATCGATGCAGATGGGGCTGGTAGCATTCCAGATAGAAGATCTAATAGCGGCTTTCTATTCTCACTTGGGAGTGCAGCTACTACATGGAGTAGTAAGAAGCAACCCACTTTTGCTTTGTTGAGTATAGAGGCTGAGTATAGAGGTGCTGCAATGGCAGCATGTGAAGCATCATGGCTTGAGATGCTACTTGCAGATTTAGGTGTGGGAGTGCAAAATCCTATCACCATCTATTGTGATAATCTTAGTAGCATATAGTTAGCACAAAATCTTTTTTTTCATGCCAAAAAAAAGCATGTCGAGGTACATTATTACTCCATTAGAGAGAAGGTTAATTAGAAGGTGATATTGATCTTGTTTATTTGAGGAAAGATGAGCAGGTTGCTAATATTTTCACTAAAGCACTTGGAGCTAAGAAGTTGAAGAAGTTTTCGGAGATGCTTGGATTACATGATATGATCTTGAGCTTGAGGGGGAACATTGAGATATCAAGCTTAACATGTGATGTTCCAAGATGACACGTATCATTTTTCATTTCTTTGACATGTATAATGGTCTTGGTGGTATATGTCAGGAAAACTTCATTGAGCTTTATTAGATTTATCTACCAAGAGTGATGGCACATTTGTTTCTTGCCAGCTCACTCATTCGTGGACATTAGAATTTTCCTTATGTACCGTTCTTTATATATTACAATTGTATTCTTAATTTAGCCCATTCTTGTACATTCCTTTTATGTAATAGAAGAAGAAGAAGAAGAAGAAGAAGAAGATCATTCTTCCTTGCCTCAATATGTGTGTTCCTCTTTGAGTGTGAGAGTGTGTGTGAGCTATCTTCCTTATCTCCTTCCTTGTGAGAGGCAACATCCTGCATCACAGTGTCCTTTGGTGGAGAGGGGGGTGGGGGAGGTGGGGGAGCAGAAGATGATGATGACTCATTGTTGGTTGCGAGAGGAGGGGGTGGCACAGGAGGATTATTCATTTGCTCGTCATCGGTCTTGGCACTAGAGGAAGAAAAAATTATTACATGATTTGGTCAAGAGTGGGGGAATATAAGCTTGATGCTTTTGTCTTCCTCATCTTCTGAAGAAGGGGTTGTTTGGTAGCATATTTGGGTTCGAGCACAATGGCACAGATAAGGCTCTCTACAACAAGATGTGCTGAAGCAGCTTCCCACTACAAAAGACTAAAGTGTGCAAGGCGATGCAAGGTCAGAAAACTGTTAATCTCATCAAAGACTACAGTGGAGAGTGGCTCAAAAGGTGCTAATATTTCCATGTTCCCTTCAACATAGATGTTGATGTATGAAACACCACAAGAAATGAATTAATGTGACACTAGAACACCTCTATGGTCACCATTAACTCATTGCCACTCCAAACTTTGAGAAATGATAGCCTAAAGTGAGAACTTTGCTTCTACAGAAATTCCTAGTCACCGAAATGACATACCTTTAGTATTTTGCTAATTTCCCCTAGCGCAAGTATTATTTCTCCATGAAACTTTATAGGCTGAAACTAGAAGAGTAGAGCTTTCCAACAAGCTATCATATGCATCAAAGGGATCTCTAGAACTCAAGTTATGGCTCTCACAAGATGACCCTATATGACCTTCCAAAATTTGAAATCTTTCCTGTTATAGTAAGAGCGCCTGTTTAAAATTAGAATTCGATGCCTAGCATCGAGTTGCAACGAGAATTCGATGCCGGGCATCGACTTGGAGTGTTTTTGGCCACTTTTCAGCAGGGATTCGATGCCGGGCATCGACTTCCTGCATAAAACCTTGATCTTTTGGACACCAAAACTATATGTGATTTCATGCACACTTAGAATATGACTTATCAACTGGAATTTGATGCCAGGCATCGAGTTGCTCCAACAACATCATGTTTTCAAAACACTTCAGTACTGAATGAAAAATATAAATGAAAATATGACTTATCAGCAGAGATTCAATGCCAGGCATCGAGTTGCTTGGAAAACTTGATCTTTTTAATTCATCACATAGTAGGCAAGCATGGAGATGATGGAGAGAGACTCATACATAGAACTTTACTCAGTTCTTTCTCATAGCTATGAAAACTCAGAAGTTTTACAGATGCTTTCTCACTCAGAGAAGCCCGACTATACTGAGTCGTATAAAATGAACTCCTTCTTCTACTTCTTCTCTCTCTCTCTCACTCCGCGTCAGTTGATACAAACTGACTTATATAGATTTTCGTATTCTCGTGATTTTAAAAAACTTCTAGAACTAAAGTGAACTAACTTTACAAATACGATACATTTGTGAATTTTTCCCTTCACATAGGCATGGGGTTTTCTTCCTAAGATTTGACCTTCAAATATATGTCCAGTTAGTGATTGTTTGTCCAATAGCTCCCCCTCAATCACTAATTGACATTCCCTGTTTCTTCATATCATCTTCTTTTCTTTTACTCATGCCATGCTTTTGAATCTGCTGGTCGTCACACCATCCAAGCTCTTTGTCATTATGTCTGCTATCTGATCTTTAGTAGAAATGTACTCCACTTCAATCACCTTCTCCATTACCTTTTCTCTGAGAAAATGATCATGTATCTCTATGTGCTTTGTCCTTGCATGAAATACTGGATTTGCTGCAAGATAAAGTGAACTCATATTATCTCCATGTATTGTAGGTGTACCTTGATCAATGCCCAAGCTCTTGAACAATGTCTGCATCCATATGACTTCCTTAGCTGCTTCCACAAGTCCTTTGTACTCTGCTTCAGTTGATGATAATGCTACTGTATGTTGTTTCTTTGAACACCAACTTACAAGCTTATCACCAATGTATATCATGTAACCATGAGTTGATCTTCTGTCATCCTGGTTACCTGCCCAATCTGAATCACTATAGGCTCTCAACTTCAAATCTGATGTAAAAGGATAATATAATCCTTCTTTTATAGTTCCTTTGATATATCTGAGAACTCTTTCACCTGCAATCCAATGTGGGTCCTTTGGACAATGCATGAATTGTGACAAAACTCCCACTGCATAACTAAGATCAGGTCTTGTTAGTGTAGCATAAATCAAACTACCCACAAGAGATTGATACTTCCTCATATCTTTGTAGTCTGCACCATCATATTTACTGAGCTTGTGATTAACTTCAAGTGGAGTTGAAGCTTCTCTGCAATTTTCCATATCAAACTTCTTCAACAAGTTCAGAAGATACCTTTCTTGTGACACATATATGCCATGATCTGTATAAGTAACTTCCATTCCAAGAAAGTATGATAACTTTCCTAGGTCACTGATCTTGAATTCTTTTTCAAGCAATCTCTTTACCTCCTTGATTCCTTCATCTGAAGTACCTGTGATTATAATGTCATCTACATAAATACAAATGTAGATTGTACCTTCCTCTGTTCTTCTGATAAGTAGACTTGGGTCTGCTTTTGAACTTTGATATCCAAGATCATTGAGATACTTCACCAGTCTATAGTTCCAAGCTCTTGGAGCTTGCTTCAATCCATACAATGCTCTTCTCAACCTGCAAACAAAATTTGGATACCTGGAATCTATAAACCCTTGAGGTTGTTCCATGTATACCTCATCTGATATGTATCCATTCAAGAATGCATTTTTTATATCCAATTGACTTAGAGTCCATCCTTTTGAAGCTGCAATAGCAATACACTTCTTCATCAAATATAGGAGCTTCTTCATTCCTTCTTGTTAATCCACTTCTGGATGTACTTGCTTGCATATAGTCTTCATCTCTATTTACCTGCACAATTGATTTTCCTTTCTCACATCTTCTTACCTCTTCTTCAAATTCTTCAGCTGTATGACTTTGATCTGCATACCAACTTTTCTGTTCATCAAATGTAACATCTCTAGAAACAAGAAATTGTTTGGTTAAAGGATTCCACAACCTGTAACCCATCTACTTTTCATCATAACCAATGAACACATATTTTTCTGCCTTTGGTTCAAGTTTATGCCTAAGTTGTGATGGCACATAAGCATATGCAATTGATCCAAACACTCTACAATGATCTAGTGTTGGTTTCTTACCCCACCAAGCTTCATATGGAGTCATACCATTGAGAGCTGCACATGGTAATCTATTCACAAGATATGTAGCTGTATTTACAGCTTCAGCCCAAAGATAATTTGGACAATTCTTCTCCTGCAACATAACTCTAGCAAACTCAACCAAAGTCCTGTTCCTTCTTTCTGCTACACCATTTTGTTGTGGTGTATACCTGCAAGTTATTTCTCTCTTAATACCTGCATTCCAAAGATAATCATTGAACTCTTGGGAGAAGTATTCTCCCCCTCCATCAGACCTCAGTCTTTTAAGCTTTTGACCTGTTACTCTCTCTGCATATGCATGAAAATGCTTGAAAGCTCCAAACACTTCTGATCTTTCCTTCAAAACATATAATGTTATCCATCTTGTAGCATCATCAATGAAAAGAACATAATACCTTGAGCCACTGATAGATCCTTCTTTTGTTGGTCCCCATACATCTGTATGAATGAGCTCAGGTACTCCATCATGTTTGAATCCTTTCTTTTGAAATGGTAACCTGTGTGCTTTACCCATTTGACATGCTTCACATTTATAAACCATATGTTGACTTTGCACATTTGGTAATCCTAGTACAGACTGATTAGCAACCATAGCTTTAATTCCTCTTTCATTGAAATGACTTAATCTCTTATGCCAGAGATCAAGTTCTGTAATCACTGCTTCACCATGTGTGAGCAAAGCTTGACCAATGTTCCTTTGCACTCTTAAAGTAAAGATTCTACCTTCTTTCTTACCAGAGACAATCTGATTATATCCATTCTCTGGATCTTCCACAAATACTCCTTCATTTGTAAACCTGACTTGAAAACCTTTTTCAACTATCTGTCCCACACTAATCAAGTTTTTAGGTATTGTAGGAACATACAAAACATTGGTTAGCAAATCTGCTCCACTCTTGCATTTCACTTTTCCAATTGAATGTACACTATGTCTTGTATTATCACCAGTTTGAACTGTGTGACTCAAAATACCTTTTTCCAATTCTAACATCAATTCTATGTTTCCTGACAAATGATTAGAACATCCAGAGTCAATGTAAAATACCTTTAGATCTTCTTTATCTGATGTGTTGATTGAGTTCATCATCAATGATGTATGACTTTCATTCTGTGTGTCATTTGCATAGTTGTAGTAGGTGGTGTTGTAGGATTGATTTTGTCCCCAACTTCTTCCTCCACCTCTACCATAGCCTCCTCTTTGACTTTGTCTACCTCTTTGAAAATTACTTTGATATCTTCCACCTCGGCCTCTGCTATTGTTGTTTTGATTCTGGTTTGATCCTTGTTGGTTGTGCCAACAGTCATGAGCCAAATGATTACTCAATCCACAGATCCAGCAAGCCTTCTTGTTGTTATTTTGATTACCTCTTCCTCTTCCAAAACCTCTTGCTCTTCCTCTGCCAATCCCTTTACCTCTTGCATAATAAACTTGAGAAGTTGACTCTTCTTCATCCTTTGCTTTACCTTTATCTCCTTTCTTCTTGTTCTTCATGTACATTGCAGAACTTTGTCCTTTATCTCCATCTCCCTTCAAGTCTTGCTCATATGTGAGCATCAAACCAAGCAACTGGTTCAAATCTGGAACATAATGATTTAATGAAAGTTCTGTTGATAAGACAAAAGGTTTCCACCTTTCATCCCCTCTCAAACCTGTAAGTAGCTGAGCAATCAATCTGTGATCTTCAACATCTTCATCTATGGATCCAAGACTATCTGCAAGATCCTTCATCTTAGTGACATAATCACTAATACTTTGACTTGGCTTCTTCTTGAATGTTGTAAACTCTGACCATAGACTTGCTTTCCTTGCTTTAGTAGTGCTTTGGAAATGATACTCCTATGCATTCCATATATCTTCAGATGATTCCAATCCTCTGATGTGTGGTAGCAAATGATCAGAGATTGTATTGTAGATGTAGGCTTTTGCACTTGCATCCTTCTTCTGCCAATGCTTTAAATCATCAAGTTCTTCTTTCTTTGGTCGGCTTTCATCTTCAAATACTGGCTTCTCTTCTTCACCTGTAACATATATCATGAGATCCTTACTCATAAGTAAGGCTTCCATTCTCATTACCCATGCGGGGTAATTATCTCTGTCTAGTTTGTCAATGGAGATATGATCTGCCATAGTTCTTTCCTTCTACTGCAACCTGTGAGCTTAAAGGATAAAGGATAATACCTTTTGAAGTTCTTTGTGTATGAGGATACTTTTGAAGTAACCTTTTGATGCCTTGTGTCTTCAAATGCTTCACCTTTCAAACTTTAATGGAAAACTTTACAAAACTTCTCGTACCTTTGTCGTCTTCTGCTCTCGAGAATCTTTCTGCTCTGATACCACTTGTTGATGTATGAAACACCACAAGAAATGAATTAATGTGACACTAGAACACCTCTATGGTCACCATTAACTCATTGCCACTCCAAACTTTGAGAAATGATAGCCTAAAGTGAGAACTTTGCTTCTACAGAAATTCCTAGTCACTGAAATGACATACCTTCAGTACTTTGCTAATTTCTCCTAGCTCAAGTATTATTTCTCCATGAAACTTTATAGGCTGAAGCTAGAAGAGTAGTGCTTTCCAACCAGCTATCATATGCATCAAACGGATCTCTAGAACTCAAGTTATGGCTCTCACAAGATGACCCTATATGACCTTCCAAAATTGGAAATCTTTCCTGTTATAGTAAGAGCGCCTGTTTAAAATTAGAATTCGATGCCTAGCATCGACTTGCAACGAGAATTCGATGTCGGGCATCGACTTGGAGTGTTTTTGGCCACTTTTCAGGAGGGATTCGATGTCGGGCATCGACTTCCCGCATAAAACCTTGATCTTTTGGACACCAAAACTATATGTGATTTCATGCACACTTAGAATATGACTTATCAACTGGAATTCGATGCCAGGCATCGCGTTGCTCCAACAACATCATGTTTTCAAAACACTTCAGTACTGAATGAAAAATATAAATGAAAATATGACTTATCAGCAGAGATTCGATGCCAGGCATCGAGTTGCTTGGAAAACTTGATCTTTTTAATTCATCACACAGTAGGCAAGCATGGAGATGATGGAGAGAGACTCATACACAGAACTTTACTCAGTTCTTTCTCATAGCTATGAAAACTCAGAAGTTTTACAGATGCTTTCTCACTTAGAGAAGCCCGACTATACTCAGTCGTATAAAATGAACTCCTTCTTCTACTTCTTCTCTCTCTCTCTCACTCCGCGTCAGTTGATACAAACTAACTTATATAGATTTTCGTATTCTCGTGATTTTAAAAAACTTCTAGAACTAAAGTGAACTAACTTTACAAATACGATACATTTGTGAATTTTTCCCTTCACATAGGCATGGGGTTTTCTTCCTAAGATTTGACCTTCAAATATATGTCCAGTTAGTGATTGTTTGTCCAACAAGAGAGAAACCAAATGTTTGCAAAGCTCACTAATAGCACAAGAAAACATGCAGACATAATAGGAGGTGATCATGAAGCAGAGGGGATTTTAAACAAGCAAGGTGGCATGTCAGCATGATTGAAGAATGCAACAAACATAATAATGAATGCACGTCGAGGAAGATATGTCATGACAATCATGCACACCATGCAGACATGGGTGGGAGACTAATAGTTGATTATGTGGAAGGTGACCAAAAAGGCCAAAGCTTTGACCCATTGACCAAATTTTTAATCGGTGTTCTAGCAAGGGTCTCCAACAAAAAAGTTGCCATACCAATCTATGCCAAAATCCAGTATGGACTGAACCACCGAACTTTGAATTTTCCTACAATATGATCTCACTTAGAATTGGAGATAAGAAAAATTGATTGACTTTGAATAATGGAGTCCTTTAGAAAGGTCATGCATTCGGGCTTGTCGTAGTTGTACTTCTTGCATGAGTAGAAAGCTTTGAAACCTCTACTCATCGAGTGCCCACAAATCATCAATCCGACTATAAAGCAACTTAGCTGGTAATAATTTGTGCTCAATAGCAACTTGCAGACTGGGTATAACTACCTCCATAGGAGCAATAGCTTTGATTCCATAAGCAAGCTTCAATGAGGCTTATCCTATAGTAACCTTGTAGGTAGTGTAGTATGCCTAGAGAATAGTAGGTAGCAGTTGATCCCATCTATTATGACAATCCAAAATTAACTGTTTTAACAAAGTCAACACTCTTTTGTTAGTAATTTCCACAAGACTGTTAGCACGATGATAATAAGAGGTACTGAATTTATGTGTACTATTGAAAGGGGTTGTTAATTCCTCAATAAGTTCATTTGCAAAATGAGTGCAGGCTTCTGCCCAATGTGTAGCATAGTCAGTGGAAGTCAAAATATAATGCTTGGCAGTCAAAGTAGCCAGGGGAGTAATTGGGTGAATGAAATCCAAGCCCCATTTTTGGAATGGTTCTAAGGGGAGGACATGCTAGAGAGGAAAATAATTTCACATTAGGGGTTGACCAGTTGGTTGGTAGGGATCACACTATTGGACATACTCATGCACATCACCTTGCATGGTTGGCCACCAAAAACACTTTGCAAGATCTTCTTGTGCATTAAATGCATCAAAACATGACCCTCTAAGGGTTCAAAGGGAGACAAGCCCAAAATTTGATGGACTATACCCACCCCTAGTTGCAATAGAAGAATGGTAGGCCCTTCCTAGGACTAAATAGTTCACTATCATAGTCCAACAAAAATTGAATTGCTCTCTTGACCCTAAGAATGAACCTATGGAATTTTTCTATGTAAAACTAGACTCTCCAAGCTTTCCAACAGTCATAGATCACTCAATTTGGAGAATGTGAGCTATGTCAACGTCCTTGCACAAGACATACCAAAATGTACCCAAACAGATAGTTTATACCTATGTGTACCTCTTCACACACATGTTGGGGAATATGTAGAGATAGACCAAAGAACTTTCAAGTTCAATATACACAATGATAAGGAACATTTGATAGCAAGATTATATTCAAAAGAAAGCTTACAACAAGAGCTTTAAGATGAGTTATATTGCACATGAAACAGACAACTACACAAAGAGATATAGACAAAACAAAATCTCAAGTAAAGTGAAAACTTTAGCAAGCAGGGGGCTAACTTAGACGTAGAGTATATGAAAGGAACTTGGAGAAGCTTGTATGAGGTAGAAAGGTGCGCTTCGAAGCGATGAAGTTTGATCTAGCCAACTGCCACAAGACCAGACCTTGAGTTTATGGAGATTCAAATAGACCTTATAGGCATGTGATAAGTGCAAAGAAATGCACTATGTACTTTAAAGCATCAAGGAGAAGAAGTCCATACAAAACAGATAGGTTTGCGGGTCGACTAGCTCAAAAAACTTACTATCTATGGAAGAGACAATGAACTTCAAATGCCCATAGTGACCAACATGATTACAATTAGTAATAATCCTTTTATGGGAGTGATACACATGGGGTTGAGTGTATATAATGCATAAAATTATAAGGAATAAGCAAAATATGCTATAGGAATGAATCAGACACTCAACAGTGGTACTTTCTATTTTTCAGGAATACATAGAGATTGACCCCGAGATAGAAAAACTAATATTTCTCCCCATCTACTAAACCAAATGTTATGCACATTTGTAAGCATAAACTAGACACTAATACCTTTCCAAGAAGCCATCTTGCACTCAATTTGAAGCTCCATAGAGAGAGCAACAACCTCTGCAAGATTACTATTGGCAAAGAAGATGATGCAGAAAATTGAAGGAGCAAGACAATGATGGTCAGAAGTGTATGTATAGTGCTTCCATGTATTATACAAGTGATTTCAAGTCTTTATATAGACTCTAGAATGCTCCACAACTTCCAAAAGTGGAATTTAAATTCAAATGAAGGTAGGAATGGTTGTTGGAGGGAATCAATTCACTTTTCTACAATCTAGGAAAAGTGAAGATTTAGTTTGATCTACTTTTAGGTGATTGATTGCTTGATTGAATGCAACTCAACCACCACAAATTCATGGGATTTGGGCTCTATCTTTTGACCTTTACATGTGTAAATCTCAAGACTTTTACAATGGTAAAAGATCCATGAAAAAAGCTTTTTTAAAAATACAATAAGTGAGCATAAGAAAAAAAATTCTCCAATGCATATTCTTTCCACACGATAGCCTTTGATGTAGCTTTGATGTAGATCAAATCCACCTCAAGCATAGTGTAAGCTTGATGTTCCAACAACTCCCCCTCAAGCTAAAGTATGCTTGAGTCTTCATTCTCTAATAGGTTGAATACCTGCCATAGCTTTGAATCTACAAAGCTTTATTCCATCAAGTGCCTCCATCATCATATCTGCTACTTACTTTTCAGTAGGAACAAAAGAAATGTCAATCTCCTTTGCGATGAGCTTCTCTCTCATAAAGTGGTAATGAACCTCTATGTGTTTGGTTCTTGCATGGAAAATAGCGTTTGCCGCTAGATGCATGGAACTTACATTATCTCCAAATATGTGAGGTTTGGAACTCACAAATCCCAAATCTGTATACAATGCCTTTAACCATATTGCCTCTTGAGTTGCTATGGTGAAACCTCTGTACTCTGCTTTAGTCGAGGATAAAGCATCCGTTGGTTGCTTCTTGGAACTCCATGACACTAGCTTTGAACTTGCAAATGCTAAGTAACCAAAAGTACTTCTTCTATCATCCTTTGCTCCTACCAAATCTGCATTTGAATAGATTTTGATATCCAAATCTGAAGAGTAAGGATAGAATATACCTTTGTTGATTGTTCCTTTGAGATACTTAAGTACTCTCTTAGCTGCATTCATATGTGGTCTTCTCGGTGAGTGCATGAATTGACTAAGCACTCGCACACTAGATGAGATGTCTACCCTTGTGTGAGTAGCATATATCAAGCTACCTACCAAGCTTTGATATTCTTTTATGTCTTCAATTTTCTCACTTTTATAAACACCAAGTTTATGATTCATCTCCAAAAGTGTACCTACAGGTTTAGTATTCTCCATTTTGAACTTGAGAAGTAGATCCTGAATGTATCTTCTCTGATTCAAATACATTCCTTCATCTGTGTATATAACCTGCATACCTAGGAAATATATGAGCTCACCTAGGTCATTGATTTTGAACTCATCTTGCATGTGTCTCTTGATCCTTTGAATGCCATTTAGATCATCACCTTTCACAATAATATCATCTACATATACACATAGATAGATAACCTCATCATGATCCTTTTGATCAATAGAAATAAACACAACATCTCTACTTGTAGTGAATTTCTTGGTTGAAGGATTATAGAACTTGTAACCCATATGAGCTGAATCTTATCCAATAAATAGTGCCTTTGTAACCCTTTCATCTAGCTTACCTCTTATTTGTGCTGGTACATGAACATAAGCTAAACAACCAAAAACCTTGCAATGTCCAAGACTAGGTTTTCTTCCATGCCATGCTTCATATGGAGTCATACCTTCAAGTGATTTGGATGGTAGTCTATTGACAAGGTACACAGCAATTGAAATAGCTTCTGCCCATAGATAATGTGGCAACTTCCTCTCTTCAAGCATTGTTCGGGCTGATCCAACCAATGTCTTGTTTCTCCTCTTTGCAATTCCATTTAGTTGCGGAGAGTACCTAGTAGTCACTTCCCTTTTGACACCTTTGTCTTGCAAGAACTCATCAAAATCTTTGGAGAAGTATTCTCTCCCTCCATCAGATCTAAGCTTCTTGAGTGATCTACTTCTATGATTCTCCACATGTGTGAAGTACTTTTTGACACAATCAAACACTTCATTCTTACTCTTGATAAAGTATAGAACAGTGCATCTACTATGGTCATCAATAAATGAGACATAATACCTTGATCCTACCAATGAAGGTTCTTGACTTGGTCCCCATACATTTGTATGTACTAAGTCCAATAAGTTGTGCATGTAGCCTTTGTGGTTGAATGGTTATCTTTGTGCCTTCCCAATCTGACATGCATCACACATGTTGATCATGTGTTGCTTTGATATGTTCAATAGTCCTAGAACACTTTGATCCCTGCATATATCCTTCAAGGTTCTTTCATTCACATGAGCAAGTCTCTTATGCCACACTTCAAGCTTTCTTAGGGTTTGAGACCCAAAAGTGAATAGAGCTATGTTCCTGGTTTCTCCTACTTCAAAAGTAAAGAGCCTACCATGCTTCTCACCTTTGGCTATCTTCTTGAAGCCTTGACATGGATCTTCCACAAAAGCTCCATGTTGAGTGAACCTAACTTGCAAGCCTTTTTTGACTATTTGGCCTACACTTATTAGGTTTTTAGTGATAGTGGGTACATAGAGAACCTTACTCAAAATGTTTGTCTTGCCATTGGAAGCTTTGACATTACCAATCTTCTCCACATTGTGCTTTGTGCCATCCCTATTTGAACTTCATGTCTATGCTTTGGACTTTCCAAGTCAGATAGAAGAGAAATGTTACTTGTAACATGATTCAAACATCCTAAATCTATGTAGAACAAATGACCATCTTCTTTACCTTCTTTGTGGCTTAGATTCATGAGAAGCAATGAGTCTTCATACGATTGATCTTCTGAATAATTGTTGTAGTCCCTTCTCTTATAGTCTCTATTGTTATTGTTGAAGTTGTGTCCACCTCTACCTCTATTGCTGCCATATCCACATCTTCCACTTCCTTTCTGGGTCTTCCCATTGAACCAACAATTCTAAGTGGTGTGGTTGGTCTTATTGCATATGGCACAAGGTTGAACATTCTCACCTTTGGCTTTTTCTTACTTTGGTCCTTTCTTCTTCCCTTTCCACTTGCTCTTACTTGCGAAGTTAGCTTGGGAAGTCTCTTCTTCATCTTCTTCCTTCTTCTTGCCTTTTTTATTCTTATCCTTCTTATCTGCATATAGAGCACTAGTTGAGTTAACATGATAGGAGTTACCTTCCTTTATGCTATTGTTTGCCTCTTGATTGAAGAGTTCTCCAAGAAAAATGTTGAAGTCTCGAGTCTATACATCCATGATGAGATCATAAGCCGTCGTGAAGGATTGCCATTTCTTATCACTTTGAATGCCCTTGAGAATTTGCCTCATGATAGCCTCTTCTTCAATCAGCTCTCCAATGGATGCTAACTGATCAGCAACCTCCTTGACCTTGGTAACAAACTCTATGATGGTTTGTTTAGGTGTCTTCTTCATTTGGTTAAACTCGTTCCAAAGATGATTCTTTCTTGCTTTGGTAATAACAAAAGAAAGTCTCAGAGGGTTTATACATTGACAAGGAAGGAACCATGTATATGGTTACAAGCTTACCAGATAGGACATATGAGTTTGCAAATATCATACCCGCGAACGAGATAGGAGACCTAGAGCAAGGAGATCTAGGATGAGAACCCAAGACTCCTAGAGGTAAGTCAGTCTTAACTAGAGTAATCACTCGAGAGTGGATTCCTCGCCACAACAAAAGCATAGAACTATTCTTGAAGAGAGAAACTGAGGAAGCCTTTTGGAGATTCAAGCCAGATCAACCGAGCCCAATAGTCACCATCTACGAGTTCCAAGTTCTGGAGATGCCAAGAAAAGTTCTATCTAGATAACACATATGAGAAAATGTTCTTGGTAACACATCATGACAGGCATGCATACACTTGGAAGAGTGAATTGATTTTCCCTCCAGCAAGGTCTAATGTGTCCCATGGCCTCCAAGGAGTAGGATCATCCCAGGCTCATGAAAACAAGAGGGAAAGAGCTAGAGAGAGACCTGAAGTAAGATTTGCAAACACTGTGGGCAAAGGTAGGTCAAGATTTGAAAGTGAAGGACATGAAACAGGGAGACATAGAGCACATAGGCCTCAAAGAGATGACCATGATTTTCCATTTCCTAGACCCCAAGAATACCCAAGAACCCTTAGACCATCCCAAGAGTTCAAGGCAATGAAGAACTACTTTGACAGGTCAGGAGATCCTTATGGTCATGTAGCCGAGTCCAAACAAGTGTTAAGAGTTGAACAGGTCGAGGACTTGTTCACCTAGTTCAAGGCATTTGGTTTGACTCTTAAGGGTACTGCCTTAGATTGGTTTCAAGTCATAACTATTGAGCTATAGGTCAACTGCTAGAGGAATTCATTGTGGAATTTTCAAAGAGTGGTATCAAGCACAACACATCATCCTTAATCCACAGCTTCAAGCAGACACCCCAAGAAACAGTGCGGCTTGTAGGAAGACAGTTCAGGCAGTACTTAGAAAGATGCCCTATTCCAGAGTTACCCACACCGGCCAAACAAGTGGCTTTGTTTTTAGATGTCTTACTAAGCACAAAGTTGATATCATACGTGTAATTGAAAGAGTCTAGATCCATAGAAGAGTGTGTGCGGATGTGCATTGACATAGAAGACAATTTGGGTGAGATGTTAGAATTGTCCAAACTCTAAAGGGATTTTGACAGTTCTACTAGTCATACCTCTAGAACCTTCACTAAGATAGGTGAAATAGCTGAGCAGGTTTCCAAGAAGCTAGGAGTTCAAAATAGAAAAACGCCAAGGGTCACCTCATTGAAGCGATGTTACAACTGTGGAGGAGACCACATGGCTAATGTATGCCCAATGCAAAACCAGAACATGAGAGAAATGAATGCTCTATATTGCACTATTGAGAGGAAATACACGAAGCATACAACTCAATATTGTCCATACAAAGGCACCATATAGGCCACAACCGTTCCTAGGAAACTAGCCCCCATCTCCTCCCAATGTGATTCCCATTAACTATGCGGTGGTAGAGGAGAACCTCAATAGAGCACTGGTGCCAATCACCCCTTTCCTCTCAGAGAATGACCATCATGCTCATAGTTTTGACTACTCCTATGAAGATAGTACACAAGCTTATTACATAGAGTCACCTGACCATAGTGAAATTTATTCGTATCAATATGAGGCACCACCTATGGAATAGAATTGGGAGCCAAAATACTCAAATGTCATGTATACAAATCCTAACCCTAGGCCCTAATTGAGACAAATGAGACCAAGAGCCCCTAGAAGACCATGTTTTATATGTCAAGGTGACCATTTCATTCTTGAATGTCCCCATCCACCAACTCCAGGACAAGGACACACCATCACAATACAAGACTTTTGTCCTAAGTGTGGCAAAGAACATCTCCTCAGATATTGTCCAAGGAACCCCTCTAGTGCGCATAAGGTTACACCAATTAATGTGGTAGGATTAGTGGTGGATTCATGTTCAAGTAGCATTAATGTGGCTCTAATACAGGTAGTTATTAGGGCACAAACCTTACAACAAGCAAAACTAGATGAACCGTCAGAGAAGTGAATCAAGAGAGCCTAGTAAGAGGAAAACAAGGAGCTGGAAGGATGCCAGAGAGAACGCCAATCATAAGTGGAATAGAACGTTATCTAAACTAAAAGAAAGCTTGAAAGATGCCAAAACAAAGATAGCTAACATTGCATCTCAAAACCCCTCACATGCCGCAAACCCATTTGCTTCGCCTCAAACCACCCATTGTAAATAGACCACAACTAGGGCATGTTCTTGCAAATCCAATCCCAGAAGGCTTGGACATGATGTTCAAAGCCTACCAAGCTCGACTTCAAGAAGGGCCAACAGCTGCAAACCTAGAAAAGAGCTACCCTCGAGCAGATTTGGAGATTGAATGGATAAAGATGTGCATAAAAATGGTAGAACTAGCTTAGGCTATGCTCGAGAGCAATCAATTGTTCAATCGGAAAAATTCTATCAAACCCAATTTGCATTTCTAGAGCTTACTAGAAAGATTAGAGCAATTGGTAAACAAACCTTAAGTTTCTTTACCTCCACAAGATCAACCAAATGTTGGAAGAGAAAGCTCACCACCAAGGGAAGCTTATGTTCCTAATTCCATGGATGATGGAGCACCTCTTTCCATTCAACAATACTCTCAAGAGTTCTTGCTAGAAATACAAGAAGAAAATTGGGCCAAGGAGAAGGATAATACCCCTCCTATTCTTGAAATTGATGATCTTCATGATCGATTTCCCCATGAAATTCCATCTATTTATGGAAACCTACCTGAGCAAGAAGAAGACAAAAGATTAGAATTTGAATCTAATTCTTTACAAGAGTTGCCATAATTCACAGGCCCATGGGAATTCGAATCTCTTCAGATTAGAGCTCCCACCATACTGGTAAGACATGAAGACTCAGTGGCTCCAAGAAACACTGAAGTCATGAAGAACACTAAGGTTCAGTGTCATCTCATCTTAGAGGAGATACTCAAAGTAAAACGTGAGCTATGGAAGCATGTGGCAAATGAAGTTCTAGAACTTGGCTCCAATGTGTCAAAAGTGGGATCTAAGCAAAAAGTCCTAGAGATACATCTAGACAAAACTTGAGACATGAGTGAAGGTGAAGAAGGTAACACTTATCTTACAATCACCTACCAAGGTTACACAACCAAAGCGATCTTAGATTCAGGTGCTGGTGTTGCAATTGCGACCACGTCCTTCTCGAAGCGATGGAGTAAACCTTCATTAAGACCAACTAGAATGAAGCTTCAAATGGATGAAGGCCATATTGAAAGACCTCTAGGATTGCTAGAAGGGATAACTCTAACCACTTGTGGTGTAGAGTTTGAACACACCTTTGCTATATGTGACTTTGGCGAAAATGATGTCTATGAGATACTCCTAGGAAGACCCTTCCTATGATAATTGCAGATAGTACAAGATTGGGGAACCAATTCCTTGTACTTGCAGCACTTAGGGGTCACAACCAAGGTCAATCATAAGGATTATACCTTCAGAGACGTACCTCCCCTACAATGGAATCATATCCACAAGACACCAAAAGATTCAATCTCTGTGCATTCTGAAAGTAATTCTGATCCATCTTGGATGCATGAAGATACACATTTGTGGATGTGCAAGGTCACAGAGGAAGATGAAAGATGCCTAAAAGCGAGAGAAGGAGGAACTCCCCCTACATATCGACCAATTAGAGACCCACCCTACACACGGATGATCTTTCTAGATGAGGAATTTGAGCCTCATGGCTGGCCAAAGATCTTAGCCACCATGGACATTGTTGTCAATGAGGAATAGTGGACACCTCATTGTGATGAGGAAGTTTATGATATTTCAGTGTTCATGTGTTAGCTATTGCTAGAAGAGCTTGACCCTAGTCATGTCATAGAAGAAGATGAGGATGACGATGATCTAGAGTCCATTGTGATGGATAGTTGCTTTAACTCAGAGGAGCACTATCTAGAGAATTTAGGACCATATATCCAGGAAGAGGAAGAACCTCTCACAAGTATCCAGGAAGAGGAAGAACCTCTCACAAGTATCAAAGGATGGAAGTGAAGGAGGTCAAAAGAAAAAGAAAAGAAAAGCAGTGAAACAAGAAAAGGAGGAATCATTATTCGAAGTACCAGAGAATTTCAAGAAATATGAACTTGAAGACCGAAACATTTTGGTATGAATGCCTAAGAGAGAGGGCACCACAGGAGAAGCATATAAGAATAAAGAAAAGACCAAAAAAATGTGGTAACCATTGAAGGGAATGAAGAGCGATGTACATACATAGGAGAAGACCTAAGTCCAGAAGAAGAAGCACGGCTGGTAGCTTTATTAAGGGAATACAGGGACGTGTTTGCATGGCACTATAGAGACTTGAAGGGAGTAGATCCTAAAATATGCTCTCATACAGTCCCCACAATGGTTGAGGCCAAGCCCACCAAACAAAAACCCTACACTTATAATGATACTTATGCAGCCAAAATAAAAGAAGAAATTAATAGGTTGATTGAAGCTTGATTTTTCTATGAGATTGAGCACATTGAATGGGTGTCCCCCATTGTAGTGGTGCCTAAGAAGAATGGAAATTTGCGAGTGTGTATTAACCTTAAAAAAGTTAATGCCGCTACGATCAGAGATAGCCATCCGCTTCCAATCAGTGAACATTTATTGGAGCATGTTGCAAGCAAGGAAGTTTATAGCTTTCTTGATGGATTTTTAGGCTACAACCAAGTAGGCATTGCCCCAGAAGATCAACACGAAATAGCTTTTGTCAGAGAGTGGGGAATCTTTGCATTTTGTGTGATCCCATTTGGGCTCACCAATGCACTTGCAGCATTCCAAAGGCTCATGTGTCATGTCTTCAAATAGTTCTTGCAAAAGAGCTTGGAAGGATATGTGGATGATTTATGTGCTCATTCCCAAGAAAGAAGATACCACATCCCTGAGCTCAGACAGATCTTCAACAAGTGTAGAAAGTATGGAGTGTGTCTGAACCCAGAGAAGTGTGTGTTCATGGTGCGACAAGGTAAAATCTTAGGTCACATTGTTTCTAAGAACAGAATATCTATAGATGAGGATAAAGTAAGAGCCACAGCGGAATTTCCAAGGCCAAGGAATGTTAATGAGGTACAAGCATTTATGGGTCATCGTGGATATTCCCATAGGTTTATCCACCTGTATACGATCATAGCTAAGCCCCTTTATGCATTGTTGATAAATTTTGAATGGAGTGATGAATGCAAGAATTACTTCAATGATTTGAAGAGACATTTGTGCACAGCACCAGTACTAACCACTCCTGATTGGAATAAACCATTTCATGTCCATGTAGATGCATCCAATCATCCAATAGGATGTGTGCTAGCACAAACCACAGGTGAAGGAAATTTAGATTTTCCCATAGCATATGCTAGTAGATAGTTAAATGCAGCTGAACGAAACTATACCACAACCAAGCAAGAAGGCTTAGGCATGGTATATGTCGTGAAGAAGTTTAGACACTATCTATTGGCCAAGAAGTTCAAGTTTTCACTAATCATCAAGCTTTATTATATTTGGTCAATAAACCTTGCAATACAGGATGCTTAGTAAGATGGTTCCTCTTATTAATGGAATATGACTTGAAGTTGTTGTTAGGAAAGGTAGAACCCACCTCAAGACAGATCACCTTTCTAGCATCACTTCAAGAGAGCCACCGCAAGGAGTGTCTCATGAACTACCTGATGCTTATCTATTCAATTTAGAAGTTGTTCCTAAATGGGCAAATAAGTTGGTATCTGTCCTAACCTTTGGACCCACAAATAAGAATGTGAGAATGAACAGAGAAAATTGTAAAATCACAAAACTATCAAATATTGGTAGGAAGTATGTACAAACAAGATACAGAGGGTGTACTAGCTTGTTGTGTCGAGGATGATGAACATAGTAGTTGGTTGCAACAAGCTTATGAAGGATTTCTAGGAAATCACTATTCTAAACAACAAGCATTATAGAATCTAAAACGTTTAGGAGTATGTTGGCCTAGTATGGATAGAGAAATACATGAGTGGATCAAGAATTGTCCAATGTGCAAAGAGAGACCCCTAGTGGAATATGCTACCATTTATCACGTCATTAATTCCAGATTGGAGTGCTCCATTGGTAGACTTTATGAGATCAAGAACACTACCCACTGAGGCCAGTCTAGCAAGAAAACAAAGCATGGAGCAAGAGGCTCAAGTCTATGCCTTAGTAGGAGACAACCTATATCGAAGAGGTAAAGATGGTTACTTGTGTGCATTCATGAATCAGATTATTTGAAAATCTTAGAAACTACACACAACGATGTTGCAGGTGGATACTTTGGGCCAGACCGAGTGATTAAGACCATTCTATTCTTAGGAATTTGGTGGCCAACTCTTCATATGGATGCACACACCTATGTGAAGAGATGTGACACATTCCAACATGCAGAATATCTGATTAGAAAAGATGAGATGCCTTTAAGACCAATGATGTGAGGATGTGAATTCTTGAAGTGAGGTATAGACTTTGTAGGTCCGATTAACCCCCCAGATAGAAACTCCCATGCAAAGTACATTATTGTAGCCACAAATTACCTTACAAAGTGGGTGGAAGTTGAAGCCACGACAAAGAATGATGCTCAAACGACAACTAAGTTCTTATTCAAGAATGTGTTCACTAGATATGGACTCCCAATAGAGTTAGTGAGTGATAGAGCCACGTACTTCTTGAATGAAGTCATTGAAAACCTTCTCAAATAATTCTTGGTGATTCATAAGAAGTCTGCCTCCTATCATCCACAAGCTAACGGACAAGCCAAGAGCACAAATAAAATCCTATGTAATGTATTGACAAAACTGGTAAACAGTAAACACTCTAATTTGGATAAACAACTTCATCATCCTCTTTGGGCTTATCGAGTTGCCCATAAAGCGGTACTCAATGCCACTCCATTTCGGATGGTCTTTGGAATGAATGTTGTGCTTCCATTAGATTTCCTAATCCTAGCTTTAAAAGTGGCACAAGAATATGAGTGGAATGGACACGAGTTGTCCTCTAGGATCTTTGATCTAGAATGCTTAGGTAAGACGAGGCTACAAGTAGCAGCAGACATATATGCTGCAAAGAAAAGATAAAAGGCTTATTTTGATGCACACATCAAGGACAAAGGATTGAAGGAGGGAGACCTAGTCTTGGTTTATACACTCAAACAGCATGCTCGTAAATTGGAAAAAAGAGGATATGGACCCATGATCATTAATAAAATTTCCACTAGTGGTGGGGTTCAATTGGCCACTCTAGAGGGTGACATCTTGCCAAACTATATTAGTGGTTATCAAGTCAAGCTATATCAAGAATATCTTAAAGAGGATATGCTAAGGAGACTCAACACTGCTAAGAACAAAACAAAAGAAGAGATAAGGGTTAGAGAAGAAGCACAGGCAGAGGCCAGAGAGCACATTAGGAAAAATAAGTTAAGGTGACTAGGCCTAGATGTCAATCCTGAGGCCCCACGATATCACATGGCCATGTGCCAAACATCACGTGCAATTGCTTCCCAAATAATTGACCGACGTCCCTTTGTGACCTTAGAGGTAGGACATTGTTGAAGCTCAAAGTCAAGGACAAAGCATGGAAGCACATCAAAAGGTGGACACACGAGGAAAGGGAGCAAGTAGGGAGCTCCAAGAAGTGTATGTCAAATTTTCAGAAGAATCCCCTACAAAAATAGTGATTTTCATCACTAGAAACCATTGTAAATACCATTATCTATTTTTAGTAACTCCATTTTGTTCAAGCCGAGGAGTCCTCGAGCTTGAGGAGTATTAGAAGTACCATCGTACCAATTTTCATAATTTTTAGACTTCGTTTGAGCCCTCAAATAAGCCCTGGAACCTAATTTTTAACTAGGCCGGACACTAGGTCTGGACAGGGCCAAAACTAGTCAAAAAACTATAAAAAGAGCTAGAGAGCTCATTTTTGAGGTTAGCTTGTTAGAGAATAGAACTTTTGTAAGAGAACTCTTTTGCAATCTAAGCTTTCCATTGTTCCTCTCTTTGATCTTACTTTGTGCGCGTGTGTGTGTATGTGTGTGCATGTTTGTGTGCTTTCACTCACGCACTTGTGCCTTCACTTGCTCATGGTCTTCATACCGGTCCTCACGTCTCCGCGGATTGACAAGTAAAGGAGGTGGTGCTTACGCTTGAGCTACACCAAATTTTGGCGCCGTTGCCGGGGAGAGTGCTTCGAGGACGAGCGTTGTGATGGTAAGATCGTAGATTTGCGACGTTGGAAGGTAAAAAAACTGTCATTTCAGTTCATTTTCTGTTTTTTCCTCTTCATCTTCATCATCATCATCATCTCCACCTTCTTCCATCTTCTTCTTCATAGAAATTTCTTGTTTTTTAGTGCATTCTCACCATCTTCATACCATTTTTCATGCATTATTGTGTGGGAAGGAGTTAGGAGAAGCAAGGGAGAGCAAGCGCTGTGTTTTTTTCATGATTTTCTGCTCATACGGAGCTCGCCATAGCCGGCGCTCAGAAATTTGAATTTCCCGCCAAAAAACGCGATTCTGTGATGAAAATCGCGATTCTGTGAAAATTCAAAATTTTTTGAAAAATCACGATTTTCAGTTTTCCCGCCTAAAAGTTGGTTGAAAAGAATCGCGATTCTGTGTTTTTTCTCAAAAAAAAAAAAAAAAAAAAAAAAAAAAAAACACGATTCTCTGCTCAAAATCGCGATTCTCAAAAAACACGATTCTCTGCTCAAAATCGCGATTCTCACCAATCACGATTTTCAGCAAAAAACACGATTTTGTGGAAACACGACTTTCTACTCAAAATCGCGATTCTCACAAATCACGATTTTCAGCCAAAAATACGATTTTGAGAAAAACACGATTCTGTGGAAAAACACGATTCTCTGGGACAAAATCGCGATTTTCAAGTCAAAAACACGATTTTGAGAAAACACAAATTTTTGCTCAAAATCGCGATTTTCATGTCAAAAACACGATTATGAGAAAACACGATTTTCAGTCAAAAACACGATTTTGTGAATCACGATTCTCTGAGTCAAAATCCCGATTCTCTGAAACACGATTTTGTGATCAACATCGCGATTTTCAGAAACACGATTTTGTGATCAACATCGCGATTCTCTGAAACACGATTTTGTGATCAACATCGCGATTCTCTGAAACACGATTTTGTGATCAACATCGCGATTCTCTGAAACACGATTTTGTGATCAACATCGCGATTCTCTAAAACACGATTTTGTGATCAAAATCGCGATTTTCAAATCACGATTTTCTGCACAACATCGCGATTTTCAAAAACAAGATTTTGTGATCAACATCGCGATCTTCATGTCAAAAAACGCGATTTTCAAAAACACGATTTTGTGATCAACATCGCGATTTTCAAATCACGATTTTCTGCTCAAAATTGCGATTTTCAAAAACACGATTTTGTGCTCAACATCGCGATTTTCTGAGTTCACAAAATCGCGATTCTCTGAAAGTTCACAAAATCGCGATTTTCTCCAAAGGCCCTGTTTGCCTGTTTTGACCCCCAGGAGCCTGAATTGGCATAACTTTTTCATCCAAAGTCCATTTTTTGAGCTCTATAGCTTGTTGGAAAGCTCGTTTCAAATCCTACACGACCTCAACTGTTTTTTTCAAGAATAACGCGTTGATTTTGAGATAGGATAATTTGAAGTTGACCCTCAGGTGGGACTAGGGAACCAAGGGGGCTCTAAAGAATTTTGAACCATACGAAAGGGAAAATTTGGACTCTTGACTAAAGCTTATGAACCTGAGATCTGGTAGACACTTAGGCAAGGATAAACAAAGCATTAGATCTTCTGAGGCTAGTGTCAACCATACATCCAAGTCTTGGACACAACAACTAAGTGGTGATCTTTTACTAAGTTCAGACACAAGTGATTCAGAAATGTCTTTTAGCATGGGAAAACCTGCAGGTGGCTCAGGGACTGCCCATCTACAAACACCGGAAGGTCCCTATAAGACACAGTTGGAATATATTCGGACCAACCAATTAGGTGCTCGCATCTATGAGGATGGTCTGAGGCGATCAGTGGTCCAACTCAAAAATCCAGATCAATCCTTTGGACTTGAACATCCGGTGGTCAAGTTCGAAGAGGGTTCATACATTGATAAGGAAGGAACCATGTATGTGGTTACCAACCAACCAGATAGAACCGATGAGTTTGGAAATATCATTCATGAGAATGAGATAGGAGACCTAGAACAAGGAAATATAGGACAAGGACCCCAGACTCCTAGAGGCAAGTCAGTTTTGACCCGAGTGATCACTCCAGACTGGATCCCTCAAGACAACAAAAGCATAGAACTATTTTTGAATAGAGAAACAGAGGAAGCCTTTTGGAGATTCAAGCCAGAACAACCTAGCCAATTGGGCATAGTCATCATCTACGAGTTCAAGGATCCAGAGATACCAGGAAAGGTTGTCTACCTGGATAACACATCAGAGAAAATTTTCTTGGTAACAGAACATGATAGACATGCATATACTTGGAAGAATGAATTGATTTTCCCCCCACCAAGATCCAATGTTTCCCACGGCCTCCAAGGAGTAGGGTCATCCCAAGCTCAGGAAGCCCAGAGAGAAAGAACTAGAGAGAGACCGGAGGTAAGTTTTGCACACACAGTGGGCAGTTTTGAACATGAATTTCCATTGCCTAGAACCCGAGAGCACCCAAGAACCCTCAGACCCACTCAAGTGATCAAGGCAATGAAGAATTATTTTGACGGGTCAGGAGATCCTTATGATCATGTGGCTGAGTTCAAACAAGTGTTAAGAGCTGAACAGGTTGAGGATTTGTTCACCCAGTACGAGGCATTTGGTCTGACTCTTAAGGGCACTGCCTTAGCTTGGTTTCAACCATTGAGTAGTCGCAACTATCACAATATAGGTCAACTGCTAGACGAATTCATTGTAGAATTTTCCAAGAGTGGTATCAGGCATAACACTTTCATCTTTGATCCACAGCTTCAAGCAGACACCCCAAGAAACAGTGCGACTAGCAGGTAGAAGGTTTAGACAGTACCTAGAAAGATGCCCTGCTCCAGAGCTACCCACACCAGCCAAACAAGTGGCTTTGTTTTTAGATGGCTTACTGAGCACAAAGTTAAGATCCTATGTATACTTGAAAGATCCTAGATCCATAGAAGAGTGTGTGCGGACGTGCATAGACATAGAAGATAACTTGGGTGAGGAGTTAGGATTGTCCAAACTCTACAAAGATTTGGATAGTTCCACTAGTCATACTTCAAAGATCTCCACAGAAATAGAAGAGATAGCTGAGCAAGTTGCCAAGAAGCTGGGAGTCCAAAATAAACAAACACAGAGAGTCACTCCAGTGAATCGGTGTTATACTTGTGGGGGCGACCACATGGCTAATGTATGCCCAATGCAAAACCAAAACATTAGAGAAAGGAATGCTCCATATTGCACTATTGAGAGAAAATACACAAACCACACGGCTCAAGATTGTCCCTACAATAGGCAAGCTGTTAGACAGAATTATCAGCAACCTTACCCACAAGGTAGGTATCAGAACCAATACCAACAGCCATATTATAGACCACAACAGCAATATCAGGCACCATATAGGCCACAACCTGTCTTGGGAAACCAACCACCAGCTCCAGCCAACGTGATTCCAGTCAAATATGCTGTGGGAGAGGAAAATCCAAATAGAGCTTTGGTGCCACTAACCCCATTGATACCAGATAATGACTCTCATGCTCATAGTTCAGACTACTCCCATGAAGGTAGTCCACATGCTTATTACACAGAGTCACCTGAACATAGTGAGATTTACTCGTATCAATATGAGGCACCGCCTATGGAGCAAAATTGGGAGCCAGAATACTCCAATGTCATGTACACAAATCCTACCCTAGGCCCCAGTTGAGACAAATGAGACCACAAGCCCCTAGAGGATCTTGTTTCAGATGTCATGGTGACCATTTCATTCGTGACTGTCCCCACCCACCATCTCCGAGCCAAGGACAGGCTATCACAATACAGGCTTTTTGTCCTGATTGTGGCAAAGACCATCTCCCCAGAGATTGTCCAAGAAACCCCTCTAGTGCACCCAAGATTACACCCATGAATGTGGTAGGCTTAGTGGCAGATCCAAGTTCAAGTAGTAGCAATGTGGCTCCTATACAAGCTGTTACTAGAGCACAAGCCTTAAAACAGGATAAACCAGTAGAACAATCAGAGTCGAGTGAATCGGGAGAGCCTAGTAAGAGGAAAACAAGAACATGGAAGGATACCAGAGAGAAGGCCAATCGCAAGTGGAATAAAAAGTTATCGGAACTAGAAGAAAGCTTAAAAGAAGCGAAAACAAAAATAGAAGACATTGCATCTCAAAGCCCCTCGCATGCCGAAACTCCATCCACTCCACCTCATCCCACCCCACCACCCATTGTAAATAGACCGCAACCAGGGTCTGTTCTTGCAGATCCAACCCCAGAAGGCTTGGACATGATGTTCAAGGCCTACCAGGCTCGACTTCAAGAAGGGCCTACAGCGGCAAACCTAGACAAGAGTTACCCTAGAGCAGATTTAGAGATTGAACGGATGAAAATGTGCATGAAAATGGTAGAACAAGCTCAAGCCATACTTGAGACTAGTCAAAAGTTCAATCAGACGAACTCTATCAAATCAGATTTGCATTTCCAGGGCTTACTAGAAAGATTAAAGCAGTTGGTAAACAAACCACAAGTTTCTTTACCTCCTCAGGCTCAACCAGTTATTGAAAGAGGAAGCTCACCACCAATGGGAGCTTATGTTCCTAATTCCACGGATCCAGGAATACCTCCTTCAATTCAACAGTACTCTCAAGAATTCTTGCGGGAAATACAAGAAGAGAAATGGGCCAAGGAGAAGGGTAATTCCCCTCCTATTCCTGAGATTGATGATCTTCATGATCAATTTCCCCAAGACATCCCATCTATTTATGAAGATGAAGCAGAACAACAAGAGGACAAAAGGTTAGATTTTGAATCTAATACCTTAGAAGAACTGCCTCAATTTCCAGGCCCATGGGAATCTGAATCACTCCAGATTAGAGCTCCCACAATACTAGTAAGAAATGAAGACTCAGTGGTTCCAAGGAACACGGATGTCGTGAAGAACACTAAGGTTCAGTGTCATCTCACTGTAGAAGAGTTGCTCAAAGCAAAACCTGAGTTATGGAATCATGTGAAGGATCAGGTCCCAGAACTTGAGTCCAATATGCCAAAAGCAGGCTCTAAGCAAAGGGTACCAGAGATACCTCTAGACAAAATAGGGGACATGTGTGAGGGTGAAGAAGGTAATACTTATCTTCCAATCACCTACCAAGGTTACACAACCAAAGCAATCATAGATTCAGGTGCTGGTGTTGCTATTGCGACCACCTCCTTGTGGAAGCAATGGGGCAAGCCCACATTAAGACCAACTAGAATGAAGCTTCAAATGGCTGATGGTCATTTTGAAAGACCTCTAGGATTGCTAGAAGGGATCACTCTAACCACTTGTGGTGTAGAGTTTGAGCACACATTTGCTATATGTGACTTTGAGAAAAATAATGTCTATGAGATGATCCTAGGAAGACCCTTCCTACGACAATTGCAAATAGTACAGGATTGGGGAGCTAACTCCTTGTACTTACAGCACTTAGGGGTTACCACCAAGGTCAATTTGAAGGATTACACCTTCAAAGATGTACCACCCCTACAGTGGAATTCTATCCACAAAGTGAAAGAAGATTCCATCTCTGCGCATTCTGAAAGTTCACCTGATCCATCATGGCTGCATGAAGATACTCATTTGTGGATGTGCAAAGTCGCAAAGGAAGAGGAAAAACGTTTAAAGGCAAGGGAAGAAGGAACTTCACTAGGAGATAGACCGGTTAGAGACCCAGCCTACACACCGATGATCTTTCCAGATGAGGAGTTTGAGCCTCATGGCTGGCCAGAAATCTTAGCCACCATGGACATTGCTGTCAATGAGGAACTGTGGACACCTCATTGTGATGAGGAGGGTTATGATATCTCAGTGTTCATGTGTCAACCCTTGCTAGAAGAATGTGACCCTAGTGATGTCATAGAAGAAGAAGAGAATGACGATGATCTGGAGTCTATTGTGATGGATAGTTGCTTTAACTCAGAGCAACACTATCTAGAAGATATAGGAGTGTTCACCCAGAAAGAAGAAGAACCTCTCACAAGTATTAAAACAGTAAACTCAAAGAATGGAAGTGAGAGTGGTCAAAAGAAAAAGAAAAGAAAAGCAGTGAAACAAGAAAAGGAGGAATCATTGTTTGAAGTACCAGAAAACTTCAAGAAATATGAAGTTGACGACCGCAAAATTTTGGTACGAATGCCTAAGAGAGAGGCCATCATAGGAGAATCATATGATAATAAAGAAAAGACCAAGAAGATTGTAGTGACCATTGAAGAGAACGAAGAGAGATGCACATATATAGGAGATGACCTAAGTGCAAGAGAAGAAATGGAGCTTGTAGCTCTATTAAGGGAATATAGGGATGTGTTTGCGTGGCACTATAGAGACTTGAAAGGGGTAGATCCAAGATTTTGCTCTCATACTATCCCCATGACTGCTGATGCCAAGCCCACCAAACATAAGCCCTACACATATAATGACACCTATGCAGCCAAAATAAAAGAAGAAATTGATAGGTTGATTGAAGTTGGATTCATCTATGAGATTGAGCATACTGAATGGGTGTCCCCCATTGTAGTAGTGCCCAAGAAGAACGGAAAGTTGCGAGTGTGCATTAACCTAAAAAAAGTTAATGCCGCTACAATCAGAGATAGCTATCCGCTTCCAATCACCGAACATTTATTGGAGCGTGTTGCAGGCAAGGAAGTTTATAGCTTTCTTGATGGATTTTCAGGTTACAACCAAGTAGCCATTGCCCCAGAAGATCAACACAAGACGGCTTTTGCCACCGAATGGGGAATCTTTGCATTTCGTGTGATGCCATTTGGGCTCACCAATGCACCTGCAACATTCCAAAGGCTCATGTGTCATGTCTTCAAAGAGTTCTTACGAAAGAGCTTAGAAGTGTATGTGGATGATTTATGTGCTCATTCCCAAGAAAGAAGATTTCACATCCCTGAGCTCAGACAGATCTTCAACAAGTGTAGAGAATATCGAGTGTGTCTGAACCCAGAAAAGTGTGTGTTCATGGTGCGTCAAGGTAAAATCCTCGGTCATATTGTTTCTAAGAATGGAATCTCAACGGATGAAGATAAGGTACGAGCCATAGCGGAGCTGCCAAGGCCAAGGAATGTTAAAGAGGTACAAGCCTTTATGGGCCATTGTGGATATTACCGTAGGTTTATCCACATGTACGCGATCATAGCTAGACCCCTTTATGCCTTGTTGTCTAATTTTGAGTGGAACGACGAATGCGAGAATTCTTTCAATGAACTGAAGAAACGTTTGTGCACAGCACCAATATTGACCACTCCTGATTGGAATAAGCCATTCCATGTCCATGTGGATGCATCCAATCATGCCATAGGATGTGTGCTAGCACAACCCACAGGTGAAGGGAATTTAGATTTGCCCATAGCATATGCTAGTAGACAACTAAACCCAGCCGAAAGAAATTATACCACAACCGAGCGAGAAGGGTTAGGCATGGTATATGCCGTAAAGAAGTTTAGACACTATTTATTGGCCAACAAGTTCAAGTTTTTCACTGATCATCAAGCTTTGTTATATTTGGTCAATAAACCTTGCAATACTGGACGCTTAGTAAGATGGTTCCTCTTACTAATGGAGTATGACTTTGAAGTTGTTGTCAGGAAAGGTAGAACCCACCTTCGGGCAGATCACCTTTCTCGCATTACTTCAGGAGAGTCACCACAAGGAGTGTCTGATGAACTACCTGATGCTTATCTGTTCAATTTGGAAGTTGTTCCTAAATGGGCAAATAAGTTGGTACCAGTCCTAACCTTCAGCCCTGCAAATAAGAATGTGAAAACATCACAAGAAGAAATTGTAAAATCACAAAAATATCACATATTGGCAGGAAGCATGTACAAACAAGATACTGAGGGTGTATTAGCTTGTTGTGTCGAGGATGATGAACATAGTAGTTGGTTGCAGCAAGCTCATGAGGGATTGCTAGGAAATCACTATTCTAAACAACGAACATTGCAGAATTTGAAACGTTTAGGAGTGTATTGGCCTAGCATGGACAAAGAAATACATGAGTGGATCAAGAATTGTCCAATGTGCAGAGAGAGACCACCAGTGGAGCATGCGACCCTTTATCAAGTATCATTAATTCCAGATTGGAGTGCTCCATTGGTAGAGTTTATGAGATCGGGAAGATTACCCAAAGAGGCCAGTCTAGCAAGAAGACGAAATATGGAGCAAGAGGCTCAAGGCTATGCCTTAGTAGGAGAGAACCTATACCGAAGAGGTAAAGATGGTTACTTAAGACTGTGCGTTCATGAATCAGACTATTTAAGGGTCTTAGAGACTGCACACAGTGGTGTTGCAGGTGGACATTTTGGTCCTGACCGAGTGATTAAGACCATTCTATTCTCAGGACTTTGGTGGCCCACTCTTCATATGGATGCACATACCTATGTGAAGAAATGTGACACATGCCAACGTGCACAATATCCAGTTAGAAAAGACGAGATGCCTTTGAGGCCAATGATGGGAGGGCGTGCATTTTCCAAGTGGGGCATAGACTTCATAGGTCCTATTAATCCCCCTGCTAGAAACTCCCACGCAGAGTATATTATTGTAGCCACAGATTACCTTACCAAGTGGGTAGAAGTGAAAGCCACAACAAAGAATGATGCTCAAACGACGGCTAAGTTCTTATTCGAGACTGTGTTCACGAGATATGGGCTACCAATAGAGTTAGTGAGCGATAGAGGCACACACTTCTTGAATGAAGTCATTGAAAATCTTCTCCAAGAATTCTTGGTGATACATAAGAAATCCGCCCCCTATCATCCACAAGCCAACGGACAAGCCGAGAGTACCAATAAGATCCTCTGTAACGTATTGACAAAACTGGTGAATAATAAACGCTCTGATTGGGACAAACAACTTCATCATGCTGTTTGGGCTTATCGAGTTGCCTACAAAACGGTACTCAACGCCACCCCATTTCAGATGGTCTTCGGACAGAACGCTGTGCTACCATTAGATTTCTTAATCCCTGCCTTAAAAGTAGCACAAGAGTATGAGTGGAATGGGCATGAATTGTCCTCTAGGATCTTTGATCTCGAACGCTTGGGTGAAACGAGGCTACGAGCGGCAGCAGGCATCTACGCTGCAAAGAAGAGGCAAAAGGCATACTTTGATGCACACATCAAGGATAACGGA
Source organism: Ceratopteris richardii (assembly GCA_020310875.1). Taxonomy (NCBI): domain Eukaryota; kingdom Viridiplantae; phylum Streptophyta; class Polypodiopsida; order Polypodiales; family Pteridaceae; genus Ceratopteris; species Ceratopteris richardii. The sequence goes on along the minus strand of CM035414.1, from coordinate 12,016,137 downwards.
TTGAAAGAGGGAGATCTAGTGTTGGTATACACACTAAAACAACATGCCCGTAAGTTGGAAAAAAGAGGATATGGACCCATGATCATTAATAGAATTTCCACTAGTGGTGCAGTTCAGTTGGCCACTCTAGAAGGAGATATCTTGCCAAACTATATTAGTGGCTGCAGAGTCAAGCTATATCAAGAACCTCTTACTGAGGATATGCTAATGAGACTCAACACTGCTAAGAAGCGAAAAGAAGAAGAGTTAAGAGTGAGAGAAGAAGCACAGGTAGAGGCCAGAGAGCGTATTAGGCGAAATAAGTTAAGGCGATTAGGCCTAGATGTCAACTCAAAAGCCCCAAAATATCACATGGATATGTGTCAAAAGTCAGGCATTGCGACTTCTCAGGTCATTGACCGAAGACCCTTTGTGACCATAGAGATAGGACAAGGGAAGGGTGCAAGGACGGTGAAAGCATTGATTGACTCAGGTGCAGCAAGTAGTGCAGTTAGACTTTCCTACTGCCAAGACTTGGGGTTGAACATCAATCCCATAGAAGCTTATCTCATAGGATTGGGAGGTGTGGAAACCCCTTGTTTGGGCGAGGTGGAACTTCCCATCTACCTTCAAGATGTTCCAATGAAAGTCAAAGCGCTAGTATGTCAAGATGAGAACCTTACAGAACCACTTGTCTTGGGTCAAGATTGGATCTATGACCATGCAGTTAACTTAAACCTAAGAAGTCAAATTCTTCAAGTTTGGGTACATGAACAATGCATTACATTAGAATTAGAGAACTGCATGCTCCTAGATCATGGCACCACACACTCTCTTAGTTCTTCCAAGACTAATCATATGAAAGAAGATGTTGTATGTGTCAAAAGCTCTATGATGCAGAAGGAGTCAATCGTGGAAGACCAGGTTCGAAGGCGGGTGGATCTTTCTTCTTCTCCAAAGACTCAAGTAGCCACAGTAGTGAGCCCACCACACAAGCAAACACAACCGTTCACGACAACTGCTACATCAAATAGAAAGACACCATTCGATAAAAAAGCGGTTCCGGGCATGAAGCAGATCTGGGTATGCAAAGGAGAGCAACCACCAGCCTTACCCCCACAAATCCCATCCATGCACACTAACCAGGCCAGAAGACGAAGGAAGCAGCTCAGACAAGCTCCATCACAAGATATCCAACAAGTTTGGGTGCCTAAGAAGTTAGCTGCAGCTCAACAAGGGCAATTACAGATGTGGGTACCTAAGAAGATCCTACACCCACAACAACCTTTGTTCTCCCACATGCAAAAGGTTTCAACAAAGAAGCCAAAAAGAGAAAAGGGTAAGAACCACGTACAGAGACCAAAGGAAGATCAAATCAGCTCTTCAACATTAGTAGGAAGACATGCAAAAAGGATATGGGTTTGGAAGCCAAAAGTGCAAGTAGCCTCCACCGAACCAAAGCATCAACCACACTGGATACCACAGTTCAGAAAGCATCCAAAGAGAAAGACGCCTGAAGTGACCTCTACAGTGCCAAATGATGTTCTAAAATGGACTCCAATAAGGAGGATTACATCAGTTCGAGACTCAATGGATACCTCCACCAAGGTCGGCATCAACCTCCACAAATAACATCGAAAGCCTCGAACGAGCAACAACCATGTGCTCCTTGCACAACCCTGTCTTTTGCACCATTTAGGTCATGCATTTCCAAAGTATGCATTAATATAGGGCCACATTACACGGCCGTGCATAGACACACTGGAGAATCCCATGCACAAGAGCACAGTGACATATGTCGAACATTTCTATTGATACTAATTTTTGTGTTCTTGTTTTGTGATATCCTGTTCCTCAAAAAAAAAAAAAAAAAAAAGAAGCGCGAGAGAGCTTGTTCCCAGGTTTGGCTTATGAAACATGAATGAGTCATGCTTAGTTGAAGGTGGAACTGTTGATTACTAGGCATTTATCAATTTGGATAAAAGTGTGTCTCGGCCAGCAGTGAGATTATTGCTGCCTTATCTGGTAGATGACAAGCATTTGGCATGAACATGGCATCTATAACTATGATTTTCTCTTACCATGGTAGGAATGAAGAGCTTGAAGGTCCGCAACTTGAGTGATGCTTAACTACTTCATGTACCAGAGCACCCAAGGAGATATCTGCACAAGGTAGTTCTGGAGGAGAAGACTCCTGCATATGGTGAGCTAAAGAGAATATGTGACACTCAGCTTGGTGTAGTTACCCGATGTTGCTTGCCAAGGAATATAAAGCAATTCAATTCTCAGTATTTCCTGAACCAGTATGGAACAGTAGCACTGGTGAATGGTCTATGTCAATCAGCATGGTAATCTCTTAGAAACCGGCAGGTGTCCAATATTCCTTTGAGTGTCAATATAGGGAAGTGAACGTGCATGAGCCCAAGCTCAGAAATGCACATTGTTAGTGACAAATGTTGCTTTGAAAAGAGGAGAGGGGATCCACCACTCAAAAGATCTCATCAGTGGACAATCAACATGGACATTCATCAACAAGGTTCCATCCCAAAGGCCAAGTGTACAACACGAAGAGGCAAACATCCATCAACCTTCGCCATGATAAGTATCTTTACTCTGGAAACACCATAACCATGATAGTTTAGGAAACCTCTTCGTCAGCATACCCTTGAGCACTTAGCTCAAGACCCGCAATTTTTGCACCATACTTCTTCCAATGCATTTTCCAAGTAAGCATGCGTAGGGCTACATTACAAGGCCGTGCACAAGGCACATACTTTTTTCAACCTAGGCACGAACACACTTACCCATCATTCATTATGGGTTATGAGTAGTTGGCATGAATGCTCTCAACATCATCTTTAAAAGAGCTAGCAGACATCATGGGAACAACATCCATATCTCGGAAGCAAATTGAAGCCAGTAGTTGCTCCAAATCACTCTTGACAACCTCTTCTGAGCAACTTGCAGTTTTGAAAGCTCACAACGACACATTCTTGCTGGAATCCAAGGAACCAGCTCATACAACGGATGGACACCACCTCTCAAAGCACTACACAGAACAGCCCTTCCAACAAGGGTCTGTCAGGGACGACAGACTCGAGAGGGGGGGGAGTGTTGAAGCTCAAAGTCAAGGACAAAGCATGGAAGCACATCAAAAGGTGGACACATGAGGAAAGGGAGCAAGTAGGGAGCTCCAAGAAGTGTATGTCAAATTTTCAGAAGAATCCCCTACAAAAATAGTGATTTTCATCACTAGAAACCATTGTAAATACCATTATCTATTTTTAGTAACTCCATTTTGTTCAAGCCGAGGAGTCCTCGAGCTTGAGGAGTATTAGAAGTACCATCGTACCAATTTTCATAATTTTTAGACTTCGTTTGAGCCCTCAAATAAGCCCTGGAACCTAATTTTTAACTAGGCCGGACACTAGGTCTGGACAGGGCCAAAACTAGTCAAAAAACTATAAAAAGAGCTAGAGAGCTCATTTTTGAGGTTAGCTTGTTAGAGAATAGAACTTTTGTAAGAGAACTCTTTTGCAATCTAAGCTTTCCATTGTTCCTCTCTTTGATCTTACTTTGTGCGCGTGTGTGTGTATGTGTGTGCATGTTTGTGTGCTTTCACTCACGCACTTGTGCCTTCACTTGCTCGTGGTCTTCATACCGGTCCTCACGTCTCCGCGGATTGACAAGTAAAGGAGGTGGTGCTTACGCTTGAGCTACAGACATGGAGAGAATGTAAGGCCTATGAGAGTATTCACTGACTCAGGTGCAACAAGTAGTGCAGTTAGACTTTCATACTACCAAGACTTGGAATTCAATCCCATAGAAGCCTATCTCATAGGATTGGGAGTTGTAGAAACCCCTTGTTTGGGCAAGGTAGTTCCCATCTATCTTCAAGATGTTCCAATAAGAGTCAAAATGCTAGTGTGTCAAGATGAGGATCTTATGGAACCACTTGTCATGGGTCAGGATTGGATCTATGACCATGCAATCAACTTAAGCCTAAAAAGTCAACTTCTTCAAGTTTGGGTACATGAAGGGTGCAGTACATTAGAATTAGAGAATTGCATGCTCACAAATTCAGGTTTCACACATTCTCTTAGTTCTTCTAAGACTAATCTTATAGAAGAAGATGTTGCATGTGTCAAAAGCTCTATGATGTCGAAGGAGTCAATCATGGAAGAACATGCTCAAAGGCGAGCGGATCTCTCTTCTTCTTCAAAGAATAATGCAACCACAATAGTTCCACCACAAAGGCAAGCACAACAGTTCTAGACAACTTCTATATCAAATAGAAAGACACCATTCAACAAGAAAGTCGTTCCGGGCATGAAGTAGATCTGGATACAAAAAGGAGGACAACCACCAGCCTTACCCCAAAAATTCACATCGAGGCAAGACAACCAGGCCAGAAGGCGAACGAAGAAACTAGGACAAGCTCAACCACAAGGTGTTGAGATATCAAGCTCAACATGTGATGATCCAGGATGACACGTACCAGTTTTTCGTTTCTCTGACATGTATAGTGGTCATGCTGGTATATGTCAATGATACTTCATTGAGCTTTATTAGATTTATCTACCGAGAGTGATGGCACATTTGTTTCTTGCCAGCTCACTCATTCGCGGACATTAGGTTTTTCCTTATGTACTAATATTTATATATTGCACTTGTTGTATTCTTGTTTTTAGGTCATTCTTGTACATTCCTTTTATGTAATAGAAGAAGAAGAAGAAGAATAAGATCATTCTTCCCTGTCTCAATTTGTGTGTGTGCTTCTCCTTGAGAGTGAGAGTGTGTATGTGAGCTCTCTTCCTTATCTTCTTCCTCGTGACATGGTATCAGAGCTAGTGTGGCTGTAGAGAGCTCGTGGAGAAGGCGACAATGAAGACTACGCAGCAAGGCGTGGAGAAAACGTGATTTCACAAACGGCCTCCATTTCCTATGAAAATCCGTTTGCCATCTTGACCTCCGTTTCAAGCCTGCAAGGTGGGGCCCATAGAAAAACCAGGTCAATTTCAGAAACTGTAACTTGCGTTGTGTTCGGTGACACTCATATATTCCAGATCCAGAATTTCAAGCGATTCCGTGTACTGTTGATACACAAAAACTGTGTATTTCTGAGATCGAACTGTCACATCATAGTGCGACAATGTTCAAGCAGAAGTGCTGCTTGTAGTGTGTTGCGGTGTTGTGAATTGTTGCAGAAATGGCAAACACAGATGGAATGAGTCAGCTTATGAGCGATAAGCTGGACAAGAACAACTTCCATGCTTGGAGATTCAGAATGAAAAATTTCCTGATGGGAAAAGGCTACAGGAAGTACATCGAAGGAGAGAATGAAAATGCTCCGTAGTTACTAGAAAGGAATCGGACTGCAGAACAGTTAAGAGCATATGAGGAATGGAATCAAGGAGCATGAAAGGTAATGTATTGGATATCTGTTAGCATACAAGATAGCATGATTGGACACATACAAGATCCCAAGACTCCAAAAGAGGCTTGGAATAGTCTGATCACTTTGTACGAGACCAATACAAAGGCACGGAAATTGCAATTCAAGAACGAGCTGTATACATTGGAGAAAAAGAGTATGACGGTAAGTGACTACACTTTGAAAATCAAAAGCATATGTGAGTCACTTGCATCTATTGGCATGAATGTAGATGATGATGATAAGGTGGAAGTGTGCCTTCATGGTTTAGGAGCTGCATATAAGCAGTTCAGAACTTCTATACAGACCATGGAAAATATTCCGAATTTTGCTGATTTGGTATCTATGCTGATTATTGAAGAAAAGAATCTTGGTGAGGATTCAAACTCCCAAGGAAAGCCAAGTTCTGAGTAGGTATTCTACTCTAGCAGAGGAAGAGGCAGAGTTAGAGGTTTTGGAAGTGGAAGAGGAAACAATAACCAAGACCAAGGTCAACAACAGAACCATGCAAGAGGAAGAGGACAGTTTCGAGGCAGGGGGAGTCAAAGAGGTCGCAAAAATTTCCAAAGAAATGATTCAGGTAATGATAGTAAAGGATGCTGGAATTGTGGTAAACCTAGACACTTTGAACGTGATTGCAGGTTGAAGAATGAAAATAACAGAAGGCAGCAAAACAACTATGCATCCACAAGTGCAGATGATTCTGAGAAGCTATTTATGGTTCAACATCACATGATGAATATGATGTCTGCTGGTGTTTCGAAGTCGAATGATAATGTCTGGTATGTTGATTCAGGTGCTTCAAATCACATGACCAGTCATGCAAAATGGTTTAGTAGTTTGCAGAAAATGCGAGCTCCTAGATATGTTGAAACAGGTGATGATTCATCGCATCCTATTGAGCATACAGGAAACATAGCATTGTCTATGGAGGACGGAAAGGTAAAACATCTCGCTGATGTGCTGCATGTTCCAAATATAACAAAGAATCTGGTTTCTGTTGGACAAATGGTTGACCAGGGATTACAAGTCAGGTTCAATGCTGATGGATTATATGTAGAAGAGTACAAGCAGGATGGACGATTGGTTGCCAAAGGAAACAAAGTGGGTAGGATGTTCATCTTAAATGTGAAGATTCTTGAAATGAATGCAGCCTGTTTGCAAAAGGTGCAGGAGTTATTGCAGATATAGAGATATGGCACAAACGGATTGGACATGCAAACTTGCAAAGGCTGAAACTGATGCAGTCAAAGGAGATTGCCATGGACTACCAAATTTCAAAGTTGTAGAAATGCAAAAGGTATGTGTAGCATGTCAATTTGGTAAACAGTCAAGAGCATCATTTCCACATGATAAGCATGTTAGTGAGAATGTACTAGAAGTAGTACACACAGATGTTTGGGGTCCAGCAAAGACCACATCTATGGGTGGTTGCAGGTTTTATGTTACTTTCATTGATGACCATACACACAAAGTATGGATATATTTCATGAAAGAAAAGAGCGAGGTGTTTACTCACTTCCAAAATTTTAAAGTTATGGTGGAAAATCAGACAGGAAAGTACATTCAAACATTAAGATCTGATGGAGGAGGTGAATACATGTCAAATGAGTTCAACAATTTCTAAAAAATCATGGAATTCTGCGTCAGTTTTCATGCAGGTACACACCACAACAAAATGGTGTTGCTGAACGCAAAAATAGACATATTGCAGAAATAGCAAGAGCCTTAATGGCTGAGAAGAATATGCCTCATTGTTATTGGGCAGAAGCTGTGCATACTGTTGTATACATCATGAATAGAACTCCGACTGCTGTTGTACATCAAGTAACACCTGAAGAGAAGTTTACAGGTAAAAAGCCAAACTTATCACATCTTAAAATTTTTGGCTGTATTGCATATGTACATATCCCATATGAATTGAGGATGAAGCTTGATCCAAAAGCAAAAAAGTGTGTCTTCATTGGATACTCCCTTGAGCAAAAGGGATATAAATGTTATAACCCACTCACAGGACAGGTAAAGGTGAGCAGAGATGTGGTATTTGATGAAATGTCAAGCTTCTATGTAGATGCCAAAGAAGGACTGAGTCTTGAACCGAATGACAAAGAAAATGCTGAAAATATCAGGTTTTGAGTGGACCAGATGCATCACCAAGCAATAGCTCCAACTCAAATCCATGGAGGGGAAGATTATGCGGGAATTTCAGTCCAACAAATTCATCAAATACATCCAAGAAAGGTAAAGCTTTCTATTGGTCATAAAACATGTGCAGGTTTTGAAGACGTTGATGGAGATTCAAGCGGTTCAGAAAAGAGCCTTGATGAGGAACTTGGATTACCCTCTGTGAAGACTCAAGGAGTAAGAAGGGCACATGCAGATGATACAAGAAGAAGTGACCCAGGACCAAGAAGATTTGGGAGGATGCGTAATTCAGTGCAACGATTGACATATGATAGTTACATGGCTCGCCATTGTGCCTACATGACAAAGGTAATACAAGATGCTGAACCTTCTTGTTTTGAAGATGCAATTGGTAATGCAGATTCAGAAAAAGCTATGGATGAGGAGATGGTTGCACTTTATGGAAATGATACATGGAAGCTGGTTCCATTGCCGCAAGGAAAGAAACCCATAGGCTGTAAATGGGTTTACAAGGTAAAGCATAATGTTGATGGTAGCATAAGCAGGTATAAAGCACGATTGGTAGCTAAAGGATATGCACAGACATATGGCATTGATTATGAGGAAACATTCAGCCCTATAGCTAAAATGTCTACTGTTAGGAAACTTGTTGCATTAGCTACAACAAAAGGATGGACTTTGCATCAGATGGATGTGAAGAATGCTTTCCTACATGGTGAGTTACAAGAAGAAGTATATATGGACCAGCCACAAGGATATGAAGATTCAAAGCATCCAAAATATGTTTGCAGGTTGCAAAAGGCTTTGTATGGGCTGAAGTAGGATCCGCGTGCATGGCATGCAAGGATTGCTGATTACTTAACCAACATTGGGTTTTCTATGTGTGATGCAGATCACTCACTATATGCAAGGAAGGCTGATGATGGCATCACTATTGTGGCTATTTATGTTGATGACCTGATTGTAGGTGGTGATAATGAAGAAAGCATCAAAGAGGTAAAGAAACTTCTTATGCAAGAATTCGACATGAAAGATCTTGGTGTGCTGCGCTATTTCTTCGGCATTGAGTTTATACATACAGAAATAGGTATATGGATATCACAAAGGCAATATGCCTTGAATATGCTGCAAAAGTATGGTATGGCTGATTGTAAGCCAATATCTATGCCTTTAGATCAGAATTTGAAATTGGATACTACATCAGGTGAAGCATTCGAAAATGCTACTATGTACAGGAAAATTATGGGAAGTCTTATATATCTTACAATTACAAGGCCTGATTTAAGCTACACTGTTGGACTTGAAAGTCAGTTTATGCAAGTTCCCAAGAAGCCACATTTGGATGCTCTGAGGCGCACTCTACGTTATGTGAGTGCTACTTTGGATTATGCATTGTTTTATGAAGCTGGTGTAGATTTGCAGGTTCATGGATACACCAATGCAGATTGGGCTGGTAGTACTCCAGATAGAAGATCTACTAGTGGCTTTCTTTTCTCACTTGGAGGTGCAACTATTACATGGAGCAGTAAGAAGCAACCCACTGTTGCTTTGTCAAGTACAGAGGCTGAGTATAGAGGTGCTGCAATGGAAGCATGTTGTTACCGTTAGTGTCCATGTGAAAGGCCAAATGGCCACCGGACATTTCTTTGTATATGTTCTTTAATAAAACATATAGTGGCCTGGTCAGTCACAGACTGTAAGTTCGACCGCATTTGTAAGACCTAAGAAGTCTGTTTTCGTGCTCCCTGTGTACTGCGGTTTTCTGCGTATTCTACAACCTCAGTGCGAGTACTGTGTGTGGCGTCAGGGCTCGGTTTTCTAGTCCGAGCATATCGTCGGGAGCTCTCGAGAAGGAGAGTGCAGTGTGGTGCATCGCCATCGAAATACTTCACTGGTATCAGAGCAGTTCGAGGCAAAAAGCTTTGTTCCTTTTGTGCGAGCGAAGTGACCCCCCCCCAGGCTTTCTCCAAGGCTTACGACTAAGGCGGATCAAGGCATAGACCTTGGCATACCTTGTCATCCGAGTCACCGAAGTCACCGTTGGCGCCGTTGGCTGCACGCGAGGGAGGACCTCAACGATCAAGGAATATAGAGGTTCCCGGTACTTCCCGGGAGGTCACCCATCCAGTTACTGTTCCCCCCAGAGCTCGCTTAACCGTGGCAATCTCTTGCCACTACGCTACACTCTTGTGGTGTTTGAAGAAGGGGAAAGACTAAGGTTGACATTACCTTGAACAAGTTTTGGTCCCTCAAAGCTTCATTTTTGCTTTCAAAGCCTATTTCTGAAGCAATTTTGGGGTGTTTTTGGAGCCATTTCGGAGTACTTTCGCACGTAGTTCTCTTCACACAAGTCCAAGAACATCAAGAAGAGTGTTCCTTGTACTTCTCAGACAATAAATATCAACCTTTTGGGCTGTATTTTCAGCCACACTCGTAAAACTAGAGGTTTCTCGAGGGGTTTTCAGTTTTGGTGGGAGCAGTCGCTGCAAATTTATGCAGGTTTTTAAAGCCTAAAACATCAGAGTTGACAGACACTTGCAGGTGTTATTGGCTATTTTTTGGGCTGTGTATTCAGCCTTTCAGTGTCATTTTACTGCATATATTGAGCACATACACACCATGTACGCTTCTGTGGATACCGCTTATGTACGTCCATGTGGGCATTGATATAGCGGTTACGTTCTTTGCATAAAGCCTTTTACGTTTGATAAAGAGGGTCGTGGTGAGGTTTTCTTAACTGGGAGACACCCAGATGTCGGGGTCTCTTCGGTGATGCAGGTGGAAGACTTACCCAGCCTCGCCATAGGAGATGTATGATAGTTGTTCATAGGTGCTCGATAAGCCTAGTTGGCTTCTATTGGGTAACTGATTATATACAGTGGAGTCAGTGATTCACTATGCAGGTAGACATGTCAGTACTTGCAGTTTTATGATACTTTGACATTGGTCATATGCTAATTTTACAGAGGATACTCTGGCAAAATTTTTCCAGATTTCTGGTTTAGTCAACTATATAGTGGTCGATTTACTCCTTGATACACTTATTTGTTGGTGTTTGGACTCTTCTAGCTCCATTATCATTCTATTCAGTTCTCTACGATCATGGCATCAGAGGTCTCAGGCACATCCGGTGGATCAGGGTCTAGTGCTAGCGTTCCGAGGAGGAGCTATAACTTGCAGGGCAAAGACCATTTTGAGATCCAAAAATTTGATGGCACAAACTTTGCTCTATGGAAGAATCAGATTAAAGATGTGTTGATTCAAAGAAGGCAATGGAAGCCAGTAAATGGGATTTCAAAGAAGCCTGCTGACATGGATGAAGATGATTGGGATGAGTTAGATGAAATGGCCAGGTCTACCATTCGCTTGCACCTAGCAGATAATGTTTACTTTACAGTATTAGACTGTGAAAGTGCAGAGGAGCTTTGGAAGAAGTTATGCAATACATATGAAAAAGAGACGGCATCAAATAAAGTATATCTGATGAGAAAATTATACGACCTTCGTATGAAGGACACAGATAGTGTTGCTGCTCATCTAAATGAGTTTGATGCCATATTCTCCCAGTTACAGGCTCAGAAAATGGATATGGACAATGAAATGAAAGCAGTATTGCTGTTATGCACCCTGCCATCATCATGGGATACATTTTGCACAGCTATTAGCAATAGTCCACCAGGTGGTAAACTCGTCTATGATGACATATGTGGAGCACTCTTGAGTGAGGAGATTCGTAGAAAATCTATGGTTGGCACTCAGAGTGGAGATGCATATAATGTTCGTGATTCTTACCAAGGAAAGAATCAACAACGTGGCAGGAGCAAGAACAAGGAAAAGAATGGTCAACGGAATAAGAGCAGAAGTAAATCAAGGAAGAGGGATATTGAATGCCATTATTGTCATAAGAAAGGACACATGAAGAAAGACTGTTATGCATTAAAGAATGCTAAAGGTAAAGGACAGAATGTTGATGGGCATGTTAAACAGTTACCTGCACCATCTACTTCGACTGTGAAGATTGAAGAAATTAATGCTATTTCTGATGATGCTGATGTGTTGACACTTGATAGTACTGTGCCATCTGAGGCACTTATGGCTGATTCTCTTTCCCACACCTGGCTGCTAGATTCTGGTGCTTCTTTCCATGTGACACCACATAGAGAATGGTTCTCTAATTATGCAGCAAAGTCTCTTGGTACCGTGAGACTTGGTGACTCTTACCAGTGTGATGTTGTGGGGATTGGAGATGTGGTTGTGCAGTTCATTGACGGTTCAAAATTTACTATGCATAATGTACGCCATGTACCTCAGTTATCACGCAGTTTGATGTCAATTGGTCAACTTGATGACCTTGGTTACAAGGTGGTCTTCTATGCTCAGTCCTTTCGTATATCAAAGGGCAATATGGTTATTGCAAAAGGAAGGAAAGTTGGCTCACTTTACCCTTTATTTGTATCACAGAAAGAACACTTGTTAGCTGTTACTGAACAGCCTATGGCTTGTATTTGGCATGGTCGTTTGGGCCATATATCTCGTAGTGGAATGGAAAATCTTTCTCGTTTTGGCTACTTACCTGTGTTATCTTTCTCTGATTTTTCATTTTGTGAGCATTGTCAATATGGAAAGCAAACCAGAAATGTGCATAAAACGCACATTGACTCTTCAATTCAGCCTTTAGATCTTGTTCATACAGATGTGTGTGGTCCTATGCCCACTAGGTCCTTAGGTGGTTCTCTTTACTTTGTCACTTTCATAGATGATGCTACTAGAAAAGTCTGGGTATATCCTATCAAATCGAAGGATGATGTATTTCCTACTTTTAGAAAATGGCTTGCTTCAGTTGAGACTGAAAAAGGAACTAAGCTTAAGGCTTTACGTTCAGATAATGGGGGTGAGTATACCTCACATGAATTTAGCCTTTTCTGTCAGTGTAGAGGGATTCGTAGAGAGTTTACAGCTCCTTATACCCCAGTACAGAATGGTGTAGCTGAGAGGATGAATAGAACTATTCAAGATAGAGTAGTCTCTATGTTGCATCATGCAAACCTCTCACAAGGTTTTTGGGCAGAAGCAGTATTGACTGCAGTTCATGTGATTAACCTTTCACCTAGTACTGCCAAAGGTCTGAAAGTGGCACAAGAGTTATGGACAGGGAAACCACCATATTATGATCATCTTCGAGTTTTTGGGTGTGAAGCATATGTTCATATACCCAAGAATCTTAGACAAAAGTTGGACCATAAGTCAAAGAAATGCATTTTTCTTGGATATGGTCGAGAAGGACAATTTGGATATCGCTTATGGGATCCTGAAACACGGTCACTGATCAGAAGTAGTGATGTCATTTTTAATGAGTCTAAGATGCATAAACAGCCGATTAAAGAGGTTGAAGTGAGAAGAGTGGTGTTTGAGGATACTAGTCCTCCGGTTAGCATGCATAAAAATGCTACACATAGGGATGTTCAAGAGAATGTCCATTCAAATCAGTCTGCACATGTTCCTGTTCAGCAACCATTGAGACGTTCTGCACGTGTCTCATATCCACCTGATAGATATGTTCCAGGTTTAGATTTTGTTATGCTAACAGATGCCGGTGAGCCCTCTTGCTACAAAGAGGCTATGCAGACAGAGGATCATGTCAAGTGGGAGCGTGCCATGAAGAGTGAGTTGGATTCTATTCACAAGAATGGTACTTGGGACTTAGTACCTTTGCCAAAGGGCAGGAAAGCTTTACCATGTAAATGGGTATATAAGCTGAAATTCACATCAGATAGTGCTTCTCCAAAATATAAAGCACGACTTGTTGCAAAGGGTTTTAAGAACCAACATGGTGTTGATTTTGAGGAAATCTTCTCTCCAGTGGTCAAGATGACTACTTTGCGCATGTTTCTTGGATTCGTTGCAATGGAGGACTTAGAGCTAGTCCAAATGGATGTGAAAACAGCTTTCTTGCATGGAGATCTTACAGATGAGATCTATATGGAACAACCAGAGGGTTATGTAGTTCCTGGCAAGGAAAGTCTAGTTTGTAAGCTCAAGAAGAGCTTGTATGGACTTAAACAGTCTCCTAGACAATGGTACCAAAAGTTTGATGCTTTTATGAAGTCCCAAGGCTATTCTCGGAGCAATGAGGATCATTGTCTCTACACAAAGAGATGTTCTGATGGCAGCTTGATATGCTTGATACTTTACGTCGATGATATGTTGATTGCTGGGAAGTCCTCTTATGATTTGTCAATTCTCAAAAAGAAGTTGAGTCAGACATTTGATATGAAGGATTTGGGGGATGCCAAACATATTCTTGGCATGCGCATCACTCGTGATAGGAGTAAAAGATGCATATACTTGTCTCAAAATGAGTACATATCCAAAGTACTTCATCGATTCAATATGCAGGGTGGAAAGGCATTGAGTACACCTTTACCCACATATGTGAAATTGAGCAAGGATGACTGCCCCAAATCAGATGAGGAAAAGGAATTCATGACCAAAATTCCCTATCAGTCTGCTGTTGGTAGTCTCATGTATGCTATGGTAGCTACGAGACCAGACATTGCATTTGCAGTAGGAGTTGTGAGCAGATATATGTCTAATCCTGGCAAGAAACATTGGGAAGCGGTCAAAATGATTTTGAGATATTTGAGTGGCACTAAGGACAAGTGTCTATGCTTAGGTAGAGGGAAAGCATCCATTATTGGTTACACAGATTCTGACTATGCTGGTTGTGTAGACAATCGTAAGTCTACATCAGGGTACATTTTTCATTTTGCTAGAGGTGCTATCTCTTGGAGATCTCGTCTTCAAGAATGTACAGATGTTTCCACCACAGAAGCAGAGTATGTTGCAGCAAGTGAGGCATGTAAGGAAGCATTGTGGCTTTCTCGTCTTGCTTGTGATATGGGTTTGCCTCAGCATGTACCTCACTTGCTCAGTGATAGTCAGAGTGTCATTGCTTTGGCTAAGAATCCGGTCTATCATGCAAAGACCAAGCACATTGAGGTGAGATATCACTGCATTAGAGATTGCTTAGCCACTGAGAGCATTATTCTTGAGAACGTTCACACTCGAGATAATGCTGCAGATGCTTTGACTAAAGCTCTACCACAGGATAGCTTTCGACACTGTTGTCTCTTGATGGGGGTTACTTGATTCTTGATCTTACGCAGTCACTTGTATACTGTGTAACATGCCCATCAGGTGGGAGGTATAGTTTGTATACTTACACTCAGGTATTCTTTATCATTCTTTCTTTTTTCTCCCATAGTTACTCTGGCCATATTGGCCTTTAGTGGGAGATTGTTACCGTTAGTGTCCATGTGAAAGGCCAAATGGCCACCGGACATTTCTTTGTATATGTTCTTTAATAAAACATATAGTGGCCTGGTCAGTCACAGACTGTAAGTTCGACCGCATTTGTAAGACCTAAGAAGTCTGTTTTCGTGCTCCCTGTGTACTGCGTTTTTTTGCGTATTCTACAACCTCAGTGCGAGTACTGTGTGTGGCGTCAGGGCTCGGTTTTCTAGTCCGAGCATATCGTCGGGAGCTCTCGAGAAGGAGAGTGCAGTGTGGTGCATCGCCATCGAAATACTTCACATGTGAGGCATCATGGCTGGAGATGTTACTTGCAGATTTAGGTGTGGAAGTGCAAAAGCCTATCACTATCTATTGTGATAATCTTAGCAGCATACAGTTAGCACAAAACCCTGTTTTCCATGCTAGAACAAAGCATATCGAGGTACATTATCACTTCATCAGAGAGAAGGTATTAGCAGGTGATATTGATCTTGTTTATGTGAGAACAGATGAGCAGGTTGCTGATATTTTCACCAAAGCACTTGGAGCTGAGAAGTTGAAGAAGTTTCGGAAGATGCTTGGACTACAAGATATGGCGTTGAGCTTGAGGGGGAGTGTTGAGATATCAAGCTCAACATGTGATGATCCAAGATGACACATACCAGTTTTTCGTTTCTCTGACATGTATAGTGGTCAGGCCGGTATATGTAAGTGATACTTTATTAAGCTTTATTAGATTTATCTACCGAGACTGATGGCACATTTGTTTCTTGCCAGCTCACTCATTTGCAGACATTAGGTTTTTCCTTATGTACTGATCTTTATATATTGCACTTGTTGTATTCTTGTTTTTAGGTCATTCTTGTACATTCCTTTTATTTAATAGAAGAAGAAGAAGAAGATCATTCTTCCCTGTCTCAATTTGTGTGTGTGCTTCTCCTTGAGAGTGAGAGTGTGTGTGTGAGCTCTCTTCCTTATCTCCTTTCTCGTGACACAAGGTATACGACAAGTTTGGGTGCCTAAGACATTAGTTGTAGCTCAACAACGACAATTACAAATATGGGTACCCAAGAAGCTCTTATATACAGAACAACCTATGCTCTCCCACATGAGAAAAGTCCCAAGCCAAGGCGAGGCAAGGGCTAGAACCAAACACCAAGACCAAAATGTTGGTGCAGATCAATCACCAATTGAATGTTTGAAGACTAAAGAATGAAGGATGAGATCAATTTTTGAAGCTTGGAAGGAAGATACATTCAGAGTATGTGAGGAATGTACACATATGTACATAGTTCACTTAGATCTTTGATTAGTCATAGACTTGTACAAATTTGCCTATAAATACTTTTGGAAAATGTCGGGATAAAGAGAGAAGACGAGGAGAGACTATGTATGAGCATAGGAATAGAGAAATAAGTGACTGTAAATGTCAATAGACACAAGAGAAAGGTGTTGAAGTCTCTCTCATTTTTCAGTTGTAGTCTTCTCCTGAAATGAAGAAAATATTGCGCCCGATGTTTCTGCGTCTACTCCGTCTGTGGTAGATCATTTGTGAAATCCTTTTGAGGATATCTAAGTTAGTAGTTAATGAGTTTGTGACTTGAATTTCAGAGTCTAATTGCAAACAGGTTAAGAGAATTGTTAGTAGGAACATTCATATGTGTTGAGTGTTCACAGTTCTCTGAAACAGGCGCAAATTTCGAGTCTAAAGAAATGAGTAGTGCTCAGTGCACAGTGTAAAGTTTTACACATATGATAGCTCAAAATCTAAGTTGAGAGATAAGCTATCTTCAATCAAAAGGATTTGGTAAAACGGGTTCGACATTGTGAGAACCAAAGTTAAGAAGTTAGGGGTGTCAAATCGACTTCTCAGAAGTACAGATTTGGACATAGGTAACTTGTGAAGTTGATTTCTCAAGTTATACTAAACCTTTTTGAGAACTTTAACTTGGAGGAGGTGCGCAATCTCTAGGCGACACTCCATACAAAATTTCATAGAAAACTTTACATGTTTGATAGGTCAATGAGAAGAAATTGTGCAGCAGACTTTCTGTGTTTCATCTTCTTCACAGAATTTTTCAACTTTTGATAATTTGGAGATTGGACCTCTAATTTAGTGAAGGTTTTGACTTACTCTTGATATAGAGGTGTTCTAAATTCAAGAGTAGGTTGTTCTTTTGGAGATTAACACTCTCCATCAGTGGTATCAGAGTAGGAGACATCAAATCAAGGAAAGGAAGGTCCCGACTGCTGCAGATTCAAGAAATTCAACACTTGAAGGACTAAGAAGTGAAAGCTTGGAGTCAAAGCCTGAGAAGAAGACTATTTGACATCAAGAAGGACAAAAAGGAGTCTAATTCAAAGTAAAGGTACATACATTGTTTGTAAAGCTTGAAGATTTCAATACACAGGTGGACACAAGATGGGAGATTCTCTTCAGATAGAGAAATTGGATAGGGAAAACTATCCTGCATGGTCAATGAGGATGGAAGCTCATCTTATGAGCAAAGATTTAATTGGTTACATCACAGGAGAAGAAGAGAAGCCACAGTTCAGAGATCCTAGTGTTCCAACTAGGGAAGAGTTAGCAGATTTGAAAAATTGGATGAAGAAAGATGCTCAAGCTAGGAGCATTATATATGGGAGTCAATGATTACTTGTTACCTCATATTCGAGGTCTTGAAAGTGCAACTGACATTTGGAATGCTTTGGAGGAGCATTTCCAGAATACTACAAAGTCAAGAAAGGCATCCTTATGGGCAGAGTTTACAACCTTCAAGAAGAAGGCTTCTCAATCTATTTCAGACTATGTAACAAGGATGAAAGACATTGCAGATGCTTTAGGAGCTGTTGATGAAGACATTGAGGAGGATAAATTGGTAAGGCAAATCCTTACAGGTTTGAGAGGTGATGACAAATGGAGGCCATTCATTTTGTCTACAGAATTATCACTTGACCATTTCACTCCTGATTTAAATCAATTGCTAGGTCATATGCTAACATTTGAGCAGGATGTTAAAGGAGATGGTGACAAGAGTACAGGTCATGCAATGTACTCAAAGGACAAGAAGAAGAATAGCAAAGGAAAGCAACAAGCAGGTGAAGATGAAGGAACAACTACTCAAGCCAACTTCCTAAGAGGAAGAGGAGGTGGCAAAGGTAGAGGAAGAGGCAGGAATAACAAGGATGGAGGCAAAGCTTGCTGGATTTGTGGTAAGACAAATCACTTAGCTAATGATTGTTGGCATAATAATCAGAATAATAGTGGATACAATCAAAATTATAATTCAAGAGGAAGAGGTGGCAGAAATCAAAGAGGTAATTTCAGAGGTAGAGGTGGTAGGAGTTATTTTGGAAGAAATGCAGGTAGAGGATTCCAAAGTCAACAATACAACAACACCTACTACAATTATGCTTCAGATCAAAAGGAGGATTCAACATTGATAATGAATGCAACTTGTGAAAGGCAGAATGAAGATCAAAGAGTCTTCTACAATGACTCAGGGTGTAGCAATCACCTGAGTGGTAACATATCTTTGATGACTGATTTGGAGAGTAAAGTTTTTAATCATGTTGTTCAAACAGGTGACAACACAAAGCACAATGTGAAGTCAATTGGATCAGTGAAGGCCAAGGATGGAAGCACCTTATTGAGTAAGGTCTTGTATGTTCCTACAATCCCTAAGAATTTGATAAGTGTAGGACAAATTGTTGACAAGGGATATGAAGTAAGGTTCACTAATGATGGAGTATATGTGGAAGACCCTAGCCAAGGGTATAAACAGATTGTTTCAGGGAAAAAGGAAGGAAGATTATTTACATTGAAGATTCAAGGCAACATTGGTCATGCTATGTTCACATATGGAGGACATAAGATCTCTGAGTTAGATCTTTGGCACAAGAGGCTTGGACATTTCAATGAAAGAGGTATTAAAGATATGGTTAACAATGGTTCAGTGCTTGGATTGCCTAATGTTGCAGGTCAACATATGACATACAAATGTGAGGCATGTCAATTAGGCAAGGCTCATAAGACTTCCTATTCCAAGCATAGTTTTATGCACTCAGAGAAGCTTGAATTGGTACACACAGATGTGTGGGGACCATCAAAAGATTTCAGTATAAATGGATCAAGGTATTATGTGATTTATGTTGATGATGCTACTAGATGGATCACTATCTATGTGATCAAAGATAAGTCAGAAGTGTTTAATACATTTAAACACTATCATGCATATGCAGAAAGAATTACAGGTCATAAGTTGAAAAGATTAAGGTCAGATGGAGGGGGAGAGTATTTCTCTAATGAGTTCAGTGATTACTTATGGAATGCAGGTATAAAAAGGGAAGTTACTTGCAGGTACTCTCCTCAACAAATGGTGTTGCAGAAAGGAGAAATAGAACACTTGTTGAGTTTGCAAGATCCATGATGAAGGAGAAAAATTGCCCTAATTATTTGTGGGCTGAGGCTGTAAATACAGCCACTTATTTGGTCAATAGGTTACCATGTAAAGCCTTGCAGGGTATGACACCATATGAGGCTTGGTGGGGTAAGAGACCTACCTTAGATCATTGCAGAGTTTTTGGGTGTGTGGCATATGCATATGTGCCATCACAATTGAGGCACAAATTGGAACCTAAAGCTGAAAAATATGTTTTCATTGGCTATGATGACAAGCAGATGGGCTATAGATTGTGGAGTCCATCTACAAAGCAATTTATGGTTTCTAAAGATGTTACATTTGATGAGCAGAGTACTTGGTATGCAGGTACAATCAATATCAATACAGGTGATGAAGAAGAAGTGAGTCAAAGAAAAGGTAAATCAAAAGTTCAGATATTTGATGAGCAAGAGAATAATGAAGTGCAGGTTGAAGTGGAAGAGACACCAAGATTTGATCCTGAATGTGAAGAGCCAGAAACCTCAAGGAGTGGAGAACTCAGAAGGTCATCAAGAAATAGGTGGCAACCTACAAGGTATAGTTATGATACTTCATTTTTAGCCACAAAAGATTATGCTTATATGGTGAATACAGATGAAGACCCTTCTACATATGAAGAGGCAAAAGGTAAGGAAAAATGGGAGAAAGCTATGCAGGAAGAATATGATGCACTATTGGAGAATCAAACATGGGATTTGGTTCCAAAACCAAACAGTCAGAAGATTATTGGATGCAAGTGGGTCTACAAGACAAAAAGGTTTGCAGATGGAAGTGTGTCTAGATACAAAGCTAGACTTGTTGTCAAAGGGTTTGCTCAGACTTATGGTGTTGATTATGATGAGACTTATAGCCCTGTGGCAAAGATGACAACCATCAGGACACTTATTGCTATTGCTGCATGTAAAGGTTGGAAGTTATGTCAACTTGATGTGAAAAATGCTTTTTTGAATGGTTATATTTCAGATGATGTGTTCATGGAGCAACCTCAAGGGTTCAGAGATAAAAGGTATCCAGATCATGTGTGCAAGCTCAAGAGAGCTTTGTATGGCTTGAAGCAGGCCCCAAGGGCATGGAACTATAGACTTGTGAAGTTCCTAAAGGAACTTGGATTTCAGGTGTCTAAAGCAGATAGTAGCTTGCTTGTCAAAGCAAGTGATAATGGTTTCATATACATGTGCATATATGTTGATGATATAATTCTTACAGGCACATATGAAGAAGGAATACAAAGACTCAAGAGGCAAATGGAAAAGGAATTCAAGATAAGTGACTTGGGAGACTTGTCATACTTCTTGGGCATGGAGATTACATATACTCAACATGGAGTATTTGTGACCCAAGAAAGGTATTTGAAGAACTTGTTAATCAAGTTTAAAATGGATGATTGCAGGGTAGCACCTACACCTATGGAGATGAATCACAAATTGAGTAAGTTTGGAGGTGAAGAACTCAAGGACATGAGACAATATCAGAGTTTGGTTGGTAGCCTTATCTATGCTACTCTAACTAGACCTGATTTATCATATGCAGTAGGGGTTTTGTCTCAATTCATGCATTGCCCAAAGAAAGAACATTGGATTGCAGGACAAAGAGTGTTGAGGTACATTAAGGGTACACTCAATGAAGGTTTGTATTATGGGTTTACCTCAGATACAAATATCAAAATTTATAGTGATGCAGATTGGGCAGGTAATCCAGATGATAGAAGGTCAACTTTTGGTTACATGTGTTATGTGGGAGATAAGTTAATCTCATGGTGTTCTAAGAAGCAACATACAGTTGCTTTATCTTCTACAGAAGCAGAGTATAAAGGCATGGTTGAAGCTGCAAAGGAAGTAATTTGGGTCAAGACATTGATGAAGAGTTTTGACATTGTACATGGGATACCAATTATATATGGAGATAACATGAGTTCATTGTACTTAGCTGCTAATCCTGTTTTTCATGCCAGGACCAAACACATTGAGATACAGTATCATTTTCTAAGGGAGAAAGTGATGGATAAGGAGATTGAAGTCATACATACTTCAACAAAAGATCAGATAGCTGATATGCTTACAAAAAGCTTGGATGGACCAAAGCTACAGAAGTTTAAAGACATGGCAGGTATAAAGAAGAAAGGAGAAACCTCAATTGATGATTGAGGGGGAGCTGTTGGTGCAGATCAATCACCAATTGAATGTTTGAAGACTAAAGAATGAAGGATGAGATCAATTTTTGAAGCTTGGAAGGAAGATACATTCAGAGTATGTGAGGAATGTACACATATGTACATAGTTCACTTAGATCTTTGATTAGTCATAGACTTGTACAAATTTGCCTATAAATACTTTTGGAAAATGTCGGGATAAAGAGAGAAGATGAGGAGAGACTATGTATGAGCATAGGAATAGAGAAATAAGTGACTGTAAATGTCAATAGACACAAGAGAAAGGTGTTGAAGTCTCTCTCATTTTTCAGTTGTAGTCTTCTCCTGAAATGAAGAAAATATTGAGCCCGATGTTTCTGCGTCTACTCCGTCTGTGGTAGATCATTTGTGAAATCCTTTTGAGGATATCTAAGTTAGTAGTTAATGAGTTTGTGACTTGAATTTCAGAGTCTAATTGCAAACAGGTTAAGAGAATTGTTAGTAGGAACATTCATATGTGTTGAGTGTTCACAGTTCTCTGAAACAGGCACAAATTTCGAGTCTAAAGAAATGAGTAGTGCTCAGTGTACAGTGTAAAGTTTTACACATATGATAGCTCAAAATCTAAGTTGAGAGATAAGCTATCTTCAATCAAAAGGATTTGGTAAAACGGGTTCGACATTGTGAGAACCAAAGTTAAGAAGTTAGGGGTGTCAAATCGACTTCTCAGAAGTACAGATTTGGACATAGGTAACTTGTGAAGTTGATTTCTCAAGTTATACTAAACCTTTTTGAGAACTTTAACTTGGAGGAGGTGCGCAATCTCTAGGCGACACTCCATACAAAATTTCATAGAAAACTTTACATGTTTGATAGGTCAATGAGAAGAAATTGTGCAGCAGACTTTCTGTGTTTCATCTTCTTCACAGAATTTTTCAACTTTTGATAATTTGGAGATTGGACCTCTAATTTAGTGAAGGTTTTGACTTACTCTTGATATAGAGGTGTTCTAAATTCAAGAGTAGGTTGTTCTTTTGGAGATTAACACTCTCCATCACAAAAGCAGGCCAACTCACTGTTGGTGCATTTTGCCCAAGCCTACATGCTTGATATGTTTGATACCATCCTAATTTGTAAGTCACATGTGTAGTCATGTGAACACCTCTTGTAAAAGAGTTCATTTTTATCTCTTGTATTTGAAAAAAGAAAAAAGGAAAAGGATGGCTTACCTCATGCATGATGTAAAAGCAAATTCGTGGCTATAACTACCAAAATCATGAATTTTTGAGCTGAGGGAATATCTCCTAACTTTGGGGATCACTTTTAGGTGGAGCCATTCGAATTCGAATTCAAAACTCCCTCCAAGAATAGCTATAAAAAGAGCAAGAAGGAAGAGGCGATTAGCAAGCCTTGTATGTGACCAGTTCATGTCATTTTGTAGAGATTGAAGAGCTTACTCCATAGCTCTATCATTCTACTCCCATTGTGCAAAGATTCATTGCCAATGTGGTTGTAATCATATGTGAATCTATACATTTATTATCATCTACTTCTTTGTTTTGTTCTCTGCTATACTCACTCAGAGCAGTACCTTCAGAAGGTCATATCTCGAGTTTTACTGAACCGGTTTTAGTGATTGAACTTGCAATGGATATCTCATACTGTCTACTTTCTACCTATAAATTTTCAAGGTCATTGGATTAATAGTTTTGAATATATCTGCAATCTACTGCTCACTGGTCTATCTCTGCAGAGCCACGAGAATTGTGGGCATGTTCCAAAAATTGATGAAACTTGTTCTCAGTGCTCAGTCCATCATTTGAAGTGTTTTAACTTGGATTGGGAAGCTTGCTAAGTCTATTTGCTATGCCCAAAAGGAATTTTTCTAATTCCTACCAGGTTGAGAGCACTGTTCATTTTTTCCAGCAGGTGTATGTCCAAAAATAGCAAGTTTTGGGAGCTAGTCATTTCGCAACTAGTCTGTCTTGACTTAAACTTTTGGGATACATGTTCCAAAGTACTTGGCTGATATTTTGGTGGATTTAGGAAGCTCAAAGGGTCTACTAATCAACTCTGAAGTCTCAGTTGGCTGGTGTGAAGCTGGTTGTAGCAGCACCCACTCATCTTTGGATTGCATCCACCATCTCTCTTCACAGTGGTATCAAAGCATAGTCAAGCAACATGGGAGATGGATTTCCATCAACAATTGACAAATTGGATCGAAACAACTACCCGGCATGGTCTCTAAGGATGGAGGCTTACCTTCAAGGGAGGAATCTATATGGATTCATATCCGGAGATGAAGCAATGCCAACCATGAGGAACAAAGGGCTACCATCACATGAAGAAGTGGAAGGACTTTATAATTGGTGTTCGAAGGATGCACTTGCAAGGTCCTATATTCTAAACTCAATCTCTGATTTTCTTTTACCTCATTTCAAGGGATGCAAGACATCAAGAGAGACCTGGAATGCACTTGCTTCTTTCTTCTCTTCCAACACTCGAGCAAGGAAGAACCAATTGTGGATGGAGTTCACAACAATGAAGAAAAGCCCGAAGCAAAATGTGACTGATTATGTCACAAAGATGAAGGAGATTTTTGACCAACTTGGAAGCATTGGAGAGGTAATTGAAGAGGAGCAAATCATAAGACAAATCATGAATGGAATCAAAGCAGACGACGAGTGGGATTCATTCACAACAGCCATGGATTTATACATGGATATGCATGTACCCGACCTCAACACACTCATGGGCCAACTCTTCACTCATGAAGCAAAGATTAGCAAAGGTGGTGAATCCTCAAGAGGTAATCAAACTTCTGCCTTATATTCTGATAAAGCTAAGGTCAAGGACAAGTCAAAGAATAGGACGAATGAAGATGAAGGAAGCTCTTTCCAAGCAAACTTTGCAGGTAGAGGAAGAGCTAGAGGAGGAGGCAGAGGTGGAAAGCAAGGCAAGGGGAGATTCCAATCATCTCAACCTTGCAACATATGTGGCTTATCTAACCATACTACTGAAGAATGTTTCAGGAACCCGAGGAACTCAAGAGGAAGAGGATTCAATAGAGGTGGCTATGGATCAAATAGAGGTAGATACAATGGAGGCTACAACAACAACTACTACAACAACAATTACAACAACAACAACAACAACTATCAAAGTGGACATAGAGGAAGAAGAGATTACAATAACTATGCAGAGG
This sequence comes from Ceratopteris richardii, assembly GCA_020310875.1. Lineage (NCBI taxonomy): Eukaryota > Viridiplantae > Streptophyta > Polypodiopsida > Polypodiales > Pteridaceae > Ceratopteris > Ceratopteris richardii. Next base: position 11,991,511 of record CM035414.1, on the reverse strand, counting down.
ACCAAAGTCAAGAAGATCCATTATTGATTATGAATCTATCAGCGAAGAAGGGTAAGGATGATGATCACATATTTTACATTGATTCGGGATGCTCGAACCATGTAGCAAGAAATGTGGCTTTACTTTCTGATTTGGAAGATCCTCATAACAAGCATGAAGTGCAGACAAGAGATGATACAAAGCTGTTGCTCTAGCACAATGGTGAGGACCACGTTAAGAAGCTTCACCTCCTTAATGTCAATCCGAGGGAGAGGTAGGAGTGATATGAAGATCGTGAACGTGAGATGATGTGAGAGTGAAGGTGAGAAGCACAAAGATGCACACACACATACACACACACAATGAAGAGACAAGCAAGACACGATGGAAGGTGGGAAATTAGCTCTATTACTCAAGAATACTCTTACAAGCTCAAGAATAACTCTAATCTCAAACAAGCTACAATGAACCGACCTCAAAAATGAGCTCTCTAGCTCTTTTTATAGTTTCTAGACTAGTTTTGACCGGTTTCACATCTAGTGACCGGCCTAGTTAAAAATTAGGTCCTAGAGGCTATTTGGGAGGGTAAACGATGTCTAAAAATAACGAAATTTGGTACGAGTATTCTACCTAAGCTCCTCAAGCTCGAGGACTCCTCGGCTTGCACAAAATGGAGCTATGGATTACAAAAATGGGGTTTTGTCTATATTACATATGTTACAAGAGTGATGAAAATCACTGTTGGATGTTTGAAGAAGTAATAAAAATATAATTGTTTTGAAAAAATGGTCCGACTGGCTCCCTGCTTCGTCTTCACATGCTTCCGTGGCGTCTGTGCCTCTGACTGCTTCCAACACCCCCCTCCCTCTCGCTTCTGTCGTCCCTGACAGAACCTTGTTGTGAGGTCTGCCGGATGTAATTCTGTAGGAGGTCTTGAGCGAGGGTGTGCTCTGATACACGAATACCTCGGGCTAGATCAGCCTCGAGTTTCTCCCAGTCGATAGGTTGCGGCTCGTCTGGTGGTGGGAGCTGATAGTGTGTGGAGTACACCATTCGTTCACAGGCGAATAATTGCAATAAGTGTGTGGGCCTGCTTATGAATACTTCTGAATGGTACTCCCAAAAACCGGTGGTGAACATTTCTTCGAATGTTTGCTTGTAACAGGCCGGTAGATATTTGATCCTGCAGTGCCAGGCGTAACACACCCGTAGCGATGGCGTTGTGCTCATATCATAGGCTAAATCCAAGTTGCCATGCTCAAAGCCCGGGGTGTTGACATGGGGAGCCTTGATGCGCCGGAAGACTTTAAAGACCATCTGCATCATGTCAAAGATTTTGACAGTCATTTGCGCGGCTATATCATCCATAGGTTTTAATCGAGGGAGCCAGTGGCGGATCGTCGCCATCATGTAGCCTACTGTGGGTAACGCGACTGGTGGCTTGAAGTAGGGGTAGTTCAACCAGTCTTGGCACTGCTTATTGTTCTGTAGCTTTATAGCGAAGGCAGTCCAAGAGCGGCGTCGTGGTACTGGTCCCCAGCACGGATTAAATTTTAAGTGAAGCGGCGCTTTTACCCACGTGCTCATCATCTCTGGATAATTTTGCAGTAAATCTTTGCGCCAGTCTGGTTGAAGGATTTCACCTCTCTGCGCCCTTGGTGGCAAGTCCTCTGGCTCGAATTGAGTTGCATGCGTCGGTTTCATGCCGGTTTCTTTCTCGATGGTTAACTGATATTCTGCCATTAACATGAAGTATGGTTTATACTGAAGCTCATGGCCGGATATGTATCGTCGCGGGGCCATTTGAGCAAAGAATGGTGATTGTAAAATTTTCTCTTCAATTATGGCCATGGCATGTAGCTGTGCCTCTACTCTGGCCGAGTGTGTCGTTCCGAGTTCTTCTACTGTCTTCATCCACGCGGGGGTAGGTAATTCGTAGGTCATCTGGCCTTCGGCCGTGACACGTCCGCCTGGGATGGGTATCGGTTCATAAGCCTCTTCGAAGGTCTCCTCCACCGGGATAGTGACAGTTTCTTCCTCAGCTGGTAGCTCAGGTGGGGAGTCTGGCCTTGGTGGTGCTTCATAGATGGCGATTCGAGATTCAAGATTCACTACCTGGGCCCGGAGTGCGTTGAGTTCCTCTAAAACTTCAGGGGCAGGGTCCACAGGCGCTGGTAATTCTGCTGCTACTGGTACCTGTTGTGTTGCTGGTTCTCTGAGTTGTAGCAGTTTGTGATCTTCCTTTAACTTTTGATGTTCTTCGTTCATCCGATCATAGTCCTCGAGCAATCTGACATGGTCGTCTAGCAACATCCGCATCGACTCAGATGGGATGGCCTTGAATCTGCTCGGACTTAGTGGCTGTTCTGGATGATCTAAAGCCGCCTCCAAGTTCTCTCTGTTCTGCTCTTGGAGTCGCTGGTTCTCCTCTTTTGCTGCGGCTAAGTGTCTTCTCAATAAGCCCATATTTCTGGTAAGCGTTGCATTGCGGACAGTCTGGGCTCTAAGTAGGTTATCTAAATCCGCGGTGGCCTCTTTGCTTTTTTCTTCACTTTCTATTTCTAACTTGTGATAAGCCTCTCGTAACTCTTGGTACCGGCTGTTCAGTGAGGCGTTCTCAATTGACAACAAATTAAGCTGCGTTTGCAAGTCGTTCGTCGTTTTCTGCAGCTGTTGATAGTTGGTTCCGAGTGATGCAAACTCCTCGCGGACTTGCGTCATACATGCGAACATGTGTTGAAATGCTGTGTCTACGGTGGGCGATAGCAGTAGTGAAGTGCTAAATGAGGATGCAGTGATGGTAGATGCAGTGGGAATGGGAATCGGGGTTGGGACTGTGGATGCCGTGGTGATTGTGGAAAATTGTGAAGTGCCTAAATATGAGGGTGCTGTGAGTGGAGTGGGTGGTGGTGAGGTGGGTGGTGATATGTCCATGCCATTGGACGTGTTTAATGTTGTGACTGCGAAAAGTGGTGTGATTGTGGGTGGTTGCGTAGGTGTGAATACGGGATTTACAAACGTGGAGTAGTTTACAGGGGGGATGCTGGGAATAGTTTGGTGAAACGGGGAAATAGGCGTTATGGTAGGTTGGGGAGGTGAGACTGGTGAGAAGGTTAGTGGGGTTAGGAAGGGAAATGGGGGTCTTAGAGGTGGGGGAAACGCTGGGAAGGATGAAGGGGTGAAGGGGTTAATATAGGGATGCAGAGGGCTGGGTGTGGGCCTGGTGGTATGAATGGGTAAGGAAGGGGTTGGGGCTATATTGCTTTGTACAGGTGTGGATGTGGGGAAAGCAGGTGGGTGTGCGGGTGATACAGGATGGGTTGGTGAAAGATGAGGTGAAAGAGGAGTCGAAGGGGTGGATGTTATTTCTAGGATGGTAGTGGTCTGTACAGCGGTGGTACGGGGTGGCGAATCTACAAGAATGGTTTCTGCGGTTGCTGAACGTTCGGGGGCGAGGCGTGCCTCCCTGGCTTGTGCTGAAGATTGGGCTCCTGTTGGTACACGAATATACTCCCCGGGTTTTGAGAGTAGTCGCACTCGGCGGGGATCAAACTGTGGTAGTTGCTTTCTTTGTAAAAACCTGAGTGCTTCATGGGAGCCTACTGATTGGACTAACTCTCGGAACCCTCTGATATAGGCGTCTTCGAATCCTCCGGAGATGAGTTCCTGTTCAATTAATGCCTGGCTCTCCTCTTCAGTTAACTTCTTTCGCGCCCAGACTTTCTCCATGGTACGATATAATTTCTTGATGGCCAATGTGTACGCTGCGGCTTCGAAAGTTTCATCTTCATATGTGCTGGTGTCGCCGTGTGTGTCAGTCTGTTGGCCTTGGCCCTCTGTCTGTTCCTCTTGTGAGCCCTGGCTGGCTTCATCGTCGCCTTGATCGTCGTCTGTTTCGGTTCTTTCTTCTTCAGAGCCCGACACAGCTTGTCCCTGTGGCAAGTCTCGCGGCGTAGTCGGGTAGCTGGGACGTTCATATTCCTGGGAGAACAGGGGTGCTTCTGAATACTGAAATTCGTTTGAGAATGCATCAGGCATCTCAAAGTCAAATGTCGTGTTTATGGGGTCGGTCTCCATATGTGGTATCGGGAAAGAAAACGCTTCCGCACCAATGGTGGTGGGAGCTTCTGCGGTTGTGGTTGGGGGTTCTGTGGTGGTAGCTGCCTGAGGTGCAGCAGTACTAGTGGTGGCCTCTGTAATCACTGGTCTGGACAACCGTATGCGAATAGGTTGTACAGTGGGCGCAGCTTCTGTCTGTGGTCGCTCGGGAGAGGGTTGTGGTGACGGCGACTCTGGCACTTGGAGGCAAGGGATGGTGCCTCGCATGCGCTTACCAGCCCGTGTCCTACTGGGCTTCCTAGCTTTCTTCGCTGTGCTCTTGAATGCCTTCAATTCCTCTCCTGTTAATGCACGCTCGATGGGCAAGTCATAAGCCAAACACATATACACAATTCTTGTGAGGGCACAACATCCGTTAAGCACTTTTTTACGCTCCCATCTGTGCTGTGCCAGGTACATCTGATCTATGATCCAGCTAGCCAGATCAACTGTTTGAGGTCCCGTACATGCCAAATATAATCCGAACCATATTCTTTTGTGTGGCATGGTAAACCTGTCCTGAGCTGGGAATGCGAAATGTTGCATGCAAATTCTTAGTGGCTTTGACAGCTCCGGTGTAATGGCCGAAATCTCCTCCCACTTCGTGACATCCCCACGTTTCATCGGTTCTGGAATCAATCTCTCTCGGTCTGTGGGAGTGTGGGTTCCATGAATCTTGATGGCTGCTCTGATTAGGTCCTTAGAGAGATAAAATCTCTTGTAAGGTGGATCATCCACTAGGGTAGGCAAGATGAAGGTTCCTGGGATGTCCTTATTCTCTGATGCCAGTAAGGTAGTGATCAAGTAATAGCACCTATAAAAATCCGGTTTGGGTAGAGGATCACTGAAATATTCTGTGAAGCCGGCTCTGGCCCAAACATGAGTTAAATCCTGGGTGCTTTGTAGGGCTTCGAATTCTCTGGAGAAAAACTGGTACTTTCCCCACGTGCGGTCATCAAATGTCAGAGAGGATTCGAATATAAAGTCTGCGTCCGCGAGGGGTCCTGCCAGGCCCTGAAACCAATGAGAGTTCCTGTGTATCTTTTCGGTGTAGCCCATAGGGGGGTTATCGATAGGCATGGGCCCTGGAAATCCCTGAAATTCCGGCGGTGGAGCAGTAGGGTGGGACTCTGCTCGTAGCACGTTGAGTGGTACTGCTGCTACACTGGGGCCTACTCCTGATGTTCCTTCGTCAGTTTGCATGGTGGCTGGTGCGCTAGTGAGAAAGATCTGCTACAAAAGATTAACACATTAGCATGGAAATTAATCATGATCCCATTTAAGTGAGACCGCAATCCCTTTCCATAACTGATGCGTAACCCGTGTAGCCAAGTGCTGTGATGTGATGGATGCAATGTTTCTTGCAGCACTAGTGCAGGTCTCTAGACACCTATACGTTTCCGATCATGCATACATTTCTTGATGAGGTGAGATTACGAGTGGTGTGTGATGATGGTGTGTGAACTTATACAAGGTTGAAAGGTTAGTAATTGAGTACAAGGTTGTATGTTAGTCGGGGGGTAGTTAGGCAATGGGTTAGGGGAAGACGGTTGGACATGTTTCGGTATCCATTTCCTAAGAGTCCTTGAACGGGTGGTGGGTTTCTGCTGAGGGGTAAAAGGGGGTAACTGGTGTGGTGGTATCGAGGGATGAGATGAGTTATGGGGGTTATATATTACATGGCATATGGGTTGAGCGATGATACATGGTTTGGGTACCCAAATCTGCGTGGGCGTGGGTCTATGGGTAAGGTACTTCTTGGCGATCCACATTTGTCGGATGCTTGGACCTGTAGAAGAAGGTCGAGGGGATGGTGTATATCGATTCTGTTTCTGTACTGCCCTTTTTTTGTCGATTTCTGCTTGGCCGGAGTTCGTTGGTGCTTTTTGTCCTTTCGGCACCCATATTTGTCTGGTGCCGCTTCCTTTGGGAGGCCTAAACTGCCTTCCTGGTCGTGTCTTCTGATACTGTCGTCGGTCTGGGTTCCTTCGTCGTGGTTGACTCTGTCGTAGCTGGGGTTGAGAGGTCGGATGGACACTCTGCTTTGGAAAAGAAGGGAGTTCCAACACTTGCGTGACCTGCCCATTAGGAAATGATGCCTTTTGTAACCTTAATCTAGGCCAGTCCGCAACAAGCTTGGAAGGATGAGCACCGTAGGGTGTCGTGCTCATTTGGCCGCTGATGCAACCCACCTGACCTCTGATTGTGCCCTTCTGCCCTTGCTGTTGGGTAACTGTCTCTTCTAGTTTGCAGGAAGTCCCAGGGAAGATCTCCTGTCGTCCTTCTGACTGACAACTGTCTATAGCCAAGCCCGAGTGGGTTGGTGTAGATGTAACGTGAATGGTCGGATTAAAGATCTTCCGGTCTTCCGTCGCATGCGTTTCATAGGGTCTAGGGTCACAACCGTCAAGCGGAGTGCGGTTAGGGAAGTCAAGCGGTATCACTCGCTTCTGCTCTAAGGTTCCAATCTGTAAGGAGCCTTGTCTAAGATTTAGGTCCACTGAGTGATCGTATAGCCAATCTTGGCCAAGGATTAGAGGTTCTATCAGGTCGTCATCATGGCACACTAATAGCTTCGCTGTCATGGTCGTATCCTTAATGAGGATAGGAAGGTCCACCTCACCCATGCAAGGGGTTTCCATGCCTCCTAGGCCTATGAGGTATGCCTCAATTGGCCGCATTTCTATTCCTGAATCCTTATAGTGGGACCATCTAATCGCACTAGTCGCAGCACCCGAGTCAATTAAAGCCCTGAGTTCTTGGCTATGTTTACCGTGCTCTAGCCTTACTGTAATGAATGGTCTCCTGTCCACTATGCTAGGATGAGTGGTTGACTTTACTTGACACATGGCCATGGGATATCTGGGTGATGTTTCCAGATGGTTATAATGTTCTCTCCTTAGTCCTTGTCTTCTTAGCTTCATGCGCTTAATGCGTTCTATGGCTTCTGCCTGAGCTTCCGCTCGTATTCTATTTTCTTCCTCCTTACGCTTCTTTGCCAACGTGAGTCGTCTAAGCATATCCTCAGTAAGAGGTTCTTGATATAGCCTGACTCTACAGCCACTAATGTAATTAGGCATTATATCTCCTTCTAAGGTGGCTAACTGCACTGCTCCGCTCGTCGAGAGTCTGTTAATGATCATAGGTCCATAACCTCGCTTTTCTAACTTCCGTGCGTGCTGTTTCAGCGTATATACTAGAACTAAATCTCCTTCTTTTAGGCCTTTATCTTTCACATGTGCATCAAAATATGCTTTCTGTCGCTTCTTCGCAGCGTATATTCCTGCTGCTGCCCTCAGCCTTGTTTCTCCTAATCGTTCCAAGTCCATTATTCTCGCTGATAATTCATGGCCGGTCCACTCATGTTCTTGTGCAACCTTGAGGGTCGGTATCAAGAAGTCCAAAGGAAGCACTGCATTCTGACCAAAAACCATCTGAAAGGGAGTTGCATTGAGTACGGTCTTGTAGGCCACTCTATATGCCCAAACAGCGTGATGTAGCTGTTTGTCCCAATCTGAACGTTTATTGTTCACGAGTTTCGTCAGTACGGTACAAAGTATCTTGTTAGTGCTTTCAGCCTGACCATTGGCCTGGGGATGATATGGTGCAGATTTCTTGTGAATCACCATAAAATCCTGTAACAAATATTCAATGACTTGGTTTAGAAAGTGAGTGCCTCGATCGCTCACCAACTCTATGGGCAATCCATATCTTGTAAAGACATTTTCAAATAAGAATTTTGCAGTCGTGTGAGCATCATTCTTTTTTGTAGCCTTTGCCTCTACCCATTTGGTTAAATAATCTGTGGCAACAATAATGTATTCCGCATGTGTACCTTTTGCAGGGGGGTTAATGGGTCCTACAAAGTCTATACCCCACTTAGAAAATGCACGTCCGCCCATCATGGGTTTCAATGGCATTTCATCTCTGCGCGTAGGAAACTGAGTTCTTTGGCACACATCACATCTCTTTACATAGGTATGTGCATCCATGTGAAGAGTGGGCCACCATAATCCTGCAAAGAGGATGGCTTTGATTATCCTATCTGGTCCAAAATGACCTCCTGCAACACCTTGGTGTGCAGTCTCTAGTATTCGCAGATAATCGCTCTCATGAACACATTGTCTTAGATATCCGTCTCGTCCTCTTTTGTATAGATTATCGCCAATAAGTGAATAGTCTTGAGCTTCCTGCTCTAGACTGCGTTGTCGAGCTAAGGTCATTCCTTGAGGGAATGTGTTCGTCCTCAAGTATGTTACTAAAGGTTCACTCCAGTCTGGTGTGAGAGACACATGATATAATGTCGCATGCTCTACTGGTGGTCTTTCACAACAAACACTGCATTCCTTACACAACTTGTAGACATCTGCTTCCATAGAAGGCCAATATACTCCTAATCTATGCAGAGTCTGTAGTGTTCTATGTTTTGAATGATGTTGCTTTAGTGCACCTAAGTGTGCTAATTGCAACCAATTCACATGTTCTGATTCATCTACACAACAAGCAAGAATCTTTTGATTATCTTGTTTATATATGCTTCCTGCTATTATTTGGTACCTCTGAGATTTGGTAATCTCTCCTTCTTTGATCTTTATCCTAGGACTCTTGGGTCCGTATGTCAGAATAGGGACTAACGGCTTAGCCCATTCTGGTGCTATCTCAAGGTTGAATAAGTATGCATCTGGTAGATCATCAGCTACTCCTTGAGGAGCTTCGCCTGAGGTTAATCTTGAGAGGTGGTCGGCTCTAAGATGCGTCTTTCCTTTCCTAACTACCACTTCAAAATCATACTCCATGAGTAATAGAAACCATCGTATCAGTCGTCCTGTGTTACAAGGTTTGTTGACTAAATATAATAGGGCTTGATGATCTGTAAAGAACTTGAATTTGTTGGCCAACAAGTAGTGCCTAAACTTCTTTACAGCGTAGATCATCCCTAATCCCTCTCTTTCCGTCGTGGTGTAATTTCTTTCTGCTGCGTTCAGTTGTCTGCTAGCGTAAGCTATGGGGAGATCTATGTTACCTTCATTCGTGGGTTGTGCTAACACACATCCTATGGCGTAATTGGATGCATCCACATGTACATGGAATGGCTTACTCCAATCTGGGGTAGTCAATATAGGTGCTGAGCACAAACGTCGTTTAAGTTCATTGAATGAATTTTCACACTCATCTGTCCACTCAAAATTGGTTAAAAGAGAGTACAAAGGCTTGGCTATGATTGCATACATGTGTATGAATCTCCTATAATAACCGCAATGGCCCATAAATGCCTGTACCTCCTTCACATTAGTTGGTCTAGGTAATTCTGCAATCACCTTCACTTTTTCCTCGTCCGTAGAGATTCCATTTTTTGACACAATGTGTCCTAGAATTTTGCCTTGTCTGACCATGAAAACGCATTTTTCTGGGTTCAAACAAACCTGATATTCTCGACATTTGTCAAATATTTGTCTTAACTCTGGGATATGTGTCTGCCTTACATTTGAATGAGCACATAAGTCATCGACATAAACTTCCAAGCTCTTGCGTAAGAATTCCTTAAAAACATGACACATGAGTCGCTGGAAAGTAGCGGGTGCATTTGTCAAGCCAAATGGCATTACACGAAATGCAAATATGCCCCATTCTGTGGCAAAAGCCGTCTTGTGTTGGTCTTCTGGAGCAATGGCTACTTGGTTATAGCCTGAGAATCCATCAAGAAAGCTGTAAACTTCCTTGCCCGCAACTCTTTCCAATAGGTGTTCTGTGATAGGAAGAGGATAACTATCTCTAATCGTGGCGGCATTAACTTTTTTAAGGTTAATACACACACGCAATTTTCCATTCTTCTTGGGCACAACCACAATGGGGGATACCCATTCGGTATGCTCAATTTCGTAAATGAATCCTGCTTCTATCAACCGATCTATCTCCTCTTTAATCTTCGCAGCGTAATTATCATTGTACGTGTAAGGTTTCTGTTTTGTCGGTTTCGCATCTGGAGTCATAGGGATTCTATGAGAACATATATCTGGGTCTACTCCTTTCAAATCTTTGTAACTCCAAGCAAAAACATCTCTATATTCGCGCAATAGGGCAACTAACTCTTCTTCTTCTTCAGTCGTCAAATCGTGCCCTATGTAGGTGCATTTTTCTTCTTCTCCTTCTATGGCAACTATTATTTTCTTGGTTTTCTCTCGGTTATCATATACTTGTCCATCCTTCTCTTTTCTATTAGGCATTCGTACCATGATTCTTCTATCGTCGATTTCGTATTTCTTGAAATTCTCGGGTACTTCAAATAAAGATTCTTCCTTTTCCGACATGGTTTCTTTCTTCTTTCTCTTCTTGCCTTCACTCTTAGTAGTCACTTCTGTGGCTAACCTTACCTCGTTCGTAATTTCCTCGTGACTCTGAGTGTGAGTCTCTACTTCGTAGAAATATTCTTCCTCTGATGCAAAGGGTGGGTCCATGATAATTGATTCTAGATCAAAATCGCTTGCGTCCTCAAATGCATCAGTGTTTGGTTCACACTCTTCTAAAATTGCATCGCCCAAGATTGGCTCTATCGTAAAAACTGAAATGTCATAGCCATCCTCATCACAGTGGGGTGTCCATTGTTCTTCATTGATGGCTACATCCATGGTTGCTAGTATTTCCGCCCAACCATGGGGTTCAAACTCCTCGTCAGGGAATACTACAGGTGCGTAGGCTGGATCTTGGAGGGTTCGTGGATGTTGTTCCGCACCTAAGGTTCTGGCTTCTAATCTTTCCTCCTCTTGTTTGGCAACTTTACACATCCATAAATGAGTATCCTCATGCAACCAAGAAGGATCTGATTCTAATGAGTGCACGGATTCCGTCTCTGCTGGTGTCTTATGGATGGTATTCCATTGTATTGGGGGTACATCTCTGTGTGAATAGTCTTTAAGATTGACTTTGGTAGTTACTCCCAAATGTTGCAAGTACAAAGAATTAGTTCCCCAATCTTGTACAATTTGCAACTGACGCATGAATGGTCGTCCCAATATCATCTCATACGCACGATTTTTCGCAAAGTCACAAATGGAAAATGTATGCTCAAATTCCACACCACAAGTGGTGAGAGATATGCCTTCTAGTAAGCCTAATGGTTTCTCTATGTGTCCATCAGCCATTTGTAGTTTCATCCTGGTGGGTCTGAGTGCTGGCTTACCCCAACGTTTCCATAAAGCGGTGGTAGCGATAGCTACTCCGGCTCCTGAATCTAAGATGGCTTTCGTGGTGTAGCCTTGATGGGTTATAGGAAGATATGTGTTACCTTCCTCTCCTTCGCTTACGTCTCCAATCTTTTCCACGGGTATCTCTGGTACCTTCTTATGTGATCCTATCAGAGAGGGTGTGGTAGCTAGCTCAGGGAATTGATTTGCTACGTGCTTCCACAATTCTGGTTTTACCTTTAACAATTCCTCCATGGTGAGATTACATTGTACTTTGGTATTCTTGATCACTTCCATGTTCCTAGGGATCACTGATTCTTCATTCCTCACTATTATCGTGGGTGCTCTCATACTAATAGACTTTGCTTCCCAAGGTCCTGTGAACTGAGGTAATTCTTGTAGAGAATTAGACTCAAATCCTGTGGGTTCACTCAGTCGTTCCACCTCTACATCCCCATATATAGAGGGGATGTCTTGGGGAAATTGTTCCTGCAAGTCGTCTATTTCTTGAATAGGAGGATGAGTTCCTTGTTCTTTTCTCCATTTCTCTTCTTGGATTTCTCTTAAAAATTCATGTGAGTACTTATGTATGGAAGATAGGTTACCTTGACTCTCTGTATTGGGTACTTGAGACAGGGATGGTGGATTCCTTTCCTGTGTCTCTGGGACAGTAGGGTTCCTAGACTGATCCTTTTTCTCTTTGCTTTCAATCAAGTGTTCTAGCCTCTCCATTAGTCCTTGAAAGTGTAGTTCCGGTTTTGCCATGTTATTCCAATTAAGATATCTAGAGGCTTCGAACAACGCTTGGGCTAGTTCTACCATCTTCATGCAAAGTTTAGTTCTCTTAATTTCTAGATCAGCTCGAGGGTAGTTTTTACTCATCTCCGTTACTTGAGGTCCCTCTTTTATTCTAGCCTGATATGCACGAAACATCATGTCTAGATCTTCCGGTATGGGTTCCGCTAAGACTGATCCGGATTTCTGAGCTGGGATTTCTTGGTTTGATTCTTGTGAAGCCAATTCTTGTATTTTGGCTCTAGATTCTCTTAGACTCCCTTCCAACTCACTTATCTTTTTACTCCATTTTCTCTTTATTCTTTCTCTGGAATCTTTCCAAGATTTTGTCTTTTTACTACTCGATTCCGCAACTTCACTAGTTTCGGCTATTTTTTCATGATTAAGCTGTTGGTTTTGTAAGAGCGCCTGGGCTCTGGTTATAGCTTGGATAGGCACGTACATAGGGTTGGATCCATCTGCGTTGTTTACAATACCTATCACGTTGATCGATGTCACATTTGAAGTGTTAACTGGGTTCTTAGGACAATCTTTGATTATGTGTTCTTTGCCACAATCGGCGCAAAAGCCTTGGATGCTGTAGTACTGTGATTGCCTTACTATTGGGGGATGTGGACAGTCCTTTATGAAGTGATCTCCTTGGCACCTAAAGCATGGTCCTCTAGGGCCCTGTGGTCTCTGTTGTCTCAATTGGGGCCGTGGGTTTGGGTTTGCGTACATCACATTCGTATAGTCTGGCTCCCAACTAGGTTCCATTGGTGGACTATCATAATGATATGTCTCCACATGCTCTGGTGACTCCGTGTAATAAGCGGGTGGACTAGTTACATGAGTAGAGTCAAAACTGTTTGAGTTCGGGTCACTTTCGGTGATCAGGGGTGAAGAAGGCACTAAGGCCCTACTTAGGTTCTCTTCTGCAGCAGCGTATTTGACTGAGATGACATTCGCTGGTGGGGGTGGCTGCTGAGCTAAGACGGGTTGAGGTTTACTTGGCTGCTGGTATGTTTGTGGGAAGTTCTGTCTCACGGTTTGTTTGTTGTATGGGCAGTCCTGAGCTGTGTGATTTGTGTATCTTCTCTCAATTGTGCAATATTGGCCACTAGGGTTGGCGTGAGGTTGAGGTGCATTGGGGCACATGTTTGCCAAATGATTTCCACCACAAGCGTAACAACGTACATTGGTTGGTAGCTTGGGCATCTGTTTGCTAGAAACTCCTAGTTTTTGGGCCACTTTTTCTGCTAGGTCCTCTATCGAAGTAGACAATTTTGTGGATGCTAGAGAAGAACAATCTGAGTCTTTATAGACCTTTGAGAGTTCTAATTCCTCTCCTAGGTTGTCCTCGATGTCGATACATATTCTTACACATTCTTCTAGCGTTCTGGGTTCTTTTAGGTACACATAAGAGCGTAGTTTAGCGCTCAACAAGCCATCCAGGAACAGTGATACTTGTTTGGCTTGTGAGGGTAGCTCTTGCATTGGACATCGTTCGACATATTGTCTGAATCTACGACCTGCCAGTCTTACTGTTTCCTGAGGGGTTTGTTTAAAACTATGAATCAACGAAGACGTGTCATGTCTAACCCCACTTTTAGAGAATTCAGTGATGAATGACTCTAAAAAGTGATGGATGTCTCTAAATTGCCTTTGTTGCAGTGGTTGGAACCAAGTTAAAGCTGTATTCTTTAACGTTAGTCCAAATGCATTGTACTGCGTGAACATGTCCTCGACTTGTTCTGCTCTCAGTACTTGCTTGAATTCTGCGACATGGTCATAGGGATCTCCTGTCCCATCAAAGTAATTTTTCATTGATTTCACTAACTGAGTGGGTCTCAATACTCTTGCGTGTTCACGTGGTCTAGGTAGAGGGAAATCATCTCTACCACCTGGTACTCCATGTTCTCTTTGTCTATCCGTCCTATTAGTGTTCGTGGTTGTTCTATCTCTCCCTATGGGGTGATTGAAGCTTACTTCTGGTCTCTCGTGATTTGCTTCTCTTTGATTTCCATGGGCTGAGGATGTTCCTGCCCCTTGTTGATTTGCATTCATGTTTGTTCGGGATGGAGGGAATATCAATTCACCTCTCCATGTGTATGTGTTTTTAGCGCGTTCAGGCACCACAAAGACTCTTTCTGAAGTCTCATCTAGGTATACAACCTTTCCAGGTGTATCTGGGTCCTTGAATTCATAGATTGTGATGATGCCTACCTCGATGGGGTTTTCCTTTCTGTACCTCCAAAAGGCTTCATCTGTCTCTTTATTTATGAACAACTCGGTGCTCCTGTTATCTTGAGGGATCCACTCTGGGATGAGTACTCTCGTTAATACGGATTTCCCTCTCGGTGTTCTAGGTTCTTCTAACGGTTCTTTTCCTTGAAATTTCGCTTCCGCCTCTAATTGAATTGTGCCGAACTCATTAGTATCGTTTGGCTGAGTACTTAGTACGTACATGGTTCCTTCTTTGTCTATGTAAGCGTCTCTCTCAAATTTCACCACTGGTCTTTCCAATCCAATGGGTTGATCAGGGTTGTGCAGTTGCACCACTTGCCTTTGCAAACCATCCTCATAGATGCGAGCACCTAGTCGGTTGGTTCGGAGAAACTCTAACTGCGTTCTATAGGGTCCTTCCGGTTTTTCTAAGTATGCTACATGAGATCCTCCTGCGGGTCTGTCTGTGCTAAATGCCATTTCTGATTCACTTGATTCTGAGCTCAACTCGTAGGGATAACTATTATTCAATTGCTGAGCCCAAGATCGTGCGGTGGTTCTTACACTAGCCTCCGATGATCTAAGGCTTCTTCTGTCCGACTTACCTATATGTTTGCCTGATCTAAGGTTCATTAATTTCCTTCCTTGCACGCTCAATTACACACTTAGATCGTCCACAATCCTTTGTGATTAATTCTTGATTCTTCTTAATTTTCTCTGGATTCTTGTCTTAATTTATGCGTCAGGAATTCGACTTTCGTTATGATTTCGAGTTATCGTTCCGTCAGACTTAGGTTCTTTTCTTTAGGTTTTCGCGTCACACACACCTTTACTTTAAGTCTTAGACTTGAAATAATTAAGTATCTTAAACTTGAGGCGTTCCTATCGTCTTAAATCCACAATGCTAACGTTTAGCCTAAGCTAAGAATTGACTGAGGGGGTTGAGTAATCTTCCAACCTCAAGTCGACCTTTCTGGTTGCTCTGATGCCCTGTTGCCCAAGAAGCCGTGCTTCCCAAGCTCTGCTGTCTTCACTGCCTTGCTTGCTTGCCTTGGATTGCCCTTGCTAGACCTGGAAAATTCCACTGTTAGACCAATTCACAAGATGATTAAACACTTGAGTATATACACCTTTTAAGCTCAAATTTTCAATGTGTGCCCCCTGACTTCCTAGTCCCAAACTAGGTGAACCTCAAATTAGCCTATCCAAAAATAGACGTATACTTTATGAAAAAAACAGTTGAGGTCACGTAGTACTCGTCACGAGCTTTCTAACGAGCTATTAAGCTCAAAAAACGGACTTCGGATGAGAAAGTTACACGCGTTCAGGTCCTGGGGGGTAAAAATTGACAATCCAATTTTCCTTCAAATATGAGCTAAGGGGTCTCCTATGAGTCTAATGGTCCAAAAATTTTCCAAAAATACCCTCAAAATTGGTCAAAAATTGAAGTCCAAAATTTGCGATGGGGGTGGGCAATCGCGATGGTCTGGGACCGTCGCGATGGTCCGAGCGAACCGTCGCGATGGCGTGAAATTTGGACAATCGCGATGGCCCGAAATGAACGATCGCGATGGCGTGAGATTTGGACAATCGCGATGGCCCGAAATGAACGATCGCGATGGCGTGAGGTCGAACCGTCGCGATGGCCCGAAAAAGCGAACCGTCGCGATGGCTCGAAGTGAACGATCGCGATGGCGTGAGGTCGAACCGTCGCGATGGTCCAAAAATTGAACCGTCACGATGGCGTGATCGGGCGGACAATCGCGATGGCGCGGTCAACGGTCAACGGTGGACAATCGCGATGGTCCGAAGTGAACCGTCGCGATGGTCCGCGATGCGATGGCTTGAGCCAATCGCGATGGTCCGATTTTGGGCTGTCGCGATGGTCCAAAAGTTGAACCGTCGCGATGGTCTATCGTGACACGTGGCACTGTCGTGGCGATGGCGTGGGCCAATCGCGATGGTCCGGGGTCAGCTGAACCGTCGCGATGGTCCAAGTGGACCGTCGCGATGGCTCAAGTGAACCGTCGCGATGGTCCGAAAAAGCGAACCGTCGCGATGGTCCGGCCGAGCCGTCGCGATGGCGTGAGCCTATCGCGATGGTGCGACACAATCGCGATGGTCCGAGCCAATCGCGATGGTCCACCAAATGACGAATTTTCGGGATGCGAGTATGGATTCCTAGTGGCGCAGGTGTGCTCTTCACGCTGGTGTGGTCGCCTTCTCCAAATTCCGAACTTGGCGGACCATCGCGATGGTCTGACACAGTCGGAAATTTCTGACAGAAACTGAAATTTTTACCTTTTGGAAGCTTTCCTGATGCTCTGAAGCTCTGTACCTGCAAGAAAACTCAAGAAGACACAAGTGCATACAAGCGCAAAAACTCTCTCTCGCTCTCTCGCATGCACAAATGAGGGGAAATGAGGTGAATGGGTGGATATGGTGAATTTTCTGATTTTTTTGGAGATGAAGATGATGATGCGATGATGAAGATGGAGTGTGGGGAAGGTGAAAAACACTAAAAACTAAGTAAAAACAACAACAAAAACTGAAATTTTTACCTTCCAACGCCACTTCTTGCTATACTCTTACCATCACACATTCGTCCTAGACTCGATCCCCGGCAACGGCGCCAAATTTGGTGTTGCTCTAGCACAATGGTGAGGACCACGTTAAGAAGCTTCACCTCCTTAATGTCAATCCGAGGGAGAGGTAGGAGTGATATGAAGATCGTGAACGTGAGATGATGTGAGAGTGAAGGTGAGAAGCACAAAGATGCACACACACATACACACACACAATGAAGAGACAAGCAAGACACGATGGAAGGTGGGAAATTAGCTCTATTACTCAAGAATACTCTTACAAGCTCAAGAATAACTCTAATCTCAAACAAGCTACAATGAACCGACCTCAAAAATGAGCTCTCTAGCTCTTTTTATAGTTTCTAGACTAGTTTTGACCGGTTTCACATCTAGTGACCGGCCTAGTTAAAAATTAGGTCCTAGAGGCTATTTGGGAGGGTAAACGATGTCTAAAAATAACGAAATTTGGTACGAGTATTCTACCTAAGCTCCTCAAGCTCGAGGACTCCTCGGCTTGCACAAAATGGAGCTATGGATTACAAAAATGGGGTTTTGTCTATATTACATATGTTACAAGAGTGATGAAAATCACTGTTGGATGTTTGAAGAAGTAATAAAAATATAATTGTTTTGAAAAAATGGTCCGACTGGCTCCCTGCTTCGTCTTCACATGCTTCCGTGGCGTCTGTGCCTCTGACTGCTTCCAACAAAAGCACTCAGTGGAGAAGATAGGTAATGTGAAGACATCAGATGGGAATATGGGAATATGAACCTCTTAAGCAAAGTCTTGTATGTCCCTACAATTACCAAAAATTTAATAAGTGTTGGACAGATTGTTCAAAAGGGATTGCAGGTTAGATTCAATCGATTTGGAGCATATATTGAAGACCCAAGGCAAGGCTTTCGAAGGATTGCCAAAGGAGAAAAGACAGGAAGGCTCTTCACCTTTGAAGTGGAAGATACAAAGAACATAGCTTTGTTTAGCTATGAATCTCAAACTCTTACAGAGTTGGAGATATGGCACAAAAGGCTTGCTCACATTGGTGAGAGGACACTCAAACAAATTTGCAGGGATCAAAGTGTACTTGGTTTGCCTAATATCACAAGGCAACACATGATTTATAAGTGTGAAGCTTGTCAACTCAGCAAGGCTCATAGACAACCTTTCAATAAGAAAGGATATTATGTATTAAAATCCTTTGGATCTAGTGCACACGGATGTGTGGGGTCCAAGTAAGGAGCCATCTATATCAGGCTCAAGATATTATGTGTCTTTCATAGATGATTGTAGCAGCTGGACCATTCTGTTTTTCATGAAGCACAAGGATGAAGTGTTTAATTGCTTTAAGAAGTATATTGCTCTTGTTGAAAACCAAACAGGTAGGACTTTGAAATGACTCAGATCAGATGGTGGAGGAGAATACTTCTCTTCTGAATTTGATGCCTTCTTGCATGAAAGAGGCATTAAAAGGGAAGTCACTACAAGGTATACACCCGAACTCAATGATGTAGTAGAGAGGAGGAACAGAACTATTGTCGAAGCAGCAAGGTCCATGCTCAATGAAAAGGGATTGCCAAACTACTTATGGGCAGAGGTTGTGTCTACAGCCACATATTTCATAAATAAACTTCCATCTAAGTCACTACATGGAACCACTCCATATGAAGTGTGGAATGGAAGAAGACCTAGTCTAGAGCATTGCAAAATCTTTGGATGCTTAGCCTATGCTCACATTCCTTCTCAAGTAAGAGGGAAATTGGATCCCAAGGCATAGAAGTGTGTATTCATTGGTTATGATCAAAACCAAAAAGGATATAGATTGTACAATCCAACCAATAAAGGATTTTCTATGAGTAGAGATGTAATTTTTGATGAAAACAAATCATGGTTTGATGATGACAGGAAAGTGAAGCTGCCTTATGACTTGGATGAAGATTTTCCATCACTTCAACCAAAGGAGCCAAAGCAGATTGAAGAAAGTGATTCGGAGATTGACCTAGAAGACTTGGAAAGACTAAAGCTATGGAAGAACAAAGGAAAAGCAAAGATGCAGGATGCTACATATGGACCCGAGAGCTCACATCAACCACTTAGAAGGTCTTCAAGGGAGAAGAAGAAACCAGAGAGGTTTGGTTATGATACTTCTTTGGTCACGAAGCACTCAATCTACATTGCAAAGGATTCAACCAATGAAGAACCTACCACATTTGAAGAAGCACAAAGCAAGAAAGCTTGGAGAGATGCAATGGATGAAGAAATGGAAGCCTTGAAGGAGAATGACACTTGGGAGGTTGTACCTAACAAGCCATCTATGAAGATAATCGAATTTCGATGGATATACAAAATCAAGAGGAATCCAGATGGAAGTATAAATAGACACAAAGCAAGGTTAGTTGCTAAAGGGTTTGCTCAAACCCATGGTATTGATTATGAGGAGACTTTCTCTCCTGTTGCAAAAATGCCTACAATTAGGGTTCTCATTAGTCTTGCTGCATCTAGAAATTGGAATCTTTATCAACTTGATGTAAAGAATGCTTTCTTGAATGGATGGATTTCTGAGGAAGTGTATATGGCACAACCTGCTGGATATGAGGATGCACATCATCCTAACTATGTATGCAAACTAAAGAAAGCTTTGTATGGATTGAAGCAAGCTCCAAGAGCTTGGAATTTCAGATTGGTGACTTATTTGCAGGACCAAGGATTCAAAGCTAGCAAGGTGGATACCTCTTTGTTCATAAAGAGGAATGGATCTGAAGTGATCTATTTATGTGTGTATATTGATGATATTATTATCACAGGCAATGATCTTGAAGGAATCAAACAGGTAAAGAGTCAAATGAAGGAGGAGTTCAAAATAAGTGACCTCGGACCACTCACTTATTTTCTTGGATTGGAGTTGATCTACACAGATTCAGGTATATACATCACACAAAGGAAGTATGTCCATGACATGCTTGTCAAGTTCAAGATGGAAAATACCAAGTGTGTAGGTACACCTATGGAGCAAAATCATAAGCTTAGTGCTTATGAAGGAGAGCCAATTGAAGACATCACAAGCTATCAAAGCTTGGTTGGAAGTTTGAACTATGCAACACTCACAAGGGTGGATATATGCTATAGTGTTAGCATATTGAGTCAGTTTATGCATAAGCCGAGAAGACCACATATGGAAGCGGCCAAGCGAGTCCTCAAGTACCTAAAGGGGACCATGAATGAAGGTTTGTTTTATTCATTTACTTCAGATATTGAGCTAAAGGTCTACTCAGATGCAGATTGGGCCGGATCTAGAGATGATAGAAGAAGCACATCCGGCTATATATCATTTGCAGGTTCAAAAATCATTTCTTGGTCATTGAAGAAGCAACCAACCGTGGCATTATCTTCCACTGAAGCTGAATATAGAGGTTTGGCTAATGCAACTCAAGAAATCATGTGGTTAAAGTCTTTGTACACAGATCTTGGACTTCATTCTTCAACACCTCATATTTTTGGTGACAACACAAGCTCACTACATCTAGCAGCTAATCCGGTATACCATGCTAGAACCAAGCATATTGAAGTCCACTACCATTATGTAAGGGAGAAGCTATTGAGCAAGGATATTCAACTATCCTATGTCTCTACAGATATGCAATGTGCCGACATGTTGACTAAAGCTCTTGATGGTATGAAGTTAAGTAGATTCAAGTTGATGATTGGCTTGCAGGAAATCAAGGACAATTGAAGACTTATTTGGAGGCCAAGCATGTTAGGCTTGAGGGGGAGCTGTTGGTGCATTTTTCCCAAGCCTACATGCTTGATATGTTTGATATCATCCTAATTTGTAAGTCACATGTGTAGTCATGTGAACACCTCTTGTAAAAGATTTCATTTTTATCTCTTGTATTTGAAAAAAGAAAAAAGGAAAAGGATGGCTTACCTCATGCATGATGTAAAAGCAAATTCGTGGCTATAACTACCAAAATCACGATTTTTTGAGCTGAGGGAATATCTCCTAACTTTGGGGATCACTTTTAGGTGGAGCCATTCGAATTCGAATTCAAAACTCCCTCCAAGAATAGCTATAAAAAGAGCAAGAAGGAAGAGGCGATTAGCAAGCCTTGTACGTGACCACTTCATGTCATTTTGTAGATATTGAAGAGCTTACTCCATAGCTCTATCATTCTACTCCCATTGTGCAAAGATTCATTGCCAATGTGGTTGTAATCATATGTGAATCTATACATTTATTATCATCTACTTCTCTGTTTTGTTCTCTGTTATACTCACTCAGAGCAGTACCTTCAGAAGATCATATCTCGAGTTTTACTGAACCATTTTCAGTGGTTGCAGAGCCCCGAGAATTGTGGGCATGTTCCAAAAATTGATGAAACTTGTTCTCAGTGCTCAGTCCATCATTTGAAGTGTTTTAACTTTTATTGGGAAGCTTGCTAAGTCTATTTGCTATTCCCAAAAGGAATGTTTCTAATTCCTACCAGGTTGAGAGCACTGTTCATTTTTTCCAGCAGGTGTATGTCCAAAAATACAAGTTTTGGGAGCTAGTCATTTCGCAACTAGTCTGTCTTGACTTAAACTTTTGGGATACATGTTCCAAAGTACTTGGCTGATATTTTGGTGGATTTAGGAAGCTCAAAGGGTCTAATAATCAACTCTGAAGTCTCAGTTGGCTGGTGTGAAGCTGGTTGTAGCAGCACCTACTCATCTTTGGATTGCATCCACCATCTCTCTTCACACTCACCTCTTCAACAAGAGTCAAAAGACCAACAACAATGGTATAGGTTTGGAAGCCAAAAGCACTCGTGGCCCCCATAGAACCAAAGAACCAACCATGTAGGGGTACTCATGCTTCATGGCAAGCATGGTTTGCTTGTCTCCTTCATTTAATGTACTCGCATAGTTATTTTGGCTCCGTTCGTTGCCTCCATTCAACCTTCCATTCTTTTGCCAACAATCATTTGCATAATGTCCTAGTTTACCACAATGATAACATGTTATACCTTTATGAGGATTGTATGAAACTCGACCTCTTCCTCTATTTCTTCCTCGACCTCTTCCATGTGTGTTGTCATTAGAGTTGTCCTTGTTGTCCTCTGAGTTGTGTTGGATGGAATTTGTGTTGTTGTAGATTCTTCCTTTCTCTCGAGCTTCCTCTTGAGTTCCTTCCTCTACCTTGACCTGCATATAACATGTGACTATGGCTGTCCTTACCTTTGTTGCCTTCTCCTTGTTGAACAACCTCTTCAGCCACAAGATTTGGTATAATCTCATCGAATGTTGGTAGAGGGTCTCTATAAAGAATGTTTGTGATGAGAGCTTTCGCTTATCTCCACTCCTCAATCCATTGAGGGCTATTGGGACGATCTCTTCCTCTTCTATCTTACATCCAATTGATGCTAGCTGATCCCGAAGCTCCTTGATCTTCAATGTATTCTCACTAATGCTTTGATTTGAGCTTTTCTTCATGTTGTTGAGCTCGTTCTTGAGTTGCATCCTCCTAGACCTTGTTGAGGTAGCGTACACCTTCTCCAATGCTTCCCAAAATTCCTTGGCTCTCTCTAAGCTTTGCACATGACCAAACATAGTGTTAGAAATAACTTGTGAAATGAGGAACATCACCCTTTGATTCCTCTCTTCGCAATCAGCAAATTTTCTCCTTTGTGCTGGAGTAATGTTCGGATCTTGAAGGTCCACCGAATGTGGATCATCTCCAGTAACTAGACTCCATAAACCTTTACCTTTAAGGTAATTTTTCATTCTATACCTCCAAGACTGAAAATTATCTTTGTAACCTCTCAAGTTGCTATCCTAAATCAGCCTTTGAGAACTTCCAAGATTGAAGTTTACCTCAAATATGTTGTGGTGCTCTTTCTTGACTTTACAAAGCTCCCCCTTGATTTGTAGCTTCTCCTTTGCTTCACTTCAATTCCAATGATTTTCCTCTTCAAGATCCAATGCTCTGATACCAATTTGTGGAGAATTCCTCTCGTATTCACAATGTAAAGTGTAGAAAACCTTCTCACAATCAAAACTTTTACCGACAATTGAACCTTCCAATGAAAACTTGTATGAACTGAAAATGCAATGCAATTTAAACTGTGTTCATGCAAAATAGAGCTTATAGCTTTCAAACTAGCTATTAAACACTCAATTTGGAGTAGTTTTGGTTTGGAAACTCTGCCTCAAAACAGGCTACATGTCCACTCAGTTAGGCTAAAAACTAGACTTCCCTAAAAATTAGATAACTCACAGAGCATAAAGAATTTGATAATACTATTCAATAAACAAGAGGTTTACAAGATAAACTTTCCAAAAAATGTTTAAAATCTAAAAATGGATACATACATTGAGAGATAGGACTCTCATAATTTGGCTACCCAGAACTTGGTATGCAACTGGACATAGTCTATGAGAGTGAAGAGAATGAAATGGCTCAAACCAAATGAACTACCTACAAGGGGACTTCTATGCCTTCTTCCTCTATTCTTGATTTCCTCCCTTGCCTCTTTTATAGCCTAGTGACCAAAAACTCTCATGATGAGTTTGAGAGCTCTTCTCCATAACTCATCCACTACTTTGAGTAGCCACTCCTCTTCCAGTTCAGCTTTTTTGGATTTGATTCTCTTTTGATTGATTCTCGTTTGACCTCCACTACTTGCTGAAGTAAATGCTTCTATTTTTCATTTCTGCATTTTACTTCCATTTGAAGAAAATCCTTTTTTGCAAAAATATATGCGACCTTGCTTCTTTATTTTTTAACATTAGGAAACCTCTTCATCAGCATACCCTTGAGCACTTAGCTCAAGACCCAAATTTTTTTGCACCATCCATTTTAAAATGCATTCCCCAAGTAAACATGCATAAAGTTGCATTACAAGGCTGTGCACAAGGTACATATTTTCTTCAACCCATGCTCGAACACACACTTACTCATCATTCATTATGGGACACAAGTACTCAACATTATAACTCTACAACCCATAGTTGGAAGATCCAGAGGACATCATGGTTACAATATCAATACCTATGAAGCAATTAAGCACCAACAATTACTCAGAATCACCATTGACAATCTCTTTTGAGCAACTCGCAGGTTTTGGAGGCTCCAACAACACATTCATGCTGGAATCTAGAGAAGATGTACATACCAAAGGACTATCAACTTGCAAAGGCTCGTAGTGACAAATGCAAAATAGGACAAATGACCCTGCTAAGTTTCGAAGATAAACGGCTCTTGTTCATACAGGATGGACACTAACTCTCAAAGCGCTACATGGAACAACCACTACAACAAGGGTCTATCAAGGACGACAAACTCGAGAGGGGGGAGTGTTGGAACTCAAGGTCAAGCACAAGCATGGAAGCACATCAGAAAAGTGGACACACAAGAAGAAGGAGCACATAGGGAGCTCAAAGAAGTGCATGTTAAATTTTTAGAAGAAATCCTTATAAAAATAGTGATAATCATCACTAAAAGCCATTGAAAATACGATTTCATATTTTTATAACTCCATTTTGTTCAAGATGAGGATTCCTCAAGCTTGAGGAGTATTAGAAGTATCATCCTACAAATTTTAATAATTTTTAGACTCTGTTTGAGCTCTCAAATAAGCCCTAGAACTTAAGTTTTAACTAGGCCAGACACTAGGTCTCGACAGGGCCAAAACTAGTCAAAAAACTATAAAAAGAGCTAGAGAGCTCATTTTTGAGGTTAGCTTGTTGTAGATTTGAAGCTTTTTTATGAGAAATCTTTTGTAATTGAAGCTTTCCATTGTTCCTCTCTTTGTTCTTACTGTGTGCACGTGTGTGTATGTGTGTGCATGCTTGTGTGCTTTCACTCACACACTTGTGCCTTCACTCACTCATGGTCTTCATACCAGTGCTCACGCCTCCACAGATTGACAAGTAAAGGAGGTGATACTCATGCTTGAGCTACATTGGCCCCCACACATCTGTGTGCACATGGTCTAACACATCATGTGCTACATTTCCACTCTTCTTGAAGGGGTGCCTAGTCGACTTTCCTAGTTGATGAGCTTCACACATCTCATGCAACATTTTTCATGAAAAATGTGGTAAAACTCTTACCAATGGCCTCTTCTCCATGTCTTTCAACCTTTGAATGTCAATGTGACCACACCTTTTGTGCCATAAATCCAAGTCTTCAATCTTCTTGTCTCCATAGGTGATGAACTTGCCTTATTGCTTTGTCATTTCCCAATGTCAAGAGTGAACATCCTCCCTTGCTTGTTTCTTCAATAAAGCATCCTTTGTGGTTGAACTGGACTTGATATCCTTTTTCAACCATCTGTCCAACAAAGATTAAGTTCTTTGTAAGTTTAGGAACATGCAATACCTCAGATAGTCCTCTTACTTTGTGGTTGCCTTCAAGCTTCACATCTCCCATTTGTTGTATCTCATGCTCTATGTTGTCTCCTATCTCCACAAAGCCTCTTTGCTTGCATGCTTAAAGATTGTTGAAATACTCCTTTTAGCTGACATGTGGTTACTACAACTACTATCTATATACCACACCTCAGCATGTGGTTGACCTTCACTAGTATGCTTCATACCTAACAAATGCTCATTTTCTGAATTGTTTGAGGAGTTAGCATAATTACCTTGCCCTTTGTGATTGTTCCCACCTTGCTTTTTCCAATAGTCTTTGGCGTAGTGTCCTTGCTTCCTACAATTGAAGCATCCATTTGAGTTGGAGTAGCCTCGACCTCAATATCTTCCTCCTCTACCTCTTCCTCGTGCTCTTCCTCTTGATGATTGAACTTCATCTTGGATTGATTGACTGCCCTGATAGCTTTGACTGCCTTGTTGGTAGTTGCTTCTACCTCTTCCTCTTGAACCAATTTTTTTGCCTTTGCCTCTTCCTGCTTTGCATGCATAGAAGAGTTGGTTCTTGGCTGCCCTTTGACTTGTTGCCTCCATAGCTGAGCTCCTCGGTCACCATAAGAGAAGTAAGTCGCTCTAAATCTGGTAATGAATCCCTTACATGCACAAAGGCTGTGAATGCCTTCCATTTATTGTCTTCTCTAAGACCATTAAGTGTGTGGGCAACTAGGTCGTCATCATCTACAACACATTGCATTGAACAATGTGCATCCAAGATCTCATTTACTTTGAGTATGAAGTCATTAATGCTTTAATTTGATGACTTCCTAAGGTTGTTAAGCTCATTTTTTGAGCTTAATTTTTCTAGCATTTCTAGAGGTAGAGTATAACCTTTCTAAACACTCCCAAACATTCTTAGATGTATCTAGGTCTTGGATATGAACTATCATGGAGTTGCTTATGTGTTGAGATAGGATGAAGATCACTCCCCTATCTCATTCTTCCCACTGTCTAATGGATCTCCTTTGATTCTCAATAGGTGTATGTGGATCTAAGAGATTATAAACTTCCAAGGTTGGTAATTTCTCTTTTCAAGCTTTTCAATCTGATTATTATAGTCTCCCATTATGTATTGTTGATATATTTAGGTAGTGATGTGTGTGAACACTCTAGGACTGCCGGGGCACTTTTTTCCCTCTTTAGGAGGTTTTTTTCCCCCTGCTTGTATATACGCCTATTGCCCTAATGGGCTACTTATCTTTGTACATTCTCTAGTAATACATTCAGTCTTGTGTGTTGTGCTCCAAGCTTCTTCTTCTTCCTTGTGCTGTTCGCGTGCTTCCGCAGACGTCTAACTCCAACAATTGGTATCAGAGCAGGTCGTTGCTTCTTCTAGGGCGCCGTCGACACTCCTCCGTTTGTAGTCTCAGATTCGCATGAAATTTGGTGAGCATACTCAGGGTGTTTCCTAGATCAAAATAGCTTCGTTCTGTGGTGCCGAAATCGCGATCTGAGCTCGTTTCGGCCTCCGAACGCACTATCGCAGCGCTTGTGCAGGCTATTTCGTCCTTTTGTGCCAAAGGTATATACCAGTTTCTGTTCGCCAGTTTAAGCATCTCGAAGTCTGCTACAGGTCTAGCAGAACTCGTCTGGGCAGTTCCGTTCAACTTTTTGAGATACAGTCAATTTTCTACATCAAGGTATTTTAGTCACCGGCCATGGCTGAAAGCAGTGATGTATTCCGTATGTTGGCTGTAGAGGATAAGTTGGATGGTACCAACTACCCATTATGGGCTTATATGATGCAACATGTACTGGTTGCAAAAGGATTGTGGAACATTGTGCAGGGTGTTGAAAGACGTCCTGTTACACCTGTAACGACAGGTACTGCAAATACAGGTGTTGGAGCTGATGAAGATGGTGTCGAAGATGATATTCCGCAGATTCCTGTTCGTGCTGCTGTTTCTGTTGCACCTACTGCAGAGCAGATTCGTTGGGATGGCAGAGATGCCCAGGCACATGCATTGATAGCTTTGTCTGTCAAACGTGCCATTATCCCTCACATTCGCTCTTGCAGAACAGCAAAGGATGCTTGGGATACACTTACCACTTTATACCAGGCTAGGAATGAGGCTCGTGTTGCTTACCTCCGAAAACAGTTGGAGAGTGAGCACATGAATGAAGGTGATTCTATGGACAGTTTTCTTACAAAGATCAAAGACCTGAAGGAACAATTGATTTCTGCTGATGAGGTTATACCAGATAGCTCACTTGTGCAGACCGTTCTGAATGGCCTTCCTGATTCATATCAGAGTTTTGCCTCTACTCTTCGATTGATGATGAAAGGCAATCCGAATGCCTTGTCATTTGAGGAATTAGTCTCTGTTCTGTTGCAGGAAGATCAGTCCAGGCAGAACAGGTCCATTATGCGTGTTGCAGATCAAGCTTTCCTGGCTAGTCAGAAGGGCAAAGGAAAATGGAGCTCTTCTACTAGTAAGCAGAAATCTGCAAATGCTGCACAATCGAAGAACCAGGATAAAGATGAGAAGAAATCAGAAAAGCAGAAATTGTTCTGCAAGTACTGTAAAGGAAATGATCATATTATAAAGAACTGTCCAAAACTGGCTGCTAAAGAGGCAAAGAAGAAAGAGGCTGGAATGGTTGTTGCAGAGGCCTCTACACCAAAAACAGAGTCTGCAAATCTTGTGCAGGAAGAAGAATGGGCGTTTACTACTGTCTGCAGTTTTGACCCATCTTCTCATGATCAGTGCATGTCTGCAGTAGACTCAGATGTTTGGTACTTTGACAGTGGGGCGACCAAACATATTACCTCGCAGCGCAGTTTCTTCTCTTCACTCGAGCCTGCCCCTACAGGGAATACTGTCACATGCGCCAATAACTCCTCTTATCCTGTTATGGGAGTTGGTAAGATCATTTTGACTACTGCTGATGGTAGTTCTTTCACTTTGTCAGATGCTTTATTTGTGCCAGGGATCAAAAAGAACCTGTTATCAGTTTCTGCATTAGCCAAGATTGGCTTGGTTGTGAAATTCGTTGATGACAGGTGTACAGTCCATGATCTCTCAAATGGCGATGTGATTATTGCTTCTTGCATTTTATGTCGTGGGCTGTATAAGCTCATAGACTATGAAAGATCTGTGAATGATTCGGCATGTGCAGTTCATGATTCTCAGGCTATGTCAGATGCAAAGCTTTGGCATGCACGCTTTGGTCATCTGAATTTTGCTAGTTTGTTACGCCTGCAGAAATCTGAAATGGTGTCTTCTTTGCCCAAACTTGAGGCACCTGGAAAACATGTTTGTGAAGGCTGTATTTTGGGCAAAATGCAGCGTTCTTCCTTTCCAAAAGATGGTTCAGTTCGGGCTATGCAGAAATTGCAGCTTGTACATAGTGATGTCTGTGGTCCTATGCAGACACCCTCTTTTGGAAATTACCTTTACTTCGTGACTTTCATTGATGATTTTTCCAGGCATGCATGGGTATACCCACTCAAAGCAAAGTCCGAAGTGTTCATGTGCTTCAAACAGTTTTTGGTTTTGGCTGAAAATCTGTCAGCATGTAAAATGGGCACCCTCCGTTCTGATCGAGGGGGGGAATATATGTCTTCAGATTTTAATGCATTTCTGGCTGAACGTGGGATAAAACACCAGTGTACAGTGCCGTATACACCTCAACAGAATGGAGTTGCTGAACGAAAGAACAGGTCACTCATGGAGATGGCGAGGTGCATGGTCAAAAGTCAGGCTTTACCACATAGTTTCTGGCTTGAGGCTGTCATGTGTGCAGCATATGTACTGAACAGGTGTCCCACCAAAGCGTTGCAGTCTATCACTCCATATGAGGCTTGGCATGACCGCAAGCCATCTGTTGCTCATCTGCGTGTTTTTGGTTGTTTGGCATATGCATTAGTGCCTGAACAACATCGCAGAAAATTGGATGATAAGGCAGTAAAATGTATTTTTGTTGGGTACAGTTCTGAAAGTAAAGGCTATCGTCTGTATCATCCACAGACTAAACGCATTCTGGTTAGCCGTGATGTTGTCTTTGTGGAAGATGCTATTCAGCCATTGCTTTCATGTACTAAGGAGACATCTGTTAGCTCCAAAGACATGTATGATACTTTGATGCCTCTTTTTACAGGTGGACAGGCTAGTGCTGGTCCTAATGAGGCAACTTCTCAGCCTTTGCAGGTTTCATATGATGATGCAGATCATTCCATTTCTGATGCAGATTTACATGATGCACTTGTTGATGAGAGAGCTGATATTGAACAGGCAAAAACTATGCCAAAATGGCTGGTGCAGACTTTGCGTGACAGCAAATTAGATGCACCTTTGTCATATCGTACTCATTCAGGCTCTCATAGTACCTCCTTTGCATCAGATTGCTATGCTATGGCTGCATCTAGTCTCTGTGATGAGAATGAGCCTGTTTCTTTTGATGAAGCACAAAATTCAGAAAATTGGATGGCTGCTATGCAATCTGAATATGATGCTATAATGAAGAATGGTACATGGTCTTTATGTGACTTGCCTCCTGGCAAGAAGGCCATTGGCACTAAGTGGGTATACAAGCTGAAGCGTAAACCTGATGGTACAGTTGACAGGTATAAGGCTAGGCTTGTTGCAAAGGGTTATGCGCAGGAAAGAGGCATTGATTTTGATGAGACCTTTGCACCTACATGCCGCATGACTACTGTTCGGAGCATTTGTGCACTTGCAGCCCATCATGGTTGGAATGTACATCAGTTGACATTAAAACAGCATTTCTGAATGGTGACTTGCATGAAGAAGTGTATGTTTTTCAGCCCCGTGGCTTTGTGCAGAAAGGGCATGAAAACCAGGTGTGCAGGTTAAAGAAGGCGTTATATGGTTTAAAGCAAGCACCACGTGCTTGGTATGAGAAGATACATGCCTATCTGATTGCACATGGTTTTGAGAACAGTCCAACTGAAAGCACCTTATATGTTAAGCGTGCTAATGATGTGCTTCTGATCATTGTTGTCTATGTAGACGACATGCTGCTCACTGGTCCTCTTGAGAAGCATATTGCTGATTTCAAGGCTGATTTGCATGCCTCATTTGAGATGTCTGATTTGGGGCATTTGCATCACTATTTGGGCATTCAGTTTATGCAAGTTGATGGTGGAATGGCTTTGTGTCAAACGAAATATATTGACACATTATTGCAGCGTTTTGGCCTTGAAGACTGTAAGCCTATTGCCACTCCTATGGAGACAGGTTTACGATTGAGTCTTCATGATGCTGGAGATGCATTTGATGCTGTTCTCTATCAGCAGGCTGTTGGATGCTTGATTTACTTATGCATTACTCGGCCAGATATTCAGTTTGCTGTCTCACAGATGAGCAGGTTTATGCATTGCCCAGGAGTCACGCATTGGAAAGCGGTTAAGCGCATCTTTCGCTACTTGAGTGGTACTCGGCTACTTGGGTTGTTTTATCCCAAGGGGGGATCACCACCGCCAGATTTGCATGCTTTTTTTGACTCAGATTGGGCCGGTTGCTATGACACTCGTGTGTCCACCAGTGGTTTTTGCTTCATGCTTGGTAGCTCATGTATATCTTGGTTGAGCAAGAAGCAGCCTACTGTGGCCACTTCCAGTTGTGAGGCTGAGTATAGGGCAGCTTTCAGAGCGACTGTTGAGTGTGTGTGGCTCAGACGCCTTATGGCTGATTTGGGTGTTGGCCAGTCTTCTGCCACCACCATCTTCACTGACAGTCAGAGCGCATTGGCAGTTGCGAGGAACCCTATGTTCCATGCTCGCACTAAGCACATTGAGGTGCATTATCACTATGTCAGGGAGAGGTTCTCTGCTGGGGAGATCAGCTTGGCATATGTGCCCACGCAGGAGAACATTGCAGACCTTTTCACGAAGGCTCTGCCTAGGGAGAAGTTTGAAGCTTTCCGCAAAGCTTTGGGCTTACTTCCTTTTGTGGAGTGATTTCCACATAGCTCGGCACTTCCTTATACATGAGTGCCAGCTCCTTGTTCACCGCATCACTCCCAGGGGGGATTTGTTGATATATTTAGGTAGTGATGTGTGTGAACACTCTAGGACCGCCCCGCCGGGGCACTTTTTTCCCTCTTTAGGAGGTTTTTTTCCCCCGGCTTGTATATACGCCTATTGCCCTAATGGGCTACTTATCTTTGTACATTCTCTAGTAATACATTCAGTCTTGTGTGTTGTGCTCCAAGCTTCTTCTTCTTCCTTGTGCTGTTCGCGTGCTTCCGCAGACGTCTAACTCCAACATGTATGAGACTATAAAGTGGCTCCTAATCCCTCCTTGGATTGTGATAGATGTGAGAAAGAATGATATGTTACCTTCCCACAAAAGTCTGCATTTGTGAAGTTTCGATGATGATAGAAGCTCCCCCTTGCTTCAAATCCATCTTCAAATCTTGATGGTCTTTGATTCAATCCTTGGGTCTCAAGTAGCTTCAAGGCCTCCTCCTGATGTCCTCAATGCTCAATGATGAGCTCTAATACCATTGATGGACTATATCCACTCCTAGTTGCAATAGAAGAATGATAGGCCCTTCCTAGGACCAAACAGTTCACTACCACAATCCACAACAAATTGAATTGCTCTCTAGAACTTAAATCTCAACCTATCAAACTTTGGACAATAAAACTAGACCCTCTAAGCTTTTCAAAAAGCTATGTCAGTCTCCTTTCACAAGACAGACCAAAATCTTCCCAAAAAGATCGCTTACACCTATGTGTACCTCTTCACACACATGTTCAGGAATATGTAGACATACACTAGAGAGCTTTCAAGCTCAATATACATAAGGATAAGGAACACTTGATAGCAATATTATATTCAAAAGAAAGCTTATAAGAGCTTTAGGACGAGCTATCTTGTGCATGAAACAAACAACTACACAAAGAGATAGAGACGAAACAAAATCTCAACTAAAGTGAAAACTTTAGCAAGTAGGGGGCTAGCTCAGCTAGGGACTAGCTTAGACCTCAAATATACACTCCCAGTGAGAGCCTAAAAGTGCACAAATGAATATTGAGAAGGCCACAACTTCCATCCAAGCTATTCCTTATATAATGCTCCAAAAGTTCTAGAATTTGAATTTAAATCATGCCTCCAAAATCCCCCACTTTTCTCAATCAAGGCAGATGGAATCTTGAGCTCAAAAACTCATGGAAAAGTGGTTGTAGACTTTACCAAAAAGTGAAGTGTTGTGGAACTTGAGTTAAGCCTTAGTTCACACACATTTGAGCTTGTATATTTCTAACAAAACGGATGGTACTTCATGTGTTGGCTCACACTGGAGCCAAACCCTTGAGGGGTCCGCATGGTATAGTTGGCCTACAATAATATGGAACTGCCTATTGTACAAAGCCAATTCCTATCGTGTTGTAACCGACATGGAGTCTAGTGGATAATGAGTTTCTTGAAAACTCATAATGTTATCGTAATAGGAGTAAACAAGATTCCAATGAACCAATGAGGAGTAGGGTCCAGTCATATAAATATCTAGAGAAGAATCATCTATGCCCACCAGAGCTTCATCAAAATCTAACGAGGACAAAAAGTTGGCAATTGTGTGGGAAGATCCTGGATGATGGACCACATCATAGTTAAATTCCTACAGAAGGAGGATCTATCGGGCAAGTCTGCCACCTAAATTTCACTGATGCACCAAATATGTTAATGCAAAGTGGTCCACATGGAAGGTAAACTTATGAACAAGCAGGTAGTGGTTGAATTTTTTCACAGAGTAGATCAGTCCCAAACATTCACATTCTGTAACAGAATAATTTTCTTTAGTTGGAGCTAATCAATGACTAGTATAATAGACCGATCAAAACCATTTATCTTGGAGTTGCATAAGGACACTCCCTATAGCAAGGTTAGATGCATCCACAAAACCATGAAAAGCAAGGTCTTAGTTTGGGGCTTGCAAGATCACTGCCTGCATAAGTAATCTTTTCAATTGAACAAAACTTTCTTGCCATTCAAGGACCCAGTGGAAATCTTGAGGTGCCATTGTAGTCAGATGCATAAGGGGAATAGTTAAATGGACCAACCATCGTAAGTGATGACCATGCCATCTCATTTGTCCAAAGAATTGTAAAACATCTCTGGGTGACTTCGAGGGAGGGGCTTGTAAAATTACTTGTGCCTTATCAGGGTCGCCATTAACTCTATGTTGCGAGATAATATGTCCCAAAAATTTACCACAAGAAACAACAAAGATAGATTTACTAGGGCTTAAACATAGTCTGTAATTCCAACATCTAAGGAAACATAGTCACTGATGCAACAAATGTGATGTCACTCTAGCACAATGGCAAGTAGGAACGTGAGGAGATCCACCTCATAATTGTCAGTTCGGGAAGACATGAGTGATGGAGAGTGTTAATCTCCAAAAGAACAAGCTACTCTTGAAGTTAGAGCACCTCTATATCAAGAATAACTTAAAATCTTGAACAAACTGTGAAGAAGGTGACTACACAGAAAGTCTGTTGCACATAACTCACTCATTGACTTATTAAATGTGTAAGGTTTTTTATAAAACTTTGTACCAGTGTCATCTATAGTTTCCGCACCTCCTTCAAGTTAAATCATTCCAAAAGACTTAGTAGATTTTGAGAAATGATCTTAACAAGTCACCTATGTCTAAAACTATAGTTATTTACAGTCGACTTTGACACCTGCAACTTCTAAGACTTGGTTCTCTCAAATTAGAACTCATTTATGCAAATGATTTTAGCCATAAATGGCTTACCTTCCAAATTAGATTTTGACTCCTCATTTATGCAAAACTTTACACTATGCATTGAGAAATGATCAATTCTTTGACCATCGAGATTGCGCCTGTTTTAGAAAACACTCAACACTTTCGCACATATGAATGTTCCTACTCATAATTCTCACAGCCTGTTTACAATTAGGCTCTCAAACTTTAACCATAGACTCATTAACTATGGAATTAGATACCTACAAAAGTATTCTTGAAATGATCAAGCACAGAAGGAGAATACTCAGAAAGATCGGGTGCAATGTTTCTTCATTTCTGGAAAACTTTACATCTGGATAAGAGAGCTATTCTATTCACTTCACAAATGTCTAAATGACATCTAATTCTTCTCTAATCTTGTTCTTACACACTCTCTCATATTTTTCCGAACATTTTCCTTGTATATATAGGCAAATATTTACAAGCTCATAACTATTCAAAAGTATAATTGAGCTAACTCTAAATTAATGTACATATTGTACACATCTTCATCTTCTGGATATGCACTTCCTTCATGCTTCAAGACTTGATCTTTTCTTCAGTCCTTGACTTCAACTCTTCATCAAAACATCAATTGTTGATTACCTTGCACCAAGAGCTCCCCCTCAATCATCAATTGAGGTTTTCTCTATCTTCTTTATACCTGCCAT
The DNA here is from genome assembly GCA_020310875.1 of Ceratopteris richardii. Lineage (NCBI taxonomy): Eukaryota > Viridiplantae > Streptophyta > Polypodiopsida > Polypodiales > Pteridaceae > Ceratopteris > Ceratopteris richardii. Next base: position 11,956,872 of record CM035414.1, on the reverse strand, counting down.
GTCTTTGAATCTCTATAGCTTTGGTCCATCCAAGCTTTTGGTTAGCATATTAGCTATCTGATCTTTTGTTGAAGTATCTATAACTTCAATCTCTTTATCCATCACCTTCTCTCTTAGAAAATGATACTGAATCTCAATATGTTTAGTCCTAGCATGAAAAACAGGGTTAGCAACTAAATACAATGAACTCATGTTATCTCCATGAATAGTGGGTGTACTTTGAATGATGTCAAAACTCTTCATCAGAGTCTTAAGCCATATCACTTCGTTTGCAGCTTGCACCATACCTTTGTACTCAGCCTCTTTGGATGATAAATCAACTGTGTGTTGCTTCTTTGAACACCAAGAGATTAACTTATCTCCCACATAACACAAGTATCCATATGTTGATCTCCTCTTGAATTTGTGGTGTTTTGGAAATTCTCCTCCAAAGCATTCCATATATCACTTTCACTTTCAAGACCTCTAATGTGAGATAATAGGTAATCATTGACTCCCATATAGATAATGCTCCTAGCTTGAGCATCTCTCTTCATCCAAGTCTTCAAATCTGATAATTCATCTCTAGTTGGAACACTAGAATCTCTGAATTGAGGCTTTTCTTCTTCACCTATGATATATCCTATCAAGTCTTTGCTCATAAGATGAGCTTCCATCCTCATTGACCATGCTGGATAGTTCTCTCTATCCAATTTCTCTATCTGAAGAGAATCTCCCATCCTTTCTTGACCTGTGTATTGAATTCTTCAAACTTTATGAGTAATAGATGTAACTTACTTTGAATGAAGTTCCTTTTGACCTTCTTGATAACTTTTTGTCTCCTTCTCAAGCTTTGCTTTTAAGTTTTCACCTTTTGTATCTTCAAATGTTGAATTCTTTATAACTGCAGTAGTCGGGGTCCTCCTTTCTTCAATTTTCATGCTTCTTGCTCTGATACCACTAATGGAGAGTCTTAATCTCCAAACGAACAACATACTCTTGAAGTTAGAGCACCTCCATATCAAGAATAACTTAAAACCTTCACCAATTTGGAGCATCAATACTCAACTTCCAAAATCTTGAACAAACTGTGAAGAAGGTGACTACACAAAAAGTCTGCTGCACATAACTCACTCATTGACTTATCAAATGTGTAAAGTTTTTTATAAAACTTTGTACGAGGTGTTTCCTATAGTTTTCACACCTCCTCCAAGTTAAATGATTCCAAAAGACTCAGTAGATTTTGAGAAATGATCTTAACAAGTCACCTATGTCTAAAACTGTAGTTATTTACAATCGACTTTGACACCTGCAACTTCTAAGACTTGGTTCTCTCAAATTAGAACCCGTTTATGCAAATGCTTTTAGCCATAGATGGCTTACCTTCAAACTTAGATTTTGAATCCTCATTTATGCAAAAATGTATAGTGTGCACTGAGAAATGATCAATTCTTTGACCATCAAGATTGTGCCTGTTTCAGAAAACACTCAACACTTTCTCACATATGAATGTTCCTACTCATAATTCTCAGAGCCTATTTACAATTAGGCTCTCAAACTTTAACCATAGACTCATTAACTATGGAATTAGATACCTACAAAAGGACTCTTGAAATGATCAAGCACAGAAGGAGAATACTCAAAAAGATCAAGCGCAATGTTTCTTCATTTCTGGAAAGCTTTACATCTGGATGAGAGAGCTATTCTATTCACTTCACAAATGTCTAAATGACATCTAATTCTTCTCTAATCTTGTTCTTACACACTCTCTCATATTTGTCCCGACATTTTCCTTATATATATAGGCAAATATTTACAATCTCATAACTATTCAAAAGTATAAGTGAGCTAACTCTAAATTAATGTACATATTGTACACATCTTCATCTTCTGGATATGTACTTCCTTGATGCTTCAAAACTTGATCTTTTCTTCAGTCCTTGACTTCAACTCTTCATTAAAACACCAATTGTTGATTGCCTTGCACCAACAATGAGCAGGGTATGATGACTATGAGCAAGTGAGATGCACAAGTGCGTGAGTGAGAAGCACACTAGCATGCACACACATACACACACACACATACGTCAAAAATGAGCTCTCTAGCTCTTTTTATAGTTTTTTACTAGCTTTTGGCCCTCTCCATGCCTAGTGTCCGGCCTAGTTAAAAATTAGGTTCCTATGCTAATTTGGAGGCTCAAACAACCTCTAAAAAATATGAAAATTGGTATGACCTTAGATCTAATGCTCCTCAAGCTTGAGGACTCCTTGGCTTGCACAAAATGGATTAGGAATAATAAAAAATGGTATTTACAATGTTGGTGTAGTGATGAAAAACACTTTTGAAAAAGATTTATCTTTTAAAAATTTGGATAGGCCTAGTTGTTGGATCTTCATTGACTACTCTACCTGCTTGGTCCTACTTGACTCCCGCTCTGCTTTGACTCTTTCTGATGGCTCACCTATCTTGGAACACCTTGGTTGCTTTGGCTACTGCCAACACCCCCCCTCTCGTGTTTATCATCCCTAACAAACCCTTGTTGTAGGGAGTGTTTCACGTAATATTTGATGACATCTAGGGCTAGATGATGTTCTTGTATGCATTAAACTTATTCGTAAGCAAATAATTTCTAAAAGTTTTAAACACATACACCATGCCTAATCCTTCTCGTTATAGTTGTATAATTTCATTCAGTCGCATTCAATTGTCTACTAGCATACGTAATGGGAAGATCCATGTTACCTTCACTAGTAGGTTGTGCCAATACACGCCCAATAGCATAATTGGATGCATCCACATAAACATGGAATGGCTTGGCCCAATCTGGTGTAGTCAAGATTGGTGCTAAACATAATCGTCATTTAAACTCGTTAAAGGACTTTTTGCATTTGTCCATCCAGTCAAAGTTAGTGAATAGGGAGTACAATGGCTTCCCAATGATTGCATACATGTGAATGAAACACCGATAGTAACTGCAATGCCCCATGAAAGCTTGTACTTTGTTGACATTCTTTGGCCTAGATAACTCTGCAATTGCTCTAACTTTCTCTTTGTCCATGGATATTCCATTCTTTGACACTATGTGCCTTAGAATCTTGCCTTGCCTGAACATAAAAATACACTTTTCTAGGTTCAAAAAAACTTGATACTCTCTACATTTGTCAAAGATTTGTCTTAGCTTAGGTATATATGTTTGTCTAATGTTGTAATGAGCACATAGATCATCAACATAAATTTCCAAGTTTTTATGCAAAAACCCTTTAAAAACATGATGCATCAGCCTTTGGAAAGTAGCTGGTACATTGGTTAGTCCAAACGGCATTACTCAAAACACAAATGTGCCCCACTCTATGGAGAAAGATCTCTTATGTTGATTTTTTTGGGGCAATGGCCACTTGATTTTAGCCAAAAAATCCATCAAGGAAGCTGTAAACTTCCTTGTCTACTACTCTTTCCAATAGGTACTCAATGATAGGAAGTGGATAACTATCTCTAATAGTGGCTTTGTTAACCTTCTTTAAGTTAATGCATACACGTAACTTGCCATTTGTTTTGGGCACCACTACAATGGGGGATACCCATTTAGTGTGCTCAATTTCATAGATGAATCCAGCTTCTACCAACCAATCTATCTCTTCCTCAATGTTAGGAGCATAATTATCATTATATGTGTAAGGATTTTTCTTGGATGGTTTGGCTTCTGAGGTCATGGGAATCATATGTGAGCATATGTGAGGGTCTACTCATTTTTGGTCCTTATAACTCCATGCAAAAACATATCTATATTATCTTAGCAAGGCTATGAACTGCCAAGATTTTTTCCCAATCATGAGGTTCAAACTCTTCATCCAAAAGTACTACAGGTGTGTAGGTTGGGTCTCAAATAGATCTATGAATTTCCTTCACATGTACCTCTCTAGTGTTTTCTCTTTTCTCTTCTTCTTTTGCAACTTTGCACATCCATAAGTGAGTGTCTTGATGCATCCATGAGGATCCTGATCCTATGGAATGCACTGACTCCATGTCATTTGCGGCTCTATGGATGGGATTCCATTGTATATGGGGAACATCTCTATGGGAGTAGTCTTTGAGATTGACTTTTGTTGTAACTCGAGTGTTAAAAATACAAAGAATCGATTCCCCAATCTTGTACTACTTCCAATTGTCTCAATAATAGTCTTCCCAAAATCATCTCATAGGCTTGTTTTTTGCTAAAGTCACATATAGCAAATGTGTGCTCAAACTTTACACCAAAAGTAGTGAGAGTTATCCCTTGTAGCAATCCTAAGGGTCTCTCTATGTGACCATTGGCCATTTGTAATTTCATTCTTTAGGGAAGTGGTAGCAATTGCAAATCCTGCGCTTGAGTCCAAAATAGCCTTGGTTGTGTAACCTTGATGAGTGATGGGGAGATAGGTGTTTCCTTCTTCTCCTTTGCTTATGTCTCCTATCTTATCCAAGGGTATTTCTGGTACTGTTCTATGTGACCCTACCTGGAAATAAGATTTAGCTACTTCTACCACTTGATTGGCCACATGTTTCCACAACTCTGGCTTAACCTTGAGTAGCTCCTCTGAAGTGACATTGCAGTGCACTTTATTATTCTTTACTACCTCTGTGTTTCTAGGAAAAAATGAGTCTTTTTTCTGTATCATGACTATGGGTGCTCTCATATAGGTAGACTTTGCTTCCCATGGTCCTGTAAAATGAGGTAGTTCTTGTAGGGAATTAGACTCAAAGTCTAACCATTCACTAGACTGGGCATCCTCTTGTTCTCCATAAATATAAGGAATATCTTGTGCGAATTGATCATGTAGGTCATCCACAAGCTCAATGGTAGGAGTGTTTTTGCTTTCTTTTGCCCATTTCTATTTTTGAATCTCTATGGGAGGTGGCTTCATTTCCAACTTTTGCAATTAAACTCTCTAATCTTTCTAATAGCCCATCAAAATGCAACTGAGTCTTAGCTGAACTAGAGTAATTGAAGAGAGGACTCGCCTCAAACATAGTTTGAGCCAATTCTACCATCTTAGCTCAAAGCTTGGTTCATTCAATCTCTAGTTGAGCTCTAGGGTAACACTTTTCATGTTTTGTCACGTTTGGACCTTCTTGGATTCTGCCCTAGTATGCTTTAAGCATCATGTCTAGGTCTTTGGGAGTGGGATCTACTAGGACTGATCCTACTCTAGGTGATGGTGGGGTTATATGAGGTGGCTTAGAGGGTGGTGGATTAGGAGGTGACGGGGATGGTGGTGGAGGTGATGTGTGAGAGTGCATTTGAGATGCGATTTCAATCATGTTGGCTTTTGTTTCTCTTAAGCTTTCCTCTAGATGTTGGAGAGTAGAGATAATGGTGATCATGATGAACTAGGTAGAAGAGTAAAAAGGTAAGAGATTACCTATGATTCCAACATCACATCTCTACGTCTTACCATCACACACTCATCCTTAAAGTTGCATCCCTAGCAATAGTGCCAAGTTTGGTATCATTCTAGCATAATGGCTATTGGAACATCAAGCTTACACTATGCTTGAGGTGGATATGATCTACATCAAAAAGCTATCGCTTGGATTATGTCAAAAGAATATGCGTTGGAGAGTTCTTTTACTTATGATTATTTATTGTATTTCTTTGAAAGATTTTTCATGGATCTTTTACCATTGTAAAAGCTAGAGGCTTACACATGTAAAAGTAGAATAAGATATCTAAACCTCCACGAATTTTGGGTGGTTGATTTGTGATTAATGAATCAATCAATCACCTAAAAGTAGATCAAACTAGATCTTCACTTTTCCTAGATTGTAGGAAAGTGAATTGATTCCCTCCAACAACCTTTACTGCCTTCATTTGAATTCAAACTCCACTTGTAGAAGTCGGGGAACACTTCAAGATTCTATATAAAGACTTCAAATCACTTGTACATCACATGGAAGCAATATACCTATACTTGTGGCCATCATTGTCTTGCTCCTTCATTTTTTTGCAACATCTTCTTCAACAATAGTAATATTGCAGAGGCTGTTGCTCTCTCTAAAGAGCTCCAAATTGGATGCAAGGACTCATTGGAAAGTTATTGGTGTCTATTTCATGTGTATAAAGCTTCAAAGAATAGCGTTTTGCAAATTGGGAAAATCATAGTTGGTCTATCTCGGGGTCTATCTCTGCATATTCCTAAAAAATAGGAGGTACCATTGTTGAGTGTCTAATTCATTTGAAAAGCATATTTTGCTTATTTCTTGTACTCTTCTACATTCTAATCACTAAAATCTATGTGTAGCACTCCTCCAAAAGGATTTTTTCTAATTGTAATCACCTAGGTCGCTATGGGCATTTGAAGTTCATTGTCTCATCCAAAGATAGTAAGTTTTTTAAGCTATGAATGCACAATCAATAGAGAAGGATTAGCCTTGCTCACCACAAACCCTTTATCCTACAAGTGACTTACAAGTCTATGATTCGAAGCTCATGGAGCTTGCTTTAGCCCATATAAGGCTCTCTTTAATCCTCCAACATGTTCAAGTTAATAGGAGTCTTCAAACCTAGGGGTTTGAATCATGTATACCTCTTTTAAGATCCATCCATTGAGAAATGCTTGCTTCACATCCATCAGATATATCTTCCGATTCCTTTAAATTGCAATACTCATGACTACTCTGATAGTAGGCATCTTTGACATAGGAGAGAAGGTATTTTCATAATCAATGTCTTGGTTTGAGCATAGCTTTTGGCCACAAGCCTAGCTTGGTATATGTTGATAGTTCCATCAAAATTCCTTTTTGCTTTTTAGATCCATCTGAAAAGAATTACTTTCATGGTGGATGTCCTCGAAACTAAGTCCCAAGTGCTATTTTCTTGCAAAGGTTCAATCTCTTCTTCCATGGCATGGTTCCATTATGATTTCTTGTTGGATTCATCATATGATAAGGGCTCTTTAGAGTTCAACTCTTGAGCTAATGGTGCTTAGTTACCAATTTGTCATAACCATACCTTTCTTACTTCTTCTTCTCCTTTGTGGACCTTCTAATAGTCTGTTGAGAGGATTCTACAACATCCCTCAAATCTTACACTTTTGCTTCACCTTTGGATTTTGATTCATTGTTCCCACTCCTAGAAGTCTTTTTATCATCCTCTAAGTCACTTGAATCTTCAAGTGTATGTGTGCGTTTGCTTGAGAGTGTGGGAAAAGCTTCATACAAGTCGTAGGGCAACTTGATTTTGCTCCAATCATCTTCAAACCAAGACATATTTTCATAAAAAACTATCTCCATTCATGGTGAGATCCTTGGTGCAATGATTATATAGTCTATAATCCTTTTGATTTAGTTCATAATGTATAAATTTTGATTTAGTTCATAACATATAGATACACATTTCTCTACCTTGGGATTTAATTTACTAGTGATTTTTCATGGTATGTGTGCATATGCAATGCACCCAAATATCTTGCAATGATCCAAGCTTCATCTTCATCCATTCTAAGCTTCATAAGGAGTCGTTCCTCCCAATGAATTTGGTGTAAACCTGTCTATAAGATAGGTGGGATTGGATAATGTCTTTGTCCATATATAATTTCCAAATGTCTTTTCATTAAACATGGACCTAGACAATGGTCATATTTATCCTTTTTGTTAACCCATTCAGCTGAGTTGTATATTTGATAGTTATCTCTCTTTTGATTCACCTTTTTTGCAAATTATAATCTAAAATCATGTGAGGTATTATCCTTGTGAGGAGATGGATAGATAGGTTCTAGAGATGAGCTAGTATTGCACAAAACTAGGTGGTTCCCTCGTGTAAGGTGATTAATGGGTGTGTAGTCTTGAATCATTAGCAAAGTACTTAGGCTAGATAGTTGCAACAAATGCTCCCCCCAAGCCTAAGATGTTTGAGTCTTCAATCCTTAATGATCTCCTACAATCTAATCATTGATTTGAATCTATTTAATTTTCTTCCATCATATGCCTGTGTCATCATATCTACACATTGTTGATGAGTTGATACATATCAGAGTTGTATCTCCTTACTCATGATATTTTCTTTGCCATAATGGTAGTGAAATTCTATATGTTTAGTCCTAGCCTGGTAAAAAGGATTAAAAGGAAGGTTTAAAGAACTAATATTGTCTCCAAATATATGCGGGATAGAAGTATTCAACCCTAAATCTGAATATAGGGTCATGATCCACATAGCTTCTTGTGTAGCATTTGCACATCCTTTGTATTCAGCCTCTATCGATGAAAGAATGACTATGGGTTGCTTCTTGGAGGACCATGAGATCAAAGTAAGATAACCAGATGTGCTTCTCCTATCATCTTTAGAGCCTACCCAATGTGCATCAGAAAAGATTTGAACATCTAAAGCAGATGTATATGGATAGTATAACCTTCATTGATTATGCCCTTCAAGTACTTTAGAATTCTCTTGGCTGCTTCCATGTGAGGCTTCCTTAGAGTCTACATGAATTGACTCAGCACACTAAATCCATAGTATATATCCACTCTAGGTTGAGTTGCATAATTTAAACTTCCAACAAGACTTTGATAACTAGTTGCATTTTCAATTAGCTCACCTTCATGAGCACTTAGCTTCAGATTTACTTCCATGGGTGCACCAGCAACCTTTTTATTTTCCATCTTGAGCTTAGAGAGCATGCCTCCAATATACTTTCTTTGAGTAAGGAACAAACCATTTCTATGCATATACCACTTCCGATCCTAGGAAGTATGTGAGTAAGCTAAGATCACTGATCTTGTATTCTTCTTTCATTTGAGCGTTGATCCATATATTTCCATCTGCATCATTTCCTATAATGATTAGATCATCCACATATACACAAAGGTATATGACCTTTAAGTGATTCTTCTTAATGAAGAGGGAAGGATCTCCCTTGCTTACAATAAAACCTTTATCCTACAAGTAAGTGAGAAGTCTATGATTCCAATCTCTAGGAACTTGCTTCAAGCCATACAAAGCTTTCCTCAACCTATGCACATGTTCAAGGTATGTTTGATCTTCAAAGCCACTAGGTTGAGCCATATATACCTCCTCTAAAATCCAACCATTTAGAAAAGAATTTTTAACATCCATTTGATTTATGTTCCAATTCTTGGAAGATGCAACACTCATGAGTCCTCTAATAGTAGGCATTTTTTCAACAAGTGAAAATGTTTCTTCATAATCAATACATTGGGTTTGTCCAAATCCTTTTGCACAAGCATTGATTTGTACCTCTTAGTGGAGCCATCAGAGTTCTTCTTTACCTTGTATATCCACCTTGAGCCAATGACCTTTGTAGATGGTTTCTTGGGTACCAATTCCCAAGTTTGTTTTTCTTGAAAAGCTTCTATTTCTTCTTCCATGGCATTCCTCCATTCTAGCTTCTTCCTGGCCTCCTCATATGTTGATGGTTCTTCAAAATTTGAGTCTTGTGCTATATATATTGACTGCTTAGTGACTAAGGAAGCATCATAGCCATACCTTTCTTGCTTCCTTTTCTCTCTAGTAAATCTCCTTATAGTTTGTTGTGATGATTTTACCAAATCTCTCATCTCCTCCACCTTTTCTTTACCTTTGGAGCTCCAAGAGTTGATTTACCTTCTTGGAGACATTTTGTTATCATCAGAATCCCTTGATGCTTCAAGTGTAGGCTCATTTCTCTTAGACAATGTAGGAAATTCTTCCTCTAGATCATAGAGAAGTTTGATTTTCCTGCAATCATCTTCAAACCAAGATTTCTTTTCATAAAAAAAAAAAACATCTCTACTTACAATGAACCCTTTTGCTTGGATTATATAGCTTATTGTTGGACAATTCCTCTCCTATTCGCAGTGGAAAGTGTAGAAGACCTTCTCAGGATCAAGACTTTTGCCAACAACTAAACGTTCATATGACAACTGGTACCAATTGAAAAATGCAATGAGCTTGAAACTTTGGTCACTAAAACTAGACATTTAGAGCTTTCAAATAGCTATCAAACACTCAATTTGGAGTAGTTTTGGGTTGGCAAATCTTTGCCTCAAAATAGGCTACCTGTCCACTCAGTTAAGCTGAAAATTGGACTTCACAAAAAATTGAATAACTCATAGAGCATAAAGAATTTGATAAAACTATTCTAGAAACACGAAGTACTCAAGATAAGCTTTCCAAGGAACATTCCAACGCTAAAATTGGATACATATATTAAGAGATATGACTCTCACAAGTAGACTACCCAAAAATTGGTATGCAACTGGACATACTCTATGAGAATGAAGAGAATGAAATGACTCAAACCAAATGAACTAGCTACAAGGGGACTTCCACGCCTTCTTCCTCTATTCTTGAGTTTCCTCCCTTGCCTCGTTTATAGCCACGTGACCAAAAACTCTCATGATGAGTTTGAGAGCTCTTCTCCATAACTTCTCCACTACTTTGGACAGCCGCTCCTCTTACAATTTAGTTTTTGGATTTGATTCTCTTTTGATTGATTTTCTTTTGGCCTCCACTACTTGCTGAAGCAAATGCTTCCATTTTTCATTTTTGTATTTTCCTTCTATTTGAAGAAAATCCTTTTTGCAAAAATATATATGACCTTACTTCTTTATTTTTAACACTCCCCCTCAAGCTCACATGTGAGCTTGCACCTTCAGCCATATCTTGCAAGTTGATTTCATCCTTGAACCTCATTAGCTTAGAAGCATCCAAGGACTTTGTAAACATGTCTGCAACCTGGTCATTAGTTCCAATGAACTTTATATCCACATCCTTGCTCAAAACTTTTTCTCCAACATAATGATAATGCACTTCTATGTGCTTACTTCGTGCATGAAACATTGGATTTTTGTCAACTGAATGTTTGACATGTTGTCAGCATAAACTGGAATGGTCTCCACCTGAACATCAGGATCAGCCAAGAGCTTCTTAATCCACATAGCTTCACAAGTTGCAAAGGCTAATCCTCTATATTCAGCTTCTGTCGATGATAGTGCAGGTTGCTTCTTCAAGCTCCATGTGATAGATTTGTTGTTGGGAGAAATGGTTGGATGCACTCAGAAGATTGAGTTGATGCTGCTAATCCTGCTTTGCACCAGCCCTCAGTGACTCCAGATATGATTAGTAGACTCCTTGAGCTTCCAAATGATACCAAAATATGCTATATGTACTTTGGAAAAGGTTTGAGTAATGACTTGATCAAAACAAATAAGTTTGTAAGTCACAAAGCTCAAAAACTTTCTATTTTTGTCTTGATACCTGCTCAGTCTTTCACTCAGTATGACCAGTGTAGTTACAATTGGCAAAATTCCTTTTAGGAATATTCTATTAGCTTAGTAAGCTACCATTTGCAAGTGGAATGAGATAAAATGATAGACTATACTCAGAGAAATCACTTTAGCAAAGTTAGGGACACTCCCAACTTTTTAGGAGCTCTACAGAAAAATACCAGAGAGCAGTTCGATGAGGATTTCTCAAAAATGGCTGAACCAAACTTCTTCAAACTTTTTAGTCTTGTAGAATACTTTGTGCTGGTTCCAAAAAGCCTTGAATCACTTGATTTGGTTCAGTAGATCCTGAGTTATGCCTCTTTGAAGTTGACAGACTTGGAGATGATGACTCAGAGAAAATAAGAGATAATGAATGTAACTCTTTCTATTAATTCACATGAATGTACAATCTCATTGGCTTGATAGATGTAGCCTAATGAGTTGGAGATATGTAGGCTATAGTGTAGCACTCACACACTCAATGATCAAAGGTATAAGCCTCGGAAAAAGTGAAGGACACCCGCGACTTTTGACTTGTAGCTTTTATAGGAGTTAAGTGAGAATTCAAAATTCAAAACTCCTAGAATCTTTCACCTAAAAGTTGATTGAGATATTCCCTCAATCAATCAATCAATTTTTCCACGACTTAATCAAGTAGGTGTGATTACATGAGATGCCAAGTCATATAGACTTTTACAAGAAGTAAAATGGTAAGAACTTATAAGCATAAGTTCCTATGGTTCTTGCTTCATGTAGAGATATCTTTCAAGGGTTCCAAGCCAAAGGTGAAGGCTTGAATTGCACCAACAGCTCCCCCTCAAGCCAAACATTTGGCTCAAGTCTTCATCTTCATTCTTGAATCACATCCTGTAATCCAATCATGGATTTAAATCCAAAGCTTTTGTAAGTAAATCTGCACATTGCATATTAGTGGACACATAAGTCAATTGAATGTCTTTGCTTAGCAATTTTTCTCTCACATAGTGGTAGTGAACCTCTATGTGTTTGGTTCTAGCATGATATATTGGATTAGCTGCAAGGTGAAGAGAGCTTGTGTTATCTCCAAAGATGATTGGTGGCCTTGTGTATAGACCTAATTCTGTATATAAAAGCTTCAACCAGATAGCTTCTTGAGTGGCATTGGCTAGCCCTATATACTCTGCTTCAGTAGATGACAAAGCTACTGTAGGTTGTTTCTTGGCTGGCCAAGAAATAGGTTTATCACCTGCAAAACATATGTATCCTGATGTGCTCCTCCTATCATCCTTGCATCCTGCCCAATCTGCATCTGAATATACTTTAATATCAATATCTGATTTATAAGGAAAGTACAAACCATGGTTCTGAGTTCCCTTTAGATACTTCAAGATCTTCTTTGTTGCCTCTAGGTGAGGTACCCTTGGTTTGTGCATGAATTGGCTTAGCACATTAACTCCATATGCTATGTCAATTCTGGTTAAGGTAGCATAATTCAAACTACCTACCATACTTTGATATCCTGTAATGTCTTGGACTTCATCACCTTCATGAGCACTAAGCTTTAGGTTGACCTCCATTGGAGTACTTGAGACCTTAGCATCCTGCAAGTTAAACTTCTTCACAATGTCATGTACATACTTCTTTTGAGTGATATATATACCTGAATTAGTGTAGACTAACTCAAGACCTAAAAAATAGTTCAATAATCCAAGATCATTGATCTTGAACTCCTTCATCATCTATCCTTTGATGCTTTTAATACCATTGACATCATTGCCTATAATGATGATGTCATCAACATAAACACACAAGTAGATTACCTCTGTACTACTCCTCTTTATGAATAGAGAAGTGTCTGCTTTACTCATCACAAACCCTTGGTCTTGGAGATATGTTGTCAACCTGTAATTCCATGCTCTAGGTGCCTGCTTCAATCCATATAAAGCCTTCTTCAATTTACAAACATAATTTACCTTCTTGGAATCTTCATAGCCAGGTGGTTGTGACATGTAGACTTCTTCAGATATCCATCCATTCAAGAAAGAATTCTTGACATCTAATTGGTACATGTTCCAATTCTTGGATGCAGCTACACTCACTAGTACTCTGATTGTTGGCATCTTAGCCACAGGAGAAAATGTCTCCTCATAATCAATGCCTTGGATTTGTGCAAAGCCCTTGGCTACCAACCTAGCTTTGTACCTGTTGATTGTTCCATCTGAGTTTCTCTTTAGTTTGTAGATCCATCTGGATCCTATCACCTTCATAGAGTCCTTCTTGGGTACCAAGTCCCATGTGTCACTCTCCTTGAGAGCTTCTATTTCTTCATCCATAGCTCCTTTCCATTTTGGTTTGGTGATTGCCTCTTCATATGTACCTGGTTCTTCATTCAACAAATCCTTTGCAAGATATACAGAATGCTTAGTTACAAGAGATGTGTCATACCCATATCTGATAGGCTTCTTACTTTCTCTCTGAGATCTCCTCATTGCTTGAGTTGAGGATTTTGGTGTATCCTCTAGCTTCTTTATTTTCATCTTCCCTTTGGACTTCCATGCCTTGAATTCCTCAAGGTTGATTGTGTCATCATCATCTGAGCTTGAGTCTTCTTTCTGGATTGGTTCCTCCTTGGTGAGCTTTGGGAAATCTTCTTCCATATCATAGGGTAGACTAACTTTCCTGCATTCATTCTCATACCATGAGTCATTCTCATCAAAGATGACATCTCTGGTTACCTTGAAGCCTTTGTTTGTTGGGTTGTAGAATCTGTACCCTTTTTGGTTCAAATCATAACCAATGAAGATACATTTTTCAGCTTTAGGGTCTAGCTTTCCCCTTACCTGTGAGGGAATATGCACATATGCTACACAACCAAAAATTTTGCAATGATCCAATGATGGTCTCTTACCATGCCAAGCTTCATAAGGTGTCATGCCATCAAGAGACTTTGATGGCAACCTGTTAATGAGATAGGTGGCAGTAGATACACTCTCTGCCCAAAGATAATTTGGCAACTTCTTTTCATTAAGCATAGACCTAGCTGTTTCAACAATAAGCCTATTCCTTCTTTCAGCTACCCCATTTTGTTCAGGTGAGTACCTTGTAGTTATCTCCCTTTTGATGCCTCTTTCCTGTAAGAAATCTTCAAACTCATTGGAGAAGTATTCTCCTCCTCCATCTGACCTTAGCCTCTTCAAGTTTCTTCCTGTTTGATTTTCAACAAGTGCAAGATACCTCTTGAAACAATTAAACACTTCATCTTTATGCTTCATAAAGTATAAAACAGTCCATCTGCTATAATCATCAATGAAGGACACATAGTACCTTGATCCTGGAATGGAGGGATCCTTGCTAGGTCCCCAAACATCTGTGTGTACCAAGTCTAGGTAGTCTTCATGCATGAAACCTTTCCTTGAATAGGGCAACCTGCGAGACTTACCAAACTGACAAGCACCACACTTGTAAATCATGTGTTGCTTGGACACATTAGGTACCCCAAGCACACATTGATCCCTGCACATTTGCTTTAGGTTTCTTTCACCTATGTGACCTAACCTCTTGTGCCATATTTCTAACTCTGAAAGTGTTTGATCCTTGTAATTGTATAAAGCAATGTTTTTGGTGTCTTCTAGCTCAAAAGTAAACAATCTACCTGATTTTTCTCCCTTGGCTATCCTTCTGAATCCATGTCTTGGGTCTTCCACATATGCTCCATGTTGAGTGAACCTGATCTGCAAACCTTTCTCCACAATCTGACCAACACTCATTAGGTTCTTGGTAATAGTTGGTACATAAAGTACCCTGCTCAATAAGTTCAAATTCCCATCACAAGTTTTCACATTTCCAATCTTTACAACAGAATGTTTAGTATCATCACCTGTCTGTACCTGATGTTTGCCCTTGGGTTCTTCCAAATCAGAGAGTAGTGCCACATTACCAGCTACATGGTTAGAACACCCTGAATCAATATAAAATAAATGATCATCATTTGTACCTGCCTTGGAGGTCATATTCATGATCAATAGGGAGTCATCTTGCTCCTCTGTGTAGTTGTAATCCCTTCTATTTCTGAATCCACCTTGGTAGTTACCATTGTGGTTGTGATTGTAATTGTTGTTGTATTGATTGTTGTATCCATTGTAGCCTTGTTGTTGGTTGAATCTGCCTCTACCTTGAGAGTATCCACCTCTTTGATAGCCTCTTCCTCTCTGATTCTTATAATTTCTGTAGCACTCATCTGTGGTATGGTTAGACAATCCACAAATGTTGCATGGTGATGAGTTGTAGGGTCTCCCCCTACCTTGCTTACCTCCTCTGCCCCTGCCTCTTGAAGATCTACCTCTCCCTGCATAATTAGCTTGGGAGGTAGAGCCTTCTTCTTCTTGTTTCTTCCCTTTACCTTTATGCTTAACTTTCTTATCAGTATATAGAGCAGAGGGGTTATTACCTTTTGATTGATCTCCAGCCTTTGTAAACTTTGCTTCATGTGTGAATAGTTGGCCCATGAGAGTTGTGAGATCTGGGGTATGCATGTCCATGTAGAGATCCATTGCAGTGGTGAAGCTCTCCCACTTATCATCTGCCTTTAGTCCATTGGTTACTTGCCTTACTATTTGTTCCTCTTCAATCTCCTCTCCAATGCTTGCTAATTGGTCTGCCACATCCTTGATCTTAGTCACAAAATCTGAGACTGATTGCTTTGGTTCCTTCCTAAGGGTTGTGAATTCAATCCACAATTGATTCTTCCTGGCCCTTGTGTTAGAAGAAAAGTATGATGACAAGGTTTCCCAAGTCTCTTGGGAAGTCTTAAAATTCCTTATGTGAGGTAAAAGGAAATCAAATATAGAGTTA
Source organism: Ceratopteris richardii (assembly GCA_020310875.1). NCBI lineage: Eukaryota > Viridiplantae > Streptophyta > Polypodiopsida > Polypodiales > Pteridaceae > Ceratopteris > Ceratopteris richardii. The sequence goes on along the minus strand of CM035414.1, from coordinate 11,940,821 downwards.
AGAAGATAAGACCTTGCCAAGGCATCTTTTGCACACCATTGGTTGAGCCTCTCTTGTTCATCCTTGGTGGGTAGTCCTCTAGCTTTGAATGAGGGCAATTCCTCATCTCCTGATATGAATCCAAATAAGCTTCTTCCTTGTAGATAGGTCTTCATCCTCAGAGACCAAGCTTGGTAATTGTTCCTGTCCAATTTGTCAATGAATGAAGGAAAACCATCTCCCATGTTACCTTATTTGCTCTGATACCACTGTTGGGACAAATGGTTGGATGCACTCAGAAGATTGAGTTGATGCTGCTAATCCTGCTTTGCACCAGCCCTCAGTGACTCCAGATATGATTAGTAGACTCCTTGAGCTTCCAAATGATACCAAAATATGCTATATGTACTTTGGAAAAGGTTTGAGTAATGACTTGATCAAAACAGATAAGTTTGTAAGTCACAAAGCTCAAAAACTTTCTATTTTTGTCTTGATACCTGCTCAGTCTTTCACTCAGTATGACCAGTGTAGTTACAATTGGCAAAATTCCTTCTAGGGATATTCTATTAGCTTAGTAAGCTACCATTTGCAAGTGGAATGAGATAAAATGATAGACTATACTCAGAGAAATCACTTTAGCAAAGTTAGGGACACTCCCGACTTTTTAGGAGCTCTGCAGAAAAATACCAGAGAGCAGTTCGATGAATATTTTTCGAAAATGGCTGAACCAAACTTCTTCAAACTTTGTAGTCTTGTAGAATACTTTGTGCTGGTTCCAACAAGCCTTGAAGCACTTGATTTGGTTCAGTAGATCCTGAGTTATGCCTCTTTGAAGTTGACAGACTTGGAGATGATGACTCAGATAAAATCAGAGATAATGAATGTAACTCTTTCTATTAATTCACATGAATGTACAATCTCATTGGCTTGATAGATGTAGCCTAATGAGTTGGAGATGTGTAGGCTATAGTGTAGTACTCACACACTCAATGATCAAAGGTATAAGCCTCGGAAAAAGTGAAGGACACCCGCGAATTTTGACTTGTAGCTTTTATAGGAGTTAAGTGAGAATTCAAAATTCAAAACTCCTAGAATCTTTCACCTAAAAGTTGATTGAGATATTCCCTCAATCAATCAATCAATTTTTCCACGACTTAATCAAGTAGGTGTGATTACATGAGATGCCAAGTCATATAGACTTTTACAAGAAGTAAAATGGTAAGAACTTATAAGCATAAGTTCCTATGGTTCTTGCTTCATGTAGAGATATCTTTCAAGGGTTCCAAGCCAAAGGTGAAGGCTTGAATTGCACCAACATTTGCTACCTATCATGAACACATAACGTGAAGTGGATTTTCTATCTTCCTTTGAACCAGCCCAATCAACATCACTAAAGCCCTTTACCTACAATTCTTCATCATATCTATAAAACAAGGCATGATTGACTGTGTGCTTCGCATATCTTAGAACTCGTTTGGCTGAATCTAAATGTTCACTTGTTGGAGCTTGCATAAATTGAGAAAGAACTCCGACAATATAACACAAATCTGGTCTTGTGATTGTAGCATAGATCAATGAACCTATAATACTCCTGTATGTAGTTACATCATGTAACTTCTTTCCATCATTTGAGCATAACTTCACATTTGTGTCCATAGGTTGAGTGAGTGGTTTGCATTCACTCATTCCAAATCTGAAAAGAACATCCAACAAGTACTTTCTTTGCATCAAGTAGATGCCATCTTTCCCATAGATAAACTCAATGCCTAAAAAGTATTTCAGCTCACCAAGATCTGAAATTTTAAACTCCTTACCGAATTTTCTTTTTATCTCTTATTCCTGTAACATTACTTCTTGTTATGATGAGATCATCAACATATATGCAAATATATACCAGCTTGCCTTCTTCTTTCTTCATGTAGAGAGAGGGGTCTGCACTATTTGGACTATACCCAAACCTTGTGAGGTACTCGACCAATCTTTGATTCCAAGCACGTGGTGCTTGCTTCAGCCCATACAAAACTTTCTTCTATCTACAAAAAAAATCTGGATGCTTTCTATCTTCAAATCCAATTGGTTGACTCATGTATACCTCTTCTTGAAGTTCACCATTGAGAAAGGCATTTTTTATGTCAAGTTGGTACAATGGCCATCTCCTTGTTGCACTCACTACAATCAAGGTTCTAATTGTTCCCGTCTTTGCAACCGGGCTGAAAGTCTCTTCATAGTCGATGCCGTGAGTTTGCTTGAATCATTTTGCTACTAGTATAGCTTTATGCCTAGCTAGAGAACCATCAACATTTCTCTTTATTTTAAACATCCATTTATTTGGAACAATCTTCATACCTTCAGCCTTTGGAACTAGCTCCCATGTGTGATTGTCCTTGAGAGCTTTTATCTCTTCTTGCATAGCTTCTTGCCATTCTTTTTGTGTACATGCTTCTTCATATGCATCCGGTTCTTTGTCTTTGACCACATGTGGCCTATATGCAAAATGCTTTGCAATAAAACTATCATAGCTCAGCCTTTGACTTGGATACCTTGCTCTTGAAGACCTCCTTTCATTTCCTTTTGAATATTGCTTCTTCAACCAGTTCAACTTTACCTTTGGTGTAATCACCTCTTCATACTCTTCTTCACTTGCATTTGAATCACTATCTTGGGCAGCACTTTCAGCTTCAAATCTTTCATAACCTGATGTTGGTGATGAGGAATGAATCCTTAGTCTCCCCTTCCATGTTGAGCTTTCTTCAAGTGATGTAGAAGCTTCTGGACCTGACATTCGAGTACTTGTTTGCTAAAATTCTTGTTGGACAGCACCTCCATCATCTTTGCAATCTTCTTCAAGAATCTTCTCCTTCCCTTTGTCTCCAAACCATGGTCTTAGCTCATCAAATACCACATCTCTTGAGACTCGTAGCTCCTTTGTCACCAGATTGTAGCACCTGTATCCCTCTTGCGCCGATGAATATCCAATGAAAAACATTTTTCTGACTTTACCTCCATCTTTGTCCTTAGTTCTTGAGGTATGTGAACATAACACACACATCCAAAAACTTTGAGTGTGTAAGGTCAGGTTTCTTACCGGAATAAACCTCCTCGGGAGTTAGATTATGCACTCTAGCCGTTGTGCACTTGTTCATCAAATATACAGCCCTACTAGTTGCTTCAACCCAATAGTTTAGTGGCATCTTCATCTCGTTGAGCATGCATCTTGCAACTTCTGTGATATATCGATTTTTCCTTTTAGATATTCCATTTTGTTGAGGCGTGTACCTACATGTAAATTGTCTCTTGATGCCATTTTCATAAAGAAAATCTGAAAATTCTTTGGATAAATATTCTCCTCCTCCATCGGACCTCAAGGTCTTTATGTAGCGTCTTGTTTCCTTTTCTACTTGTGCTTTAAATCTCTTGAACATGGAGAACACATCTGATTTTTGTTTTATGCAAAACATCCATACTTTTCTTGAATGATCATCAATAAAAGTGACAAAATATCTATTACCAGGCACCCATGGTTATTGTGATGGTCCCCATACATCCGTGTGTATCAAGTCGAGGACATTCCTTGCCACATAGTTGCTCTTCTTGAATGGTTGTCGAGTTTGCTTTCCTAGTTGGCATGCTTCACAAAACTCATGTAGTCCAATCATTGAATCTTGGAAGAACTCTTACCACTTCATGGTTGCTCATGTCCTTGAGCTTGGGAATGTTGATATGTCCAGCCCTTTTGTGCCACAAATCAATTTCAGTAATCCTCTTGTTTCCAAACTGAATATACATCACCTTTCCATGTGGTTGTTGAATGTCCAAAGTGAACATCCTACCTTCTTTCCTTCCTTGAGCAATGACCTTGAATCCTTCTTTTGGATTCTTTATAAAGAAACCTTTTTCATTGAAGATAACATGATATCCTTTCTCTACCATTTGTCCTACTGAAATCAAATTCTTTGCAATAGTAGGAACATGAAGAACATCAGACAATACCTTCTTATCTCCAAGCTTGATATCTCCAACATGCTCAATTGTGTGTTGAGTTTCATCACCGGTCTCCACACATCCTTTTCCACTTGGAGCTTGTAGCGTTGTGAATAAATCTCCTTGGCATGTCATATGGTTGCTACAACCTGAATCTATGAACCATTTTTTATCATCACTTCTCGAGTTGTTGTACTCATGCTTCATGGAAAGCATGGTTTGCTTGTCTCCTTCACTTGATGTACTCGCATAGTTATTTTGGCTCCTTTGGTTTCCTCCATTCAACCTTCCATTATTTTGCCAATAATCATTTGCATAATGTCCTAGTTTACCACAATGATAACATGTTATACCTTTATGAGGATTGTATGAACCTCGACCTCTTCCTCTATATCTCTATCAACCTCTTCCATGTGTGTTGTCATTTGAGTTATCCTTGTTGTCCTCCGAGTTGTGTTGGCTGGAATTTGTGTTGTTGTAGCTTCTTCCTCTTCCTCTCGAGCCTCCTCTTGAGTTCCTTCCTCTACCTCGTCCTCCATATAACATTTGACTATGGCTGTCCTTACCTTTGTTGCCTTCTCCTTGTTGAGCTACATCTTCAGCCACAAGATTTGGTATAATCTCATCAAATGTTGGTAGAGGATCTCTATAAAGAATGTTTGTGATGAGGGGCTTCCACTTTTCTTCACTCCTCAAGTCATTAAGGGCTGTTAAGACGATGTCTTCCTCTTCTATCTTGCATCCAACTCATGCTAGCTGATGTCAAAGCTCCTTGATCCTCAATGTATACTCACTAATTCTTTGGTTTGAGCTTTTCCTCATGTTGTTGAGCTCGTTTTTGAGTTGCATCCTCCAAGACCTTGTTGAGGTAGCATACACCTTCTCCAATGCTTCCCCAAACCTCCTTGGCTATTTCTAAGCTTTGCACATGATCAATCGTAGTGTTAGAAATAACTTGTGAAATGAGGAACGTCACCCTTTGATTCCTCTCTTCCCAATCAACAAATTGTCTCCTTTGTGCTGGAGTAATGTTGGGATCTTGAAGGTCCACCGGTTGTGGATCATCTCCACTAACTAGACTCCATAAACCTTTACCTTTAAGGTAATTTGTCATTCTATACCTCCAGGACTGAAAATTGTGTTTGTCTAACTTCTCAACTTGTTGTCCTAAATCAACCATTGAAAACTTCTAAGATTCAAGTTTACCTCAAGTATGTTGTGGCGCTCTTCCTTGACTTTACGAAGCTTCCCCTTGATTTGTAGCTTCTTCTTTGCTTCACGTATGTTCCAATGCTTTGCCTCTTCAAACTCCAATGCTCTGATACCAATTGTTGGAGAATTCCTCTCCTATTCGCAGCGGAAAGTGTAGAAGACCTTCTCAAGATCAAGACTTTTGCCAACAATTGAATGTTCAAATGAAAACTGGTACCAATTGAAAGCTGCAATGAACTTGAAATTTTGGTCACTCAAACTAGACACTTAGAGCTTTCAAATGTGCTAACAAACACTCAAGTTGGAGTAGTTTTGGGTTGGCAACTCTTTGCCACAAACCAGGCTACCTGTCCACTCAGTTAAGCTGAAAATTGGACTTCACAAAACACTGAATAAATCATAGAGCATAACAAATTTGATAAAACTGTTCTAGAAAGCGGAAGTACCCAAGATAATCTTTGCAAGGAATTTTTAAACTCTAAAATGGGATACATATATTGAGAGATATGACTCTCACAAGTAGACTACCCAAAAATTTGTATGCGGCTGGACATACTCTATGAGAGTGAAGAGAACGAAATGACTCAAACCAAATAAACTAGCTACAAGGGGCTTCCAAGCCTTCTTCCTATACTCTTGAGTGTCTTCCCTTGCCTCTTTTATAGCCAAGTGACCAAAAACTCTCATAATGAGTTTGAGAGCTCTTCTCCATAACTTCTCCACTAGTTTGGACAGCCACTCCTCTTACAGTTCAGTTTTTGGATTTAATTCTCTTTTGATTGATTCTCTTTTGGCCTCCACTACTTGCTAAAGTAAATGCTTCCATTTTTCATTTTTGTATTTTCCTTCTATTTGAAGAAATTTCTTTTTGCAAAAATATATACGACCTTACTTCTTTATTTTTAACACCTATAACCTTTTTTATTAAGCTCATATACAATAAAGATGCATTTCTCTACCTTTGGATCTAATTTGCCTTTTATTTGTGAAGGTATGTGTGCATATGTAATGCACTCAAAGATCCTGCAATGATCAATGCTAGGTCTTATTCCATTTCATGCTTTATATGGTGCCATCCCATCCGATGCCTTTGATCGAAGCCTATTGATGAAGTATGTGGCTCTCGATAGAGCATCTACTCCACACGTAGTTTGGTAACCTCTTCTCAATTAGCATTGACCTTGTAGCCTCCACAATTGTCCTATTTATTCTCTCTATGACTCCATTTTGCTCTGAAGTATACCCAATAGTAATCTCTCTTTTAATTCCTCTCTCTTGGACATAAGAATCAAAGTCATGCAAGAAATATTCTCCCCCTCCATCTGACCTTAGCCTCTTCAAAGTCTTACCTATTTGATTTTCTACAAATGCTAGATATTTCTTGAAACATGAAAACACTTCATCTTTATGCTTCATAAAGTATAGTATTGTCCATCTACTACAATCATCAATGAATGACACATAATACCTAGATCGAGATATTGAAGGCTCCTTGATTGGTCCCCATACATCTGTATGGACTAGCTCTAGTAGGTCTCCATGAATAAATCCCTTCTTTGTGAATGGTTGCCTGTGTGACTTACCAAATTGACAAGAATTGCATTTATAGATCATGTGTTGTTCGGATATATTTGGTAGAACAAGTACACGTTGATCCCTATTGATTTTATTCAGAGCCCTTTCACCTACGTGAGCTTACCTCTTGTGCCAAATTTCAAACTCTGATAGCGTTTGGCTACCATAATTGAACAATGCAATGTTTCTAGTATCTTGGAGTTCAAATGTAAATAATCTACTTGATTTTTCTCCTCTTGCTATCCTGTTGGACCCTTTATGTGGATCCTCCGCAAATGATCCATTCTTTGTGAATCTCACCTACAATCCTTTTTCAACAATCGGACCTACACTTTTGACGTTTTTGGTGATAGTTGGCACATACAATACCTTGCTCAATAGGTTCATATTTACATGTGAAATCTTGACATTGCCTATCTTCTCCATTGGAGGCCTTGTGTCATCTCCTGTTTGGACTTCATGTCTATTCCTTCGATCCTTCAAGTATGAGAGTAGAGCTATGTTCCCTGCTACATGATTTGAGCAACTTGACTCTATATAGAATAGATGTTCATCTGCTTTACCTTGCTTCATGGTCATATTCATCAGAAGAAGTGAATCTTCTTGTGATTGATCATATGCATAGCTATTGTAGTCTCTTCTACATCTCTATCCTCCTTGGTGGTTTTTGTTATTGTATGAGTTGTTATTGTAACCATTGTTGTTGTTGACTCTAGCTCTTGAGCTTCCATAGCCTTCTCAGTTGTAACCTCTTCCTCTTTGATTTCTAGGATTCCTAAAACAGTTCTCAGTAATGTTATTAGCTAGGCTACATATGGCACATGGAGATTGATCACTTGCCTTACCATCTGTTCTTCATCAGTGACTTCTCCAATGCTTCCAAGTTGGTCTGCTATGCCCTTCATTTTGGTGAAAAAATTAGTCACACTTTGCTTGGGCATATTCTTGAGTGTGGTGAAATCCATCCATGGTTGATTCTTCCTTGCCTTAGTACTTGCTGAGAAGAATGCTTCAAGAGCATTCCAAGTCTCTTGTGAAGTCTTGCAGCTCCTAATATAAAACAAGAGATTGAGTTAAGAATGTATGACCTTGCCAGAGCATCCTTTGAGCACCATGTGGTTAACCTTTCTTGTTCTTCTTGTGTTGGTTGTCCTTTGCATCTGTGGATTTTCTCATCTCTAGATATGTAACCATAAACATTTCTCCCTTCAAGATAAGCTTCCATTCTAAGTGACCAATCTCAATAGTTACGTCGATCCAATTTGTCTATGAATGAAGGAAATCCATATCCCATGTTGATTGGTTGTTGCTTTGATACCAATGTGAGGAGATGGATAGATAGGTTCTAGAGATGAATAGGTGCTGCACAAAATGTGCTCTACACCTTCCAATATAACTCAAAGTATGTTTAGTATGCTCCTTCAACTTCATCAAAATGCATTTGGAACCACCAAGTTCTTTGGAACATCATTTTCAAATGTTTGCATCAAAACAAATAAGTTGCATATATCAATCTTGCAGGTCATGCAACGGTTATCAACACGTTCCTCATTTTATTAACCATTTACTTCCTCTCATTGGACACCAAATGAGCAAGAGATGTCCAAACTGGAAAGTATCTGCACAAACTTCCTTTGGATGAGAGACCACAATAGGAGGGGGATACCTAAAATCAAATGGTCCATCTGCGCTAGTCAAAGGGATAGTTGGGGCCTTGGTATTCTGGACATGAGATGCATGGCTAACAAACTGGCGGCTAAATGGTTGATTAAGGTGTGGTGCAATGGAGAGACTTCGTGGGCCAAATTGATCTTCAAAAACAGGAACGCACTGACTTTTGTGGGATTTGTGAATTGGAAGAACTTGGACACTCTGACCCTTTTGTTTTCCCGATCCCTATTTTCTCAAAAGGCTCGAATCTTGTGTGCTTCCTATGGAAGAGTTGGAGTAAAGTCAAAAGCCTTGTAAGAATCAGTGAAGATTGGAAGTGGTGTGGCTGGTATCAAACAGAATGAATCTATCTAGTTTCCGATCCATGGCATCAGGAACATGGAATCTTGGAACATTCAAAGTGCCAAGAGGCTCTAGAATAAGGGCTTCAGAAAATGGAAACATCTCTAGAAACAAGACACCGACCAATGGACCAAATTCAAGGATATTGACCCTAGCATCAACATTACATATGAAGAATGGAATATTTTACAAAGCAGATGTCTTGCTTGGGACCACTATAAAGTCCATCTTCTCATGGGGCATGACGTGCCATGCCCACTGGGTCTCAGATGGAATAATGGTAATTGCCAGAAAAAAATCCCGAATATCAAAGGGAACATTGATTATTAGGTCATCCTCAACAAGAAGTGGTGCCTATCATGGACATGAATGCAGTGGGATTTGAAGTTCATGGCTATTTGGCACCCTCTCATAGAAAACAAAATGTCTATCCTCTTATGGCATATTCTTCATCGGGGAATCTGGACCAACCTACAGGCTAGCAAAATTTATGGGGAATCTCCCTAGTGCAAGCATTGTAGCTGGTCCATTGAAGATGTTGGTCACATCTTCTTTACTTGTCCCAACTCCAACAGGCTTTGGCAGATTGTCAAAAAGAAAATTAGACTTTAGAAGCATATCAACTAGAAACAAGCTTTGCTGGGAGAAGCGATTAGCTACTCGAAGACTCTTGGGAATACCATAAGAGGGGAGGTCCTCTAGTAGATTTGGCAAGAAAGATGTGCTTATAACTTTCGGCACTCCCCCAAAGAGTGGCCGATTGAGAAATCCCTATTCCTCCTCGGTAAAAGAATCCCCAACGATAAGAAATCCCCCCCTTTCAAGCATCAAAAAGTGCTCCTTGTGATCAACAACAAGATTAACCCAAGTGGGCCCCACATGAGCATGATGAGAGGGTGATTAACCTTCTTTGTAATGCATTCTAAACTATGTAATATCTACCCCCCCTCTATGGGACTTGGGGGATCCCATGGGCACTAGCCCCCTTTCACTTGTACTTTTCTTTCAGTCTATTTAATACAAGTTCAAGAGAGTAGGCTAAGGTTGAACTTCCTCTATTTAGAAAAAAAAACCTTGCATATGCAAGAAATGTGGAAAGACTTCTATGCTGAAAATATAAGTGCTCAGTATTATGCTAAGAGCTCACAGCTTGGTATAAATTGACCAAAGATCTTTTGCACAAATCTAATTGGAGTTTATGGATAAATTGATGGGGAGTGTTAATCTCCAAAAGAACAAGCTACTCTTGAGGTTAGAGCACCTCTATATCAAGAATAACTTAAAACCTTCACCAATTTGGAGGATCAATACTCGATTTTTAAAATTTTCAACAAACTGTGAAGAAGATGACTACACAGAAAGTCTGTTGCACATAACTCATCCAATGACTTATCAAACGTGTAAAGTTTTTTATAAAACTTTGTAGAAGGTATCTCCTATAGTTGCGCACCTCCTCCAAGTTAAATCATTCCAAAATACTCAATAGATCTTGAGAAATGATCTTAATAAGTCACCTATGTCTAAAACTGTAGTTATTTACAGTCGACTTTGACACCTGCAACTTCTAAGGCTTGGTTCTCTCAATCTAGAACCCGTTTATGCAAATGCTTTAAGCTATAGATGGCTTACCTTCCAACTTAGATTTGGACTCCTCATTTATGCAAAACTTTACACTGTGCACTGAGAAATGATCAATTCTTTGACCATCGAGATTGCACCTGTTTCAGAAAACACTCAACACTTTCTCACATATGAATGTTCCTACTCATAATTCTCATAGTTTGTTTACAATTAGGCTCTCAAACTTTAACCATAGACTCATTAATGATGGAATTAGATACCTACAAAAGGATTCTTGAAATGATCAAGCACAAAAGGAGAATACTCAGAAAGATCGGGCGCAATGTTTTTTCATTTCTGGAAAACTTTACATCTAGATGAAAGAGCTATTCTATTCACTTCACAAATGTCTAAATGACATCTAATTCTTCTCTAATCTTGTTCTTACACACTGTCTCATATTTGCCCCGACATTTCCCTTGTATATGTAGGAAAATATTTACAAGCTCATAACCATTCAAAAGTATAAGTGAGCTAACTCTAAATTAATGTACATATGTGTACACATCTTCATCTTCTCGATATGCACTTCCTTCATGCTTCTTAACTTGATCTTTTCTTCAGTCCTTGACTTCAACTCTTCATCAAAACATCAATTGTTGATTGCCTTGCACCAACGTAAATAATGCAAGTTATTTCATCAATTTAAGTATACCATACATTGAGGAATGAATCTTACAAGTAATTGGGGTCATCTCCATGTTTTAGGATCTAGAAGGGATGCAGACATAGTCACCTTCCTTACTTCATATCGCAAGATCTACTAAACCAAATTTAATGAAAGTTCACACATAGATAGCAAAATGTTGTCTCTAAATATCCAAGGTTATATCATTGAAAACTAAGGAGCACACATAGAGGACTTGATTCCACAAGTTCACTCTAATGATGAATATGCAATAGTAGATAGTAGATAGAAATGTACTTGACGAAATGTATCAAAATGTATATACTAATGAACATATGATACAAGAAAAGTCTAATGGATGAAACATAGGTAGTGTGAGCTCAATGTATGATCACGTTGTAGCTCAATGCCTCTAAAAATGGCTCACTTTTCCCGCGACTAAAAGTATGTGTATTTATACACATGTCTTGAGTTTGAACTTTAGTTTTCCCTAATCTAAAAGTGACCATGCACTCTAGAGATGATTTGAATTGATTCTTCCTACCACATGAGTCATGGTTTAAGCTCCCTAACTTCATGAGATTCCTTATTCTCTTGGCTTCTAGAATTATCCAAAGTAAATATGTTGAAATTAGCAAGCATGAGTTCCAATTAGGTTCTCTCTTTTAAGGTGATTGATGGGTGTATAGTCTTGAATCATTAGAAAAGCACTTAGGCTTGCTAATTGCACCAACACCTCCCCCTCAAGGTTATGATGCTTGATTCTTCAATCCTTCATGTTTTCCTTCAATCCAATCATTTATTTGAATCTTTTTAATTTGCTTCCATCCAATGCCTTTGTCATCATATCTATACATTGTTGATGAGTTGATATATATGATAGTTGTATCGCCTTACTCATGATCTTTTCTCTGACATAATGATAATGAACTTCTATATATTTAGTCCTTGCATGATAAATAGGATTAGAAGCAAGGTTTAAAGAACTAATATTCTCTCCACATATATGTGGAGTAGAAGCATTCAACCCTAAATCTGAATATAGGTGTTGGGGTTCAACAACACATAACTACTCTCTCATGTAGCAGAACTCTTTGAAGAAGAATCGCAAAACTAAATCACACATTCATATAGCAAATACTCATAAATTAACACAACAAATACATTGCTTTCTTGTTGCATCAACACATACTCAAGACTAAATCACACAGACAAATGTAAATCCACACAGTGCAAATCTGATTAATCAAAAACTTCACTAATATCTTTGAGAATATTAGGAATTATAAGATTTTCAAGATCAATAGTCACTACTACTGACAATACAGAACAATAATACTCGTTTTTCTTCATTCGCTAAGCTTCCTGAATCTCCTCTTGACCTTCTTTCTTTCTTCTCTCACGTTCTTCTCTCTTTTACAACCAAGAACAGAAAACATATATATGTGCATAACCAAAACAGAATGAACTACTTCATGCCACATCATCATTACAACTAGATTATAACTAAATGTTAAAATTCTGACTCATCAAATATTTGATTCACCACAAATCTAACTGACCAAATATCCAATTTAGTAGACAATAAATATCTGACTAACCTTCTTTTCTTGCAGAATCTTCCCCTCTTAACACTTAGCACAACCCTGTGGATGATTTTGCAAAAATCTGACTCAAATCCACAAATCCTTGATCGAGCACAACTAAACTCAACTCTCTATTCATATTCTCCTCTTGTACCATGTCTGGTCCTGCTTTAATCTCGTCCTCTTTCTCTGCTTCCTTTTGAATCTCCCTTTTGTTGAAAATTATGGAACATGTGCCAGCTCCAATTGTGAGGCTTGGTACACACTCACCTCTCATTTGCTACCTCTTCATCATTTATGTATTTGTTCTAAGCCCAAAATGAAGCTATATCCTAAAAATATAAAGTGAACACTCATAACCTTAAAGTAGAGTGTTGAATTAAAACGGAAAAGTTATTTGTGGCTTGGATAAAAGCCAAAATGTATTTAGAGAGATTGAATACTCAAAACATGTTGTGATTGTATTCATATGGAGGTATATGGAGCACCAAAAGTCACCCAAGGCAATGGAAGGACAAAGGACATGAAGTGAAAGGTCAAGAGGTGAGAGAAGATAGGTTAGGTGAAATGTCCTATGCCCATAACTCTATATATAGAGCTCATTTGAATGTGACAATTCATGGAGATACCAAGGAGATGGCGTAGAAGCATATATTGGTCACTCTCTCAAAAAATGGATATCACAAGGCACCTCATCTCTATGGTATAAGGCACATAGGTATTCCAGCTACATACTTTTTCTGTACATAGCCCCCTTGTGAAGGGTGATATCTCTCTATGTACTTGTTGAATTATTTCATATGATATCTTGTTGGAAAGCTTATCTCTCATAAGTTATGTATCTCAAATATTGCTACTAGATGATTCTCCAACGGTGACAAGGAAAATTTCTTTTGAACCTTATTTTTCTACATAGCTTGAGTTGACGGGTAGTCTAACTTTGGACATTCGGTTGACTAGTCATATAAACTCCAAATGGAGTGTTCTTTAGCTTGTTCGAAAGCTATGAGAGTCTACTATGGGTGGACGGATGCTTAAAATCATTGCCGCTGTGAGCTATGATTGAATCAAGTTTTCTTAAGCATGTGTCGTATATGGAACATTCTAGAAGAGGTTCTCTAACTTCCGCTACATGTATTGGAGTGAAATCTCTCCACAAAATTGCTCTAGAAGTACTCCTTGATCTTCTTCCTCTTGCATCACAATCTGGTGATCTAGAACTTGGACATCATTCTTGAAATTTTGTTGTGGTAATTTTGTTGGTGCAAAGTTCAATCCCACACATTTGGCTAGAATTTCATGAAGAATTGAAGCTCCATGGAAACCATTGCTAAGAAGTTTTTATCCTTTACCATTTGTAAAAGTCATTTTTTGACTTGAGAGAATATTTGTAATCTCTACCAAATTTGTGTTAGTTGGAAACATCACGACTTCATTTGAGGGAATATCTCCTAGATTGGAGGACTACCTTTTAGTGAGAGCCAATGGAGGATTCAAATTCAAATTTAAACATCACATATATAAAGGATGGCTGAAAAAACTCACGGGTGGAGATCACTTCAATTCCAAGCTATTGCTGATTAGATTTCTAAGAGAGTGAGGCTCACATTGTAGCCTACACTACTCACCATCATTAGGCATTGATTATCAAGCCTATGATCTTGTACAACATTGTTCTTTAATACAATAGATCTACATTTCTCACCTAGGGTCTCTTTGTCATAGTCACTCATAACGGTCAACTTGTAGTGCCCATATCTCAGTCATTGCTTTATCATTTTCAATGTTCTATAGCTTTTTGGAATCAATTCCAAGTGCTATACATGCTCACAAGTTTTGAAGGAAATCCATTCAGCCAATTTGGATAAAATCGCATCGAAGCACTCACTAGTCAAACTCTACAGAGGTCCTAAAAAATCGAGGGTAATGATTTAATTGCTAAACTGATTGCTTTGTGTATAGTGCATCCTTTTACGTGATTACACTAGGAATCATTAGCTTACTAATCTAATTGGATACCTCTAAAAGGAATGTTTCTAATTCCTACTGTACTGGAAGCACTGAGCATAACAAGAAGTAGGTGTGTGAACAAAAATAGAAGGTTTTCATTAATCCTTCAACTTGGAGGTAGTCCATTTTGATTCAATCATTTTTCACATCATTTCCAAAGTACATAGGCACTTTTATAGTGCCATTGGCACTTGTATAGTGTCATTAGAAAGCTAATAAGGCCCACAACTCAACTTTGAAGCTACAAGGGGCTGGTACAAAGTAGGATTTAGCAGTACCTACTCATTTCTTGGAGTGTTCATCCATCTTTCCCAACTGTGGTATCATAGCAAAGCTAAGGTAAAATGGGAGATAGTTTTCATTCTTTCATTGATAAATTGGATAGGAACAACTATCAAGCATGGTCCTTGAGGATGAAGACATACTTGCAAGGAAGGAGCCTTTATGGATACATATCAGGAGATGAGGAGATGCCCATATTCAGAAGCAAAGGATAACCTACAAGAGAGGAGCATGAAAGACTCAACACATGGTGTGCCAAGGATGCATTAGCAAGGACTTACTTACTCACTTTCTGATTTTCTTCTTCCACATATTAGGAACTGTAAGACATCCCAAGAGACTTGGGAAACATTGTCTTCATATTTCTCTTCCAACACAAGGGCTAGGAAGAACCAATTGTGGATTGAGTTTACCACTGAAAGAAAGAAACCCAAGCAAGGCATCTTAGATTATGTGACCAAAGTCGAAGATGTAGCTGATCAATTGGCAAGCATAGGAAAAGAAATTGAAGAGGAGCAGATTGTAAGACAAGTAATCAATGGGATTAAAGCAGATGACAAATGGGAGAGCTTCACAACTTCCATGGACTTGTACATGGACATGCAGATTCCAGACCTTACCACACTCATGAGGCAACTATTTACCCATGACGCCAAGCTCAACAAGAATTGAGATTCATCAAGAGGTAATAACTCTTCTACCCTATACATGATAAAAGTAAGTCCAAAGAGAAAGGAAAGAACAAGAAGATTGAGGATGAAGGAACTATCTCACAAGCCAACTATGTAGGGAGAGGTAGAACCTCAAGAGGAAGGGGCAGAGGAGGTAAGCAAGGTAGGGGGAGACCTTATAACTCCTCACCATGTTATATTTGAGGATTTTCAAATCATACTATAGATGAGTGTTATAGGAACTTCAAGAATCAGAGAGGTAAAGGATATCAAAGAGGTGGATACACACAATCAAGAGGGAGATTCAACCACCATCAAGGATACAATAACAATTACAACAACAACTACAATAGCAAACACCAAGCAGGCTACAAATCAAGAAAAGATTACAACAACTATATAGAGGAGCAAGAAGATTCTCTTCTGATTATGAGTATGACTTTAAAACTAGGTATAAATGATGACGATCTCTTCTACATTGAATCAGGATGCTCAAACCATGTGGTAGGCAATGTAGCTCTTCTCTCTGACCTTGAGGAACCAAAGGGTAAGCATTAGGTACATACAAGTGATGACACCAAGCACTCAGTGATTAAAGTAGGAAATGTTAAAACTTTTGATGAAAATAGAAATCTGTTGAGAATGGTTCTATATGTACCTACAATTACCAAGAATTTAATGAGTGTTGGATAGATTGTGGAAAAGGGTTTGCAGGTCAGGTTTAATCAATATGGAGAATTTGTGGAGGATCCTCAACATGGATTCAAAAGAATTGCCAACAGAGAAAAGACGGGTAGATTATTCACTTTTGAACTTGAAGATACAAGGAATATTGCACTTTATAGTTACAAAGATCAAACACTCTCAGAGCTTGAAATTTGGCATAAGAGATTAGGGCATGCTGGTGAAAGAACCTTAAAACAAATATGTGGAGATCAATGTGTGCTTGGGATACCTAATGTATCCAAGTAACACATGATTTATAAATGAGGCGCTTGTCAGTTTGGAAAATCTCACAAGTTACCCTTCTCAAGGAAAGGCTACATTCATGAGGACTACCTAGAGCTTGTCCATAGAGTGTATGGGGACCAAGTGAGGATCCCTCAATTTCTGGATCAAGGTATTATGTATCTTTCATTGATGACTTCAATCGGTAGACTATATTGTACTTTATGAAGCACAAAGATGAAGTATTCAATTGCTTTAAAAAGTATCTTGCACTTGTTAGAACCAAACAGGAAGAAGTCTAAAGAGACCAAGGTCAGATGGAGGAGATGAGTACTTCTCAAATGAGATTGATGCATTCTTGCAGGACAGAGGAATCAAGAGAAAAATTACAACAAGGTATACCCCTGAGCAAAATGGGGTGGTAGAGAGGAGAAATAGATTAATTGTTGAAACAGCTAGGTCAATGTTAAATGAGAAAAAATTACCTAATTACTTGTGGGTAGAGAGTGTATCCATTGCCACGTATCTTGTAAACAAGTTGCCATCCAAATCTCTTGATAGGATGACCCCATATGAAGCATGGCATGGTAGAAGACCTTCACTTGATCATTGCAGGATCTTTGGATGTGTAGCTTATGT
This sequence comes from Ceratopteris richardii, assembly GCA_020310875.1. Taxonomy (NCBI): domain Eukaryota; kingdom Viridiplantae; phylum Streptophyta; class Polypodiopsida; order Polypodiales; family Pteridaceae; genus Ceratopteris; species Ceratopteris richardii. The sequence goes on along the minus strand of CM035414.1, from coordinate 11,923,677 downwards.
GCATATCCCTTCTCAAATAAGAGGTGAGCTAGAATCCAAGGCAAAGAAGTGCATCTTCATAGGTTATCACCTGAATCACAAAGGATACAGGTTCTACAATCCTTCAAACAAAGGATTCATGGTCAGTAGAGATGTTGTCTTTGATGAGAATGACTCTTGGTTTGAAAGTGAATGCAGGAAGGTAAAGATACCTTATGACTTGGAAGAGGAGTTTCCAAGCCTCACTAAGGAGGAGCCTAATCAGATTGAAGACATCAACTCAGATGATGAGGATATCATCAACTTAGAAGAATTCAAAGCATGGAAGTCCAAAGGCAAATTCAAGATGAAGAAGTTGGAGGATATACCTGAATCATCCAACCAAGCAATCAGAAGATCACAAAGGGGGAGTAAGAAGTCAATCAGATATGGGTGTGACACTTCCTTAGTTACTAAGCACTCTGTTTATCTTGCAAAAGACTTGTCATTTGAAGAGGCATCATCATATGAAGAGACAAAGACCAAGGCAGAATGGAAAGAAGCTATGGATGAGGAAATTAAAAAGGGGAGTGATACTTGGGAGCTAGTACCAAAGAAGGAGTCTATGAAGGTAATTGGTTCTAGATGGATCTATAAGATGAGAAGGAATTGTGATGGATCAATAAGCAGGTACAAAGCTAGACTTGTGGCTAAGGGTTTTGCACAAACCCAAGGAGTTGATTATGAAGAAACCTTCTCACCTGTGGCCAAAATGCCAACCATCAGGGTATTGGTAAGTGTGTGTATAAGGAGTCAAACCTTTGGAAGATATGTGAACCACCTCTTAACTCCATTTAGATGGGCTCAAACATGAGTACCATGTGGAACCCATGTGAGCCATAGGGGACTCTTTATTATGGAAAGAGAGAGAAACTAATTAAGGAACAAGTACGCGGCTGGGCAGATATTGAGGCATCAGACTCCGTGTAGAGCTAAGGGGGTTTTTGAGAGAGACGAACACGTCTTGGAAAGTGTGCAAAACTGAGAGTGAAGGCAAAAGTGGGAGGGTCATCGGAATAATCAAACATTGGCATGAGAGCTAGGAGATGGCGATGGACGGCCCATGCGGATGGAGTACACAGAGGACAGTGCTGCCGCGTTCAACATAGGGATAGAACAAGCCGACGGCTCAATGAAGAAGCTTAGCTCCTTTTTCTCCTCACCTCCCCTGTGAGATGGAAGCAACAAGCAAGTGCTCCTCTATTATACTCAAGAAACAAGCCATCTGCAAGCATATGTGGGATGATAAGCACTCACGACAGCCATCTCTGGTTTTGTTTTGAAATTGTACTCAATTTTATCTTGAAGATGGGGAAAATTTTGAATTTTCTCTTGAATTTTGGAGGATAAAACTGATGCTACCCACCAAGATTTTGGGAAATTAATGATGCATACATGTAATATGGGCTGTGGAGATGGGGTATGGGTTTTGGGTTTGATCAAAAGCTTCAGATTCTCAGTTTGGAGCTTCTCAAAGTCACCCTTTCATGAAGATTAGCTTTTCAACTTCCTACTTGTGACATACCCAGCTTCTCTACACCATAGCTTGCTCATACAATATCTGATTTCAAAAATCTTTGTCACCTTACAAAGCCATATTCCCAAGCTTTGCTTAAAGATCATTGATGTTCGATTTGGACAAGATTTTGCCAACCAAAATATCTCTACAGTGCTTCAATAGGAACTAGGCGGCCTCTTTCGGGCCTAGTTTTTCATCATCTAGTGTCCAAATTCACTTTTTTCACTTGGGATAGCTTTAAATCTTTGAAGTACACATGATGGGATACATTTCTTGGACAGGCGAGGACTATCAAATCTTAGAAGTTGTTTAGTTTTACTCAGTTTACCAGGTTGGGGCTATTGCTACGTGGTTTTGGCATTGTTCTTGTTGGTTTTCGGTGATTAGAACCTCTCCGGACCAATCGCACATTTCCAATTTTTGTTTGGGTCTGGTGACAATTCAAAATCAGCGACCTAAAGCTTCAGGATCACTTGGATTTCGCTTCCACAGCTTCATTTTGTACCAGGGAAGTGCTCTTGTGATATATTTCTCTTCTTCTTGCATATTTAAGCTTTACTTCCATTCATTTTCACATACTCTAATTAGCAAACAGGGGAAGGGAAGTAAAACATGGAATATAAAGGGAAACAAGTAGTTGAACACACTTCTCCATCTAAAGAGCAACTAGAGGATCCTGATTCTAGAATGGAAGAAGTAGAATTAAGGCAAGAAGTAGAAGAAAATTTAGAAGAGAAAGAGCCTCAACAAGAAGAGTATACATATGAGGAACTTTTAGATGAGTTTGTCAATTATGATCAATTCATAGAATTGAAAGAGCAAACCCTTAAATTAGAGAGAGATCTTGGTAGCATCACATCTCTCATTCAGTAGCTAAAGTCTCAAACGATCTCACTTGAGACTAGCGTCACGTCTTTCCTGCTAGAAAGGAAAGAGAAACCCCTTCTATTCCTCTAGAGATTACTAGGAAAGATACTTCTCTTCCTAGTAAACATAAAGGAGAGAGCTCTAGGGAAGCTCCCCTCCTCAAAGACTTGAAGCCACCTACCTTTACCGGGGATGACCGAGATAGGAATAAGGATGCAATCTACACTTTTTTACAAAAGTGGCATGATTTGCATCAATTGAAGGGCACCCCACCAGAGTACCATGTGCTAGAGGCGGTGTGTTGTGCTCCAAGCTTCTTCTTCTTCCTTGAGCTGTTCGCATGCTTCCGCAGACGTCTATCTCCAACAATTGGTATCAGAGCAGGTCGTCGCTTCATCAAGGGCACCGTCGACACTCCTCTATTTGCAGTCTCAGAATCACATTAATTTTGGTGAGCATACTAAGTGTGTTTTCAGATCAAAACAGCTTCGCTTTGTGGTGCCAAAATCATGATCTGAGCTCATTTCGGCCTCCGAATGCACTATCATAGTGCTTGTGTGGGCTCTTTTGTCTTTTTGTGCCAAAGGTGTATACCAGTTTTTGTTCATTAGTAAATGCGTCTTGAAGTCTGCTACAAGTCTAGCGAAATTCGTCTGGGCAATTCTATTCAACTTTTTCAGATACAATCAATTTTATGAAGCAAGGTATTTTAGTCACCGGCCATGGCTGAAAGCAGTGATGTATTCCGTATGTTGGCTGTTGAGGATAAGTTGGATGGTACCAACTACCCGTTATGGGCTTATATGATGTGACATGTGTTGGTTGCAAAAGGATTGTGGGACATTGTGTAGGGTGTTGAAAAACGTCCTATCACACCTGCAACTGTTACAACTATAGGTACTGAAGCTGATGCACAAGGTGTCGAAGATGATGGTATTCTGCATATTCCTGTTTGTGTTGCGGTTTCTGCTGCACCTACTATAGAGCAGATTTGCTGGGATGGCAGAGATGCCTAGGACATGCATTGATAGCTTTGTCTGTCAAACGTGCCATTATTCCTCACATTCGCTCTTGTAGAACAGCTAAGGATGCTTGGGATACACTTACTTACCACATTGTACCAAGCTAGGAATGAGGCTCATGTTGCTTACCTCCAAAAACAGTTGGAGAGTGTGCACATGAATGAAGGTGATTCTATGGAAAGTTTCGTAACGAAGATCAAAGACTTGAAGGAACAGTTGATTTCTGTTGATGAGGTTATACCTGATAGCTCACTTGTGCAGACCATTCTGAATGGTCTTCCTGATTCATATCACAGTTTTGCTTCTACTCTTCGGTTGATGATGAAAGGCAATCCAAATGCCTTATCATTTGAGGAGTTAGTCTTTGTTCTATTGCAGGAAGATCAGTCCATGCAGAACAGGTCCATTATGCGAGTTGCAGATCAAGCTTTCCTGGCTAGTCAGAAGGGCAAAGGAGAATGGAGCTCTTCAACTAGTAAGCAAAAATCTACTAATTCTGCACATTCAAAGAATTAAGATATGATAAGAAATCAGAAAAGCATAAATTCTTTTGTAAGTACTATAAAGGGAATGATAATATCATAAAGAACTGTCCAAAACTAGTTGCTGAAGAGGCAAAGAAGAAAGAGGCTAGAATGGTTGTTGCAGAGGCCTCTACACCAAAAACAAAGTCTACTAATCTTGTGCAAGAAGAAGAATGGGCATTTACTAATGTTTGCAGTTTTGACCCATCTTCTCATGAGCAGTGCATGTCTGTAGTAGACTGAGATGTTTGGTATTTTGATAGTGGGGTGACCAAACATATTACCTCGCAGCATAGTTTCTTCTCTTCACTCGAGCCTGCCCCTATAGGGAATACTGTTACATGCGCCAACAACTCATCTTATCCTGTTATGGGAGTTGGTAAGATCATTTTGACTACTATTGATGGTAGTTCTTTCACTTTGTCAGATGCTTTATTTGTGCCAGGGATGAAGAAGAACCTGTTATCAGTTTTTGCATTAGCCAAGATTGGCTTGGTTGTGAAATTTGTTGATGATAGGTGTACAGTTCATGATCTGTTAAATGGCGATGTGATTATTGCTTCTGGAATTTTATGTCGTGGGCTCTATAAGCTCAAAGACTATGAAAGACCTGTAAATGATTTGGCATGTGCAGTAAATGATTCTCAGGCTATGTCAAATGCAAAGCTTTGGCATGCATGCTTTGTTCATCCGAATTTTGCTAGTTTGCTATGCCTGCAGAAATTTGAAATGGTGTCCTCTTTGCCCAAACTTGAGGCACCTAGAAAACATGTTTGTGAAGGCTGTATTTTGGGAAAAATGCAACGTTCATGCTTTCCAAAAGATGGTTCAGTTCGGGCTACTCAGAAATTGCAGCTTGTACATAGTGATGTCTATGGTCCTATGCAAACACCTTCTTTTGGGAATTATCTTTATTTTGTGACTTTCATCGATGATTTTTCCAGGCATGCATGGGTATATCCATTGAAGGCAAAGTCCGAAGTGTTCATGTGCTTCAAACAGTTTTTTGTTTTGATTGAAAATCTGCCAGCATGTAAAATGGGCACCCTCCGTTCTGATTGAGGGGGGCAATATATGTCTTCTGATTTTAATGCATTTCTAGCTGAACGTGGGATAAAACACCAGTGTACAGTGCCGTATACACCTCAACAGAATGGAGTTGCTGAATGAAAGAATAGGTCACTCATGGAGATGGCGAGGTGTATGGTCAAGAGTCAGGCTTTACCACATAGCTTCTGGCTTGAGGCTATCATGTGTGCAGCATATGTACTGAACAGATGTCCCACTAAAGCGGTGTAGTCTATCACTCCATATGAGGCTTGGCATGATCGCAAGCCATCTGTTGCTCATCTGCGTGTTTTTGGTTGTTTGGCATATGCATTAGTGCCTGAACAACATCACAGAAAATTGGATGATAAAGCAGTAAAATGTATTTTTGTTGGGTACAGTTCTAAAAGTAAAGGATATCGTCTGTATCATCCACAAACTAAACACATTCTGGTTAGCCATGATGTTGTTTTTGTGGAAGATGCTATTCAGTCATTGCTCTCATGTACTAAAGAGACATATGTTAGCTCCAAAGACATGTATGATACTTTGCTACCTCTTTTTACAGGTGGATAGTCTGGTGCTGGTCCCAATGAGGCAACTTCTTAGCCTTTGTAGGTTTCATCTAATGATGTAGATCATTCCATTTTTGATGCAGATTTACATGATGCACTAGTTGATGAGAGAGCTAATATAGAGCAACCAAAAACTATGCCAAAATGGCTGGTGCAAACTTTGCGTGACAACAAATTAGATGCACCTCTTTCATATCATACTCGTTCAGGCTCTCAGAGTGCCTCTTTTGCATCAAGTTGCTATGCTATGGTTGCATCTAGTCTCTGTGATGAGAATGAGCCTGTTTCGTTTGATGAAGCACAAAATTCAGAAAATTGGATGGCTGCTATGCAATCTGAATATGATGCTATAATGAAGAATGGTACTTGGTCTTTATGTGACTTGCCTCCTGACAAGAAGGCCATTGGCACTAAGTAGGTATACAAGCTGAAGCATAAATTGGATGGTACAGTTGACATGTATAAGGCTAGGCTTGTTGCAAAGGGTTATGCACATGAAAGAGGCATTGATTTTGATGAGACCTTTGCACCTACATGATGTATGACTACTATTCGGAGCATCTGTGCACTTGTAGCTCATCATGGTTGGAATGTACATCAGTTGGACATTAAAACAACATTTTTGAATGGTGACTTGCATGAAGAAGTGTATGTTTTTCAGTCACGTAGCTTTGTGCAGAAAGGACATGAAAACCAGGTGTGTAGGTTAAAGAAGGCATTATATGGTTTAAAGCAAGCACCACGTGCTTGGTATGAGAAGATACATGCCTATCTGATTGCACATGGTTTTGAGAATAGTCCAACTGAAAGCACCTTATATGTTAAGCGTGCTAATGATGTGCTTCTGATCATTGTTGTCTATGTTGATGAGATGCTTCTCATTGGTCCTATTGAGAAGCATACTGCTGATTTTAAAGCTGATTTGCATGCCTCATTTGAGATGTCTGATTTGGGGCATTTGCATCACTATTTGGGCATTCAATTTATGCAAGTTGATGGTGGAATGGCTTTGTGTCAAATGAAATATATTGACACATTATTGTAGCATTTTGGCCTTGAAGACTGTAAGACTATTGCCACTCCTATGGAGAGAGGTTTACGATTGATTCTTCATGATGCTAGAGATGCATTTGATGTTGTTTTCTATCAGCATGCTATTGGATGCTTGATTTACTTATGCATTACTTGGCTAGATATTCAGTTTGATCTCTCACAAATGAGCAGGTTTATGCATTGCCCAGGAGTCAAGCATTGGCAGGCACTTAAGCGCATCTTTCGCTATTTGAGTGGTACTCGACTACCTGGGTTGTTTTATCCCAAGGGGGGATCACTACCGCCAGATTTGCATGCTTTTTCTGACTCTGATTGGGCTGATTGCTATGACACTCATGTGTCCACTAGTTGTTTTTGCTTCATGCTTGGTAGCTCATGTATATTGTGGTTGAGCAAGAAGCAGCCTACTATGACCACTTCCAATTGTGAGGCTCAGTATAGGGAAGCTTTCATAGTGATTGTTGAGTGTGTGTAGCTCAAACGCCTTATGGCTGATTTGGGTGTTGGTCAGACTTCTGTCACCACCATCTTCAGTGACAGTCAGAGTGCATTGGCAGTTGTGAGAAAACCCTGTGTTCCATGCTCGCACTAAGCACATTGAGGTGCATTATCACTATGTGAGGGAGAGGTTCTCTGCAGGGGAGATCAGCTAGGCACATGTGCCCACGCAGGAAAACATTGCAGACCTTTTCACAAAGGCTCTGCCTAGGGAGAAGTTTGAAGCTTTCCGCAAAGCTTTGGGCTTACTTCCTTTTGTGGAGTGATTTCCACATAGCTTGGCACTTCCTTATACATGAGTGCCAGCTCCTTGTTCAGCGCATCACTCCCAGGGGGGATTTGTTGATATATTTAGGTAGTGATGTGTGTGAACACACTAGGACCACCGGGGCACTTTTTTCCCTCTGTAGGAGGTTTTTTCCCCCAGCTTGTATATACGCCTATTTCCCTAATGGGCTACTTATCTTTGTACATTCTCTAGTAATACATTCCGTATTGTGTGTTGTGCTTCAAGCTTCTTCTTCTTCCTTGAGCTCTTTGCGTGCTTTCGCAGACGTCTATCTCCAACATTGTATAGTCTTTGTTATTCTCAACATGTACAGGACATGTTTTTATTGTATAGTCATGATATGGAGCATTCTATAGATAGCTCATCTGATGTATATTTTCATGCTAGGAATGTACATATGGACAGGACTTTCTACTATTCTTTTTTGCAAGAGTGTGTGGTTAAAAGTTTTAAGGATCTTATGTTTGAGTAGAGAGATGTTTTTCCCACTGACTTACCTGGAGGGCTACCACCTGAGAGAGCGGACATTGACCATGCCATTGAAGTTGTTACTAACACTAACCCTATTTGCAGGCCACCTTATAGGCTTAGTGTTTCTCAACATGCGGAGGTTAAGAAGCAATTGCAGGATTATTTAGATAAGGGCTTTATTAAACCTAGTAACTCACCATGGGCATCGCCAATGTGTATATCCACCTCTTTGATATCCTCTACCCCTCTGATTCTTGAAGTTCCTGTAACACTCATTTGCAGTATGATTTGAAAATCCACAGATATTACATGGTGACGAGTTATAAGGTCTCCCCCTACCTTGCTTACCTCCCCTGCCCCTTCCTCTTGAGGTTCTACCTCTCCCTACATAGTTGGCTTATGACGTAGTTCCTTCATCCTCAATCTTCTTGTTCTTTCCTTTCTCTTTGGACTTACTGTTATCAGTGTATAGGGTAGAAGAGCTATTGCCTCTTGATGAATCTCCATTCTTGTTGAGCTTGGCTTCATGGGTAAATAGTTGCCCCATGAGAGTGGTAAGGTCTGGAATCTACATGTCCATGTACAATTCCATGGCAGTTGTCAAGCTCTCCCATTTTTCATCTGCTTTAGTCCCATTGATTACTTGTCTTACAATCTGCTCCTCTTCAATTTCTTCTCCTATGCTTGCTAATTGATCAGCTAAATCTTTGACTTTGGTCACATACTCCGAGATGCCTTGCTTCAGTTTCTTTCTTTGAGTGGTAAACTCAATCCACAATTGGTTCTTCCTAGCCCTTGTGTTGGAAGAGAAATATGAAGACAATGTTTCCCAAGTCTCTTAGGATGTCTTACAGTTCCTAATATGTGGAATAAGAAAATAAGAAATTGAGTTAAGTAAGTAAGACCTTTCTAATGCATCCTTGGCACATCATGTGTTGAGTCTTTCATTCTCCTCTCTTGTAGGTTGTGCTTTGCTTCTGAATATGGGCATCTCCTCATTTCCTGAGATGTATCCATAAAGGCTCCTTCCTTGCAAGTATGTCTTCATCCTCAAGGGCCATGCTTGATAGTTGTTCCTGTCCAATTTATCAATGAAAGAAGGAAAACCATCTCCCATTTTACCTTAGCTTTGCTCTGATACCACTGTTGGGAAAGATGGATGGACACTCCAAGAAATGAGTAGGTACTGCTAAATCTAGCTTTGTACCAGCCCCTTGTAGCTTAGGAGTTGAGTTGCAGGTCCTCTTAGCTTCTTAATGACACTATACAAGTGCCTATGCACTTTGTAAATGATGTGAGAAATGGTTGAACCAAAATAGACTACTTCCAAGTTGAAGGATTAATGACAACCTTCTATTTTTGTTCACACACCTACTACTTGTTATGCTCAATGCTTCCAGTACAATAGGAATTACAAAAAGTCCTTTTAGATCTATCAAGTTAGCTTAATGAGCTAATGATTCCAAGTGGAATCATATAAAATGATGCACTATACACAAAGCAATAAATTTAGCAATTGAATCATTACCCCCAATTTTTTTAGGACCTCTACAGAGTTTGACCAATGAGTGCTTTGACACACTTTTCTCCAAATTGGCTAAATGGATTACCTTGAACATTTGTGAGCATGTAGAAAACTTGGAGCGGATTCCAACAAGCTATAGAACATTGAAAATGATAAAGAAATGACTGAGATCTGAGCAGTACAAGTTGACTGTTAAGAATGACTATGACAGAGAGACCATAGATGAGAAGTATTGATCTATTGTATTAGAACACAATGTTGTACAAGATCATAGGCATGATAATCAAATGCATAATGATGATGAGTAGTGTAGGCTATAATGTGAGCCTCACTTTGTTACAAATCTAATCAGCAATAGCTCGGAATTGGAGTGATCTGGCCTGGACATTTTTCAAGCATCTTTTATAGCTCAGCCATTTGAATTTGAATTTGAAATCTTCATTGGTTCTCACCAAAAGTAGTCCTCCAATCTAGGAGATATTCCCTCAAATGGGGTCCTGACTTTTCAAACTAATAAATCCATGAGTTTGGTGGTGATTACAAATATTCTTTTCAAGTCACAATGACTTTTACAAATAGCAAAAGATAAAAGCTTCCTAGCAATGGTTTCCATGGAGCTTCTATTGTTCATAAACTCTAGCCAAATGTTTAGGCTTGATAGTTGCACCAATAGAGGCTTGGCACATACTCACCTCTCATTTGTTACCTCTTCATCATTTATGTATTTGTTCTAAGCCCAAAATGAAGCTATACCCTAAAAATATAAAGGGAACACTCATAAACTTAAAGTAGAGTGTTGAATTAAAAAGGGAAATGTTATTTATGGCTTGGATAAAAGCCAAAATGTATTTAGAGAGATTTAATACTAAAACAAATTCATAAACATATCCATATGGAGGTATATGGAGCAGCAAAAGTCACTCACGACAATGGATGGACAAAGGACTGTTGGAAAGATGGATGGATGATCCAAGAGATTGAGTAGGCACTGCTAAAACCTGCTTTGTACCAGCCCTCTTTAGCTTCAGACTTGATTATTAGACTCCCTTATCTTTCCAATGACACCAAGAAATGGCCTATTTCCTTTGGAAATGAAGTGTGTGATGATTGAATCAAAAGAGATAACTTTGGAAGTCACAAAGTCAAGAAAACCTTCTATTTTGGTCTTGACACCTACTGAATGTTTTGCTCAGTGTGACCAGCACAGTGGCAATTGATACAATTCTTTCTAGGGGTATTCAATTAACTTAGTAAGCTAACATTTGCAAGTGGAATGACATAAAATAATGAACTATGCTAAGAGAAATTAATTTCGCAAGATTTGGTATACCCCCGACTTTTTAGGACTGTAGTAGAGATAGACCAGTGAGCACCTCGACGACGGTTTCTCTGAATTGGTTGAATGAAATCTCTTCAAACTTTGTGAGCATGTATATGACTTTGAGCTGAATCCAAAAAGCTTTAAATCACTGAAGTTGGTGGAGTATTGGCTGAGATATGCCCTTGACAAGTTGACAGACTTTGGAGTAGACAAGCAGTGAACACAGAGATTAATGATGTAAATGTATCTATAAATTAACACTTGTGTACAATTCCATTGGCATGACAAGCATTGCCTAATGGTGTAGAGAGGTGTAGACTATGATGTAGTGCTCACACACCCTCAATGACAGTAGAATGAAGCTCGGGAGTGATCTCTCACCGCGACTTTTGAAGTTCACCTTTTATATGGAATGTGTAAGAATTTGAATTTGAATTCAAATTCTTGGCTCCTTCTGATCAAGCTTCTAAAAACTTGGAGATATTCTCTCAATCAAGTGAACTAACTTTTCCACGAATCATTTGGGTAGGTGATTACAAAAGATTCTAAGTCAAATTGACTTTTACAATGAGGTAAAGTGGTAAGTAATCTCTAGCATATGTTCCTATGATTCTTCATGCATGTAGAGTCTTCATGATATCTTCCAAGCCAAATGTGTAGGCTTGTGATTTACACCAACAGCTCCCCCTCAAGCCAAACATTTTGGCTTAAGTCTTTATCTTCAATCTTCAAGTACATCCTGCAATCCAATCATAGATTTGAACCTGCAAAGTTTGGTCCCATCCAAAGCTTTAGTCAGCAAATCTGCACATTGCATGTTGGTTGACACATAGGTCAGCTGAATGTCCTTGCTTAACAACTTCTCCCTTACATAATGGTAATGTACTTCTATGTGTTTTGTCCTAGCATGATAGATAGGATTAGCTGCAAGGTGAAGAGAACTTGTATTATCTCCAAAGATAATTGGAGGCCTAGTATATAAGCCCAATTCTGTATACAAAAGCTTAATCCAAATTGCTTCTTGAGTGGCATTAGCTAGCCCTCTATACTTTGCTTCTGTAGAAGACAATGCAACAGTTGGTTGCTTTTTTGCAAACCATGAAATTGGTTTGTCACCTGCAAAAGAAATGTATCCAGAAGTGCTTCTTCTATCATCCTTGCATCGTGCCCAATCTGCATCTGAATAGACTTTTATATCAATATCTGAAGTGTAAGGAAAGTATGAACCATGGTTCTGTGTACCCTTGAGATACTTCAATATTCTCTTGGCAGCCTCTAAGTGAGGTATCCTTGGCTTGTGCATAAATTGACTTAGCACACTAACTCCATATGCAATGTCAATTCTAGCTAAGGTAGCATAGTTCAAGCTACCCACCATACTTTGATAACATGTAATGTCTTGGACTTCATCACCTTCATGGGCACTTAGCTTTAGGTTCACCTCCATTGGAGTGCTTGCTGCTTTAGCATCCTGCAAGTGAAACTTCTTCAACATGTCCTGTACATACTTCTTCTGAGTAATGTATATCCCTGAATTAGTGTAACTAATTCAAGTCCCAAAAAATACTTCAATAGCCCAAGATCATTGATCTTGAACTCCTTCATCATTTGGCTTTTGATATTTCTGATTCCACTGACATCATTACCTGTAATGATGATGTCATCAACATAAACACAAAGATAGATTACCTCTTAATTACTTCTCTTAACGAACAGAGAAGTGTCAGCCTTACTCATGACAAAACCTTGGTCTTGGAGGTATGTAGTTAGCCTGTAATTCCATGCCCTAGGTGCCTGCTTCAATCCATATAAAGCCTTCTTTAATTTGCAAACATAAGTTACCTTCTTAGGGTTCTTCATAGCCAGGAGGTTGTGACATATAAACCTCTTCTGAAATCCATCCATTCAAGAAAGCATTCTTGACATCCAATTGGTACATGTTCCAATTCTTTGATGCAGCCACACTAACCAACACTCTGATTGTTGGCATCTTGGCCACAGGAGAAAATGTCTCTTCATAGTCAATGCCTTGGATTTGTGCAAAACCCTTGGCTACCAATCTGGCCTTGTACCTGTTAATTGTGCCATCAAAATTTCTTTTCAATTTATAGATTCATCTGGATCCTATTACCTTCATGGAGTCCTTCTTGGGTACTAACTCCCATGTATCACTCTCCTTGAGTGCTTCAATCTCCTCATCCATAGCTTCTTTCCATTCTGATTTTGTGATTGCTTCTTCATATGATCCTGGTTCTTCATTTAGCAAATCCTTGGCAAGATAAACTGAATGTTTAGTAACAAGAGATGTATCATACCCATATTTGATAGGTTTTTTACTTTCCCTTTGTGATCTCCTAAAGGGTTGAGCTGAAGATTCAGGTATGTCTTCAAGCTTCTTCATCTTCATTTTGCCTTTGGACTTCCATGCCTTGAACTCTTCAAGATTGGTTGTATCTTCATCATCTGAACTTGAGTCTTCTTTCTGAGTTGGTTCCTCCTTTGTAAGTTTTGGAAATTCCTCTTCCAAATCATAGGGTAGTTTGACCTTCCTGCATTCATTCTCATACCAAGAATCATTCCTGCATTCATTCTCATACCAAGAATCATTCTCATCAAAGATCACATCTCTACTTACCATAAATCCCTTATTGGTAGGGTTATAAAACCTGTAACCTTTTTTATTTAAATCATATCCAATGAAAATACATTTTTCAGCCTTTGGATCTAGCTTTCCTCTTACTTGTGAAGGAATGTGTACATATGCTACACATCCAAAAATTTTGCAATGATCTAATGATGGTCTCTTACCATGCCATGCTTTATATGGTGTCATACCATCAAGTGACTTTGATGGTAACCTGTTTATGAGATAGTTGGCAGTAGAAACACTCTCTGCCCATAGATAGTTAGGTAATTTCTTCTCATTAAGCATAGATCTAGTTGTCTCAACAATTAACCTATTTCTTCTTTCAGCTACCCCATTCTATTCAGGAGAATACCTTGTTGTTATTTCCCTTTTGATGCCTCTGTCCTGCAAGAAGTCCTCAAATTCATTGGAGAAGTATTCAAATCCTCCATCTGACCTTAGCCTCTTCAAATTCCTTCCTGTCTCATTTTCAACTAATGCAAGATATTTCTTAAAACAATTAAATACCTCATCCTTGTGCTTCATAAAGTATAATACAGTCCATCTGCTATAGTCATCAATAAAAGACACATAGTACCTTGAACCTGAGATTGAGGGGTCTTTGCTAGGTCCCCATACATCTGTGTGTACAAGCTCTAGATAGTCTTCATGCATATATCCTTTCTTGGAGAAGGGTAACCTGTGAGACTTACCAAATTGACAAGCACCACACTTGTAAATCATATGTTGTTTGGATACATTAGGTATCCCAAGCACACATTGGTCCCTGCACATTTGCTTCAAGGTCCTTTCTCCTATGTGCCCTAATCTCTTGTGCCAACTCTCAAGCTCTGAAAGTGTTTGATCTTTATAACTGTATAATGCAATGTTCTTTGTATCTTCCAACTCAAAAGTGAAAAGTCTACCTGATTTTTCTCCTTTAGCTATCCTTTTGAATCCATGTCTTGGGTCCTCCACAAATGCTCCATACTGATTGAATCTGACCTGCAACCCTTTCTCTACAATCTGACCAACACTCATTAAGTTCTTTGTAATGGTTGGTACATAGAGTACCCTGCTTAACAAATTCTGATTACCATCACAAGTCTTCACATTTCCAACTTTAACTATAGAATGCTTTGTATCATCACCTGTTTGGACTTGGTGTTTACCTTTTGGTTCCTCAATATCAGAGAGTAGTGCAACATTACCAGCCACATGATTTGAACACCTTGAATCAATATAAAATAAGTGATCATCATTTGTACTTGACTTTGAAGTCATGTTCATGATCAAGAGAGAGTCATCGTGCTCCTCTGTGTAGTTGTTGTAGTCCTTTCTGTTTCTGTATCCTCCTTGGTAGTTGCCATTGTAATTGTTGTTGTAGTTGTTTTTATAATTGTTGTTGTGGCCTTGGTGATGGTTGAACCTTCCTCTAGACTGAGAGTATCCACCTCTTTGGTAGCCTCTTCCTCTCTGTTTTTTGTAATTCTTGTAACACTCATCTGTGGTGTGGTTTGACAAACCACAAATGTTACATGGTGATGTGTTATAGGGTCTCCCCCTACCTTGCTTACCTCCTCTGCCCCTACCTCTTGAAGATCTACCTCTCCCTGCATAGTTGGCTTGGGAGGTAGAGCCTTCATCTTCCACCTTCTTACTCTTAACTTTATCCTTAGACTTCTTATCAGTGTATAGGGCATAAGAGTTGTTACCTTTGGATGTATCTCCATTCTTTGTGAGCTTTGCTTCATGTGTAAATAGTTGTCCCATGAGAGTTGTAAGATCTGGGGTATGCATGTCCATGTAGAGATCCATTGCAGTGGTGAAGCTTTCCCACTTGTCATCAGCATTGATTCCAT
The DNA here is from genome assembly GCA_020310875.1 of Ceratopteris richardii. Taxonomy (NCBI): domain Eukaryota; kingdom Viridiplantae; phylum Streptophyta; class Polypodiopsida; order Polypodiales; family Pteridaceae; genus Ceratopteris; species Ceratopteris richardii. Next base: position 11,908,460 of record CM035414.1, on the reverse strand, counting down.
TAATTACCTGCCTCACAATCTGTTCTTCTTCAATTTCTTCTCCTATGCTTGCTAACTGATCTGCAACATCTTTGATCTTGGTCACAAATTCTGAAACAGCTTGCTTAGGTTGCTTCCTTAGTGTTGTGAATTCAATCCACAACTGATTTTTCCTAGCCTGTGTATTAGAGGAAAAATATGATGAAAAGGTTTCCCAAGTCTCTTGGGAAGTCTTACAATTTCTTATATGAGGTAAAAGAAAGTCAGATAAAGATTTGAGTAAATAAGACCTTGCCAATGCATCCCTTGCACACCATGTGTTGAGTTTTTCTTGTTCCTCCTTGGTTGGCAAACCTCTTGCTTTGAATGAGGGCAATTCCTCATCTCCTGAGATGTATCCATAAAGACTCCTTCCTTGCAAGTAGGTCTTCATCCTTAGAGACCAAGCCTGATAGTTGTTCCTGTCCAATTTATCAATGAATGAAGGAAAACCATCTCCCATTTTACCTTATTTGCTCTGATACCACTGTTGGAAAGATGGATGGATGATCCAAGAGATTGAGTAGGTACTGCTAAAACCTGCTTTCTACCAGCCCTCTTTAGCTTCAGACTTGATTAGTAGACTCCCTTAGCTTTCCAATGACACCAAGAAATGGCCTATGTCCTGTTGGTGCAAGACAAGCCTACACACATTGGCTTGGAACTTTGAAACTTTGGAAGATGAGCTTGGAACCTTTGAAGGATGTCTCTACATGAAGAAAGAACCATAGGAACCTATTCCTATATGTTATTACCATTTTACTCATTTGTAAAAGTCTAAGTGACTTGAAATTTCATGTAATCACACACCTAACTCATTAGTCGTGGAAAAAGAGAATAGTTTAGTGGAGAGAATATCTCCCTACTTTTAGAGGAGAGATTCTAGGGAGCCTAAGTTTGAATTTGAAATTCAAATCACCATCAACTCCTATAAAAACTACACTTGAAAAGTCGCGAGAAGTTCAGTCACTCCAGCTCATTCCCCGAGGCATATATTCATTGTAACTGAGTGTGTGTTAGTGCTACTCCATAGCCTACACCACCACACCTCAATTAGCTATGCTTGTCATGCTATTGAGCTTGTACAATCTTATCAATCAATAGATATATACACATTCATCATTTCTGGTTCTCTGTGTTATCTTCTCCAAGTCTGTCAACTTCCAAGGAGCATTTCTCAGTGCTCACTGAACCAAATCAAGAGTGTGATAGCTCATTGGAACCAGCTTAAGGTCTTCTACAAACATACAAAATCTCAGAAGATTTCATTCAGTTATTTGGGAGAAATCCGCTTCGAAGTGCACACTGGTCTGTGTCTGCAGAGTTCCTAAAAAGTCAGGGGTAATCATATTTTTGCTAAACTTATTTCTCAGTGTATGGTTTATCAATTTGAGTGATTCCACTTGTGATTGGTAGCTCACTAAGGTACTTTAATACTCCCAAAAGGAATTGTTTCAATTTCAAGTGTGCTGGTCACACTGAGCATAACACTGAGCAGGTGTCATTACAGAAATAGCAAGTTTTCTAGAATTTGTGAAGTGCAAAGTTGTCTGTTTTGATTTGGTCATTATACAAATCATTTGCAAAGTACATATATGGTTTCTTTGTGTCATTTGGAAGCTAAGCAAGTGTACTAAGCATATATGGAGTCAAAGGACGGCAGGTGTGAAGCAGGTTTTGCAGCATCAACTCATTTCTTGAGTGCATCCAACCATCATTCCCAATAGTGGTATCAGAGCAAAGAAGGTAAACATGGGTGATGGTTTCCCTTCATTCATTGACAAATTGGACAGAAATAATTACCAGGCTTGGTCATTGAGAATGAAGACCTATCTACAAGGGAGAAGCTTATTTGGATACATATCAGGAGATGAGGAATTGCCCTCATTCAAGACTAAGGGACTACCCACAAAGGATGAACATGAAAGACTCAACCAATGGTGTGCAAAGGATGCTTTGGCAAGGTCTTATCTCTTAAACTCTATATCTGACTTTCTTTTACCTCATGTAAGGAATTGTAAGACTTCCCAAGAGACTTGGGAAACCTTGTCAAACTACTTTTCTTCCAACACAAGGGCTAGGAAGAATCAATTGTGGATTGAGTTCACAACCCTTAGGAAGCAGCCCAAGCAATCAGTCTCAGAGTATGTGACAAAGATCAAAGATGTGGCAGACCAATTAGCAAGCATTGGAGAGGAGATTGAAGAGGAGCAAATAGTCAGGCAAGTAACAAATGGACTCAAGGCAGATGATAAGTGGGAAAGTTTCACCACTGCAATGGACCTCTATATGGACATGCATACCCCTGATCTCACAACACTCATGGGCCAACTATTTACACATGAAGCAAATTTTACAAAAGCTGGAGATCAATCAAAAGGTAACAACCCCTCTGCTCTCTATACTGATAAGAAAGTTAAAGATAAAGGTAAAGGGAAGAAACAGGATGAAGAAGGCTCTACCTCCCAAGCTAATTATGCAGGGAGAGGTAGGTCATCTAGAGGAAGAGGCAGAGGAGGTAAGTCAGGTAGGGGGAGACCCTACAACTCATCACCATGCAACATTTGTGGATTGTCTAATCATACCACAGATGAATGCTACAAGAACTACAAGAATCAGAGAGGAAGAGGCTACTCAAGAGGTGGATACTCTCAAGGGAGAGGCAGATTCAATCAACACCAAGGCTACAATGGATACAACAACCAATACAACAACAACTACAACAACAACCACAATGGTAACTACCAAGGTGGATTCAGAAATAGAAGAGACTACAACAACTACACAGAGGAGCAAGATGACTCCCTATTGATCATGAATATGACCTCCAAGGCAGGTACAAATGATGATCATTTATTTTACATTGACTCAGGATGTTCTAACCATGTAGCTGGCAATGTGGCATTACTTTCTGATTTGGAAGAGCCCAAGGGCAAACATCAGGTACAAACAGGTGATGATACTAAACATTCTGTTGTTAAGATTGGAAATGTGAAGACATGTGATGGTAACCAAAACCTATTGAGCAGGGTACTCTATGTACCAACCATCACTAAGAATCTTATGAGTGTTGGTCAGATTGTGGAGAAAGGTTTGCAGGTCAGATTCACACAACATGGAGCATATGTGGAGGACCCAAGACATGGATTCAGAAGGATAGCCAAAGGGGAGAAATCAGGTAGATTATTTACATTTGAGCTAGAAGATACCAAGAACATTGCTTTGTATAATTACAAGGGTCAGACACTTTCAGAGTTAGAAATATGGCACAAGAGATTAGGGCACATACGTGAAAGAACCCTAAAGTAGATGTGCAGGGATCAATGTGTGCTTGGGATACCTAATGTATCCAAGCAACACATGATATACAAGTGTGGATCATGTCAATTTGGTAAGTCTCACAGGTTACCCTATTCAAGGAAAGGTTTCATGCATGAAGACTATCTAGACTTGGTACACACAGATGTTTGGGGACCTAGCAAGGACCCTTCTATCTCAGGTTCAAGGTATTATGTGTCCTTCATTGATGATTATAGCAGGTGGACCATTTTATACTTTATGAAGCATAAAGATGAAGTGTTTAATTGTTTCAAGAGGTATCTTGCACTTGTTGAAAATCAAACAGGAAGAAGCTTGAAGAGGCTAAGATCAGATGGTGGAGGAGAGTACTTCTCCAATGAGTTTGAAGATTTCTTGCAGGAAAGAGGCATCAAAAGGGAGATTACTACAAGGTACTCACCTGAACAAAATGGGGTAGCTGAAAGAAGGAATAGACTCATAGTAGAGACAGCTAGGTCTATGCTTAATGAGAAAAAATTACCAAATTATCTTTGGGCAGAGAGTGTATCCACTGCCACTTATCTCATCAATAGGTTGCCATCCAAATCACTTGATGGCATGACACCATATGAAGCTTGGCATGGTAAGAGACCCTCTCTGGATCATTGCAAAATCTTTGGATGTGTAGCATATGTGCACATTCCCTCACAGGTAAGGGGAAAGCTAGATCCCAAGGCTGAAAAATGTATCTTCATTGGTTATGATTTGAACCAAAAGGGATACAGATTCTACAACCCACCAAACAAAGGTTTTAAGGTAAGCAGAGATGTCATCTTTGATGAGAATGACTCTTGGTATGAAAATGAATGCAAGAAGATTAGTCTACCCTATGACATGGAAGAAGATTTTCCAAAGCTCACCAAGGAGGAACCAATTCAGCAAGAAGATTCAAGCTCAGATGATGATGATACAATAAACCTTGAAGAGTTCAAGGCTTGGAAGTCCAAAGGGAAGATGAAGATAAAGCAACTTGAAGATAAACCAGAATCTTCAACTCAAGCAATGAGAAGATCTCAAAGAGAAAAGAAGAAGCCTATCAGATTTGGGTATGACACATCACTTGTAACTAAACATTCTGTATATCTTGCAAAGGACTTGTTGAAAAAAGAACCAGGTACCTATGAAGAAGCAATTACCAAACCAGAATGGAGAGAAACCATGGATGAAGAGATGGAAGCTCTTAAGGAAAGTGATACTTGGGACTTAGTACCCAAGAAGGACTCCATGAAGGTGATAGGATCCAGATGGATCTACAAACTAAAGAAGAATTCAGATGGAACAATAAACAGGTACAAAGCTAGGTTGGTAGCCAAGGGTTTTGCACAAACCCAAGGCATTGATTATGAGGAGACATTTTCTCCTGTGGCCAAGATGCCAACTATCAGAATATTGGTGAGTGTAGCTGCATCCAAGAATTGGAATATGTACCAATTAGATGTCAAGAATGCTTTCTTGAATGGATGGATATCTGAAGAAGTCTACATGTCACAACCACCTGGCTATGAAGATCCAAAAAAGGTACATTATGTTTGTAAATTGAAGAAGGCTCTGTATGGTTTAAAGCAGGCACCTAGAGCATGGAATTACAGGTTGACAACCTATCTCCAAGATCAAGGATTTGTGATGAGTAAAGCAGATACTTCTCTATTCATAAAGAGAAGTAGTACAGAGGTAATCTACTTATGTGTTTATGTTGATGACATCATCATTACAGGCAATGATGTCAATGGGATTAGACACATCAAAGGACAGATGATGAAAGAATTCAAGATTAGTGATCTTGGATTATTGAAGTACTTCTTAGGTCTTGAGGTAGTCTACACCAACTCAGGTATATATATCACTCAAAAGAAGTATGTGCAGGATATGGTCAAAAAGTTTGGTTTGCAGGATGCTAAGGTATCTACTACTCCAATGGAAGTCAACCTAAAGCTAAGTGCTCATGAAGGAGAAGAAGTCAAAGACATCACAGGATACCAAAGTATGGTAGGTAGTTTGAACTATGCTACCTTGACAAGAATTGACATAGCATATGGAGTAAGTGTGCTTAGTCAATTCATGCACAAACCAAGAGTACCTCACCTAGAGGCAGCAAAGAAGATCTTGAAGTATCTGAAGGTAACTCAAAGTCATGGTTTGTACTTTCCTTATACATCAGATATAGACATTAAAGTTTACTCAGATGCAGATTGGGCAGGATGCAAGGATGATAGGAGAAGCACCTCAGGATACATTTGTTTTGCAGGAGATAAGCCTATTTCTTGGTCAGCCAAGAAGCAACCTACAGTGGCTTTGTCATCCACTGAAGCAGAGTATAGAGGGCTTGCCAATGCCACTCAAGAAGCTATCTGGTTGAAGCTTCTATATAAAGAGTTAGGTCTATACACTAGACCTCCAATCATCTTTGGAGACAACACTAGCTCTCTTCACCTTGCAGCAAATCCAATTTATCATGCTAGAACCAAACACATAGAGGTTCATTACCACTATGTGAGGGAGAAATTACTTAGCAAAGAGATTCAATTGACATATGTGTCTACTAATATGCAATGTGCAGATTTACTTACAAAGGCATTAGATGGAAACAAGTTATGCAGATTCAAATCTATGATTGGATTGCAGGATGTGATTGAAGACTAAAAATGAAGAAGAAGAAGACTTAAGCCAAAGTGTTTGGCTTGAGGGGGAGCTGTTGGTGCAAGACAAGCCTACACACATTGGCTTGGAACTTTGAAACTTTGGAAGATGAGCTTGGAACCTTTGAAGGATGTCTCTACATGAAGAAAGAACCATAGGAACCTATTCCTATATGTTATTACCATTTTACTCATTTGTAAAAGTCTAAGTGACTTGACATTTCATGTAATCACACACCTAACTCATTAGTCGTGGAAAAAGAGAATAGTTTAGTGGAGAGAATATCTCCCTACTTTTAGAGGAGAGATTCTAGGGAGCCTAAGTTTGAATTTGAAATTCAAATCACCATCAACTCCTATAAAAACTACACTTGAAAAGTCACGAGAAGTTCAGTCACTCCAGCTCATTCCCCGAGGCATATATTCATTGTAACTGAGTGTGTGTTAGTGCTACTCCATAGCCTACACCACCACACCTCAATTAGCTATGCTTGTCATGCTATTGAGCTTGTACAATCTTATCAATCAATAGATATATACACATTCATCATTTCTGGTTCTCTGTGTTATCTTCTCCAAGTCTGTCAACTTCCAAGGAGCATTTCTCAGTGCTCACTGAACCAAATCAAGAGTGTAATAGCTCATTGGAACCAGCTTAAGGTCTTCTACAAACATACAAAATCTCAGAAGATTTCATTCAGTTATTTGGGAGAAATCCGCTTCGAAGTGCACACTGGTCTGTGTCTGCAGAGTTCCTAAAAAGTCGGGGGTAATCATATTTTTGCTAAACTTATTTCTCAGTGTATGGTTTATCAATTTGAGTGATTCCACTTGTGATTGGTAGCTCACTAAGGTACTTTAATACTCCCAAAAGGAATTGTTTCAATTTCAAGTGTGCTGGTCACACTGAGCATAACACTGAGCAGGTGTCATTACAGAAATAGCAAGTTTTCTAGATTTTGTGAAGTGCAAAGTTGTCTGTTTTGATTTGGTCATTATACAAATCATTTGCAAAGTACATATATGGTTTCTTTGTGTCATTTGGAAGCTAAGCAAGTGTACTAAGCATATCTGGAGTCAAAGGAGGGCAGGTGTGAAGCAGGTTTTGCAGCATCAACTCATTTCTTGAGTGCATCCAACCATCATTCCCAACATGTCCTTTGGAAATGAAGTGTGTAATGATTGAATCAAAACAGATAACTTTGGAAGTCACAAAGTCAAGAAAACCTTCTATTTTGGTCTTGACACCTGCTGAATGTTTTGCTTAGTGTGACCAGCACAGTGGCAATTGATAAAATTCCTTCTATGGGTATTCAATTAGCTTATTAAGCTAACATTTTCAAGTGGAATGACGTAAAATAATGAACTATGCTAAGAGAAATTAATTTAGCAAGATTTGGTATACCCCCGACTTTTTAGGACTGTAGCAGAGATAGACCAGTGAGCACCTCGATGACGATTTCTCTGAATTGGCTGAATGAAATCAGGTCAAACTTTGTCATCATGTAGATGACTTTGAGCTGAATCCAACAAGCTTTAAATCACTGAATTTGGTGGCGTATTGGCTGAGATATGCCCTTGACAAGTTGACAGACTTTGGAGTAGACAAGCAGTGAACACAGAGATTAATGATGTAAATGTATCTATAAATTAACACTTGTGTACAATTCCATTGGCATGACAAGCATTGCCTAATGGTGTAGAGAGGTGTAGACTATGATTTAGTGCTCACACACACTCAATCACAGTAGAATGAAGATCGCAAGTGATCTCTCACCGCGACTTTTGAAGTTCACCTTTTATATGGAATGTGTAAGAATTTGAATTCAAATTCAAATTCTTGGCTCCTTCTAATCAAGCTTCTAAAAACTTGGAGATATTCTCTCAATCAAGTGAACTAACTTTTCCACGAATCATTTGGGTAGGTGATTACAAAAGATTCTAAGTCAAATTGACTTTTACAATGAGGTAAAGTGGTAAGTAATCTCTAGCATATGTTCCTATGATTCTTCATGCATGTAGAGTCTTCATGATATCTTCCAAGCCAAATGTGTAGGATTGTGATTTACACCAACAAGGACATGAAGTGAAAGGTCAAGAGGTGAGAGAAGATAGGGTAGGTGAAAAGTCTCATGCCCATAACTCTATATATAGAGCTCATTTGAACGTGAACATTTGTGGAAATGATAAGGAGATGGTGTAGAAGCATATGCTAGTCATTCTCACACCAATGGATATCAAGAGGTAGCTCATTTCTATGGTATAAGGCACATAGGTATTCCAGCTACATACCTTTTCTGTACATAGCCCCCTTGGGAAGGTGATATCTCTCTATGCACTTGTCCAATTAATTCATATGATATCTTGTTTGAAAGCTGATCTCTCATACACATTTTAGCTCAAATATCTCTACTAAAACCTTTTTCAATAGTGACAGGGAACATTTCTTGTGAACCTCATTTTTCTACATAACTTGGCTTGATAGGTAGTCTAATTTTGGACAGTCAGTTGACTAGTCATATAAACTCCAAATGGATTTCTTTAGCTTTTTAGAAAGATAAGAGATTCTACTATGCATGGACCAATTTTTAGAGTCATTGGATCTCTGAGTTGTGACTAAATCAGGTTTTAGTAAGCATGTGTCTTATATGGTAGATTCTAGAACAAGTTCTCTAACTTTTGCTACATGTATTGGAGTGAAATTTCTCCACACCTTTGCTCTAGAAGTACTCCTTGATCTTTTCCCTCCTATATCACAATCTACTGAACCTAAATGTGGACATCATTCTTGAAATTCTGCTAAAGAAATTTTTCCTTTAACTCTGCTAGTTGTTGCAATATATCCTCCTTCTCAATCTTATTCTGTTCAGGGAATTGCTATAGTTGACTCTCATAAGCAAAAACAAAACTAGAGTGAATAAATTCATAAGGATATCTGATAATAGCCTCCATTTTGTCTTTAATCCCATTCCACAAATCTTGCATTCTTTTCTGCATCTGCTGCTTCATAACAGTCATATCCATTTTAGACATCAAAATTACATCCATTTCCACCTCTTCATTCTGAAGCATTTGTCTTTCCAAAACTTGTAGTGGTTTAATTCTGGAATTCAACACTTCATTCTTCACTTGTAATGCTGCATTTATTTCTACTAGATTTTGCATTTCTTTAGTCACTGCCTGTTGCATTTTATAAGTCCACCGCTCAAATTCTTGCAAAGATTTCACCACTTCCACAGGGTGTTGTTGCTTGAATTCTGACACAACCTTTTCACATTGTTCTGATTTTATCTAAAACTCCTTGTGCAAGTCCTAAACTTCCGTTTGGTGCTTCTGGTACTCCTAAAAATTTAGGATTTCATTTAACAATTTCTGCTTCTTCAATAATGCTTCTTGTTGCACCATAAACTGATAAACATCTTCCAACTTTTTGTGTGCCTCCTCAACCTCCTTACTAACTTCAAAGGATGGCTGAGTTAACTCCTCAATAACTGATTTACTTATTATCGTCTTTAATATGGGCTCTAATTTTCTTTTCTTAGATAATCTAAATTCTTTTCGATCTTCATAGGCAATTCGGACTCTTGTGTTATATTGGTAGGTTTTGCAGGCAATCCAATCACTTCAGGAGTCTCCTTTCTCAACTGCTTAACGGAAAATACTTCCTCCACTCCATATCGAGCTTTCAACAATGTCTGATATGTATCATCATGCTCATTATGAGCTATAACACAATCTTCATCCTTTTGCCTAGACAAAGATGACACAGACTATTGAATGACTACACTCAGCCAAACTATTTCATTTTTCTCCACCTTTTGCATAAACTGAAATAACATAGCTAGGTATGATGATAACGGACTATTGGATTGTGTTTCTCGCTTATTGGATAGAAAAAGTTCCCCATACATCCTATCATATAGCCAATGAGCCCAACTAACATGTTCCCCTTTCTCCGCCCAACATAGGGGAGCATAGTTTTCCTTTGACATATAGTCGTATTTGACAATAGAACATAACCACTCCAAATACCATTTCAATTGTTCTTGTCTAGCATATGATACATTTTTAAGCATGTAATATTGCCTGTGTCCTCTCGGGGTCCAAATTCTTTATGCATTTGCATCCTCATGGCACTTAGGTATGGAAGAATCTTTTAAAATAGATAACTGAAATACTTCAACAATGATTTCAGGTGATAATCATACATGGGATGACATTTTCCCTTTCGTCTTCCATAGTACCTCAATTTGGCTTTCCGCTTAATAATTCAGCTTCCAGTTCTCCCATGGTAGTGTGGCAAAAACAAATAGTGATACTTTCTGTAGCCATGACGAATTCACTAGAGCATTTGCATCAATTTCTAGTTTAAAATCTGTAAATGGGTCCATTGATGATGACGTTAGCTTGCTGGCAGATGATGGTGTGTGCATTCTTCCTCCTCTTCCTGTAGAAAAGTATCACTTCTTGAGACCATGATTCCTCCTTTCGTACCATGGTTTCCTTCCTTCTAAGCAGATCTCTCATGTTTGCAGCATAAATAGGCTAGATCACTCTCACCAAACTGGCTGTCTTGGTTCTAAGCATAGAAACACACCTCTCAACTACACAAGTAGGCCTTAAACATAGTTGCGTTATAAGACTTGTACATATGACAAGACCATTAATGCACCTTACCTGACCTATCCATGATCTAGATAGTTAGAGATAAACTCTCCATAATAATTGAAATTTAGTCCGCACTTCAATGTAGTAATTAAAATACTTTTTTGTTGAGATTTCATTACTAACCATAATCCAACTTTATTGCTTCAAAGTGAGAAAATTCCGACCAACCGTAATCCGACTATTTCTCCTGTGGTAGTCAAAAATTGGACTATATGAGATCCGAGTGACAATACCCTAAATCCCAAATGTGGACATGGCATCCATTGACATGTTGATAAACCACCTAATATCAGCTTCAACCAATCAGCCTCGAGAAGACATGTCACCATGAAGAAAAATGCAGATAAGTAATCCTCTTTGCCTTGGTGATCATTACTAATACTGATCTGAATATCAAAATTAAACATTACTTGTACCCGATTGGTAGCTAACCAATCCATGCCAGGAGGTTTGCCTTGAAATTTCTTCCAATGAAATCCATTAATAGGTTTTTTCCATTTTTTTACCAAAGACATCTACTACTAGAAAAGTCCCTTGTCCCAAATCTTGCACAATGTGATATGGACCCTTATATCTCAAAGTAAGCTTTTTTGGATGTGGGCCTAACTTGGAATTGTATACCATAACCCCATCTCCAACTTGAAATACTTTAAATTTAACATTCATGTTCACCCAATCTTGTCTCCATCTTTGGATAATTTCAGTTATATATGCACCAACTAAACGGTCTTCCTCCAATTGTAGAAGATACTTTCTTCTATGCTTGACCAATATTTTTGGAGACACCTTTTCTGCTATAACAAGCAAACTTGGGACCAAAAACTCTATTGGGATGACAACTTCTAACCCATACACTAACCTAAAAGGTGTCATTCCCCTTGTTACCTTAAAGGTAGTTCTGAATGACCATAATGCCGAATCTAGAAGCAAATCCCAATTTTTTTTATTATCGTCAAATAATTTTTTGAGAATCCTATGGATTTTTTCTGCAAAATCAGATGTGTCTTTGTTAACTCTGAAATAACTTCATTAACAAATGAGATCCTCTGTTACTCACCAATTCCACTGGACATCCGAATCCGTTCATGATATTTTGGTAGAGAAACTTTGTTACACTAGCCGCCTTATTATCTCTAAGGGAAATTGCTTCTACCCACTTTGTACAATATCAATTGCTAGTAAAATATACCGATTCCCACGTTGAGTAATTAACTTAATTGGACTAACAAAATCCATCCCCCATTTTTGAAATGGATCTAATGGTAAAACTGGGTGATCAGCCATTCTATCTGAATTATTTTGTTGAACTATTTTTTGACAAATGACACATCTTTTGGCAAAATCATGAGCATCATTTAGTACTATAGGCCACCATAATCTACCCTCTAAAATCTTCTTACTTGTAATGTCTAGTGATAAATTTCCTCCTCTTGCTCTTGAATGAGCTTCCTACAAAACAGTTGGTTTATCAAAATCTTGCACACATCGTCCAATCACTTGATCCACACCTTTTTTATATAATGCACTTGCTATCACCAAACTTGTCAAGCAAATTTCTTTCTCTGATCAGGTGTAAAATTTTGAGGCAATACTCCATCTCTTAGGAATGCAAACAACTCATCATACCAAGAATCAGAGTCAATAATCTGAGTATTAAACAATTTTGCATCTGGTAACGCATCAGCCACTCCAACTGGTGCTTCTCCAGATTCTAATCTACTAAAATAATTAGGCATAGCATGCTCTCTTCCTAGATTATGGACAATCACAAAAATCAAATTCTTGAAGTAAAAGCATCCACCTTGCCAATCGTCGTGTTAACTGAGGCTTCTTAATAAGATATACCAAAGCTTGGTGATCTACATCAAAAACCACTTTATTACGCAACAAATAATGCATGAACTTGTTCAAAGCATATACCATAGCCAATGCCTCTTGTTCACTAGCAGCATAATTCCTTTCAGCTGAAGACAATATTCTACTAGCATAGTAAATTGTTCTATACCATCCCTTCTCTTTTTGTTGCATCAACACTACTCCTACTACTACATCCAATGCATCTACAAATATGTGAAAAGGTAAAGACCAATCTGTAGGCTACAAGATCAGTGCTATTGAAACCATCTTCTTTAATAACTAGAAAGCCTTCTCTTGAGCTTTAGCCCATACAAAAGGAACATCTTTCTTCATTAAATGTGCCAAAGGTAATGAGATATTTTCCAAGTACCTCAAATATATAGCATGCCATTTAATCTAATCTACAAACCTCATTACTTCCTTTACATTAGTTGGATCTTTTGGTGTCTGAATAGCCTCAATTTTCTTGGTATCAATAGCCATTACATCACTTGAAATGACATGACCCAACAAGATACCACTCCTTACTACAATAACACTTTTAAACAGATTCAGCACCATTCTGAATTTTCTACATTCGTCAAAACAAGATCGCAACTGCAGCAAGTGTTCACTTCTCTGTTATAACTCCATCAAAATAGTGATCTTCTTAGAGCTTGTTCTCAGTGCCAAGTTGATCATTTGCCATGATTTAGAGCATGTTACATTTAGCCTACTGTCTATTAAACACCTACAAAATTTCATTAGCATTGCTTCTCGAGATTGTGAGATATTAACATATGTTTGCTCAGTGGTCTGTTAATTGTTGTAGCCCGTAAATGTCGGGATGATGCTATGATTTGCTAAACATCTTTCTTTGCATGTAGTCCATCATTTTTTATGAAATCACTCATGATTGATAGCTTAATAAGTTAAATGGAGTTCCCCATAAGGAATTAAACCAATTGTTGTTGGGCTCAAAGAAGTGTTCAAAAAAAATGATTAGGTGTAGGAACAAAAATAGTAATTTTTTGCTCTTTGATCAACTTCATACCTATTTGTTTTGATGCATTGATTTGTGGATCACCTTCCAAGCGACATATATGATTATTAGTGATTATTATCTAGCTAAAGAGGCCCACTACACTCTTCAGCCATCAATCTTAGTAGGTGTGAAGCAAGATCTAGCAACACCACTTCATCACTTTTGACTATCCACCATCTCCTCCAATAAACAATAGGGTCCTGATCCACATAGCTTCTTGTGTATCATATGCAGGTCCTTTGTATTCAACCTTTGTTGATGAAAGAGCAACTATGAATCTCTTCCTTGAGGATCATGAAATCAACATTGAGCCTGCAAAAGTAAGATAACCAGATGTCCTTCTACTATCATCTTTAGAGCCTTCCCAATCTGCATCAGAAAAGAGCTGAACATCTATATCAGATGTATATGGATAGTATAACCCTTCATTGATTATGCCCTTCAAGTACTTTAGAATTCTCTTGGCTTCTTCCATTCAAGGCTTCCTTGGAGTGTGCATGAATTGACTCAGCACACTAACTCCATAGCATATATCCACTCTAGTTAGAGTTGCATAATTTAAACTTCCAACTAGACTTTGATAACTAGTTACATTTTTTATTAGCTCACCTTCATGAGCACTTAGCTTCAAATTTACTTCCATGGGTGTACCTAGAACCTTTGTTTTTTCCATCTTGAACTTAGAGAGCATATCTCCATTATATTTTCTTTGAGTAAGGAACATACCTTTCTCTATATATACCACTTCCAATCCTAGGATGTATGTGAGTAAGCCAAGTGATCTTGAATTCTTCTTTCATTTGACTTTTGATCCATTAAATTCCATCTGCATCACTTCCTATAGTGATTTTATCATCCACATATATACAAAGGTATATGACTTGTGAGTGATTCTTCTTAATGAAGAGGTAAGAATTTGTCTTGCTTACAATAAAACACCTATATCTTGCAAATAAGTAACAAGTCTATGATTCCAAGCTCTAGGTGCTTGCTTCAATCCATACAAAGCTTTCCTCAACCTACACACATGTTCAAGGTATGTTTGATCATCAAAGCCAAGAGGTCAAGCCATATACACCTCCTCTAAAATCCAACAATTTAGAAAAGCATTTTTAACATGCATTTGATTTATCTTACAATTCTTGGAAGATGCAACACTCATGAGTACTCTAATAGTAGACATTTTTGCAACATGTGAAAATTTTTTATATGAAGAACTCCTAAGAGAGAGGTATGAACTACCTCTAATCTCTTATTAGATGGGATCACACATGAGTGCTAGGTGGCACTCATGTGTATAACCATTTGGGAGTATTCATGAGGAAGGAAGAGGGAATTAAGGAGGGGGTACACGGCTGGGCAAAGAGGCATCATCTTCGTGTTCTGGTTCTTCATCAATCTCTTGGACCTCGGATATCATGTCTCGTAGCTTTGAAAATAGGAGCAATCATGGAGTTATGATAACTGATATCAAAGCCAGGTGACAACAACAGATGGAGGATTGAGGAACACATGCGGCGCGATGTGAGTCATAGATGGATTGAAGACATAGCTACAGGACATCAAGAGAGAATGCCGCTAGCATGAAAACAACCATGGGCTCCTCTTTTTCTCATGCTCCTCTCTTGGATGGAGGAAGTATGAGTTCTTCCCTTATTATATAATCAAAGCTACTGCACCTGGACTTGTACATGGGATAAAAGGAGCACGTGATAGCCTTCATGAGTTCATCTCAGAGAAAGAAAACCTCTAAGAGGCATCAAGCTTAGAAATTTCGAGTTTTTATTTGATTTAGAAAGGGAATATGAGAAACAATTGGATATGGTAGTGGGGAAAAGATTATGCAAGTATGTACTATGGGCTGTGAATTTTGGGCATGGGTAATTAGCATAGCTTCAGAACCTTTTAGGTTCTCAGTTTAAGCCGTTCAAAGTCACCCTTTCATGAAGAGTTCTCTTCCACATTCTACTGTGGACATATCCAACTTCTCCAGACCATAGCTTGGTGATCCGATAATGGATTTGAGAAGTCTTTGTCACATTACACAGCTACAAATCCTAAGCTTCACTTAGCAATAAATCTTGATTGATTTGGAGAAGACTTGATCAACCAAAATCCCTTTGTAGTGCTTTAAAAGAAACTAGGTGGCCACTTTGAGGCCTAGTTTTTCATCATTTGGCATCTGAATTGAACTTTTTCACTTGAACTAGCTTCACATCTTTGAAGTACAGGTGCTCGACTACCTATTTTGGAATGGCAAGGACTGATGAAACTCAAATGTGCTTCAGCTTGACTTAGTTTTCTCATTTGGAGCTATTGCTATATGTTTTTGGCATTGTTCTTATTGGTTTTTGGTGACTAGAACCTCCTTGGGCCAACTGGACATTTCGAAGTTTCATTTGGGCCTAGCAAGGACCGAAGATCAGCACTTTCACACTTCAAAGATCGCTTGGATTTCACTTTTGAAGCTTCATTTTGTACTAGGGATGTGCTCTACTATCATATTTCTCTTCTTCTTCCATATTTAAAGTTTACTTTCATTCGTTTCACATACTCTAGTTAGTAAAAGAGGAGGAGTGTAACATGGATTCCAAGGACAAATAAATAGTAGGACACACTTGAGCATCTAAAGAACAACTAAAGGACCCTGACCATAGGATGGAAGAGGTAGAAGTTGAGCAAGAAATTGAGAGAAAACTAGAGGGAAAAGATCCTCAACAAGAAGAGTATACTTATGAGGAACTTCTCGATGCATCTGTTACTCAGGAACAACTTTCACACTTAAAAGAACAGACCCTTAGTTTAGAGAGAGACATAGCTAGCATGAGGTCTCTCATTGAGCAACTAAGGTCTCAAATGATCTCACTTGAGATGTATGTCTCTCTTTCCTAGCTAGGAAGGAAAGAGAAACTCCTACTCTTCCTGTAGAGATGACTAGGAAAGATTGTTCTTTTCGTAGTAAGTGTTGGAAGAGATCGATGGATACCTCAAGGAAGTGAGGTGGTACTACCAAATCTTGCTTTGTACCTGCCCTATTTCACTTCAGTGTTATGTATTAGGCCCCTCTTAGCTTGCAAATGACACCAAATAAGCACCTATGTACTTTGGAGTTGATGCTGCAAATAAATAGATCAAAATAGATAACTTTGAAACTAGCTAGTGATAAAAAACTTGCTATTTTGGTCTTGATACCTACTGCATGTTTTGCTCAATGTTCATAGTATAGTAGAAATTCATAAACATCCTTCAGAGAGTATCTAATTATCTTAGATAGCTAATGATTACAAGTGTAATCACTTAAAATGACGCACTATGTACTCAGCAATCAATTTAACAATCAATAGCTTACCCTCGATATTTTAGGGACTATGCAGAGAATGACCATAGAGCACTTCGACGTGGATTTCTCCATATTGGCTGAAAAAAATGCTTTCAAAATTTTTCAGCTTATAGTAGACTTTTCACTAGTTTCAAGAAGCTATAGAACATGAAAAATGATGGAGAGATCACTGTGACATGGTCATCACAATTACACTGTTATAAGTAGACATAGTAGAGAGATGAACAGAGATAATCAATGATGAAATGTATTATAGAATTATGTTGTACATGATCATTGGCATAGAGATTGTAAGACAATAGTTACGCAATATAACACAGGAGCAATAGCAGAGAAGATAACAGATATAGGAGAATCTCAACAATTTTCTACTAGCAGCAAGTACAAAGATGATGGCGTTGTCCACCCGTGCGCTCTCAAGGTAGAGCTTAAATGGTGATCTAGACTACTCTAGATAGGGAGATACAAGGTAGAGGTATGCTGGCTCAACTCAATGTCTTAGGTAGTGCAGAAGTCATATATATATAGGATCCTGGGTGGCCTGCCATGGACGGCTATACATGGGCGGTAGAGCGTGGGCGGCCACCGCCCGCGTAATTGCCATACACGGCTTAGACTGGTTGAACCGACCTAACAAATATAAATGATTTCTGACTCCGACAGGGAATATTCCATGGAATATTCCCTTTACCGTCGCGCCGGGGGCGCTGCCCCCGGACCCCCACCAGGGGGCCCGCTGGCCCCCTTGGACCCCCCAGCCGGGGCTGCTCACCGCTGCCCCGGACCCCACAATTGGGGACCCTGGTAACTCCCTTTCCTTATAATATCTTACATGGTCCAATATGACCTTCATCCAACATTCAAGTTGGGATTCCCATCAATTGGGTAATGCACACTTGGCTTCTCCTCATAAAGGGGGCCTTACAAAATGTGCATACAATCATGAGGGGTAGACATTGATCATACTCTAACACCCCCCCTCAATGTTTACCGATGATAAATCAAGTAGGTCTCGGTCCTATGCCCATCTGTTGAAGATGCTTGTTGAGCTGCTCTCTTCCAAGTGCTTTAGTGAATATGTCAGCACAATTTGCCTCTGTTGGGCAATATTCTAGCTCCACAATTTCATCTTCAATTAGCTCACGAATGTAATGGTACTGTACTTCTATGTGCTTGGTGCGAGCATGAAATACTGGGTTCTTTGCAATAGCCATACAACTTTGATTATCACACTTGAGTACAATTGGCATATTTGATGGAAAGCCTATATCTGCAAGAATTCTCCTTAACCAGACTGCCTCACAAGAAGCAAAACAAGCTGCTTTGTACTCTGCTTCAGTGGAGGAGAGTGCGAGAGTTGGTTGCTTCCTACTTACCCAAGAAAATATTCCTGAACCAAGTGAGAAACAATATCCAGAAACTGATTTTCTAGAATCACAATCTCCAGCCCAATCTGAATCACAATATCCTTGGAGTGTATCACCTGTGGTATACAAAATACCAAAATCCAAGGTTCCTGCAATGTACCTTAGAATTCGCATTCCAGCATTCCAGTGACTCTCCTTAGGTTTGTTGGAAAACCTGCTTAACACTCCAACAGCATAGCAAATGTCTGGTCTAGTGTTGCACAGAAAAATAAGACTTCCAACGAGCTTCCTATACTTCTTAGCATCTACATCAGGCATGTTATCATCCATAGATAGCTTATGATTTACCTCCATAGGTGTGCTAGTTGGTTTGCAGTCCATCATTCCAAATGCCTTGAGAATTTCTTTGGAATATTTTTGTTGTGAGATGAAAATGCCATCCTTCCTTTGCCATACTTCAATTCCCAGACAAAAATGGAGTAGACCTAAGTCTGTCATTTCAAACTCAGTGCCCAAGCTGATCCGAGTTTGATTGATGAGTTCCTGATGATCTCCTGTAATGATCAAATCATCTACATATACAATGACAACAACTAGCTTGCTATCCCTTTTCGTTACATACAAGTTAGCATCAGAAGTACTTCTTTCAAAACCCATAATTTTGAAAAAATGATCAATTCGTTGGTACCAAGCCCGTGGAGCTTGCTTAAGTCCATACAAAGCTTTCCTCAACCTGCAAACTTTATTTTCTGAATTGGGCACCTCAAAACCTGGTGGTTGAGATACATATACCTCCTCCTTGAGGTGACCATTCAAAAATGCAGATTTGACATCCATCTGGAAAATAGGCCAAGACTTTTGTGCAGCTACTGCAAGTACCGTCCGAATAGTTGTCATGCGTGCTGTTGGTGCAAAAGTTTCTTGAACATCAAATCCTTCAATCTGTGAAAAACCCTGTGCAACTAATCGTGCCTTATACTTTTCTAATGTTCCATCAGCTTTATACTTAGCTTTCCAAATCCATTTAGTACCTATTACCTTCTTCTTTGGCGGCAAGTCGACTAGATCCCATGTATCATTTTTGAGTATACTATCATACTCAGACTGCATTGCCGCTCTCCAATCTGGATCATCAATGGCTTCTTCAATGGTGGTAGGTTCCTTTATCGAACCCATGATATCTGCCATTAGAGCCATGTTAACAATGTGTTCTGAGGCTCTTCTTTGCTCCTCTATTCTCTTTGATCTTCGTAATCCATCTGATGATGATTCTGGTGCATCTACATGTGGATTGTGATCATCAAAGAGCTGTTGTGCCCACTTCGGTAGTGGCTTACGCTGTGCAGCTACAATTGGTTGGCTTTTTATTGAGGAAATTTCTCCATCAGATGTTTCCTCCTCCTCAACTTTAACCTGTCTTTTGATAGGCACAAGGTGAGATATTTCTCCGTTTGATGAGATAGTAGATTTACCTTTATCTTCTACTAAGTGTGGTCGTTCATCAAACACCACATCTCGGCTGACAAAAATCTTCCTTGCCTCAGGATCCCATAACCTGTATGCTTTAGACTCTTCACTATATCCTAGGAAGACACACTTTTTGCTTTTTGAATCCAACTTTGATCTTGTTGAATCAGGAATATGTGCATAACAGAAACAACCAAAAATTCTGAAATGCAAAACTAAAGGCTTTTTACCAGAATATGCTTCTTGAGGAGTCATCCCCTTCAGAGCTTTTGTGTAGCTTCGATTGAGGATGTAGACTGCTGTATTGACTGCTTCTGCCCAGAATGAATCAGGCATGTCTTGAGCCTTTAACATACAACGAGCCATTTCAACTACTGTCCTGTTCCTGCGCTCAACAACGCCATTTTGTTGAGGTGTATGAGCTGTGGTAAGTTGCCTTTTCACACCATGCTCCTTACAGTAATTGTTGAATTCTGTTGACAAGAATTCACCTCCTCTATCTGTTCTAAATTTCTTCAGTTTCCTTCCTGATTCACTTTCTACATACTTATGCCACGCTTTAAATTTTTCAAAAGCATCAGCCTTCTCTCGAATGAAATAAACCCACATCTTTCTACTATAATCGTCGACTAACAGCAAGAAGTAGAAAGATCCTCCTAAAGCAGGTGTAGACATTTTACCGCAGAGATCAGCATGTACCAACTCTAGAGGAGCTTGAGATCGATTGCTGGTCTCTCTTGGAAATGCCTTTCGTTGTTGCTTGCCCATCATACAAGCTTCACAAGGTTCCTGCAACTCTGAAAATGCAGGCAAATGAGCAACCATCCCTGTTCGTTGCATCTCCTTCAAAACTGCAAATCCGAGATGCCCAAATCGTTGGTGCCATAACCTGCTTACATCTTTATCTTCTGTAGCAGTTAAAGCACTTAACTCATACAAGTTATCCCGTCGTGTGCCTTTACCTACAACATTACCTGATGAATCCATGATTTCCGCACCACTCTTATTGAAGTGAACTTCGAGTCCACGATCTGTTATTGCAGAAACTGACAACAAATTTCTTTTGAGTGTAGGTACATAGAGAACATCGGATAACTTTTTCTCAACACCTGGAGAAGTGATAAAAGAGATGGTTCCAGTTCCTTCAGCTGGACACTTGGAGTCGTTTCCCACCACTACATTGATGGATTCCCGTAGAGGCACTAGGGAACTATACCAATCCTTTTTACTAGTCATATGGCGAGAAGCTCCACTATCTAAAATCCATGGCTCATCAACACGAGCTTGAGCAGATGAACATACCTCTTCAATAGCTACCCAAAGTTCCAGCTCTGTGTTGTTTGCAGACTCTTTGTTCTTCCATGATGATTTTACAGTCCCATTCCGTTCATCAGCTTGCTTCTTTCTGCAATCCTTGATGGCATGGCCTTTCTTTTCACAATAGAAGCAACTTCCTGTGAACTTTTTCTTCTTTGGCTTCTTCTTTGATCCCTCTGAAGAGCCTTTACCTTTTGCATTTGCTGAGAATGCAGCATCAGTTGTACTTTGCCGATTCTTCAGCCGCATCTCTTCTTCTAAAAGCATGGCACAAAACTCTTCAAATGTAAGAGGAGTTGGCCTTACCTGAGTGTTAAGGGCTGTTACTAATCCATCATACTTTGCTGGAAGAACACGTACAGATCTTCGAGCTAGCTCTTCTGGTGTTATAACAACACCAACTGCAGCCAATTGATCTTGAAGATGCTTTATCCGTTTGATAAAATCTTCAGCCTTTTCAGAATCAGAATGCTTTTCATTTGCCAACTGATTTTCTAAATTCTGTATCCTAGTGTGGTTCTTGGTCTCATATTGTCGAGCCAATATGCCCCAAGCCTCATGTGCTTTAGTAGTATGTTGAACTAAAGTAAGCACAGAATCACTTACACTAGTGACAATCGCACATAATGCATCAGCATTCCGCCTCTTCCAAGCTCGTAGAAGATCTGGATCTGGCTGAATCATCAATCTTGAATTTGCTGGATCTTCAACTGGTATAGGCTCTGGATCCAATCCCATCGGTCCCATGACAGTGTCAAGTAATTCATAGGAGTCCAAAATTGCAGAAATTTTGAACTTCCAGAGTGTATAGTTGGTTCCATCCAGCTTCCCTTCAGTGAATGCAGGTGGACGAATTCGAATAGGTGCAGCATTAACATTAGGTGAAGCACCAAGACTAGTGTTCGACGATGAAGCCATCATGTAATCACTCGAATAATCTACTGATATTCTAGTCTGCTAGTAGGCTAAAATAATGATACTTCTCAAGCTATTCGAACCTTATAGCTCTGATACCATGTAAGACAATAGTTACGCAATATAACACAGGAGCAATAGCAGAGAAGATAACAGATATAGGAGAATCTCAACAATTTTCTACTAGCAGCAAGTACAAAGATGATGGCGTTGTCCACCCGTGCGCTCTCAAGGTAGAGCTTAAATGGTGATCTAGACTACTCTAGATAGGGAGATACAAGGTAGAGGTATGCTGGCTCAACTCAATGTCTTAGGTAGTGCAGAAGTCATATATATATAGGATCCTGGGTGGCCTGCCATGGACGGCTATACATGGGCGGTAGAGCGTGGGCGGCCACCGCCCGCGTAATTGCCATACACGGCTTAGACTGGTTGAACCGACCTAACAAATATAAATGATTTCTGACTCCGACAGGGAATATTCCATGGAATATTCCCTTTACCGTCGCGCCGGGGGCGCTGCCCCCGGACCCCCACCAGGGGGCCCGCTGGCCCCCTTGGACCCCCCAGCCGGGGCTGCTCACCGCTGCCCCGGACCCCACAATTGGGGACCCTGGTAACTCCCTTTCCTTATAATATCTTACATGGTCCAATATGACCTTCATCCAACATTCAAGTTGGGATTCCCATCAATTGGGTAATGCACACTTGGCTTCTCCTCATAAAGGGGGCCTTACAAAATGTGCATACAATCATGAGGGGTAGACATTGATCATACTCTAACAGAGATGATGCCCAATGATAGTGAGAAGTGTAGGCTATGGTGTAAGCCACTCAACCTCTACAATTGATCAACAAATAAGCTCAAAAAGGGGCCACACAGGCTGCACGATTACAAGGCTCTTACATAATGACTTTCTTCAAGTTTGAATTTGAAAATCAACTATATCTCCACAAAAAATACTCCTCTAAGTTAGAGTGGTTCTACAAAATGAAATTTGTAGCTTTTAGTTCTCCAAACCCCACGAAATAAATCAAATTACAATATTCTTTCAAGAATTTATCTTTTACAAGAGGTAAATGATCTAACTTTACAGGTAATGGTTCATGTGACTCATCACATGCTTGTACCTATCTTCTTCAATGTTTAGCTTAATGTAGAGTCTTGGATTACTTGCACCAAAAGCTCCCCCTCAAGCCAAACATCTTGTCTTGTACTTCTTTAAGAGTCTTCTTGAATGTCCTGCAATCCAATCATGGTCTTGAACCTGCAAAGTTTAGTACCATCAAGTGCTTTGGTCAATAAATCTGCACATTGCATATTTGTAGACACATATGCAAGTTGAATCTCCTTGCTCAATAACTTCTCTCTAACATAGTGATAGTGTACTTCTATATGCTAAGTTCTTGCATGAAAGATAGGATTTGCTACAAGATGCAAGGAACTTGTTTTGACACCAAAGATCATAGGTGAGTGAGTGTGAAGTCCAAAATTTGAATATAGCAATCTAATCCAAATTGCTTCTTAAGTAGCATTGGCTAATACCCTATATTCAGCCTCTATTGAAGATAGAGCAATAGTTGGTTGCTTCTTGGAAGAGCATGAAATGGGCTTATCACCTGCAAAACACAAATATCTAGAGGTACTCCTCCTGCCATCCTTACATCCTGCCTAATCTACATCTGAGTATAGTTTGATGTCCAAATATGATGTGTATGGAAAGTGTAAACCTTGATTTTGAGTACCCTTGAGGTACTTCAAAATCCTTTTAGTAGCTTCCAAGTGGGGTGCTCTAGGTTTATGCATGAACTGACTTAAAACACTTACTCCATAAGCTATTTCAATCCTTGTCAAGGTTGCATAGTTTAGACTTCCAATTTGATATCGTGCAATGTCTTCAAGAAAATCACCTTCATGAGCACTTAATTTATGATTTACCTTCATAGGGGTGCTAGCTATCGTGGCATTCTCCAAGTGGAACCTCTTCAACATGTCCCGCACATACTTCCTTTGTATAATGTAAATTCCTGAATTTGTGTAGACCAATTCAAGTCCAAGAAAATACTTCAGAAGCCCTAAGTCACTAATTTTGAACTCCTGCATCATCAAGGTCTTGATTTTTTTGAGGCCATTCACATCACTACTTGTAAGTATGATGTCATCAACATACACACATAAATATATCAATTCTGAGTTGCTTATCTTGACAAATAGATAAGTATCTTGCTTGCTCATTGTGAATCCTTGATCTTGAGATAGGTAGTTAACCTATGATTCCATGCCCTAGGTGCACACATAATTTACCTTGCTTGGGTCTTCATAGCCACAAGGTTGAGCCATGTAAACCTCCTCTAAAATCCAACCATTAAGAAAAACATTTTTCACATCCAATTGATACATATTCCAATTCCTAGATGTAGCCACACTTACCAATACTTCGATGGTTGGAATTTTGGCCACATTTGAAAATTTCTCTTCATAATCTTATCTTTGGGTTTGTGCAAAACCCTTAGCCACAAGTCTAGCTTTATACCTGTTTATGGATCCATCTGAGTTGCTTTTGATTTTCTAAATCCACCTAGAGCCAATTACCTTCATTGATGCCTTCTTGGGTACTAGCTCCTAAATATCATTCTCTTTGAGTGCTTCTATTTCTTCATCGATAGCTTTTTTCCATTCTCCCTTGGTCTTTGCTTCTTCATATGAAGAAGGCTCTTCAAATGACAAATCTTTAGCAAGGTAAATGGAATGCTTAGTAACTAATGAAGTATCATACCCATATCTGATTGGCTTCTTGCTCTTCCTTTGTGATCTCCTTAGAGCTTGGTTGGATGATTCAGGTAAGTCTTCCAACCTCTTCATTTTGGCTTTGCCCTTTGACTTCCATGCTTTGAATTCTTTTAAGTTGATGGTGTCTTCATCATCTAATTTGATGTCTTCAATTTGGCTTGGCTCTTACTTGGTGAGGCTTGGAAATTCCTCTTCCAAGTCATATGGAAACTTGACCTTCCTGCATTCACTTTCAAACCAAGAATCATTCTCATCAAACTCAACATCTCTACTAACCATAAATCCTTTGTTGGATGGATTATAAAACCTATATCCTTTCTAATTTAAATCATACCCTATGAAGGTGCACTTTTCTACTTTAGGGTCTAGCTTACCTCTTATTTGAGATGGAACATGCACATAAGAGACACATGCAAATATTCTACAATGATCAAGTGATGGCCTTCTATCATGCCATCTTCATATGGGGTCATCCCTGTTAGTATATGATCAATGTCTACCCCTCATGATTGTATGCACATTTTGTAAGGCCCCCTTTATGAGGAGAAGCCAAGCGTGCACTACCCAATTGATGGGAATCCCAACTTGCATGTTGGATGAAGGTCATATTGGACCATGTAAGGTATTATAAGGAAAGGGAGTTACCAGGGTCCCCAATTGTGGGGTCCGGGGCAGCGGTGAGCAGCCTCGGCTGGGGGGTCCAAGGGGGCCAGCGGGCCCCCTGGCTGGATGGGTCCCAAGGGGCCAGCGAGCCCCCTGGTGGGGGTCCGGGGGCAGCACCCCCGGTGCGATGGTAAAGGGAATATTCTCCGTCGGAGTCAGAAATCAGTTATATTTGTTAGGTCGGTTCAACCAATCTAAGCCATGTATGGCAATTACGCGGGCGGTGGCTGCCCACGCTCTACCGCCCATGTATAGCCGTCCATGGCAGGCCACCCATGATCCTATATATACATGACTTCTACACTACCTGAGACACTGAGTTGAGCCAGCATACCTCTACCTTGTATCTCCCGTTCTAGAGTTGTCTAGATCACCATTTAAGCTCTACCTTGAGAGCGCACGGGTGGACAACGCCATCATCTTTGTACTTGGTGCTAGTAGAAAATTATTGAGATTCTCCTATATATGTTATCTTCTCTGCTATTGCTCCTGTGTTATATTGCGTAACTTTTGTTTTACATGGTATCAGAGCCGTAAGGTTCGAATAGCTTGAGAAGTATCACTATTTTAGCCTACTAGCATACTAGAATATCAATAGATTATTCGAGTGATTACATGATGGCTTCATCATCGAACACTAGTCTTGGCTGCTTCAGCTAATGTTAATGCTGCATCTATTCGAATTCGTCCACCTGCATTCATTGAAGGGAAGCTGGATGGATCCAACTATACACTCTGGAAGTTCAAAATTTCTGCAATTTTGGACTCCTATGAATTACTTGACACTGTCATGGGACCGATGGCATTGGATCCAGAGCCTATACCAGTTGAAGATCCATCTAATTCAAGATTGATGATTCAGCCAGATCCAGATCTTCTACGAGCTTGGAAGAGGCGGAATGCTGATGCATTATGTGCAATTGTCACTAGTGTAAGTGATTCTGTGCTTACTTTAGTTCAACATACTACTAAAGCACATGAGGCTTGGGGCATATTGGCTCGACAATATAAGACCAAGAACCACACTAGGATATAGAATTTAGAAAATCAATTGGCAAATGAAAAGCATTCTGATTCTGAAAAGGCTGAAGATTTTATCAAATGGATAAAACATCTTCAAGACCAATTGGCTGCAGTTGGTGTTGTTATAACACCAGAAGAGCTGGCTCGAAGATGTGTACGTGTTCTTCTGGAAAAGTATGATGGATTAGTAACAGCCCTTAACACTCAAGTAAGACCAACTCCCCTCACATTTGAAGAGTTTTGTGCTATGCTTTTAGAAGAAGAGATGCGGTTGAGGAATCGGCAAAGCACAAGTGATGTTGCATTTTCAGCAAATGCAAAAGGTAAAGGCTCTTCTGATGTATCAAAGAAGAAGCCAAAGAAGAAAAAGTTTACAGGAAGTTGCTTCTATTGTGAAAAAAAAAGGTCATGCCATCAAGGATTGTAGGAAGAAGCAAGCTGATGAACGGAATGGGACTGTAAAATCATCATGGAAGAACAAAGAGTCTGCAAACAACACAGAGTTGGAACTTTGGGTAGCTATTGAAGAGGTATGTTCATCTGCTCAAGCTCATGCTGATGAACCATGGATTTTAGATAGTGGAGCTTCTCGCCATATGACCAGTAAAAAGGATTGGTATAGTTCCCTAGTGCCTCTGCGGGAATCCATCAATGTAGTGGTGGGAAATGACTCCAAGTGTCCAGCCGAAGGAACTGGAACCATCTCTTTTATCACTTCTCCAGGTGTTGAGAAAAAGTTATCCGATGTTCTCTATGTACCTACACTCAAAAGAAATTTGTTGTCAGTTTCTGCAATAACAGATCGTGGACTTGAAGTTCACTTCAATAAGAGTGGTGCAGAAATCATGGATTCATCAGGTAATGTTGTAGGTAAAGGGATACGACGGGATAACTTGTATGAGTTAAGTGCTTTAATTGCTACAGAAGATAAAGATGTAAGCAGGTTATGGCACCAACGATTTGGGCATCTCGGATTTGCAGTTTTGAAGGAGATGCAAAGAACAGCGATGGTTGCTCATTTGCCTGCATTTTCAGAGTTGCAGGAACCTTGTGAAGCTTGTATGATGGGCAAGCAACAACGAAAGGCATTTCCAAGAGAGACCAGCAATCGATCTCAAGCTCCTCTAGAGTTGGTACATGCTGATCTCTGCGGTAAAATGTCTACACCTGCTTTAGGAGGATCTTTCTACTTTTTGCTGTTAGTCGACGACTATAGTAGAAAGATGTGGGTTTATTTCATTCGAGAGAAGGCTGATGCTTTTGAAAAATTTAAAACGTGGCATAAGTATGTAGAAAATGAATCAGGAAGGAAACTGAAGAAATTTAGAACAGATAGAGAAGGTGAATTCTTGTCAACAGAATTCAACAATTACTGTAAGGAGCATGGTGTGAAAAGGCAACTTACCACAGCTCATACACCTCAACAAAATGGCATTGTTGAGCGCAGGAACAAGACAGTAGTTGAAATGGCTCGTTGTATGTTGAAGGCTCAAGACATGCCTGATTCATTCTGGGCAGAAGCAGTCAATACAACAGTCTACATCCTCAATCGAAGCTACAAAAAAGCACTGAAGGGGATGACTCCTCAAGAAGCATATTCTGGTAAAAAGCCTTCAGTTTTGCATTTCAGAAATTTTGGTTGTTTTGTTATGCACATATTCCTGATTCAACAAGATCAAAGTTGGATTCAAAAAGCAAAAGTGTGTCTTCCTAGGATATAGTGAAGAGTCTAAAGCATACAGGTTGTGGGATCCTGAGGCAAGGAAGATTTTTGTCAGCCGAGATGTGGTGTTTGATGAACGACCATACTTAGTAGAAGATAAAGGTAAATCTCTATCTCATCAAATGGAGAAATATCTCACCTTGTTCCTATCAAAAGACAGGTTAAAGTTGAGGAAGAGGAAACATCTGATGGAGAAATTTCCTCAATAAAAAGCCAACTAGTTGTAGCTGCACAGCGTAAGCCACTACCGAAGTGGGCACAACAGCTCTTTGATGATCACAATCCACATATAGATGTACCAGAATCATCATCGGATGGATTACGAAGATCAAAGAGAATAGAGGAGCAAAGAAGAGCCTCAGAACACATTGTTAACATGGCTCTAATGGCAGATATCATGGGTTCGATAAAGGAACCTACCACCATTGAAGAAGCCATTGATGATCCAGGTTGGAGAGCAGCAATGCAGTCTGAGTATGATAGTATACTCAAAAATGATACATGGGATCTAGTCGACTTGCCGCCAAAGAAGAAGGTAATAGGTACTAAATGGATTTGGAAAGCTAAGTATAAAGCTGATGGAACATTAGAAAAGTATAAGGCACGATTAGTTGCACAGGGTTTTTCACAGATTGAAGGATTTGATGTTCAAGAAACTTTTTCACCAACAGCACACATGACAACTATTCGGACGGTACTTGCAGTAGCTGCACAAAAGTCCTGGCCTATTTTCCAGATGGATGTCAAATCTGCATTTTTGAATGGTCACCTCAAGGAGGAGGTATATGTATCTCAACCACCAGGTTTTGAGGTGCCCAATTTAGAAGATAAAGTTTGTAGGTTGAAGAAAGCTTTGTATGGACTTAAACAAGCTCCACGGGCTTGGTACCAACGGATAGATAATTTTTTCAAAAACATGGGTTTTGAAAGAAGTACTTCTGATGCTAACTTGTATGTAACAAAAAGGGATAGCAAGCTAGTTGTCGTCATTGTATATGTAGATGATTTGATCATTACAGGAGATCATCAGGAACTCATCAATCAAACTCGGATCAGCTTGGGAACTGAGTTTGAAATGACAGACTTAGGTCTACTCCATTTTTGTCTGGGAATTGAAGTATGGCAAAGGAAGGATGGCATTTTCATCTCACAACAAAAATATTCCAAAGAAATTCTCAAGGCATTTGGAATGATGGAGTGCAAACCAACTAGCACACCTATGGAGGTAAATCATAAGCTATCTATGGATGATAACATGCCTGAAGTAGATGCTAAGAAGTATAGGAAGCTCGTTGGAAGTCTTATTTTTCTGTGCAACACTAGACCAGACATTTGCTATGTTGTTGGAGTGTTAAGCAGGTTTTCCAACAAACCTAAGGAGAGTCACTGGAATGCTGGAATGCGAATCCTAAGGTACATTGCAGGAACCTTGGATTTTGGTATTTTGTATACCACAGGTGATACACTCCAAGGATATTGTGATTCAGATTGGGCTGGAGATTGTGATTCTAGAAAATCAGTTTCTGGATGTTGTTTCTCACTTGGTTCAGGAATATTTTCTTGGGTAAGTAGGAAGCAACCAACTCTCGCACTCTCCTCCACTAAAGCAGAGTACAAAGCAGCTTGTTTTGCTTCTTGTGAGGTAGTCTGGTTAAGGAGAATTCTTGCAGATCTAGGCTTTCAATCAAATATGCCAACTGTACTCAAGTGTGATAATCAAAGTTGTACGACTATTGCAAAGAACCCAATATTTCATGCTCGCACCAAGCACATAGAAGTACAATACCATTACATTCGTGAGTTAATTGAAGATGAAATTGTGGAGCTAGAATATTACCCAACAGAGGCAAATTGTGCTGACATATTCACTAAAGCACTTGGAAGAGAGCAACTCAACAGGCATCTTCAACAGATGGGTATAGGACCGAGACCTACTTGATTTATCATCGGTAAACATTGAGGGGGGGTGTTAGTATATGATCAATGTCTACCCCTCATGATTGTATGCACATTTTGTAAGGCCCCCTTTATGAGGAGAAGCCAAGCGTGCATTACCCAATTGATGGGAATCCCAACTTGCATGTTGGATGAAGGTCATATTGGACCATGTAAGGTATTATAAGGAAAGGGAGTTACCAGGGTCCCCAATTGTGGGGTCCGGGGCAGCGGTGAGCAGCCTCGGCTGGGGGGTCCAAGGGGGCCAGTGGGCCCCCTGGCTGGGGGGTCCCAGGGGGCAAACGGGTCCCCTGGTGGGGGTCCGGGGGCAGCGCCCCCGGCGCGACGGTAAAGAGAATATTCCATGGAATATTCCCCATCGGAGTCAGAAATCATTTATATTTGTTAGGTCGGTTCAACTAGTCTAAGCCATGTATGGCAATTACGCGGGCGGTGGCCGCCCACGCTCTACCGCCCATGTATAGCCGTCCATGGCAGGCCACCCATGATCCTATATATACATGACTTCTGCACTACCTGAGACACTGAGTTGAGCCAGCATACCTCTACCTTGTATCTCCCGTTCTAGAGTTGTCTAGATCACCATTTAAGCTCTACCTTGAGAGCGCACGGGTGGACAACACCATCATCTTTGTACTTGGTGCTAGTAGAAAATTATTGAGATTCTCCTATATCTGTTATCTTCTCTGCTATTGCTCATGTGTTATATTGCATAACTTTTGTTTTACAATCCCATCAAGTGATTTGGATGGAAACCTATTAATAAGATAAGTGGTAGTAGAAACACTCTCTACCCACAAATAATTAGGCAATTTCTTTTCATTAAGATTGATCTAGCTATTTCCACAATCAACCTATTTCTCCTCTCTGCTACACCATTTTGCTTAGGGGTGTACCTTGTTGTAATCTCCCTTTTAATACCTCTGTCCTGCAAGAATGCATCAAATTCATTAGAGAAGTACTCACCTCCTCCATCTGACCTTAATCTCTTTAGACTTCTTCCTGTTTGATTTTCCACAAGTGCAAGATACTTCTTAAAGCAACTAAACACTTCATCTTTATGCTTCATAAAGTACAAGATGGTCCACCTATTAAAATCATCAATGAATGACACATAATACCTTGAGCCTAAAATTGAAGGGTCCTTGCTTGGTCCCCACACATCTGTGTGGACATGTTCCAAATAATCCTCATGCATATAGCCTTTCTTTGTAAAGGGTAACCTGTGTGATTTACCAACCTGACAAGCACCACATCTATAGATCATGTGTTGCTTGGATACATTAGGTATCCCAAGCACACATTGATCTCTACATATTTTCTTCAAGGTTCTCTCACAAATATGCCCTAATCTTTTATGCCAAATCTCAAGCTCACACAATGTTTGATCCTTGTAATTATAAAGTGCAATGTTTCTAGTGTCCTCAAGTTCAAATGTAAATAGTCTACCTGTTTTTTCACCCTTGGCAATTCTCTTGAATCCATGTTGGGGGTCCTCCACAAAAGCTCCATATTTGTTGAGTCTAACCTGCAAACCTTTTTCCACTATCTATCCAACACTCATATGATTATTGGTGATTGGAGGTACATAAAGAACCGTGCTCAACAGATTTCTATTCCCATTAGAAGTTTTGACATTTCCTACCTTAACCACTTAATGCTTTGTGTCATCACATTTTTGTACTTGGTGCTTGGCCTTGGGTCCCTCAAGATAAGAAAGAAGAGCTACATTGCTTGCTACATGGTTTGAACAACCTGACTCAATATAGAAGAGGTACTCATCATTAATACCTTGTTTTGTATGCTCCTTGATAATTGTTGTTGTAGTTGTTGTTGTCGCCTTGATTATGGTTGAACCTTCCTCTTGATTGTAAGTATCCACCTCTTTGATATCCTCTTCCTCTCTAATTCTTGAAGTTCTTATGGCACTCATCTATAGTGTGATTCGATAGTCCACATATGCTGCATGGGGAAGAGTTGAAAAGTCTCCCCCTGCCTTGCTTACCTACTTTGCCCCTTCATCTTGAGTTCCTACCTCTCCCTACATAGTTAGCTTGAGAATTAGTACCTTTATCCTCTACTTTCTTGCTTTTCCCTTTCTCTTCAGTTTTTCCTTTATCTATGTATACAGCAGAAGAGTTGTTACCACTTTATGGTTCTCCATTTTTTTTGAGCTTGGCTTCATGGGTGAAGAATTGTCCCATGAGTGTGGTAAGATCTGGAATCTGCATGTCCATGTATAAGTCCATAGGAGTTGTGAAGGCTTCCCACTTATCATCTGCCTTGATGCCATTGATTATTTGTCTCACTATTTGCTCCTCTTCAATCTCCTCTCCTATGCTTGGCAATTGACCAGCCACATCTTTGATTTTGGTCGCAAACGTTGAAACATTCTGCTTGGGTTGCTTCCTTTGAGTGGTAAACTCAATCGAGACTTGTTTTTTCTAGCTCTTGAATTGGAAGAAAAGTATGAGAACAATGTATCCCAAGTCTCTTGGGATGTTTTTACAATTCCTAATATGTGTAAGAAGGAAGTCAGAGATAGAGTTAAGTAAGTATGACCTTGCGAGAGCATCTTTGGCACACCATGAGTTGAGTCTTTCAAGCTCCTCTCTTGTAGGTTGACCTTTGCTTTTTAAAATGGGCATATCTTCATCTCCTGATATGTATCCATAGAGACTCCGTCCTTGTAAATATGTATTCATCCTCAAGGACCATGCTAGATAATTGTTCTTGTCCATGTTTTCAATAAAAGAAGGGAAACCATCTCCCATTTTACCTCAAATTGCTCTGATACCACTTTTGGAAGAGATGGGTGGATACCTCAAGGAAGTGAGGTGGTACTGCCAAATCTTGCTTTGTACTTGCCCTATTTCACTTCAGGGTTATGTAGTAGGCCCTCTTAGCTTGCAAATGACACCAAATAAGCACCTATGTACTTTGGAGTTGATGCTTCAAATAAATAGATCAAAATAGATAACTTTGCAACTAGCTAGTGACCAAAAACTTGCTATTTTAGTCTTGCTCTTGCTGGATGTTTTGCTCAGTGTTCAGAGTACAGTAGAAATTGATCAAACTCCTTTTGATAGTATCTAAGTGGCTTAGATAGCTAATGATTACAAGTGGAATCACTTAAAATGATCTATGTACTGAGCAATCAATTTAACAATCAATCGCTTACCCCCGATATTTTAGGGACTATGTAGAGAATGACTAGAGAGCCCTTTGAGGCAGATTTCTCCCATTTGGTTGAGTGAAATGCCTTCAAATTTCTACCCCTTATATAAGACTTTGAGCGGGTTTCAATAAGCTATAGATCATTAAAAATAATGGAGATATCACTGAGATATGGTCATCACAAGTACACTATTTTGAGTAGACATAGAAGAGAGATAAATAGAGATAATCAATGATGTAATGTATTATAGAACTATGGTGTACATGATCACTGGCATAGAGATGATGCCCAATGATAGTGAGAAGAGTAGGCTATTGTGTAAGCCACTCAACCTCTACAATTGGTCAAAAAATAAGCTAAAAAATAGGGCCACACAGGCCACGAGATTACAAGTCTCTTATATAATGACTTTCTTCAAGTTTGAATTTGAAATTCAAATAGATCTCCACCTAAACGTACTCCTCTAAGTTAGGAGTGGTTCTACCAAATGAGATTCGTAGCTTTTAGTTCTCCAAACTCGACAAAATAAATGGGATTACAATATTCTTTCAAGAATTTATCTTTTAGAGGTAAATGATCTAGCTTTGCAGGCAATGGTTCATGTAACTCATTACATGCTTGTACCTATCTTCTTCAATATTTAGCCAAATGTGAAGGCTTGGATTACTTGCACCAATAGCTCCCCCTCAAGCCAAACATCTTTGTTTGTACTTCTTTAAGAGTCTTCTTGAATGTCCTACAATCCAATCATAGTCTTGAACCTGCAAAATTTAGTAACATCAAGTGCTTTGGTCAATAAATCTGCACATTGCATATTTATAGACACATATGCAAGTTGAATCTCCTTGCTCAATAACTTCTCTCTAACATAGTGATAGTGCACTTCTATATGCTTAGTTCTTGCATGATAGATAGGATTTGCTGCAAGATGCAAGGAACTTGTATTGTCACCAAATACCATAGGTGAGTGAGTGTGAATTCCCAAATCTGAATATAGCAATCTAATCCAAATTGCTGCTTGAGTAGCATTGGCGAATCCCCTGTATTCAACCTCTATTGAAGATAGAGCAATAGTTGGTTGGTTCTTGGATGACCATGAAATGTGCTTATCACCTCCAAAACACAAATATCTAGAGGTACTCCTCCTGTCGTCCTTACATCCTTCCCAATCTCAATCTAAGTATAGCTTGATGTCCAAATCGGATGTGTATGGAAAGTATAAACCTTCATTTTGAGTACCATTAAGATAGTTCAAAATCCTTTTGGCAGCTTCCAAATGAGGTGCTCTAGGTTTATGCATAAATTGACTTAAAACACTTACTCCATAAGCTATATCAATCCTTGTCAAGGTTGCAAAGTTTAGACTTCCAACTATGCTTTGATATCTTGCAATGTCTTCAAGCAAATCAACTTCATGAGCACTTAATTTATGATTTACCTCCATAGGGGTTCTAGGTATCTTGACATTCTCCAAGTGGAACTTCTTCAATATGTCTTGCACATAATTCCTTGGAGTAATGTAAATTCCAGAATTTGTGTAGACCAATTCAAGTCCAAGAAAATACTTCAGAAGCCCTAGGTCACTCATTCTGAACTCCTGTATCATCAAGATCTTGATTTGTTTGATGTCATTGGCATCACTACCTGTAAGTATGACGTCATCAACATACAGACATAAATATATCAATTTTTAGTTTCTTCTCTTGATAAACAAAGAAGTATCTACCTTTCTCATTGTGAATCCTTGATCTTGAAGATAGGTAGTTAACCTATGATTCCATGCCCTAGGTGCCTGCTTCAAACCATAAAGAGATTTGTTCAACTTTCACAGATAATCTACCTTGCTTGAGTCTTCATAGCCAGGAGATTGAGCCATGTAAACCTCTAAAATCCAACCAATAAGAAACATCCAATTGATACATATTCCAATTCCTCGATGCAACCCCACTTACCAATACTCTGATGGTTGGCATTTTAGCCACAGGTGAAAATGTCTCTTCATAATCTACTCCTTGGGTTTGTGCAAAACCCTTAGCCACAATTCTAGCTTTATACATGTTTATGGATCCATCTCAGTTCCTTTTGATTGTGGAGAAATTTCACTCCAATACACTTCAATACATGCAGCGGAAGTTAGAGAACCTCTTCTAGAATCTGCCCTGTAATACACATGCTTACTAAAACCTATTTCAGTCACACCTCAGAGATCCAATGGCTCTAAGCGTTTTTCCACACACATTAGACTCTCTTAGCTCTCTAACAAGCTAAATAACACTCCATTTGGAGTTCATTTGACCAAGTAATCGACTGCATAAAGATAGACTACCTGTCATCTCAGGTTAAGCAAAACACTCAGATCCACAAGGAATGCTCCCAATAACTATTGGAGACTAATCTGATAGAGATATTTGAGATAAAGAGAGTATGAGACATAAGCTTTCCAACAAGATATCATATGCATTAATTGGATAAGAACATAGAGAGGTATGACCTTTACAAGGTGACTATATAGAGAAAAGGTATGCGGTTGGAATACCTATCTTCCTTGTAGCATCCAAATGAGGTACCTTCTGATCTCCATTGGTGAGACAATGACCAGCATATGCTTCTACACCATCTCCTTGTCCTCTCCACAAATTTACACGTTCAAATGAGCTCTTTATATAGAGCTATGGATATAGGAGTTTTCACCTAGTACCCTTGCATCTTCTCTCACCTCTTGACCTTTCCTTTCTTGTCCTTTGTCCTTCCATTGCCTTAGGTGGCTTTTGGTGCTCCATATCACTCGATATGGATAAGGTCATGACTTTTTTGAGTATTCCACCTCTCTTTTTATATTTTGGCTTTTACCTAAGCCATAAATTCATTTTCCCTTTTTAATTCAACACTCTACTCTAAGGTTAAGAGTGTAGGCTTTACATTTTTAGGGCTAGCTCCATTTTGAGCTTACAACAAATACATAAATGATGAAGAGGTAAATATTGAGAGGTGATTATGTGCCAAGCCTCACAATTGGAGCTTGCACATGTACCATAAATTTCAACACTCCCCCTCAAGCTACAATTGGGAGTTCATGCTACTCTCCAATTCTTCTCCTCTTCGCCTTTTCTTATCCTTTTGCCCTTGTCTCTCTTCCTTTGATTGGTTGGTGATCTTCTTTCTTTGCTTTGAGGCTTCTTTGACTTCCTTCCAGCATTAGCTTTGCTTCTTTGGCTCTTCATGAGAGTCTTCTTCAATCCCTATTAAGAAACATTCTTCATACATATGTTTATAATATGAGATCACCTTGGCTTGTACTTATCTCGGTTTCTTCACTCTCTTCTTCTTTGTTGTCCTCTCTTTGCAACTTCATGGCTTCATGGATTCATGGCTTCATGGCTTCTCTCTTCTTGCATGCTTCTCTTTGATCCTCCTTTTTCTTTGGATCATCTTCGACTTTGTCTTTGGGTGCAATCTTTGCATCTCCTTTTGACATCATCATGGTTTTCATGCTTTCTTATAGCTTCATGACTCCTTTTGTGCATCATGGCTGCTCCTTTCCTTCTAAGCACTCCTTCAATGTAGGTGGCTCCTCCTAGTGCTTTGATTTACCTTTGATGGCTGCTCTTGCTCTTTCTTTGAGCATACCTACTTCTTTTGGGTACTTTCCTCTTCTTTGGACTTGTCTTGGATCTTCCAATCCTTGCAAGCTAACTCCCCCTTGCTTCATAATCTTTGCTTCATACTTCGTGGCTGATTTTAGACCTACATAATAAACAATGGGCTGATCATACATGAACTCTTACATGAGTTCTTTTTCATGTGAAGCATTTGTAGCTTCCACATCTTCCAAGCTTTCTCCATCACCTATAAGAAGACACAAGAAATTATGTATGTGATAAATGGTGTCTCTTGCACCTAACAAGGGTTGCCATTCCTCTTGGGATGGTCTTACTTTCCCTTACATAGGCTTGCCATTCCTCTTTGAATTGTCTTACTTGCCATAGGCTTGCCACTCCTCTTGGGTGGCCTTACTTGCCTTTACATATGGCTTGCCATTCCTCTTTGAATGGTCTTACTTTCCATAGGCTTGCAACTCTCTTTGGTGGTCTTACTTGCCTTTACATTTGGCTTGCCACTCTCTTTTGGTGGTCTTACTAGCCTCATCCTTTGACAATACATTCACATGATATAAGCTTGGAACTTACCACCACACACAATGTGGATTTTTTTTTACCCTTTACATAAGCCCTTACCTTTGCAAATGAAATTCTTTTACCTCAATAAACTTCAGCAATTTTTCACACCTCATGGGTGACTCTTCCTTCTAGCTTGGCACTTGCTTGTTGCTCCATGAAAGCTTGGGGAATGTCTTTGAGTCCTTGTTGAGTCTTCAACACTTCATGGTA
Organism: Ceratopteris richardii; assembly: GCA_020310875.1. Lineage (NCBI taxonomy): Eukaryota > Viridiplantae > Streptophyta > Polypodiopsida > Polypodiales > Pteridaceae > Ceratopteris > Ceratopteris richardii. The sequence goes on along the minus strand of CM035414.1, from coordinate 11,870,790 downwards.
GCCCTTCTTTTGGAGTCTTCTAGTCCTCCTTGCACTCTTCAAGAGTCCTGAAAAGGCTATCCTTGCCTTGGCCACCTTCACCTTGGGTTCTAATCTTCAAATCTTCAAGTGTTTGAAAACCTTTTGGCTTGGGCTCCTTCCTTTGCTTTGGCTCCAAGATTTGTGTCCTAGCTTCATCCAAGCTTTGCCAATCTTCTCTTTGGCTTGTGCAAATAGGAACCTTGCATTCAATTGATGTATCTAAACTCAAGAATTCAAATGCTTTTAGTTATCATAACATAAGCATACAAAGTTGCTTTTGCAAAATTCACCTCAATGGGTTTTATCCACAACAAGATACATCCACAAATTTCATACATGGCAGCCTTGCATCTTACCAATCTTCATGGCATTCAAACAAATGTATATTCAGCTCATCTATGGCTGAACATGAAAAACCTTCAAAGCATAAATATCGTGCTAACAAAGCAACATAAGCATGTATGCAAATCAATAGTCATTTGGGCATATCTTCAGCCCACTTTATGCCAATTAATATGGCTACACAAACCTGAAACTTTTTAGCTTCTATAGGCTTTATAAAATAGCCTAGACCATGGAACATACATATATATATTCTTCTTAACCACACATGCATACATTCTTTCATGTTTGACATCAATCTTCAACTCCAAATTCAACTTACATTCAGCCTAAGCATGGCTATCCAAAACTGTCATACATATTGATCATAAACTTCATGAGCATGCATACAAAAGCATATACCAATGCATAAGCATATTATGCTATGATCAAGCTTACATAAAAGCTTAAACCTTCATCCATGTACATAATAAAAATTGGCACTTCATTCAAATGAGTGCAATGTCCAAAGCATCCATACAATGCTCACATACAACTCGTAGTTGTGCATCCAAGATTCTTTGCTTGAATCTTCCTCTTCTTGTATAGGCTGCTCATAAATCTTCAACAAAGTGATTAGCATCACTTATAACATGCCTTAATGAACAAACATCTTCACTAGAGAGTAGTACAAGAGAGTGTATCACTTCAAATAACATAAAGCAACAACATTGTCTTACATACCAAAAGCTTTATCTCCATAGCTTTTCAATGAGCATGATAGCTCCAAGCTTTCCTTTGCCATATCTGCACCTTTTCAAGATCTCTTTGTGTATTCATCAGATCCGCTCCCAACGCTCTGCAATGAAAGCTTTGATACCAAAATGTGGAGAAATTTCATTGCAATACACTTCAATACACGTAGCGGAAGTTAGAGAACCTCTTCTAGAATCTACCCTGTAATACACATGCTTACTAAAACTTGATTCAGTCACAACTCAGAGATCCAATGGCTCTAAACGTTTATCCACACATAATAGACTCTCTTACCTTTCTACCAAGCTAAATAACACTCAATTTGGAGTTCATTTGACTAGGTAACCAACTGCATAAAGATAGACTACATGTCATCTCAGGTTAAGCAAAAAACTGAGGTCCACATGGAATGCTCCTAGTAACTACTGGACACTAATCTGATAGAGATAGTCGAGATACAGAGAGTATGAGAGATACGCTTTCCAACAAGATATCATATGCATTAATTGGATAAGAACGTACAGAGGTATGACCTTAACAAGGTGACTATGTAGAGAAAAGGTATGCGGCTGGAATACCTATCTTCCTTGTAGCATCCAAATGAGGTACCTTCTAATCTCCATTGGTGAGAGAATGACCAGCATATGCTTCTGCACCATCTCCTTGTCATCTCTCCAAAATTACACGTTCAAATGAGCTCTTTGTATAGAGCTATGGGCATAGGACTTTTCACCTACCCTTGCATCTTCTCTCACCTCTTGACCTTTCCTTTCTTGTCCTTTGTCCTTCCATTGCCTTAGGTGGCTTTTGGTGCTTCACATCACTCCATATGGATACGGTCATGAATTTTTTTGAGTATTCCACCTCTCTTTTTATATTTTGGCTTTTACCTAAGCCATAAATTCATTTTCCCTTTTTAATTCAACACTCTACTCTAAGGTTAAGAGTGTAGGCTTTACATTTTTAGGGCTAGCTCAATTTTGAGCTTACAACAAATACATAAATGATGAAGAGGTAAATATTGAGAGGTGATTATGTGTCAAGCCTCACAATTGGAGCTTGCACATGTACCATAAATTTCAACATTGATTTTTTAAATCCACCTAGAACCAATTACCTTCATTGATGCCTTCTTGGGTACTAGCTCCCAAGTATCATTTTATTTGAGTGCTTCTATTTCTTCATCCATAGCTTCCTTCCATTTTGCCTTGGTCTTTGCTTCTTCATATGAAGAAGGCCCTTCAAATGACAAATCTTTAGCAAGACAAATGGAATTCTTAATAACTAATGAAGTATCATACCCATATCTGATACGATTCTTGCTCTCCCTTTGTGATCTCCTTAGAGCTTGGTTGGATGATTCAGGTAATTCTTCCAACCTCTTCATTTTGGCTTTGCCCTTTGATTTCCATTCTTTGAATTCTTCTAAGTTGATGGTGTCTTCATCATCTAATTTGATGTTTTCAATTTGGCTTGGTGCTTCCTTGGCGAGGCTTGGAAATTCCTCTTCCAAGTCATATGGCAACTTGACCTTCCTACATTCCCTTTCAAACCAAGAATCATTCTCATCAAACACAACATCTCTACTAACCATAAATCCTTTGTTGGATGGATTATAAAACATGTATCCTTTCTGATTTAGATCATACCCTATGAAGATGCACTTTTCTGCCTTAGGGTTTAGCTTACCTCTGATTTGAGATGGAACATGCACATAAGCAACACATCCAAATATTCTACAATGATCAAGTTATGGCCTTCTACCATGCCATGCATCATATGGCATCATCCCATCAAGTGATTTTAATGGCAACTTGTTAATAAGATAAGTGGCAGTGGAAACACTCTCTGCCCATAAATAATTAGGCAATTTCTTTTCATTAAGCATTGATCTAGTTTTTTCCACAATCAACCTATTTCTCCTCTCTAGTACCCCATTTTGCTCAGGGGTGTACCTTGTTGTTATCTCCCTTTCAATATCTTTGTCCTACAAAAATGCATCAAATTCATTGGAGAAGTACTCACCTCCTCCATCTAACCTTAATCTCTTTAGACTTCTTCCTGTTTGATTTTCCACAAGTGCAAGATGCTTCTTAACGCAACTGAACACTTCATCTTTATGCTTCATAAATTACAAGATGGTCCACCTACTGAAATCATCAATGAATGACACATAATACCTTGGGCCTGAAATTGAAGGGTCCTTGCTTGGTCCCCACACATCTGTGTGGACACGTTCCAAATAATCCTCATGCATATAGCCTTTCTTTGTAAAGGGTAACCTGTGTGATTTACCAAACTGACAAGCACCACATTTATAGATCATGTGTTGCTCGGATACATTAGGTATCCCAAGCACACATTGATCTCTACATATTTGCTTCAAGGTTCTCTCACCAATATGCCCTAATTGTTTATGAAAATGTTTGATCCTTGTAATTATAAAGTGCAATGTTTCTAGTGTCCTCAAGTTCAAATGTAAATAGTCTACCTATTTTTTCACCCTTGGCAATTCTCTTGAATCCATATTGGGGGTCCTTCACAAAAGCTCCATATTTGTTGAACCTAACATGTAAACCTTTTTCCACTATCTATCCAACACTCATCAAATTCTTAGTGATTGTAGGTACATAAAGAACCCTGCTCAACAAATTTCTATTCCCATCAGAAGTTTTGACATTTCCTACCTTGACCACTAAATGCTTAGTGTCATCACCTGTTTCTACTTGGTGCTTTCCCTTAGGTTCCTCAAGATAAGAAAGAAGAGCTATGTTGCCTGCTACATGGTTTGAACACCCGAGTCAATATAGAACATGTGCTCATCATTCATACCTTGTTTTGATTTCATATTCAGATGAAAAGAGAATCCTCTTGATCCTCTATGTAATTGTTGAAGTCATTTCTTGATTTGTATGCTCCTTGATAATTGTTGTTGTAGTTGTTGTTGTATCCATGGTCCTTTGCCCCTTCCTCTTTAGTTCCTACCTCTGCCTGCATAGTTGGCTTGAGAAGTAGTACCTTCATCCTCTACTTTCTTGCCTTTCCCTTTCTCTTTAGTCTTTCCTTTATCTATGTATAGGGCAGAAGATTGTTTACCTCTTGATGGTTCTCCATTTTTGTTGAGCTTGGCTTCATGGGTAAAGAGTTGTCCCATGAGTGTAGTAAGATCTGGAATCTATATGTCCATGTATAAGTCCATACCAGTTGTGATGGCTTCCCACTTATCATCTGCCTTGATGCCATTGATTATTTGGCTCACTATTTGCTCATCTTCAATCTCCTCTCCTATGCTTGCCAATTGATCAGCCACATCTTTGACTTTGGTCACAAACTCTAAAACATTCTTCTTTGGCTGCTTCCTTTCAGTGGTAAACTCAATCCACAATTGATTTTTTCTAGCTCTTGTATTGGAAGAAAAGTATGAAAGAAATGTATCCCAAGTATCTTGGAATGTTTTACAATTCCTAATATGTGGAAGAAGGAAGTGAGAGATAGATTTAAGTAAGTATGACCTTGCTAGAGCATCTTTGGCACACCATGAGTTGAGTCTTTCAAGCTCCTCTCTTGTAGGTTGACCTTTGCTTCTAAAAATGGGCATCTCCTCATCTCTTGATCTGTATCCATAGAGACTCCTTCCTTGTAAATATGTCTTCATCCTCAAGGAACATGTTGGATAATTGTTCGTGTCCAATTTTTCAATAGAACAAGGGAAACCATCTCCCATTTTACCTCAAATTGCTTTGATACCACTGTTGGAAGAGATGGATGGATACCTCAAGGAAGTGAGGTGGTTGTAGCTCAGTGATGAGTAGCACCTCCTTTAATGTCAATCCGGTAAGACATGAGGATGGTATGAAGACCTCGAGCAAGTGAAGGCACAAATGTGTGAGTGAGAAACACACCAACATGCACACACATACACACACACGCACACACACGGCAAGAACAAAGAGAGTAAGACAATGGAATCACTTCTATTATAGCCAAGTTCTCATACAAGCTCAAAACTACAAGAAGCTACCTCAAAAATGAGCTCTCTAGCTCTATTTATAGTTTTTGACTAGCTTTGGCCCTGTCCAGACCTAGTGTCCGGCCTAGTTTAAAAATTAGGTTCCAGGGCTTATTTGAGGGCTCAAACGAGATCTAAAAAATATGAAAATTGGCAAGCAACTACTTCTAAGGCTCCCCAAGCTCGAGGACCCCTCGGCTTGTACAAAATGGAGCTACAAAAAGATGAAATGGTATTTACAATGGTTTCTAGTGATGAGAATCACTTTTAAAATGATGTAAGGTTTGGAAAAATTTTAATAGGTTGCCTTAGTGCTAGATCCGCATGCATGCCCATACTTGACTTCTTCCCATATGATGCCAACACTCTCTCCCCCCTAGCGTCTGTCGCCTCTGACAGACCTCTGCTCCACGGTTTGATCAATGTACTGCTGTAGTATGTCGGTTGCCAATTTTTGTTCTTTAATCTGCAGTCCTTTGACCAGGTCTCTCTGCAGGGCCTCCCAATTAACTGCACCCGGTAGGTCAGGTTGTGGCGTGGTGTAGAGCTCTGAATGCATTGTTTGTTCGCAGGCGAATAATTGTAGGAGATGAGTTGGGCGTGGCGCGAACACTTCTGAGTGTGCTTCCCAGAACCCCGTGGTGAACATCATTCATCAAACGTTTGCTTGTAGCAAGCAGGGAGATATCTTATTCATGCATGCCACGCATAAGCCACTCTGATACTCGGAGTCGTGCTCATATCATAAAGTAAATCATAGTTATCGTTGATGAAGCCCGGAATTGGCGGCTGAATATTACGTACATTTCGGAAAGTCTTTAACACCACTTGCATCATGTCCAGTATCTTGAGCATCATCTGTGCAGCAACGTCAGGCATGGGGTGGAGGCGTGGCATCCAATGTCTGATGGTAGCCATCATGTAAGCTACAGTAGGTGTGCCGGTTGGGGGTGCAATGGCGGGGTAATTGAGCCATTCTTTGCAATTGGCATTGTTCTTAACTTTTATGGAAAATGCCTTCCATGATCTTCTTCGTTGCACTGGCCCATAGCAATTGTTATACTTCAAGTGCATGGGCGTGTGATCCCATGTTCGTAGCATCTCCGGATAGGTTTCCAGTAACTTTTGCCTCCAAGTTGGTTGGAATATGTTCCCTTTGTGGGCGTCCTCGGGAATGTCCTCAGGTTCAAACTAGGTAGCAAAAGTAGGGTACTTGTTGGTTTTGCGTTTGATCTCGGCGTTGTAGTCTGCCAACAGTACAAAGTATGGTTTATATTGTAATTCGGAGCTTGTTATTAGTCACCTGGTGTTGAAGTTGAAGGTCAAGGACAAAGCACAGGAGCACATCAAAGAGGTGGACACACAAGTAGAAGGAGCAAGTAGGGAGCTCCAAGATGTGTATGTCAAATTTTCAGAAGAATCCCCTACAACAATAGTGATTTTTCATCACTAAAAACCATTGTAAATACCATTTTCTATTTTTGTAACTCCATTTTGTTCAAGCCAAGGAGTCCTTGAGCTTGAGGAGTATAGAAGTATCATCCTACCAATTTTCATAATTTTTCGACTTCGTTTGAGCCCTCAAATAAGCCTGGAACCTAATTTTTAACTAGGCCGGACACTAGGTCTGGACAGGGCCAAAACTAGTCAAAAAACTATAAAAAGAGCTAGAGAGCTCATTTTTGAGGTTATCTTGTTAGAGAATAGAGCTTTTGTAAGAGAACGCTTTTGCAATCAAAGCTTTCCATTGTTCCTCTCTTTGATCTTGCCTTGTGTGCGTGTGTCTGTATGTGTGTGCATGTTGGTGTGCTTTCACGCACACACTTGTGCCTTCACTTGCTCGTGGTCTTCATACCGGTCCTCACGTCTCCACGGATTGACAAGTAAAGGAGGTGGTGCTTACGCTTGAGCTACACCAAATTTTGGTGCCGTTGCCGGGGAGAGAGCTTCGAGGACGAGCGTTGTGATGGTAAGATTGTAGATTTGCGACGTTGGAAGGTAAAAAAACTGCCATTTTTGTTCATTTTCTGATTTTTCTTCTTCACCTTCATCATCATCACCATCTCCATCTTCTTCCATCTTCTTCTTCATAGAAATTTCTTGTTTTTTGGTGCATTTTCACCATTTTCATACCATTTTTCATGCATTATTGTGTGAGGAGGAGTTAAGAAGTGCAAAAGAGGGCAAGCGCTGTGTTTTTTTCATGATTTTCTGTACATACGAAGCTCGCCATTGCTCGGCGCTTAGAAATTTGAAGTTCCCGCCAAAAAACACGATTCTGTGATGAAAATCGCGATAACTGTGAAACTTCAAAATCTTTTTGGAAATTGCGATTCTCTGTTTCCCCCCTAAAAGCCTTTTGAAAAGAACACGATTCTATGGTCATTCTCAGAATTGCGATTCTGTGGTTGTGCTCAAAATCACGATTCTCTAAATTTTTGGAAACCACAATTCTCTGAGACAAAATTGCGATTCTCTAGAACATGATTCTCTAAAACACGATTCTGTGAAAACACGATTCTGTGAAAACACGATTCTCTGCTCAAAATCGCGATTCTCTAAATTTTTGGAAACCACGATTCTCTGAGACAAAATCGCGATTCTCTAGAATACGATTCTCTAAAACACGATTTTGTGAAAACACGATTCTGTGAACCACGATTCTGTGAACCACGATTCTGTGAACCACGATTCTGTGAACCACGATTCTGTGAACCACGATTCTGTGAAAACACGATTCTCTGCTCATGATCGCGATTTTCAAAAACATGATTCTCTGCTCACAATCGCGATTTTCAAAAACACGATTCTTTGCTCAAAACTGCGATTCTCTAAATTTTTGGAAACCACGATTCTCTGAGACAAAATCGCGATTCTCTAGAACACGATTCTCTAAAACACGATTCTGTGAAAACACGATTTTGTGAAAACACGATTCTTTGAAAACACGATTTTGTGAAAACACGATTCTGTGAACCACGATTCTGTGAACCACGATTTTGTGAAAACACGATTCTCTGCTCACAATTGCGATTTTCAAAAACACGATTCTCTGCTGAAAATCATGATTTTCAGCCAAAAACACGATTTTGTGAAATCACCATTCTCAAGGTACAAAATCGCGATTCTCTTGAAGTTCACAAAATCGCGATTCTCTTGAAGTTCACAAAATCGCGATTCTCTTGAACTTCACAAAATCACGATTCTCTTGAAGTTCACAAAATCGTGATTCTCTTGAAGTTCACAAATCGCGATTCTCTTGAAGTTCACAAAATCGCGATTCTCTTGATTTCACAAAATCGTGATTTTTTTCCATAAGGTCCTATTTGCCTGTTTTGACCCCTTGGAGCCTGATTTGACATAACTTTTTCATCCAAAGTCCATTTTTTGAGCTCTATAGCTCGTTGGAAAGCTCGTTTTGAATCCTACATGGTCTCAACTGTTTTTTATAAGAATAATGCGTTGATTTTCACATAGGATAATTTGAAGTTGACCTTCAGGTGGGACCTGGAACCCAAGGGGACTCCAAAGGATTTTTGAACCATACCAAGGGGAAATTTTGGACTATTAGCCAAAGCTTATGAACCTGAGATCTGGTAGACACCTAGGCAAGGATAGAAAAAGCATTAGATCTTCTCAGTTCAGTGTTAACCATACAGCTAAGTCTTGGGCACAACAACTAAGTGGTTGTCCTTACGTACTAAACTCTAACACAAGTGACTCAGAAATGTCTTTTAGCATGGGGAAACCTGCAGGTGGCTCAGGAACTGCCCATCTACAAACACCAGAAGGACCCTATAAAACACAATTGGAATATATTCGGACCAACTGATTAGGTGCTCGCATCTATGAGGATGGCTTGAGGCGATCAGTGGTCCAACTCAAAAATCCAGATCAACCCTTTGGACTTGAACACCGAGTGCTCAAGTTCGAAGAGGGTTCATACATTGATAACGAAGGAACCATGTATGTGGTCACCAACCTACCAGATAGGACTGATGAGTTTGGAAATATCATTCCTGAGAATGAGATAGGAGACCTAGAACAAGGAAATGTAGGACAAGGACCCTAGACTCCTAGAGGCAAGTCAGTTTTGACCAGAGTGATCACTCCAGATTGGATTCCTCAAGATAACATAAGCATAGAAATATTCTTGAATAGAGAAACAGAGGAAGCCTTTTGGAGATTCAAGCCAGATCAACCTAGCCAATTGGGCATAGTCATCATCTACGAGTTCAAGGACCCAGAGATACCAGGCAAAGTTGTCTACCTGGATAACACGTTAGAGAAAATTTTCTTGGTAACACAACATCATAGACATGCATATACTTGGAAGAGTGAATTGATTTTCCCTCCACCAAGATCCAATGTTTCCCATGGCCTCCAAGGAGTAGGATCATCCCAAGCTCATGAAGCCCAGAGAGAAAGAACTAGAGAGAGACCTGAGGTAAGTTTTGCAAACACAGTGGGCAGAAATAGAGCAGGATTTGAAAATTAAAGACATCAAAGAGAGAGACATCAAGCACATAGGCAACAAAGAGATGAACATGATTTTCCATTGATTAGACCCCGAGAGCACACAAGAACCCTTAGACCCACTCAAGTGATCAAGGCAATGAAGAATTATTTTGACGGATCAGGAGATCCTTATGATCATGTGGCTGAGTTCAAACAAGTGTTAAGAGCTGAATAGGTTGAGGATTTATTCACCCAGTACGAGGCATTTGGTTTGATTCACCCAGTGTTAAGAGCTGAACAGGTTGAGGATTTATTCACCCAGTGGGTGCATTGACATAGAAGATAACTTGGGTGAGGAGTTAGGATTGTCCAAACTCTATAAGGATTCGGATAGTTCTACTAGTCATACTTCAAAAATCTCCACGGAAATAGAGGAGATAGCTGAGCAAGTTGCCAAGAAGCTGGGAGTCCAAAATAGACAAACACAGAGAGTCACCCCATTGAATCGGTGTTATACTTGCGGAGGTGACCACATGGCTAACGTATGCCCAATGCAAAACCAAAACATTAGAGAAAGGAATGCTCCATATTGCACTATTGAGAGAAAACACACAAACCACACGGCTCAAGATTGTCCCTACAATAGGCAGGCTGTTAGACAAACTTATCAGCAACCTTATCAACAAGGTAGGTATCAGAACCAATACCAACAGCCATATTATTGACCACAATAGCAATATCAGGCACAATATAGACCACAACCAGTCTTGGGAAACCAACCACCAGCTCGTGTGGGAGAGGAAAATCCAAATAGAGCATTGGTGCCACTAACCCCATTGATACCAGATAATGATTCTCATGCTCATAGCTGTGACTACTCCCATGAAGGTAGTCCACATGCTTATTACACAGAGTCACCTGAACATAGTGAGATTTACCCATATCAATATGAGGCACCACCTATGGAACAAAATTGGGAGCCTGAATACTCCATTATCATGTACACCAATGCTAACCCTAGGCCCCAATTGAGACAAGGGAGACCACAAGCCCCTAGAGGACCTTGTTTCAGATGTCAGGGTGACCATTTCCTTCGTGATTGTCCCCACCCACCATCTCCGAGTCAAGGTCAGGCTATCACAATACAAGCTTTTTGTCTTGAATGTGGCAAAGACCATCTTCCCAGAGATTGTCCAAGAAACCCCTCCAGTGCACCCAAGATTACACCCATTAATGTGGTAGGCTTAGTGGCGGATTCTAGTTCAAGTAGCAGTAATGTGGCTCCTATACAAGCTGTCACTAGAGCACAAGCCTTAAAACAGGATAAACCAAGAGAGCAATCGGAGTCGAGTGAATTGGGAGAACCTAGTAGGAGGAAAACAAGAACATGGAAAGATACTAGAGAGAAGGCCAATCCTAAGTGGAATAAAAATTTATCAGAACTAGAAGAAAGCTTGAAAGACGCAAAAACAAAAATAGAAGACATTGCATCTCAAAACCCCTCGCATGCTGAAACTCCATCCACTCCATCTCATCCCACCCCACCACCCATTGTAAATAGGCCACAATCAGGGTCTGTTCTTGCAGATCCAACCCCAGAAGGCTTGGACATGATGTTCAAGGCCTACCAGGCTCGATTTCAAGAAGGGCCTACAGCTGCAAACCTAGACAAGAGTTACCCTAGAGCAGATTTAGAGATTGAACGGATGAAAATGTGCATGAAAATGGTAGAACAAGCTCAAGCCATACTTGAGACTAGTCAAAAGTTCAATCAGACAAACTCTATCAAATCAGATTTGCATTTCCAGGGCTTACTAGAAAGATTAGAGCAATTGGTAAACAAACCACAAGTTTCTTTACCTCCACAGGCTCAACTAGTTATTGAAAGAGGAAGCTCACCACCAATGGGAGCTTATGTTCCTAACTCCACGGATGCTGGAATACCTCCTTCAATTCATAAGTACTCTCAAGAGTTCTTGCGGGAAATACAAGAAGAGAAATGGGCCAAGGAGAAGGGAGATTCCCCTCCTATTCCTGAGATTGATGATCTTCATGATCAATTTCCCCAAGACATTCCATCCATTTACGGAGATCAAGTCGAGCAACAAGAAGACGAAAGGATAGATTTTGAATCTAATACCTTAGAAGAACTGCCTCAATTTCCAGGCCCATGGGAATCTGAATCTCTTCAAATCAGAGCTCCCACAATACTGGTCAGACATGAAGACTTAGTGGTCCCAAGGAACACTGATGTCGTGAAGAACACTAAGGTTCAATGTCATCTCACTGTAGAAGAGCTGCTCAAAGCAAAACCCGAGCTATGGAATCATATGAAGGATCAGGTCCCAAAACTTGATTCCAATATGCCAAAAACAGACTCTAAACAAAAAGTTCCAGAGATACCTCTTGATAAAATAGGAGACATGTGTGAGGGTGAAGAAGGTAATACTTATCTTCCAATCACCCACCAAGGTTACACAACCAAAGCAATCATAGAGTCAGGTGCTGGTGTTGCTATTGCAACCACCTCCTTGTGGAAGCAATGGGGACAACCCACATTAAGACCAACTAGAATGAAGCTTCAAATGGCTGATGGCCATTTTGAAAGACCTCTAGGATTGCTCAAAGGGATAACTCTAACCACTTGTGGTGTAGAGTTTGAGCACACATTTGCTATATGTGACTTTGAGAAAAGTAATGTCTATGAGATGATCCTAGGAAGACCCTTCCTACGACAATTGCAAATAGTACAGGATTGGGGAACCAACTCCTTGTACTTACAGCACTTAGGGGTCACCACCAAGGTCAACTTGAAGGATTACTCCTTCAGAGATGTACCACCCCTAGAGTGGAACTCTATCCACAAAGCGAAAGAAGATTCCATCTCTGTGCATTCTGAAAGTTCACCTGATCCATCATGGTTGCATGAAGATACTCATTTGTGGATGTGCAAGGTCGCAGAGGAAGAGGAAAAACGTTTAAAGGCAAGAGAAGAAGGAACTTCGCCAGGAGATAGACCAGTGAAAGACCCAGCCTACACACCAATGATCTTTCCAGATGAGGAATTTAAGCCTCATGGCTGGCCAAAAATCTTAGCCACCATGGACATTGCTGTCAATGAAGAACAATGGACACCTCATTGTGATGAGGAGGGTTATGACATTTCAGTGTTCATGTGTCAGCCCTTGCTAGAAGAATGTGACCCTAGTGATGTCATAGAAGAAGAAGAGAATGACGATGATCTAGAGTCCATTGTGATGGATAGTTGCTTTAACTCAGAAAAGCACTATTTAGAAGATGTAGGCGTGTTTAACCAGAAAGAAGAAGAACCTCTCACAAGCATTAAAACGGTAAATTCAAAGGATGGAAGTGAGAGCAGTCAAAAGAAAAAGAAAAGAAAAGCAGTGAAACAAGAAGAGGAGGAATCATTGTTTGAAGTACTAGAAAACTTCAAGAAATATGAAGTTGATGATCGCAAAATTTTGGTACGAATGCCTAAGAGAGAGGCCATCATAGGAGAATCATATGATAATAAAGAAAAGACCAAGAAAATTGTAGTGACCATTGAAGAGAACGAAGAGAGATGCACATATATAGGAAATGACCTAAGTGCAAGAGAAGAAATGGAGCTCGTAGCTCTATTAAGGGAATATAGGGATGTGTTTGCATGGCACTATAAAGACTTGAAAGGGGTAGATCCAAGAATTTTCTCTCATACTATCCCCATGATTGCTGATGCAAAGCCCACCAAATAGAAGCCCTACACATATAATGATACATATGCAGCCAAAATAAAAGAAGAAATTGATAGGCTGATTGAAGTTGGATTCATCTATGAGATTGAGCATACTGAATGGGTGTCCCCCATTGTAGTGGGGCCCAAGAAGAATGGGAAGTTGCGAGTGTGTATTAACCTTAAAAACGTTAATGCTGCTATGATCAGAGATAGTTATCCACTTCCAATCACGGAACACCTATTGGAGCGTGTTGCAGGCAAGGAAGTTTATAGCTTCCTTGATGGATTTTCCGGTTACAATCAAGTAGCCATTGCCCCAGAAGATCAACACAAAACAGCTTTTGCCACAGAGTGGGGAATTTTTGCATTTCGTGTGATGCCATTTGGGCTTACCAATGCACCTACAACATTCCAAAGGCTCATGTGTCATGTATTCAAAGAGTTCTTGCGGAAGAGCTTAGAAGTGTATGTGGATGATTTATGTGCTCATTCCCAAGAAAGAAGATTTCACATCCCTGAGCTCAGACAAATCTTCAACAAGTGTGTAGCTCAGTGATGAGTAGCACCTCCTTTAATGTCAATCCGGGAAGATGTGAGGATGGTATGATGACCTCGAGCAAGTGAAGGCACAAGTGCGTGAGTGCGAAGCACACTAACATGCACACACATACACACACGCGCACACAAGGCAAGACAAAGAGTGAGAAGCAATGGAGTTCTTTTAGATTACTTCAAAAGTACTCATACAAGTTTAGATCAATTACAAGCTAACCTCAAAAATGAGCTCTCTAGCTCTATTTATAGTTTTTGACTAGGTTTTGGCCGCGTCCAGACCTAGTGTCCGGCCTAGTTAAAAATTAGGTTCTCTACCCTATTTGGAGGTTCAAACGAAGTCTAAAAAATGTGAAAACTGACAGGTAGGTACTTCTCAAGCTCCTCAAGCTCAAGGACTCCTTGGCTTGCACAAAATCGAGCTAAAAAAATATGAAATGGTATTTACAATGGTTTTTAGTGATGAAAATCACTATTTTTGTAGGGGTTTCTATTAACATTTTGACATACATTTCCTGGAGCTCCCTACTTGCTCCTTCTTCTTGTGTGTCCACCTCTTTTGTATGCGTTAGTGTCCTGAAAAAATATTGGCCTACTTGCCAGATCGTCGTTGACTGCTCTGTCTGCTTGTACTTTCTCTTCTCTCTGACTCCCTTCGTAAGCTTCCTTGCCTTGTGAGTCCTTCAGTTCCAACACCCCCCCCCCTCTCCCACGTCTGTCGTCCCTGACAGACCCTTGTTGGGTGGGTCGTTGGATGTAGTACTCAAAAACGTCTTGTGCTAAGTGATGTTCTGCAATCCACAACCCTTTGGCCACGTCCATGAGTAGAGCATCCCAATCTACCCGCCCGGGAACCTCTGGATGTGGTATACGTAACTTTTCTAAATGGAGAGCTTGTTCCACTGCAAACAACTGCAATAAATGTGATGGTCTGGGAATCAATATCTCTGAATGATATTCCCAGAATCCCGTGACAAACATTTCTTCAAACGTCTGTTTGAAGCAGGCTGGTAGATACTTGATACGCACGTGCCATGCATATACAACATTAATAGATGGTGTTGCGCTCATGTCGTAGACAAGGTCCTGATTACCTTCGTTAAATCCAAGAGCTGACAGATGAGGTTCCTTGACATTTTTGAAAGTCCTGAAGGTGACCAACATGAGTTCAAAAATTTTAAGGCACATTTGGGCCATGACATCTGGTACATTTTTAAACCTGACCCCCCAATGCCGAATCGTCGAGATCATATATCCTATGGTAGGTTGGCCTTTAGGTGGTGCTAAGTAGACATAATTGAGCCATTTCTCGCATCCTTTGGTTGTCAGCACAATTTTTGTGTATTCTGACCATGACCTTCTTCGAAATACAGGGCAGTAGCATGGGTTGTATTTGATGTACAAAGGCATGTTATTCCATGTTCTTACCATCTCTGGGTAGGTTTCCAGTAGACGAATCCTCCACATCGGTTGATGTATATTGCCCTGCTTGGCACTTGCTGGGATGTCGTCCGGTGCAAACTGTGTAGCCGAGGTTGGTTCTTTTGAGGTGTGGTGCTTGATTTCGGCATTGTAGTCCGCCATTAAGACACAGAAAGGAACATACAAATCATCGCATGTGCCGATCCACCTATGATGAGAGAGGTTTCGAAAGTACTCCGATTTTATAACTACCTCTTCCAAACGTGACATTGACGCTATCTGAACTGCCACTCTATCATCATGGGTTGTGGCCACTTTCTCTAACCTCTGCATCCATTCAGGAGCCTCTATCTCGATGGTGTCCATGCCCTCTTCTGTTTGCTTGCCCCCTGGTGCAGGCATGGGAACGTATGGGTCTTCGAAAGTTTCCTCTATTTCAATTGGCACTAAGTCTTTAGGTTCGGGCTCTACAAGAGGTGAAGGTTGACGCTCGTATTGCATGACTTTACTTCGTAATTCTTCTAGTTCTGCTCTGAGTTTTTCGACTTCTTCAGATGTGTCAAATGAGGTTGTGACTCTGCTTGGTGATTCATGCTAGGTTGCCAGCTGCTTTAATAGGTCATCACTTTCTCTTTCTAATGCTGCATGGGCTTCCAGGAGGTCGGCATGGGTTTCTAACACAATTTGCATATTCTCTAAGGGAATGGCCTTCAATTTCTCTGGGTCGATTTCCTGCGGGGAACCCTCCATTGCTGCTTCCAAGTTCTCTTCATTCTGTTTCTGCAGCCGTTTATTCTCTTCGAGTGTTGTAGACATGTGTTTTCGTAGGAGGGCCAGATTGCGTTTGAGCTTGAGATTCTCCGTTATCTGGGAGTGTAGCAAATCATCCATTTGTTGCCTTTCTTTTGCATCTAACTAGGATGGATTGGCTACTAATTGTTCATGTTGTTCCTGTAAAGTGGCATGTTGTTGTTGTAGTAGCCGCTTTTCCCTTTTGAGATCAATGAATCGTAGTTGAAGTTCCTCATGGCTTCGAAAGAGTCGCGTATGTTGGTTATCAAGATGTTGGTAGTGCTGTTGTAGTTGCGACATACACTAATACATATTATTAAACACATTATTAATAGGGGTGGATGCGGGAAGGGTGTTGAATGCAGAAGGGAAGGGAAAGGGAAAGGGGAATGGAAGTGTGGATGCGGTGCTAGAAAATGGTGAAGTGGGAGGTGGGGGAATGGGAGATGGTGGGTGTATGGGGGGAGGGAGAGGTGCGGAGGTGGGTGAGATGTCCATAAGATCAACGGTGGATGCAGTAGTGGGAGTGATTGTGAATAGTGGAATTGTGGGTGCGGTGATAGTGGTGAAAGTGTACAGTGGTGTGTGCAATTGTGAATACAAACTGCCCGGAAGTGTGATTGGGGGAATGAGATTTGATGTGGCTGTGGTTAGAATTACTGTTTCAGTGGCCGTATAGACAAAAGAGGTGGAGATAGGGTGTGTGGGTTGTGTGGGTTGACTGACGGTCTGTGCTTCGGTATGGGTAGTGGACTCGGAGGCCGTGATAGTAGTGGTTACACTGGTAGTGGGAGGTGAATGTGGTGGAGTTGGAGGCAAGGGTGGCAGAGGGGGTGACGGAGGTGCACTTGATACATGGGTTTCCTCAGTATCATGGACAGTGTGTGCGGTGCCCGTGGTTGTGGATGTGCCTTGTGGTTCTGATACTAATACATTCATCTGCTTTCCTGATCGAGGGGGACGTCTACCGTATCTTCGCTCCGTTCTTCGTGCTTGTGGAACGGCGGTATGCACCGTCTCAGGTACTCCTAAAACCTCAGATATCATGTCAAGAGTGGCATGGTATTGCTCCTCTACGCCTTCCTCCTCAAGGATTTGATTCATGAGGGCCTTGCCTGCTGCTAGGGACAGTCTATGTTGCTCTTGAACTTTGTTCATGGTATCATAGAGCTTTTTCAATGCCTTCGTATAAGCTGGGGCACCTTCAAGTACCTGCAGAGCTTCCTGATCATATTCCTGCTCTTTTTCCTCGGATTGTCCATCATGTTCCTCCTCTTGTTCTTCTTCTTCTTCACCCTCCACATCGACGATATCTGGTTGTCTGGGATGGGGTTGGTCTGTAGCAGTTTGTTGTCCACTAGCTTGCTTTGCCTCGACTTCCACGTTAACAGCCTCTATGATTCTGGCTACCTCCTCATCAGTTAGGTCTTCTAAAGTGAATCCATGAGGGAACTCTAGGTCGGTTGGTACAGGTGGAAACACTAGATTCGGTCCATCAGTGCTGTGTCTTGGTAATCGGATAGTGAAGGGTTGTACCCTCCTTGGAAGTCGTGGAGTTGTCTCTGGTGTCAATGTCACACGGCGGGGTTGTGCACAGGGCATCTGAACTGCGCCTCTCATTTTCTTAGATGGCGGTCCTACAGTTGATGGTCTACGTTGGAATTCTTGTACCCTGGTCCAATTTAATGCCCTCTACACTGGCACATCATAAGCCAAACATCTATACACAATCCTGGTGAGGGCACAACATCCATACAGTACAGACTTTTGTTTCTTATACCACCTTTGATGAGCCAAGTGGATTTGGTCGATAATCCAGTGGGGCATGTTGATTGTCAAATCAAAGGCATCAGCCAAGTATAGACTAAACCATATCTTCTTAGGTGGCATTGTGAACCTCTCTTGAGCGGGAAATGCAAAATGTTGCATGACCATTCGCAAGTGAATGGCAATCGTAGGTGTCATTGCCACCATGTCCTTTAATTTCGTCAGATTCCTGTTCTTCATATTGTCGGGGACCATAGTCTCTTTCTCCGTAGGAATGTGCATACCTTTCATGTCTAGAGCTTCCCTTACCAAGTTGATAGTCAACCTGAAACGCTTCAGTTCATTGCCCCTTGTGAGAGATGGGAGGACAAAGGAGCTGTATCCCTTCTTGTCTTTGCTCGGAGTGAGGGTGCTAATCAAATAAGAGCATCTTAGAAAATCGGGCTTTGGCAATTGGAATTTGAAGTAATCGTAGAGTCCCGCCTTCTTCCATATAGGTTTCAATCCTTCATTATTCTGCAGTCTCTCAAATTCCCTAGTGAAAAAGTGATATCTGCCCCAGCGCCCATTGAATTCTATCTCGGCCTCCCACATGTAAGTGCCTTCACCTAGGGGTCCTGCCACATCACTGAACCAATGAGAGTTTTTGCTGACCGGCATTGTGTGCCCCTGTGGAGGATTCTAAACCGGTATGGCATGTAATGCCCTCAATGCCACTGGGCGTTCCTTCAATTCCTCCTCAACGGGAAGACTTTCAATGTCCACGACTTGGGGGCTGGTGCCTGCCTAGGAGCTAGTTCCTGGCATATCTGCCATGTTACTTCTTGCCTCCTGATTCTGTGAGAATATAGAAACAGGTGTTAACATTGTAAAGGACAAGATAGAACCGTTTTTGTCCCCATTACAACATTAACATGAGGTTCGGGAGAGATTAGTAGGCTATTAAGTGCTCGGTGCTTGTGTGTGTAGTTAGGAATTGGGTAGACCTAGAAGCTAAGTGGAATGATGTAGTGAGAGAGTGATGTAGTTAGTAGGTGGGCATGGATTACAACTAGGGTCTGGGAGTTTATTACAAGTTTTAGGTTGCCAAATGCAATGGATGGGTTTTGATCTTGACTTTGTGGAGACTCTGGAGAGTTTGTTAGGAGTATCGGCTTGGAAATGAGGCTTTTTAGGGACCCATTTACAAGTGATTCTACTTGTGCTCATGGAAGAATATGTGTCCGTGCGTGATGTATAAGAATGGGCATCAGATGTTCGAGTGAGTGAGACATGTTGTACCGGGTGTGGCCTCGGTGTAGCTATTTGAGCCCGCAAGCAAGCCTTAGGCACCCAGATTTGTCGTGATTGTGGGCTGGCCTTCATCGACTTCTTGGGTACCCAAATAGAATTTACTTTCGCAGAAGAATTTATGAAAGACTTCTTATTAGTGTTGTGTTGTCGATTACTAATAAGAGGTTTTGGCCGTGGGGTTCGCATGGTTGCAACAGGGTGTTCGCCTTTCCGCACCCACACTTGTTTCACCGGCTGAGACATTCTGCTTTGCACGTGTTTTTGGCCTCCAGTATAGGTAGTGCTCTGCTTCCTCTGTGTTTGATCTGCCATTGGTTGCTGCATCCTTCTGGCCTTTGGAAAAGAAGGGAGTGCCAACTTATCCTTGACTCCGTTGTTGAGACAATCCTCTTTCTGCATCATACAGTTTTGGACAAGAATAGCATTGTCAACTTCATGTGCGCCCCTGGAAGGACCAGGAGTTCGTGCCTTACCTAGTTCCTTGAGTGCCTCATTTTCCAATTCAACTGTAATTCGACTATGATTTACCCATACCTGAAGAAGTCCGCTTCTTAGGTTTAGGTTGACTGCATGATCATAGATCCAGTCCTGACCCAAGACAAGAGGCTCAGTGAGGTCCTCATCTTGACACACTAGTACTTTGACTGTCATTGCTTCTCTTGAATATAGAGGGGGAGTTCCACCTCGCCCATGCAAGGGGTTTCCACACCTCCCAATCCTATGAGATATGCTTCTATAGGATTGACAGATAATTTCAACTCTTGACAGTACAAAAATTTAACAGCACTAGTGGCTGCACTTGAGTCAATCAAGGCTCTTACAGTCCTTGTACCCTTTCCTTGTCCTATCTCTAAGGTTATAAAAGGACGTCGATCAATTATCCTATGGGAGCTGATATCTGAAACTTCACACATGGCCATAGGATATCCTTGATTTGCATATGCATCGGTCCTAGGTTGCTCTCTACCCTGTCTTCTCAACTTCATTCTTCGGATGCGTTCCAATGCTTCTGCTTGAGCTTCTTCTCGAATTTGCTTTTCTTCTTCTTTGCGTTTCTTAGCAGTATTGAGTCGACTTAGCATTTCCTCTGTGAGAGGTTCCTGATATAACTTGACCCTGCATCTGCTTATGTAGCTTGGGAGAACATCGCCTTCTAATGTGGCTAGTTGCACTGCTCCACTTGTTGAGATTCTATTAATGACCATGGGTCCGTAGCCTCTCTTCTCTAGTTTCCTCGCATGTTGTTTCAATGTGTATACTAGTACTAGGTCGCCTACCTTCAAACCTTTATCCTTAACGTGGGCATCGAAGTATGCCTTCTGTCGTTTGTTAGCTGCATATATCACTACAGCCGCCCTCAGTCTTGTTTCTCTTAATCGTTCAAGGTCAAATAGTCTAGAGGAGAGTTCATGACCCGTCCACTCATGCTCTTGTGCTACTTTCAATGTAGGTATTAAGAAGTCTAATGGTAGCACTGCATTTTGGCCGAATACCATCTGAAAGGGGGTGGCTTGGAGTACCGTTTTGTAGGCGACTCGGTATGCCCAAACAGCATGGTGTAGCTGTTTGTCCCAATCAGAGTGTTTATTGTTCACTAATTTTGTCAGTACATTGCAAAAGATCTTATTTGTGCTCTCAACCTGGCCATTAGCTTGAGGATGATAGGGGGCGGACTTCTTATGTACTACCAAGAATTCTTGGAGCAGATTTTCAATAACTTCATTCAAGAAGTGGGTGCCTCTATCACTGACTAGCTCTATAGGTAGCCCGTATCTTGTGAATACATTCTCAAACAAGAATTTAGCAGTTGTCTAAGCATCGTTCTTTGTCGTAGCTTTTACCTCTACCCACTTGGTGAGATAATCCGTGGCAACAATGATATATTCTGCATGGGAACCCTTAGCTGGGGGATTAATAGGACCTACGAAGTCTATTCCCCACTTAGAGAATGCACGTCCACCCATCATAGGTTTCAGTGGCATCTCATCCTTGCGTATAGGATACTGAGTTCTCTGACAAACATCACACCGTTTCACATAGGTATGTGCATCCATGTGAAGGGTCGGCCACCAAAAGCCCGCAAATAGTATTGCCTTGATCACCCGATCTAGTCCAAAGTGTCCTCCTGCTACACCTTGGTGAGCAGTTTCTAAGACCTTGAGATATTCACTCTCATGGACACATAGTCTCAGGTAACCATCTTTACCACGCTTGTATAGATTATCACCAACGAGTGAGTAATCGAGGGCTTCTTGCTCTAAACTCCTTTTCCTAGCCAGAGTCATGTCTGGAGGGAATGTTTTCGTCCTCAGGAAGGATACTAGTGGTTCACTCCAATCTGGCACTATGGACACCTGATAAAGAGTGGCATGTTCCACAGGTGGTTTAGTGCAGTAGATTGGGCATTCCTTGCACAACTTCTGGACATCAGCTTCCATAGTCGGCCAATGCACTCGAGTCTCTTTAGCGTCTGTAGGGTTTGTTGCTTTGAGTAGTGTTGCTCTAATGCACCTACATGTGCTAATTGCAACCATTTAGCGTACTCATCCTCTTCCACACAACACGCCAAAACCCCTTGATCTGTGTGCTTGTACATACTTCCTGCCATGATGTGATACTTTTGGGCTTTTACTACCTCTCT
Source organism: Ceratopteris richardii (assembly GCA_020310875.1). NCBI lineage: Eukaryota > Viridiplantae > Streptophyta > Polypodiopsida > Polypodiales > Pteridaceae > Ceratopteris > Ceratopteris richardii. Next base: position 11,849,022 of record CM035414.1, on the reverse strand, counting down.
ATCCTGTGTGTTTATTATTGGATGGTTAGGCCCGTATGTCAATACTGGCACCAATGGCTTAGCCCACTGCGGCACCACTTCCAAATTAAACAAGTAAGCATCAGGAAGGTCATCTAACACTCCTTGTGGGGCTTCTCCAGATGTGAGCCTAGAGAGATGGTCTGCTCTCAAGTGAGTCTTCCCTTTCCTCACCACTACCTCAAAGTCGTATTCCATTAGTAAGAAAAACCAACTTACTAATCTACATGTGTTGCAAGGTTTGTTTACCAAGTACAACAATGCCTGATGATCAATAAAAAATTTAAACTTATTTGCAAGCAAATAATGTCTAAACTTTTTAACTGCATATACTATGCCTAATCCTTCTCTCTCCGTAGTGGTATAATTTCGTTCAGCTGCATTCAATTGTCTACTAGCATAGGCAATTGGAAGATCCATATTACCTTCATCGGTAGGTTGTGCGAGTACACATCCAATAGCATAATTGGATGCATCCACATGAACATGGAAAGGCTTATTCCAATCTGGTGTGGTCAAGATAGGTGCTGAACATAATCGCCGTTTAAGCTCATTGAAGGAATTCTCACATTCATTAGTCCACTCAAATTTAGTCAAAATTCCATACAGAGGCTTTGCTACGATGGCATACATGTGTATAAACCATCGGTAATAACCACAATGCCCCATGAAAGCTTGTACTTCCTTGACATTCTTTGGCCTAGGTAACTCGGCTATGGCTCTCACTTTCTCTTCATCAGTGGATATGCCATTCTTTGACACTATGTGTCCTAGAATCTTGCCTTGCCTGACCATAAAAACACACTTTTCTGGGTTCAGGTAGACTTGATATTCTCTACATTTGTCAAAGATTTGTCTGAGTTCAGGAATATGGGTTTGTCTAATGTTGGAGTGAGCACAAAGATCATCAACATAGACTTCCAAGTTCTTCCTCAAGAACTCTTTAAATACATGGCACATCAGCCTCTGGAAGGTAGCTGGTGCGTTGGTAAGCCCAAATGGCACTACTCTAAAGGCAAAAATGCCCCACTCTGTGGCAAAAGCCGTCTTATGCTGGTCCTCGGGAGCAATGGCTACCTGATTGTAGCCCGAAAATCCATCAAGGAAGTTGTACACTTCCTTGCCTGCTACTCTTTCTAAGAGATGCTCTGTGATAGGAAGCGGATAGTTATCTCGAATTGTGGCTGCATTGACCTTTTTCAAGTTAATGCATACACGCAGCTTTCCATTTTTCTTGGGCACCACTACGATGGGGGATACCCACTCAGTATGCTCAATTTCATAGATGAATCCAGCTTCAACCAGTCTATCTATCTCCTCTTTGATCTTAACAACATAATTATCATTATATGTGTATGGCTTTTGCTTAGAAGGTTTGGCATCCGAGGTCATGGGGATAGTGTGTGAGCATATGTCAGGGTCTACACCTTTCAGGTCCTTGTAACTCCAAGCGAATACATCTCTATATTCTCTTAGCAAGGCAATTAATTCTTGCTCTTCTTCTTCCGTCAAGTCATGTCCTATGTACGTGCATCTCTCCTCTCCTTCTTCTAGGGCCACTACTATTTTTTTGGTGGTTTCTTTGTTATCATAGGCCTCTCCTGATTGTGCCTCTCGTTTAGGCATTCTTATCATGACTCTCCTATCGTCTATCTCATACTTTTTAAAGTTTTCAGGGACCTCAAACAAAGATTCTTCCTCTTCTGGTGTGACTGTTCTCTTCTTTCTTTTCTTTCCTTCTTCCTTCGGGGTCACATGTGTGGCTAGCCTTACATCATTTGTAAGCTCTCCGTGCCTCTGGGGTTGAAATTCTACTTCATAGAAGTATTCTTCATCTGATGCAAAAGGTGGGTCCATGATGATTGACTCTAGATCGGAGTCACTTGCATCCTCAAATGCATCAGGGCTAGGTTCACACTCTTCTAACACTCCCTCTCCCATGATCGGCTCTATGGAGAAGACTGAAATGTCATAGCCATCTTCATCATAGTGAGGTGTCCATTGTTCTTCATTGATGGCTACATCCATTGTTGCTAGGATTTCTGCCCAGCCGTGGGGTTCAAATTCTTTGTCAGGAAAGACTATAGGTGCATAGGCTGGGTCTTGAATTGATCTATGTGTTTCTTTTGCACCCATCTCTCTAGCTTCTTCTCTCTTCTCTTCTTCTACTGCTACTTTGCACATCCATAAGTGGGTGTCTTCATGCATCCATGAGGATCCTGATCCTATGGAATGCACCAATTCCGTATCATCTTTGGCTCTATGGATGGGATTCCATTGGATAGGAGGGACATCTCTATGAGAGTAATCTTTGAGATTCACTTTGGTCGTGACACCTAAGTGTTGCAAATACAAGGAGTTGGTTCCCCAATCCTGTACCACTTGCAACTGTCGCATAAATGGTCTTCCCAAAATCATCTCATAGGCATGGTTCTTGCTAAAGTCACATATGGCGAAAGTGTGCTCAAACTCAACACCACAAGTAGTGAGAGTGATTCCTTCTAGCAAGCCTAAGGGTCTTTCTATGTGACCATCGGCCATCTGCAATTTCATCCTCGTGGGCTTGAGTGCTGGCTTGCCCCAACGCTTCCATAGGGAAGTGGTAGCAATTGCAACTCCTGCGCCTGAGTCTAGAATGGCCTTGGTGGTGTATCCTTGATGGGTGATAGGAAGATATGTGTTTCCCTCTTCGCCCTCACTCATGTCTCCTATTTTGTCCAATGGTATTTCTGGCACTGTTCTCTGGGATCCTACCTGGGAACTAGGTTTTGCTATCTCTGGTACTTGTTTGGCTACATGTTTCCATAGCTCTGGCCTTACTTTGAGTAGCTCTTCTAACGTGAGGTTGCACTGTACTTTAGTGTTTTTCACTACCTCTGTGTTCTTAGGTATGACTGAGTCCTCATTTCGTACCATGACCGTGGGTGCTCTCATACAAGTGGACTTAGCTTCCCATGGGCCTGTGAAGTGGGGTAATTCATGCAAAGAATTAGACTCAAAGTCTAATCTCTCTTGAGACTGGGTGCTCTCCTGCTCCTCATAAATGGATGGGATGTCTTGTGGGAATTGGTCGTGTGCATCATTCACAAGTTCAATGGGAGGAGGCACTTCACTTTCTTTAGCCCATTTGTCTTCTTGAATCTCTCGTAGGAATTCTGGTGTGAACCGATTCATAGAAGATGATGTGTCTGGCTCCGTAGAGTTAGGCACATAGGCTTCCTGGGCAGGAACACCTGTCCTTTCACTTGCCTTATCCTTGTGTTGAGAGACGGGTTCCTTTTCTGATTGTGCAATTAGCTTCTCTATTCTTTCTAACAGTCCATCAAAGTGCAACTGTGTCTTCGCTGAACTAGAGATGTTAAATAGGCGACTGTCTTCAAACATGGTCTGAGCCAATTCCACCATCTTAGCACAAATTTTGGTTCGTTCTAGCTCTAGTTCTGCTCTAGGGTAACACTTTTCATGATCAGTTATGTTTGGCCCTTCTTGGATTCTGGCCTGATATGCTTTAAGCATTATGTTTAGATCCTCAGGAGTGGGATCTGCCAGGACTGATCCCACTCTTGGGGGTGGTGGAATTGTGTGAAGTGGGTTGGAAGGTGGCGGGTCGGATGGAGATGGGAATGGTGGTGGTGGGGTAGTGTGAGAGGGAGTTTGAGATGTGAGTTCAGTTATCCTGGCCTTTGTTTCTCTGAGGCTTTCCTCGAGTTCACTCATCTTCTTTGCCCATTGCCTTTTCATTCTTTCACGACTATCTCTCCATGCTCTAGTCCTTTTCCTTGTCATGCTCTCTGTTTCACTCACATATGGGCTCTTTTCCTGGCCTACACCTGGGTTCTACTGTAGGGCTTGTGCTTGGGCTCTAGTGACCACTTGTATCGGTGCAGTGGAAGTGACACTCCTTGTGGAATCTACCACTAACCCAACAACGTTAATGGGAGTGATTTTTGGCATATTGCTAGGATTCTTTGGACAATCTCGTAAGAGATGCTCCTTTCCACATTCTTGGCAAAAGCCTTGGATCGTCACTGACTGGGGTTGTGTAGGTGGAGGCAAGGGACAATCACGAATGAGGTGATCTCCCTGACATCTGTAGCATGGTCCTCTAGGGAATGGGGGTCTTACCTGCATAGTTTGGGGTCTAGAGTTAGGGTTTGTGTACATTACATTTGTGTACTCTGGCTCCCAACTAGGTTCACCTGGTTCTTCACTGTAGTAGGACTCACCATGTTCAGGAGACTGCATGTAATAAGCCTGGGGGCTGTCAATATGCGTCGAATCAAAGCTATGGTCACTCGGGTCACTTTCAGAAAGCAATGGTGTTACAGGGACTATAGCTCTATTCAGGTTCTCTTCTGCAGCTGCACATTTAACTAGGATCACATTAGTAGGAGCAGGTGGTTGTTGTGCTAGCACTGGCTGGGGTCTCAGTTGGGCCTGATATTGCAGTTGGTAATTTTGTTGAGGCCTAGTATACTGTTGTGGTGGGTATGGACTCTGGTATCTGCCTTGTTGAGGGTATGGCTGAGGGTAGGTTTGCCTAACTGCTTGCTTGTTGTATGGGCAGTCTTGTGCTGTGTGATTTGTGTATCTTCGTTCTATGGTGCAGTACTGGCTACTTGGATTAACTTGGGCTTGAGCCATAATGGGACATACATTTGCCATATGGTCACCTCCACAAGTATAGCATCTTTTCATAGGGGCAAACCTCGGGATTTGTTTGCTAGAGACACCTAGTTTTTGAGCTACTTTCTCAGCGAGTTCCTCAATTGATGTGGATTGCGAGGAAGAGAGGCTAGAGGCACTATTTGAATCTTTGTATATCTTGGAAAGCTTTAACTCCTCCCCTAGGTTATCCTCAATGTCAATGCACATGCGTACACACTCTTCTATAGTCCTAGGGTCTTTCAAGTACACATAGGACCTCAATTTTGTACTAAGCAATCCATCGAGGAATAAAGACACTTGCTTAGCTAGCGTGGGTAACTCAGGGACAGGGCATCTCTCTAAATATTGCCTGAATCTTCTTCCTGCAAGTCTCACGGTCTCTTGAGGGGTTTGCTTGAAGCTGTGAATCAACGAGGAAGTGTTATGTCTTATGCCACTTTTAGAGAATTCGATAATGAATGCCTCTAGAAGTTGGTCTATGCTCCTGAACTGTCTCTCATTCAATGGTTGAAACCATGTAAGGGCTGTGTTCCTAAGGGTTAGACCAAAGGCATTGTACTGCGTGAATAGATCCTCCACTTGTTCAGCTCTCAAGACTTGCCTGAACTCAGCCACATGATCATATGGTCTCCAGTGCCATCGAAGTAGTTCTTCATGGACTTAACTAGCTGAGTCGGTCTCAAGGTCCTTGTGTGCTCTCTAGGTCGTGGTAGAGGGAACTCATCCGCATTTCTTTGATTCCTGGGAGCTCTAAGTACCTCAAGATCCACTCTGTTTGTTTCCATTCTCGTTCTTTCTCTGCCCCCTAGGTTGGCAAAGCTTACTTCTGGCCTATCTCTACTTCTGTCTCTTTGAGTTCCATGAGCTTGGGATGTTCCAGCTCCAGGGTGACCATAGGACACGTTTGATCTTGATTGGGGGAAAACGAATTCACCCTTCCAAGTATAAGCATGCCTGTCATGTTCTGTAACCACAAAGATCCTCTCTGAAGCGTGATCTAAGTAGGTCACTCTGCCTGGGCTATCAGGATCCTTGAACTCATAGATCAGGATTGACCCTACATCACTTGGCCTATCAGATTTATACCTCCAAAAGGCTTCATCAGTCTCTCGGTTCAGGAGTAGATCTATGCTCTTATTGTCTTGGGGAATCCATTCTGGTGTGATAATCCTAGTGAGAACAGATTTGCCTCGGGGGGTTCTAGGTTCTACACCCATCTTTCCTTGCTCCAGGTCACCTAAATCCGCTTTTGAGATCACATTCCCAAATTCATCTGTCCTATCTGGGTGACTGGTGACTACATATATTGTCCCTTCCTTGTCTAGGTATGTGTAGCTCAAGCGTAAGCACCACCTCCTTTACTTGTCAATCCGCGGAGACGTGAGGACCGGTATGATGACCACGAGCAAGTGAAGGCACAAGTGCGTGAGTGAAAGCACACAAACATGCACACACATACACACACACGCGCACAAAGTAAGATCAAAGTGAGGAACAATGGAAAGCTTAGATTGCAAAAGAGTTCTCTTACAAAAGTTCTATTCTCTAACAAGCTAACCCCAAAAATGAGCTCTCTAGCTCTTTTTATAGTTTTTTGACTAGTTTTGGCCCTGTCCAGACCTAGTGTCCGGCCTAGTTAAAAATTAGGTTCCAGGGCTTATTTGAGGGCTCAAACGAGGTCTAAAAATTATGAAAATTGGTACGATGGTACTTCTAATACTCCTCAAGCTCGAGGACTCCTTGGCTTGAACAAAATGGAGTTACTAAAAATAGATAATGGTATTTACAATGGTTTTTAGTGATGGAAATCACTATTTTTGTAGGGGATTCTTCTGAAAATTTGACATACACTTCTTGGAGCTCCCTACTTGCTCCCTTTCCTTGTGTGTCCACCTTTTGATGTGCTTCCATGCTTTGTCCTTGACTTTGAGCTTCAACACTCCCCCCCTCTCGAGTCTGTCGTCCCTGACAGACCCTTGTTGGAAGGGCTGTTCTATGTAGTGCTTTGAGAGGTGGTGTCCATCCGTTTGTATGAGCTGGTTCCTTGGATTCCAGCAAGAATGTGTCGTTGTGAGCTTTCAAAACTGCAAGTTGCTCAAAAGAGGTTGTCAAGAGTGATTTGGAGCAACTACTGGCTTCAATTTGCTTCCGAGATATGGATGTTGTTCCCATGACGTCCGCTAGCTCTTCCAAAGATGATGTTGAGAGCAGTCATGCCAACTACTCATAACCCATAATGAATGATGGGTAAGTGTGTTCGTGCTTGGGTTGAACAAAGAATGTGCCTTGTGCACGGCCTTGTAATGTAGCCCTACGCATGCTTACTTGGAAAATGCATTGGAAGAAGTATGGTGCAAAAATGGCGGGTCTTGAGCTAAGTGCTCAAGGGTATGCTGACGAAGAGGTTTCCTAAACTATCATGGTTATGGTGTTTCCAGAGTAAAGATACTTACCATGGGGAAGGTTGATGGATGTTTGTCGCTTCGTGTTGTACACTCGGCCTTTGGGATGGAACCTTGTTGATGAATGTCCATGTTGATTGTCCACTGATGAGATCTTTTGAGTGGTGGATCCCCTCTCCTCTTTTCAAAGCAACCTTTGTCACTAACAATGTGCATTTCTGAGCTTGGGCTCATGCACGTTCACTTCCCTATATTGACACTCAGAGGAATATTGGACACGGGCCGGTTTCTAAGAGATTACCATGCTGGTTGACATAGACCATTCACCAGTGCTACTGTTCCATACTGAGAATTGAATTGCTTTATATTCCTTGGCAAGCAACATCGGGTAACTACACCAAGCTGAGTTTCACATATTCTCTTTAGCTCACCATATGCAGGAGTCTTCTCCGCCAAAACTACCTTGTGCAGATATCTCCTTGGATGCTCTGGTACATGAAGTAGTTAAGCATCACTCAAGTTGCAAACCTTCAAGCTCTTCATTCCTATCATGGTAAGAGAAAATCATAGTTGTAGATGCCATGTTCATGCCAAGTGCTTGTCATCTACCAGATAAGGCAGCAATAATCTCACTGCTGGCCGAGACACACTTCTATCCCAATTGATAAATGCCTAGTAATCATCAGTTCCACCTTCAACTAAGCATGACTCATTCATGTTTCATAAGCCAAACCTGGGAACAAGCTCTCTCCCACTTTTTTTTTTTTTTTTGAGGAAAAGGATATCACCAAACAAGAACACAAAAGTTAGTATCAATAGAAATGTTTGACATATGTCACTGTGCTCTTGTGCATGGGATTCTCAAGTGTGTCTATGCACGGCCGTGTAATGTGGCCCTATATTAATGCATACTTTGGAAATGCATGACCTGAATGGTGCAAAAGACAGGGTTGTGCAAGGAGCACATGGTTGTTGCTCGTTCGAGGCTTTCGATGTTATTTGCGGAGGTTGATGCCGACCTTGGTGGAGGTATCCATTGAGTCTCGAATTGATGTAATCCTCCTTATTGGAGTCCATTTTAGAACAGTATTTGGCACTGTAGAGATCACTTCAGGCGCCTTCCTCTTCGGATGCGTTCTGAACTGTGGTATCCAGTGTGGTTGGCGCTTTGGTTCGATGGAGGCTGCTTGTACTTTTGGCTTCCAAACCCATATCCTTTTTGCACGTCTTCCTACTATTCTTGAAGAGCTGATTTGATCTTCTTTCGGTCTCTGTACGTGGTTCTTACCCTCTTCTCTTTTTGGCTTCTCGGTTGAGACCTTTCGCATGTGGGAGAACATAGGTTGTTGTGGATGTAAGAGCTTCTTAGGTACCCACATTTGTAATTGCCCTTGTTGAGCTGCAGATAACTTCTTAGGCACCCAAACTTGTTGGATACCTTGTGATTGAGCTTGTCCGAGCTGCTTTCTTCGTCTTCTGACTTGGTTGGCTTGCCTGGATGGGATTTGTGGGGGCAAGGCTGGTGGTTGCTCTCCTTTGCGTACCCAGATCTGCTTCATGCCCGGAACTGCTTTTTTATCGAATGGTGTCTTTCTATTTGATGTAGCAGTTGTCGTGAACGGTTGTGTTTGCTTGTGTGGTGGGCTCACTACTGTGGCTACTTGATTCTTTGGAGAAGAAGAAAGATCCACCCGCCTTCGAACCTGGTCTTCCACGATTGACTCCTTCTGCATCATAGAGCTTTTGACACATACAACATCTTCTTTCATATGATTAGTCTTGGAGGAACTAAGAGAGTGTGTGGTGCCATGATTTAGGAGCATGCAGTTCTCTAATTCTATTGTAATGCATTGTTCATGTACCCAAACTTGAAGAATTTGACTTCTTAGGTTTAAGTTAACTGCATGGTCATAGATCCAATCTTGACCCAAGACAAGTGGTTCTGTAAGGTTCTCATCTTGACATACTAGCGCTTTGACTCTCATTAGAACATCTTGAAGGTAGATGGGAAGTTCCACCTCGCCCAAACAAGGGGTTTCCACACCTCCCAATCCTATGAGATAAGCTTCTATGGGATTGATGTTCAACCCCAAGTCTTGACAGTAGGAAAGTCTAACTGCACTACTTGCTGCACCTGAGTCAATCAATGCTTTCACCGTCCTTGCACCCTTCCCTTGTCCTATCTCTATGGTCACAAAGGGTCTTCGGTCAATGACCTGAGAAGTCGCTATGCCTGACTTTTGACACATATCCATGTGATATTTTGGGGCTTTTGAGTTGACTTCTAGGCCTAATCGCCTTAACTTATTTCGCCTAATACGCTCTCTGGCCTCTACCTGTGCTTCTTCTCTCACTCTTAACTCTTCATCTTTTCGCTTCTTAGCAGTGTTGAGTCTCATTAGCATATCCTCAGTAAGAGGTTCTTGATATAGCTTGACTCTACAGCCACTAATATAGTTTGGCAAGATATCTCCTTCTAGAGTGGCCAACTGAACTGCACCACTAGTGGAAATTCTATTAATGATCATGGGTCCGTATCCTCTTTTTTCCAACTTACGGGCATGTTGTTTTAGTGTGTATACCAACACTAGATCTCCCTCTTTCAATCCCTTATCCTTGATGTGTGCATCAAAGTAAGCCTTTTGCCTCTTCTTTGCAGCGTAGATGCCTGCTGCCGCTCGTAGCCTCGTCTCACCCAAGTGTTCGAGATCAAAGATCCTAGAGGACAATTCATGCCCATTCCACTCATACTCTTGTGCTACTTTTAAGGCAGGGATTAAGAAATCTAATGGTAGCACAGCGTTCTGTCCGAAGACCATCTGAAATGGGGTGGCGTTGAGTACCGTTTTGTAGGCAACTCGATAAGCCCAAACAGCATGATGAAGTTGTTTGTCCCAATCAGAGCGTTTATTATTTACCAGTTTTGTCAATACGTTACAGAGGATCTTATTGGTACTCTTGGCTTGTCCGTTGGTTTGTGGGTGATAGGGGGCAGATTTCTTATGTATCACCAAGAATTCTTGGAGAAGATTTTCAATGACTTCATTCAAGAAGTGTGTGCCTCTATCACTCACCAACTCTATTGGTAGTCCATATCTCGTGAACACATTCTCGAATAAGAACTTAGCCGTAGTCTGAGCATCATTCTTTGTTGTGGCTTTGACTTCTACCCACTTTGTAAGGTAATCTGTGGCTACAATGATGTACTCTGCATGGGAGTTTCTAGCTGGGGGGTTAATAGGACCTATGAAGTCTATGCCCCACTTCGAAAATGCACGTCCTCCCATCATTGGCCTCAAGGGCATCTCGTCTTTTCTCACTGGATATTGTGCACGTTGGCATGTGTCACATTTCTTCACATAGGTATGTGCGTCCATATGAAGAGTGGGCCACCAAAGTCCTGAGAATAGAATGGTCTTGATCACTCGGTCAGGACCAAAATGTCCACCTGCAACACCGCTGTGTGCCGTCTTTAAGACCTTTAAATAGTCTGATTCATGAACGCATAGTCTTAAGTAACCATCTTTGCCTCTTCGGTATAGGTTGTCCCCTACTAAGGCATAGCCTTGAGCCTCTTGCTCCATTCTTCGTCTTCTTGCTAGACTAGCCTCTTTGGGTAATCTTCCCGATCTCATAAACTCTACCAATGGAGTACTCCAATCTGGAATTAATGACACTTGATAAAGGGTCGCATGCTCCACTGGGGGTCTCTCTCTGCACCTTGGACAATTTTTAATCCACTCATGTATTTCTTTGTCCATGCTAGGCCAATACACTCCTAAATGCTTTAGATTCTGCAATGTTCGTTGTTTAGAATAGTGATTTCCTAGCATTCCTTCATGGGCTTCTTGCAACCAACTACTATGTTCATCATCCTCCACACAACAAGCTAATACACCCTCAGTATCTTGTTTGTACATGCTTCCTGCTAATATGTGATATTTTTGTGATTTTACAATTTCTTCTTTTGATGTTTTCACATTCTTATTTGCAGGGCCAAAGGTTAGGACTGGTACCAACTTATTTGCCCATTTAGGAACAACTTCTAAATTGAACAGATAAGCATCGGGTAATTCGTCAGACACTCCTTGCGGTGACTCTCCTGAAGTGATGCGAGAAAGGTGATCTGCCCGAAGGTGGGTTCTACCTTTCCTGACAACAACTTCAAAGTCATATTCCATTAGTAAGAGGAACCATCTTACTAAGCGTCCAGTATTGCAAGGTTTATTGACCAAATATAACAAGGCTTGATGATCAGTGAAAAACTTGAACTTGTTGGCCAATAAATAGTGTCTAAACTTCTTCACAGCGTATACCATGCCTAAGCCCTCTCGCTCAGTTGTGGTATAGTTCCGTTCAGCTGCAGTGAGCTGTCTACTAGCATATGCTATGGGCAAATCTAAGTTTCCTTCACTTGTGGGTTGTGCTAGCACACATCCTATGGCATGATTGGATGCATCCACATGGACATGGAATGGTTTATTCCAATCAGGAGTGGTGAGTATTGGTGCCGTGCACAAACGTTTTTTCAGTTCGTTGAAAGAATTCTCGCATTCGTCGTTCCACTCAAAATTAGACAACAAGGCATAAAGGGGTCTAGCTATGATCGCGTACATGTGGATAAACCTACGGTAGTATCCACAATGGCCCATAAAGGCTTGTACCTCTTTAATATTCCTTGGCCTTGGTAGCTCCGCTATGGCTCGTACCTTATCTTCATCTGTTGAGATTCCATTCTTAGAAACAATATGACCTAAGATTTTACCTTGACGCACCATAAACACACACTTTTCTGGGTTCAGACACACTCGATATTCTCTACACTTGTTGAAGATTTGTCTGAGCTCAGGGATGTGAACCCTTCTTTCTTGGGAATGAGCACATAAATCATCCACATACACTTCTAAGCTCTTTCGCAAGAACTCTTTGAAGACATGACACATGAGCCTTTGGAATGTTGCAGGTGCATTGGTGAGCCCAAATGGCATCACCCGAAATGCAAAGATTCCCCACTCTGTAGCAAAAGCTGTTTTGTGTTGATCTTCTGGGGCAATGGCTACTTGATTGTATCCTGAAAATCCATCAAGGAAGCTATAAACTTCCTTGCCTGCAACACGCTCCAATAGGTGTTCTGTGATTGGAAGTGGATAACTATCTCTAATCGTAGCGGCATTGACTTTTTTAAGGTTAATACACACTCGCAACTTCCCGTTCTTCTTGGGTACCACAACAATGGGGGACACCCATTCGGTATGCTCAATCTCATAGATGAATCCAGCTTCAATCAACCCATCAATTTCTTCTTTTATTTTGGCTGCATAGGTATCATTATATGTGTAGGGCTTCTGTTTGGTGGGTTTAGCATCAGCAGTCATGGGGATAGTATGAGAGCAAATTCTTGGATCTACCCCTTTCAAGTCTCTATAGTGCCATGCAAACACATCCCTATATTCCCTTAATAGAGCTATGAGCTCCATTTCTTCTCTTGCACTTAGGTCATCTCCTATATATGTGCATCTCTCTTCGTTCTCTTCAATGGTCACTACAATCCTCTTGGTCTTTTCTTTATTATCATATGATTCTCCTATGATGGCCTCTCTCTTAGGCATTCGTACCAAAATTTTGCGGTCGTCAACTTCATATTTCTTGAAGTTTTCTGGTACCTCAAACAATGATTCCTCCTCTTCTTGTTTCACTGCTTTTCTTTTCTTTTTCTTTTGACTGCTCTCACTTCCCTCCTTTGAATTTACCGTTTTAATCATCGTCATTCTCTTCTTCTTCTATGACATCACTAGGGTCACATTCTTCTAGCAAGGGTTGACACATGAACACTGAGATATCATAACCCTCCTCATCACAATGAGGTGTCCACTGTTCCTCATTGACAGCAATGTCCATGGTGGCTAAGATTTCTGGCCAGCCATGAGGCTCAAACTCCTCATCTGCAAAGATCATCGGTGTGTAGGCTGGGTCTCTAACTGGTCTATCTCCTAACGAAGTTCCTTCTTCTCTTGCCTTTAAACGTTTTTCCTCTTCCTTTGCGACCTTGCACATCCACAAATGAGTATCTTCATGCAGCCATGATGGATCAGGTGAACTTTCAGAATGCACAGAGATGGAATCTTCTTTCGCTTTGTGGATAGAATTCCACTGTAGGGGTGGTACATCTCTGAAGGTGTAATCCTTCAAATTGACCTTGGTGGTGACCCCTAAGTGTTGTAAGTACAAGGAGTTAGTTCCCCAATCCTGTACTATTTGCAATTGTCGTAGGAAGGGTCTTCCTAGGATCATCTCATAGACATTATTTTTCTCAAAGTCACATATAGCAAATGTGTGCTCAAACTCTACACCACAAGTGGTTAGAGTGATCCCTTCTAGCAATCCTAGAGGTCTTTCAAAATGACCATCAGCCATTTGAAGCTTCATTCTAGTTGGTCTTAATGTGGGCTTGCCCCATTGCTTCCACAAGGAGGTGGTCGCAATAGCAACACCAGCACCTGAATCTATGATTGCTTTGGTTGTGTAACCTTGGTAGGTGATTGGAAGATAAGTATTACCTTCTTCACCCTCACACATGTCCCCTATTTTGTCTAGAGGTATCTCTGGTACCCTTTGCTTGGAGCCTGCTTTTGGCATGTTGGAATCAAGTTCTGGAACCTGATCCTTCACATGATTCCAAAGCTCAGGTTTTGCTTTGAGCAGCTCTTCTACAGTGAGATGACACTGAACCTTAGTGTTCTTCACGACATCCGTGTTCCATGGAACCACTGAGTCTTCATTTCTTACTAGTATTGTGGGAGCTCTAATCTGGAGAGATTCCGATTCCCATGGGCCTGGAAATTGAGGCAGTTCTTCTAAGGTATTAGATTCAAAATCTAACCTTTCGTCTTCTTGTTGTTCTGCTTCATCTCCGTAAATAGATGGAATGTCTTGGGGAAATTCATCATGAAGATCATCAATCTCAGGAATAGGAGGGGAATTACCCTTCTCCTTGGCCCATTTCTCTTCTTGTATTTCCCGTAAGAACTCTTGAGAGTACTGTTGAATTGAAGGAGGTATTCCAACATCTCTGGAATTAGGAACATAAGCCCCCATTGGTGGTGAGCTTCCTCTTTCAATAACTGGTTGAGCCTGTGGAGGTAAAGAGACTTGTGGTTTGTTTACCAACTGCTCTAATCTTTCTAGTAACCCTTGGAAATGCAAATCTGGTTTGATAGAGTTTGTCTGATTGAACTTTTGACTAGTCTCAAGTATAGCTTGAGCTTGTTCTACCATTTTCATGCACATTTTCATTCGTTCAATCTCTAAATCCGCTCTAGGGTAACTCTTGTCTAGATTTGCAGCTGTAGGCCCTTCTTGAAGTCGAGCCTCGTAGGCTTTGAACATCATGTCCAAGCCTTCTGGGGTTGGATCTGCAAGAACAGACCCTGGTTGCGGTCTATTTACAATGGGTGGTGGGGTGGGATGAGGTGGAGTGGATGGAGTTTCGGCATGCGAGGGGCTTTGAGATGCAATGTCTTCTATTTTTGTTTTCGCTTCTTTTAAGCTTTCTTCTAGTTCCGATAACTTTTTATTCCACTTGCGATTGGCCTTCTCTCTGGTATCCTTCCATGTTCTTGTTTTCCTCTTACTAGGCTCTCCTGATTCACTCGACTCTGATTGTTCTGTTGGTTTATCCTGTTGTAATGCTTGTGCTCTAGTGACAGCTTGTATAGGAGCCACATTGCTACTACTTGAACTTGAATCTGCCACTAAGCCTACCACATTAATGGGTGTAATCTTGGGTGCACTGGAGGGGTTTCTTGGACAATCTCTGGGGAGATGGTCTTTGCCACAATCAGGACAAAAAGCCTGTATTGTGATAGCCTGTCCTTGACTCGGAGATGGTGGGTGGGGACAGTCACGAATGAAATGGTCACCATGACATCTGAAACAAGATCCTCTAGGGGCTTGTGGTCTCATTTGTCTCAACTGGGGCCTAGGGTTAGGATTTGTGTACATGATATTGGAGTATTCTGGCTCCCAATTTTGCTCCATAGGTGGCGCCTCATATTGATACGAGTAAATCTCACTATGTTCAGGTGACTCTGTGTAATACGCATGTGGACTACCTTCATGGGAGTAGTCTGGACTATGAGCATGAGAATCATTATCTGGTATCCATGGGGTTAGGGGCACCAATGCTCTATTTGGATTTTCCTCTCCCACAGCATATTTGACTGGAATCACGTTGGCTGGAGCTGGTGGTTGGTTTCCCAAGACAGGTTGTGGCCTATATGGTACCTGATATTGCTGTTGTGGTCTATAATATGGCTGTTGGTATTGGTTCTGATACCTACCTTGTGGGTAAGGTTGCTGATAATTCTGTCTAATAGCCTGCCTATTGTAGGGACAATCTTGAGCCGTGTGGTTTGTGTATTTTCTCTCAATAGTGCAATATGGAGCATTCCTTTCTCTAATGTTTTGGTTTTGCATTGGGCATACATTAGCCATGTGGTCGCCTCCACACGTATAACACCGATTCACTGGAGTGACTCTCTGTGTTTGTTTATTTTGGACTCCCAGTTTCTTGGCAACTTGCTCAGCTATCTCTTCTATTTCTGTGGAGATCTTTGAAGTATGACTAGTAGAACTATCCGAATCTTTGTAGAGTTTGGACAATCCTAACTCCTCACCCAAGTTATCTTCTATGTCGATGCACGTCCGCACGCACTCTTCTATGGATCTAGGCTCTTTCAAGTACACATATGATCTTAATTTTGTGCTCAGTAAGCCATCTAAGAACAAAGCCACTTGTTTAGCTGGTGTGGGTAACTCTGGAGTAGGGCATCTTTCTAGGTACTGTCTGAACCTTCTACCTGCTAGTCGCACTGTTTCTTGGGGTGTCTGCTTGAAACTGTGGATCAGGGACGATGTGTTATGCCTGATACCACTCTTGGAAAATTCTACAATGAATTCGTCTAGCAGTTGACCTATATCGCGATAGTTGCGACTACTCAATGGTTGAATCCAAGCCAAGGCAGTGCCCTTAAGAGTCAAACCAAATGCCTCGTATTGGGTGAATAAATCCTCAACCTGTTCAGCTCTTAACACTTGTTTGAACTCGGCCACATGATCATAAGGATCTCCTGACCCGTCAAAATAATTCTTCATTGCCTTGATCACTTGAGTGGGTCTAAGGGTTCTTGGGTGCTCTCGGGGTCTAGGCAACGGAATCATGTTCATCTCTTTTTTGCCTATGTGCTTGATGTCTCTCTCTTTCAGGTCTTTCATTTTCAAATCCTGATCTATTCCTGTCCACGGTGTGTGCAAAACTTACCTCAGGTCTCTCTCTAGTTCTTTCTCTCTGGGCTTCATGAGCGTGGGATGATCCTACTCCTTGGAAGCCATGGGAAACATTGGATCTTGGTGGGGGGAAAATCAATTCATTCTTCCAAGTATATGCATGTCTATCATGTTCTGTTACCAAGAAAATTTTCTCTGATGTGTTATCCAGGTAGACAACTTTGCCTGGTATCTCAGGATCTTTGAATTCATAGATGATAACTATGCCCAATTGGCTAGGTTGATCTGGCTTGAACCTCCAAAAGGCTTCCTCTGTTTCTCTATTCAAAAATAGTTCTATGCTTTTGTTGTCTTGAGGGATCCAGTCCGGAGTGATCACTCGGGTCAAAACTGACTTACCTCTAGGAGTCTGGGGTCCTTGTCCTACGTTTCCTTGTTCTAGGTCTCCTATTTCATTCTCAGGAATGACATTTCCAAACTCATCAGTCCTATCTGGTAGGTTGGTGACCACGTACATGGTTCCTTCCTTATCAATGTATGAACCCTCTTCGAACTTGACCACCGGGTGTTCAAGTCCAAAGGATTGATCTGGATTTTTGAGTTGGACCACTGATCGCCTCAGACCATCCTCATATATGCGAGCACCTAATTGGTTGGTCCGAATATATTCCAACTGTGTCTTATAGGAACCTTCTGGTGTTTGTAGATGGGCAGTCCCTGAGCCCCCTGCAGGTTTTTCCATACTAAAAGACATTTCTGAATCACTTGTGTCTGAACTTAGTAAAAGATGACCACTTAGTTGTTGTGCCCAAGACTTGGATGTATGGTTGACACTAGCCTCAGAAGATCTAGTGCTTTGTTTATCCTTGCCTAAGTGTCTACCAGATCTCAGGTTCATAAGCTTTAGTCAAGAGTCCAAATTTTCCCCTTGGTATGGTTCAAAATTCTTTGGAGTCCCCTTGGTTCCCTAGTCCCACATGAGGGTCAACTTCAAATTATCCTATCTCAAAATCAACGCGTTATTCTTGAAAAAAACAGTTGAGATCGTGTAGGATTCGAAACGAGATTTCCAACGAGCTATAGAGCTCAAAAAATGGACTTTGGATGAAGAAGTTACGTCAAATCAGGCTCCTGGGGTTCAAAACAGGCAAACAGGACCTTTTAGAGAAAATCGCGATTTTGTACCTTGAGAATCGTGTTCATAAAACCGTGTTTTCACAAAATCGTGTTTTGAAAATCGCGATTTTGATCACAAAATCGTGTTTCTGAAAATCGTGTTTTTTGACATGAAAATCGCGATGTTGAGCACAAAACCGTGTTTATGAAAATCGTGTTTTTTGGCATGAAAATCGCGATTTTGATCACAAAATCGTGTTTCAGAGAATCGTGTTTTTTTTCACAAAATCGTGTTTTTGGCATGAAAATCACGATTTTGAGCACAGAATCGTTTGGAGAATCGTGTTTTTTTCACAAAATCGTGTTTCTGGCATGAAAATCGCGATTTTGAGCACATAATCGTGTTTTAGAGAATCGTGTTTTTTTCACAAAATCGTGTTTTTGGCATGAAAATCGCGATTTTGAGCACAGAATCGTGTTTTAGAGAATCGTGTTTTTTTCACAAAATCGTGTTTTTGGCATGAAAATCGCGATGTTGAGCACAAAATCGTGTTTATGAAAATCGTGTTTTTTGGCATGAAAATCGCGATTTTGAGCACAAAATCGTGTTTATGAAAATCGCGATTTTGAGCGACAATTCGTGTTTTCACAGAATCGCCTTTTTCACAAAATCGTGTTTTTGGCTGAAAATCGTGATTTGTGAGAATCGCGATTTTGAGCCCGCTGAAAATCGTGTTTCTTTAAATATGAAAATCGCGATTTTGAGCACAATCACAGAATCGCGATTCTGAGAATGACCACAGAATCGTGATTTTTTCAGCCAACTTTTAGGCGGGAAAACAGAAAATCGTGATTTTTCAAAAATTTTGAATTTTCACAGAATCGCGATTTTCATCACAGAATCGCGTTTTTTGGCGGGAAATTCAAATTTCTGAGCGCCGGCTATGGCGAGTTCCGTATGAGCAGAAAATCATGAAAAAAACACAGCGCTTGCTCTCCCTTGCTTCTCGTAACTCCTTCCCACACAATAATGCATGAAAAATGGTATGAAGATGGTGAGAATGCACTAAAAAACAAGAATTTTCTATGAAGAAGAAGGTGGAAGAAGGTGGAGATGATGATGATGATGAAGATGAAGAGGAAAAAAACAGAAAATGAACTGAAATGACAGTTTTTTTACCTTCCAGCGTCGCAAATCTACGATCTTACCATCACAACGCTCGTCCTCAAAGCTCTCTCCCCGGCAACGGCGCCAAAATTTGGTGTAGCTCAAGCGTAAGCACCACCTCCTTTACTTGTCAATCTGCGGAGACGTGAGGACCGGTATGATGACCACGAGCCAGTGAAGGCACAAGTGCGTGAGTGAAAGCACACAAACATGCACACACATACACACACACGCGCACAAAGTAAGATCAAAGTGAGGAACAATGGAAAGCTTAGATTGCAAAAGAGTTCTCTTACAAAAGTTCTATTCTCTAACAAGCTAACCCCAAAAATGAGCTCTCTAGCTCTTTTTATAGTTTTTTGACTAGTTTTGGCCCTGTCTAGACCTAGTGTCCGGCCTAGTTAAAAATTAGGTTCCAGGGCTTATTTGAGGGCTCAAACGAGATCTAAAAATTATGAAAATTGGTACGATGGTACTTCTAATACTCCTCAAGCTCGAGGACTCCTCGGCTTGAACAAAATGGTGTTACTAAAAATAGATAATGGTATTTACAATGGTTTTTAGTGATGGAAATCACTATTTTTGTAGGGGATTCTTCTGAAAATTTGACATACACTTCTTGGAGCTCCCTACTTGCTCCCTTTCCTTGTGTGTCCACCTTTTGATGTGCTTCCATGCTTTGTCCTTGACTTTGAGCTTCAACAGTATACACCGTTTTCAAACTTGAAAGCTGGGTGCTCTAGTCCAATGGATTGGTCAGGTTTTTTAATCTTTACTACAGATCTTCCTAGGCCGTCCTCATAGATGCTAGCACCTAGTCGGTTGGCCCTAATGTATTCCAATTGCGTCTTGTAGGGGCCTTCCACCCTATACAGATATGGCACTCCTGAACTTCCTATAGGTAATGTCCATGCCTTGAGACATCTCTGATTCACTAGTCTCAGAGCTAGGGTAATGCGACTGGTGGCTCAACTACTGGGCCCAAGACCTAGCAGTATGATTAACACTAGCCTCTGAAGACCTAAGACTTTGTCTATCCTGTTGGTGCAGACCAATCACCAATTGAAGGCTTGGAAGATTAAAGGATGAAGGAAGAATCAACTCTTGAAGTTTGGAAGAAGATTACATTCAGAGGAAAAGAGAAGTGTACACATATGTACATTAGTATAGTCATAGCTGACTTAGATCTTTGTTTTAGTAAGAATCTTGTACAAATTATCTATAAATACTTTGAGAAAAGTCGGGGCAAGTATGAGAGCATATGTCACAATAGTTAGAAGTCAAGAATGAGGAAATTAGATGTCATGAGATAGAGGAAAAGTTAGTTGAGTTTCCTCTCATCACTCAACTGTAATTCTTTCCTGAGTAATCGAAAATATTGCGCCCGATGTTTCTGCGTGTTCTCCTTCTAGAGTAGATCAATTGTGAAATGCTTTTGTACAAGTCTAAGTCTAGAGTTGCTTGACCTCTGTACAAAGTTTTAGCTTCCAATTGTAATCAGGCTTAGAGAATTAAGTGTAGGAACATTCATATGTGAAGTGTGTTCACAGGTTCCTAAAACAGGCGCAGATTTCGAACTAAATGTTTTGATCATTTCTCCCAGCACAGTTTAAAGTTTTGCATGAGTGAGGGCTTAATCTTTAAGTTGGAAGATAAGCTACTCATGGCTAGAAGCATTTGCTTAAATGGGTTCTATTCAAGGAGAACTAAGTCTTAAAAGTTACAGGTGTAAAATCGACTGTTCTGAATGACAGTTACAGACATAGGTAACTTGTGAAGTTGATTTCTCAAGTTATACTAAAGCTTTTGAAGTAGTTCAACTTGGAGGAGATGCGCAATCTCTAGGAGATACTTCGTACAAAATTTCATCAAAAACTTTACATGTTTGATAGGTCAATGTGAAGGAATTCTGCAGCAGACTTTTCTGTGTTTCATCTTCTTCACAGAATTGTCAATCCTTTGATATTTAGTAATTGATCCTCTAAATTAGTGGAAGTTTTGACTTACTCTTGGTATAGAGGTGCTCTAATCACAAGAGTAGGTTGTTCTTTTGGAGATTAACACTCTCCATCATATCCCTTACTAGATGTCGTCCTGATCTAAGGTTCATATGCCTATTTAAGTGGACCCTATTTTGCCCAAGTACAACCTCGTTGCTGAGTTCTTTTGTACCAATTACTTAATTCCTCCTTATGTTGATTATCGTGTTTATACTCTTGTCTGATATCACGTCGCCAGGTATACTTGAGTGTATTTCCGCACTTGAAGTTGATCGTTCCACGTTAAGTTCTTTTCCTTTAAAGTTCTCGACCGTACAAAGATTATGTTGTTAGCTTGAACTTGAGTATTTAGGTAGTCTTCAACTTGATAAATGCCTATCGCCACCCTGGCCTACTCCTATCACTAGTCATTCTTAGCCTAAACTAGGAACTGACAGAGGGAGTTGAGAGTTTCCAACCTTTTATTTCCTTCTTGGTTGCCCTTGAGTGCCTAGGAAGCGCGTTCCCCAGCTTGCAATTACTCTTGCTTAGAATGCCCTTCGATGCTCTCAATAGATCTGTAAGAGTTCCAAAGTTAGCTCAAGACTTAAATTCCAAAGACAGGACCAAGCAATTTCATTCATGTAACACAAACACCAATTTGCACTGTGATGTTTTGGAAAAACAATTCTAGAGATCCCTGAATTTTGTTCCCCCTGGGTATGATCAACTTCAAAATACCCTATCTAATAGTCCCAACAAGACAAGAATCACAGCAATTGGATTTCGTATGAGAAAGTTATGCCAGTTCAGGGTTCTGGTGCTAAAACAGGGTTCAAAGAGGCTAACGGATCACAGGATTTTTCTCAAAAACACATGTGTAGGGACCTCACAAATCACTAATGACTCTCTAATTATGCCCAAAATTCCCCAAGGGCTTGGAAAAATTAACCCTAAAATTTTGGCCGAAAAGCCTGTCAATCGCGATCGATAGGTCTGTCAATCGCGATTGACAGAGGTGTCCGTCGGGGCCTATCGGTCGCGATCGATACGTCAGTCGCAATTGACAGTGTCAATCACGATTGATAGAGTCGGTCGTGAGTCCCGTCAATCGCGATCGATGGTGTCAATTGCGATCGATGGTGTCAATCGCGATCGACACTTTTTCTGGGATTTTTGCCGTGATTTCAGTCAATCGCGG
The DNA here is from genome assembly GCA_020310875.1 of Ceratopteris richardii. Classification (NCBI taxonomy): domain Eukaryota; kingdom Viridiplantae; phylum Streptophyta; class Polypodiopsida; order Polypodiales; family Pteridaceae; genus Ceratopteris; species Ceratopteris richardii. The sequence goes on along the minus strand of CM035414.1, from coordinate 11,827,185 downwards.
ATGTGTCCGTCACGATGGACACGTGGCAATGCGAATTTTGGTGTCAATCGTGAATTTTCAATCGGTCGCGATCGATGGTGTCAATCACGATTGACTGAATCCTACGTGGCAGTTAGTCGGTCGTGAGGTCTGTCGGTCGCGATCGACAGGTCTGTCGGTCGCGATCGACAGGTCTGTCGGTCGCGATCGACAGGTCTGTCGGTCGCGATTGATAGGGTCTGTCGGTCGCGATTGACAGATGTTGTCGATCGTGGCTGTCGATCGCGATCGATGGTGTCGGTCGCGATTGACATAAAAACACGGAATTTTTCAACTTTGTTTAGTGATTTGGATTGTGCTCTTTGTGCTTGTCCTAGTGGTGTACTTAGTTTTACCAATTGGTCGAATTTTCTGTCGATCGCGATTGACAGAGGCCGGCGACACAGAGACAGTTTCTGAGTTTTCCGTACGTGCACAGCGTGCTGGAGGGGATGATACAGCTGGATCCTGCAAGAAAACTCAACAAACATGCAAAAACAATGCACTCAATATTGCTCTCTTGCTCTCTCTCACAAGTGGAATGAGGGAAATGGAATGGAGAAGGTGATAAGATCAAAACTGAAAATTTTCATGATGATGGAGATGGAGTTGGGAGATGGTGATGATGATGATGGTGATGATGATGATGAGGTAAGAAAAAGAAAAAAATAAGAAGAGTGAAGAAATTACCTACAACGCCAACATCTCAAATCTACGTCTTACCATCACACGCTCGTCCTCAAAGCTCGATCCCCGGCAACGGCGCCAAAATTTGGTGTAGCTCAGTGATGAGTAGCACCTCCTTTAATGTCAATCCGGGAAGATGTGAGGATGGTATGATGACCTCGAGCAAGTGAAGGCACAAGTGCGTGAGTGCGAAGCACACTAACATGCACACACATACACACACACACGCACACAAGGCAAGACAAAGAGTGAGAAGCAATGGAGTTCTTTTAGATTACTTCAAAAGTGCTCATACAAGTTTAGATCAATTACAAGCTAACCTCAAAAATGAGCTCTCTAGCTCTATTTAGAGTTTTTGACTAGGTTTTGGCCGCATCCAGACCTAGCATCCGGCCTAGTTAAAAATTAGGTTCTCTACCCTATTTGGAGGTTCAAACAAAGTCTAAAAAATGTGAAAACTGACAGGTAGGTACTTCTCAAGCTCCTCAAGCTCAAGGACTCCTTGGCTTGCACAAAATGGAGCTACAAAAATATGAAATGGTATTTACAATGGTTTTTAGTGATGAAAATCACTATTTTTGTAGGGGTTTCTATTAACATTTTGACATACATTTCCTGGAGCTCCCTACTTGCTCCTTCTTCTTGTGTGTCCACCTCTTTTGTATGCGTTAGTGTCCTGAAAAAATATTGGCCTACTTGCCAGATCGTCGTTGACTGCTCTGTCTGCTTGTACTTTCTCTTCTCTCTGACTCCCTTCGTAAGCTTCCTTGCCTTGTGAGTCCTTCAATTCCAACAAAGTGTAGAGAATATCGGGTGTGTCTGAACCCAGAAAAGTGTGTGTTCATGGTGCGTCAAGGTAAAATCTTAGGTCATATTGTCTCTAAGAATGGAATCTCAACAGATGAAGATAAGGTACGAGCCATAGCGGAGCTGCCAAGACCAAGGAATGTTAAAGAGGTACAAGCCTTTATGGGCCATTGTGGATATTACCGTAGGTTTATCCACATGTACGCGATCATAGCTAGATCCCTTTATGCCTTGTTGTCTAATTTTGAGTGGAACGACGAATGCGAGAATTCTTTCAATGAACTGAAGAAACGTTTGTGCACAGCACCAATACTGACCACTCCTGATTGGAATAAGCCATTCCATGTCCATGTGGATGCATCCAATCACGCCATAGGATGTGTGCTAGCACACCCCACAGGTGAAGGAAACTTAGATTTGCCCATAGCATATGCTAGTAGACAGCTCACCGCAGCTGAACGAAACTATACCACCACTGAGCGAGAGGGCTTAGGCATGGTATATGCTGTGAAGAAGTTTAGACACTATTTATTGGCCAACAAGTTCAAGTTTTTCACTGATCATCAAGCTTTGTTATATTTGGTCAATAAACCTTGCAATACTGGATGCTTAGTAAGATGGTTCCTCTTGCTAATGGAATATGACTTTGAAGTTGTTGTTAGGAAAGGTAGAACCCACCTCCGGGCAGATCACCTTTCTTGCATTACTTCAGGAGAGTCACCTAAAGGAGTGTCTGATGACCTACCTGACGCTTATCTGTTCAATTTAGAAGTTGTTCCTAAATGGGCAAATAAGTTGGTACCGGTCCTAACCTTCGGACCTGCAAACAAGAATGTGAAAACATCACAAGAAGAAATTGTAAAATCACAAAAATATCACATATTGGCAGGAAGCATGTACAAACAAGATACAGAGGGTGTACTCGCTTGTTGTGTCGAGGATGACGAACATACTAGCTGGTTGCAACAAGCCCATGAAGGATTTCTAGGAAATCACTATTCTAAACAACGAACATTGCAGAATGTAAAACGTTTAGGAGTGTATTGGCCTAGCATGGACAAAGAAATTCATGAGTGGATTAAGAATTGTCCTGTGTGCCAGGAAAAACCCCTAGTGGAGCATGCAACCCTTTATCAAGTGTCATTAATTCCGAAGAACTGGATCATTTTGCACATGGACAATTGACTCTTATGAAGAAAATCTAATTTAGAATGTGGAAAACAAAGTGACAAACTATTGTACATGTTGGTTGGATGCGAGATGTCAAACCAATATCCACTGTTGTCCCGCTCAACAATGGATTCTATCCGAAATTTTGATCATATGTAGCTCCAAACATAAATCGAGGTGCACAATCACTACAAGCATGCTCATGACTCTGAGTAACAATAGGTTTCTTTCTAATTGACAATCGATTCCTAGGATGATTCACTCCTACCGTCATGACTTGAAGTGATTGCATTCCATCCTTAGACTTAAATCTAGCATAGGTAGACCCATCATCCATGGCTTTAGTTTCCATACGACTCTCACAAATAAAGGGTTGACCTAAGAGAACTTCATAGGAGCAATTATCTTGAATAAAAAAGTGAAACTCTTTTGTGATTCCTCCTATGGATATGGGCACACTAGCACAAGCTCCATATAGGGTACCTACACCATTATCTGCAGTTCTCATATGCCATCCACAATCTTTATCTATGGGCCATCGAAACTTATCATAGACTTCTCTTGAAATCACATTGATTTCAGAGCCGGAATCTACTAATGCATTTACAGTGATAGTGTTCTTATCATTTCCTATTTTAACATGCATCTCTGATGTACCTCTAGACCAAAATGTTCTTTTAAAGTGACTTTCAGGATTGTTTTCATGATTTTCATGGTCAGGTTGAATAGGTCCTAAGAAATTTTTATTAACATTTACTTCATCATCATCAAAGTCCTCTTCATCAGATTCATCAAAGTTTAAGGCTTCATTCATAGCTTGATCTTGATCTAGAGAATCTTGCATCTCAGTATCTAGATTAAGCGGAAAACTCTTCCTTTTAATTAGGCCGATAAAGTTATCTTTAAAAACAGGCTTTGCAATAGAGAAAACTTGTTCTAAAGACATAGTCACTTGACTCTTAAGCAAAATGTCATCTAAAATCTCCATAGGATCTATTTTTCTCTCAATTTCTAAAATCAAGATGGCTTTAGGTTTTCTCTTTGGTTTCTTTTGTTTTGGCTCAGGATCTTGTTTTTGTTCATGTTCTCGTGTTTGGTCTTCGGTTTGTTTTGATTGTTCTTGTTTATCTAAAGGCTTTGGTTCTGTTTTTCTTTGCTTTGTCTTCTTCCCTTTTTGTTTCTCATCTTGTTTTTGTTCATTGGGTTCTGATTCTTGTTTTTTATCTTTAGATTGTGATGATTCTCCTTGCTCTATGATTGTTTCTATTCCCTCTGAGGTTTGTTTTTGAGTCACTCTTCTTTCACTAGGCTCAGCTTCATCTCTTTTTCGTTTTTCTTCTACATTGGATATGTGAGAAATAAGAGATTGATCTTCTATCGGTGACTCCCAAGCCGTTATTCTCCTAATCTCATCTCGTGCTCTTACTAAAGCCTCTATGGAAAAATCACCTTCCTTTGTGGGTTTACTTGATTCCACTTGTTCATCAAGAGCTTCTAGTTTCACTCCTCTAGTTCCTACATCCGTTATGGTTATATTTTCATAGTGTTTTTTCATTCCTCCCTTACCATAATTCCCTTGCAAAGGTAGCCTAGATCGATAGTCACAGATTTTCTTGTCTATGTCTATTACTAGTCATTGCTCCTTAGCAGCCTTCAATAATTCACAATCTCTCAAAAAGTTCTCTAACGAATCACACCAAGGACACCTACGAGGGCCATGCACAAAACCATTTTGATTTTGAGGATTTTGATTAACTTGTGGTGGGAAATTTTGAAATTGAGGATTTTGTTGATAAGGTATTGCTTGAACAGGATAATTAGGATTTTGATAAGGCAATTGATGTATTTGAGGAGCTTGGGGAGCAACATGTGGTACTTGAGGTGCAAGAGGAGTTTCCATATTATACGGTTGATGATTTTGAAAATTTTGATTTTGAGGATTTTGAAAAGCTATTTGTGAAGCTTGAGGATACATGTTTTGATACATTTGAGGATTTTGCACATGAGGATGAGGATTTTGCACTGAAGGATTATGCATTGGAGGAACTTGATATGCTTGAGTAGGAGCTACTTGTGGATTTTGATTGGTAGCTATAACATGTGGATTAGGCTCTTGAAAAGACATTGGGCTCATTTGATTTTGGAAAGTTTTGGTGTAATTAGATTGTAAAGCATCTATAGTCTTGGCCAAATTGGATTGTGTAGCAATAAGACTTTCCATTTGCTTAATGAGAATTTCCACTTGAGATTGTTCAACTACACTTTTATTTGGCTCTACTTTAAAACCTTGAGTAGGCTCCATCATTTGAGGAATAGGAGTAGAGTCAAAATTCATAGCATGGGATTGTTCTCTAAATTGCTCCTTAATTTGTGGAAGGCTAGCTTGAGGAATACTAGTTTGCTCATAAAGCATGGATTGTCTTTGATGTCTATGGGCTACAGCCTCTACTACTTTACACACTTTTTGCCAATTGTCAGTAAGACCATAGCGCTTATCCGGTTCTTCTAATCATCGTTCAACTTCCCTACGAGTTTCAAGATGAAGAAGCTTAAGAAAATTGATCACAAGATTAGGTTCCAAGGTTATCTTATCCTCATCAGGAAGTTGTTCATAGCGTCTAATATACTCATTTTGTAAGTGAGTAATAGAGCTACTAGGCTTCGGTGAATTGACCCATCGTAAGAATCCATCCCGATTATGTTGGCTATAATCTTCAAGATAGAATTCTTTGAGCATCTCCTTTCTAAAATCACTCCAAGGAAGACTATCATATTGAGTCACACGGTTTATGATAGAGCTATCAACAATTCGTTCAAAGAATGATATCAAAAGATCTTCGGGAAGACCAAAAATCATAGCTTGCTCTTCAAACAAATCTAAGTAGCTTGTAATGTTGATGCCATTGAATTTTCCCTTCTCTCTCAACATAGAAGAGACTATTCTTTGGCCTTGTTTCTCAACAATAAGGGATTTGAATCCTTCCTCCATCTTATGTGAATAAGCAAGTGATGCACGATGCTCTAGATCTCTCACAAATGCGTTTACTTCACGACCAAGATGTGCACGATATTGTGAGAAATCCAGTGTAACACTCAAGAATGGTGATGATGATACGATGAGGATAAAAAATATGAAACAAAGGATATGGATCACAACCTCCCAACAAGATCAGTAGCAAATGCCATGAAGCGTTTCACGTCGGGTTCAAATGTGGAGGTGATCGCAATCCGGGTGGATCGCGTCCGGTCGTGGCACACACAGGGTGTATGAAGCTAATGAATGTTGGAAGGTTTAAGGACATGAAAGTGAAATTAATGTTGAGTATGGAGAAGAGAGAGATGTTGAAATGATTATGGGAATGGGAATGTAGGAGTGCAAGTTAGATTTATGAACATGAATGATAAGAATGAAAGAGAACCATACACATGAATCAAATTTGGAAGGAAGAATGGTCCATTGAAGGAGTGTTGAGAGCAGTATGGGCACCCAAGGACTGACTAGACAAAGAAGCCAGCGGAGAGAGTCAGAACAAAGTGAAGGAGTAAGTAGACAAAGTAGTCGACGCAAATCTGGCAGATAGGCCCTTCAATTTTTCCCAAATCTACATCTTTTAACAGTGATTCTTATCACTAACAATCATTGTAAATACCATTTCATATTTTTGTAGCTCCATTTTGTGCAAGCCAAGGAGTCCTTGAGCTTGAGGAGCCTTAGAAGTACCTACATATCAATTTTCGTATTTTTTAGACTCCGTTTGAGCCCTCAAATTGGCCCTGGAACCTAATTTTTAACTAGGCCGGACACTAGGTCTGGACAGGGCCAAAACCTAGTCAAAAACTATAAAAAGAGCTAGAGAGCTCATTTTTGAGGTTAGATTGTAATTGAAACGAACTTGTAAGAGCTTTTGAAAGTAATCTAAAGGACTCCATTGATTCTCTCTCTTTGTCTTGCCGTGTGTGCGCGTGTGTGTGTATGTGTGTGCATGCTTGTGTGCTTCTCACTCACGCACTTGTGCCGCCACTTGCTCGAGGTCTTCATACCATCCTCACGTCTTCCCGGATTGACATTAAAGGAGGTGCTACTCATCACTGAGCTACACCAAATTTTGGCGCCGTTGTCGGGGAGCGAGCTTTGAGGACGAGCGTGTGATGGTAAGACGTAGAGTTGACGCGTTGGAGTTGTAGGTATTTTCTTCACTCTCATCGATTTTCTTTTACTTTCTTTACCATCTTCATTTCCATCATCATCATCACCATCTCCCACCTCCATCTCCATCATCGCGAAAATTTCAGTTTTTTGACTATATTCCCATCTCCACCTCATTTCCCTCATTTCACTTGTGAGAGAGAGCGAGAGAGCGAATTTGCATGTGCTGTTTTTGCATGTTTTCTGAGCTATCTTGCAGGTACAGGTCACATCACCATCCCCAGCTTCCTGTGCAGGTACGGAACTCAACGAAACTGTCTCGCAGTCGCCGACTTCTGTCGATCGCGATTGACAGAAATTCTCACCTTTTGGTAAATCTGTGTGCACCACAGTGGACTAGAGGCCCTGCACACCACCTTTCCACCAAAATTTTTGAAAATCTTGCAAAATTTCAGTCCATCGCGATTGACAGCCCTGTCCATCGCGACTGACAGCTCTGTCCATCGCGATTGACTGCCTGTCCATCGCGACCGACTGCCTGTCCATCGCGATTGACTGAACCCCCTGTCCATCGCGACCGACTGCCTGTCCATCGCGATTGACTGAACCCCCTGTCCATCGCGACCGACTGCCTGTCCATCGCGATTGACTGAACCCCCTGTCCATCGCGACCGACTGCCTGTCCATCGCGATTGACTGAACCCCCTGTCCATCGCGACCGACTGCCTGTCCATCGCGATTGGCTGAACCCCCTGTCCATCGCGACCGACTGCCTGTCCATCGCGATTGATTGGGTGTCCATCGCGATTGACTGAGCTCTCTGTCCATCGCGATTGACTGAGTGTCCATCGCGATTGACTGAGCTCTCTGTCCATCGCGATTGACTGAGTGTCCATCGCGATTGACAGCCCTGTCCATCGCGATTGACAGCCAATTTTAGTCAGATTTTTTAAGGATTGTTAATTGAAGAGTTGGGCTAATTTTGGGCACAAATATTATACTCTTGAGCACATGAGGAAGCCTTAGGAAAACAACTTGGGGAAAACCTGTTGCACAGTGACCCTGTTTGAACCCTGTCGTAACCCTAGAATCCTGAATGGTCACAACTTTTTCATACGAAATCCATTTTTTGAGCTCTAGGGCTTGTTGGAAAGCTCGTGGCATATACTACACGCCATCAATTGTTTTTTATAAAGATAATGCATTGATTTTCAGATAGGGTATTTTGAAGTTGACCATACCCAGGGGGATCAAAGTCAGGGGTCCTTAGGATTGTTTTCTTGAAAATCACTATGCCAGTTTGTGTTTGTGCTACATGAATGAAAATAATTGGTTCTGTCTTTGGAATGTAAATTTCAAAGCTAACTTTGCAACTCTTACAGAGCATCGAGAGGCGTTCTAAGCAAGTGTAAGTGCGAGCTTGGGAACACATTTCCTGGGCACTCAAGGGCAACCGAGCAGGAAACAAAAGGTTGGACACTTTTAACCCCCTCTGTCAATTCATAGCTTAGGCTAAGAACGACGAGAGGTAGGAGTAAGTCAGAGCGACGATAGGCAGTTATCAAGTTGAAGACTACCTAAAAACTCAAGTTCAAGCTAAAAATTTTATCTCTGTACTGTCGATAACATAAAGGAAAAGAACCTAACGTGGAACGATCAATTGCAAGTGCGAAACAACATTCAAACATTCCTGACGACGTGATATCAGACAAGAACTCAAACGCGATAAAATAACTAAAAAGAATCAAGTGACTGATACCAATTGAGCGGCAACGAGGTTGTACTCTGGGCAAAGAATTGGGCTACTTAGATAGGCATATGAACCTTAGATCAGGACGACATTTAGCAAGGGAAAGACAAAGCCTTAGATCTTCAGAGGCTAGTGTCAACCACACTACTAGGTCCTGGGCCCAGCAGTTGAGCCACCACTCGAACTACCCTAGCTCTGAGACCAGTGAGTTAGAGATGTCTCAAGGCATGGACATACCTACGGGAAGTTCAGGAGTGCCTTACTTGTACAGGGTGGAAGGCCCTTACAAAACACAGTTGGAGTACCTTAGGACCAACCGATTAGGTGCCAGCATCTATGAGGATGGCTTAGGAAGATCTGTGGTCCAGATTAAAAACCCTGATCAATCCATTGGACTAGAACACCCAGCTGTCAAGTTTGAAAATGGTGCATACCTGGACAAAGAAGGAACTATATATGTAGTCACTAGTCACCCTGATAGGACAGATGACTTTGGGAATGTAATCTCAGAAGCGGACTTAGGTGACCTGGAACAAGGGAACATGGGTGCGGAACCTAGAACCCCTCGAGGTAAATCAGTTCTCACTAGGATTATCACGCCTGAATGGGTCCCCCAAGACAACAAGAGCATAGAGTTGCTCCTCAATCGAGAAACTGATGAAGCCTTTTGGAGGTATAAGTCTAATCAGCCAACAGACATAGGAAATATCATGATCTATGAGTTTAAGGATCCGGATAGCCCAGGCAGAGTGACCTACTTAGATCATGCTTCAGAACGGATCTTTGTGGTGACAGAAAATGATAGGCATGCTTACACTTGGAAGGGTGAATTTATTTTCCCTCAACCAAGATCAAATGTATCCTATGGTCACCCTGGGGCTGGAACTTCCCAAGCTCATGGTACGCAAAGAGACAGAAGTAGAGATAGACCAGAAGTAAGTTTTGCCAACCCAGTGGGCAGAGAAAGAACGAGAACAGAGACGAATAGGGTAGAACCTGAGATGCATAGAGCCCACAGGAACCAAAGAAATGTAGATGGATTACCTCTGCCGAGGGCTAGAGAGCACACAAGAACTTTGAGACCCACCCAGCTAGTTAAGTCCATGAAGAATTACTTTGACGGCACAGGAGATCCCTATGATCATGTGGCGGAGTTCAAGCAAGTCTTGAGAGCTAAACAAGTGGAAGATCTGTTCACGCAGTACAATGCCTTCGGTCTAACCCTTAGGAACACAGCACTTACATGGTTTCAGCCATTAGATGAGCGTCAGTTCAGGAGCATAGACCAACTCCTAGAGGCATTCATTGTAGAGTTCTCTAAGAGCGGCATAAGACACAATACCTCCTCATTGATTCACAGCTTCAAACAGACCCCCCAAGAGACTGTCAGATTGGCCGGAAGAAGATTTAGACAATATCTTGAAAGGTGCCCTATTTCGGAACTACCCACATCTGCTAAACAAGTAGCCTTATTCCTTGATGGATTGCTGAGTACGAAATTGAGATCCTATGTGTATCTGAAGGACCCTAGGACTATAGAAGAGTGTGTACGCATGTGCATTGACATTGAAGATAACCTAGGGGAAGAACTAGAGCTTTCCAAAATCTACAAAGATTCAGATAGTGCATCTAGTCACTCCTCCACGCAGTCCACATCAATTGAGGAACTTGCCGAAAAAGTAGCTCAAAAATTAGGTGTAACTAGCAAACAAATCCCAAGGTTTGCCCTTGTGAAAAGATGCTATACATGCGGTGGTGACCATATGGCGAATGTCTGCCCTATTATGGCTCAACCCCAAGTAAACCCTAGTAGCCAGTACTGCACCATAGAACGGAGATACACCAATCACACCGCACAAGATTGCCCATACAACAAGCAGGTAGTTAGGCAACCCTATCCGCAGCCCTACAACCAAGGCCGATACCAGAACCAAAATACACCACCACAATATGCTAGACCCCAACAAACCTATCAGCAACCATATCAGGCCCAACAGAGACCCCAACCGGTGCTAGCTCAACAGCCTCCAAACCCCGCTAACGTGATTCCAGTAAAGTATGCTGTTGTAGAAGAAAACCTGAATAGGGCCATAGTACCAGTAACCCCATTGATCTCAGAAAGTGACCCGAGTGACCATAGTTTTGATTCCACACATGTCGATAGTCCCCAGGCTTACTACATGCAGTCTCCAGAACATGGTGAGTCCTACTATAGTGAAGAACCAAGTGAACTTAGTTGGGAGTCGGATTACACGAACGTCATGTATGCAAACCCCAACCCTAGACCTCAACCTAGGCAGGTACGACCACCCTTTCCTAGAGGACCATGCTACCGATGTCAGGGGGATCACTTCATTCGTGATTGTCCCTTACCTCCACTTACACAAAATCAGTCCGTGACGATCCAAGGCTTTTGCCAAGATTGTGGAAAAGAGCATCTCTTACGAGATTGCCCAAAGAACCCCAATAATATGCCAAAAATCACTCCTATCAATGTGATTGGGTTGGTTGTGGATGCCTCAGGAAGTGTCACTTCCACTGCACCAGTGCAGGTGGTTACTAGAGCTCAGGCATTGCAGCAAAACCAAGAGGCAAGCCAGGAAAAGGGCCCAGAGGCTAGTGAAACCGAGAGCGTGACAAAGAAAAGGACTAGAGCGTGGAAAGATAGTCGAGAAAGAATGAAAAGACAATGGGCTAAAAAGATGAGTGAGCTTGAGGAAAGCATAAGAGAAACCAAAGTGAGGATAACTGAACTCACAGCTCCAACTCCCTCTCACATTACCCCGCCTCCACCACTCCCATCTCCATCCAACTCACCACCTTCCCCACCGCCTCATCAAATCCCACCACCCCCTATAGTAGGATCAGTCCTAGCTGACCCCACTCCTGAAGACCTAAATATGATGCTGAAAGCATATCAGGCCAGAATCCAAGAAGGGCCAACCATAACCGATCATGAAAAATGCTACCCTAGAGCCGAGCTAGAGCTTGAACGAACTAAGATTTGTGCCAAAATGGTGGAATTGGCTCAGACCATGTTTGAGGCCAGCCGCCTATTTAACATTTCTAGTTCAGCTAAGACGCAGTTACACTTTGATGGACTGCTGGAAAGAATAGAGAAGCTGATTGCACAATCAGAGAAGGAAACTGCCCCTCAAAGAAAGGATAGGGCAAGAGAACGGATAAGCCAGCCTCTTCAGGAAGCCCACGCGCCTCCTCAAGATGCCTATCTTCCTCCCCAAAAGGCAGATGGGCCTCCCCCAAAAGCTTATGTACCTCCACAGGTGACCCACATTCCTTCTCAGAGAGCGTATGAGCCTGTTCGGAAAAGTAATAGAATAAGTAATCCTCCCCAAGAAGCTTGTGCTCCAGCCATCTATGGGAACGAGGAGAGAGCCAACGATAGAATAAGCCCTCCTTCCCAGGTTGCATATGCGCCTAATTCTACGGAGCCAGACACTTCTTCTTCTATGAATCGGTTTGCACCAGACTTCCTACGAGAGATTCAAGAAGACAAATGGGATAACGAAAGTGAAGTTGCCCCTCCTTTTGAACTTGTGGATGATGCACACGACCAATTCCCACAAGACATCCCATCTATTTACGGGGAACATGAGAGCACTCAGTCTCATGAGAGATTGGACTTTGAGTCTAATTCCATACAGGAGCTACCCCACTTCACAGGCCCATGGGAAGCAAAGTCCACATGTATGAGAGCACCCACAGTCATGGTAAGGAACGATGACTCAGTCATATCAAGGAACACGGAGGTAGTAAAGAACACCAAGGTGCAGCGCGATCCCACTTTGGAAGAACTGCCTAAGGATAGATCAGAAGCTCGAAAATATGAAGCCAGTCAGGTAACTGAAGCTGCAAAACCTTGTTCCAAGGTAGGATCCCATAGGACAGTGCCAGAAATTCCCTTGGACAAGATAGGAGATATGTGTGAAGGTGAAGAAGGGAACACCTACCTTCCCATTACCTACCAGGACTACACCACCAAGGCAATTTTGGACTCAGGTGCAGGAGTTGCAATTGCCACTACTTCCCTATGGAAGCGTTGGGGCAAGCCAGCACTCAGGCCAACAAGAATGAAATTGCAGATGGCCGATGGTCATATTGAAAGACCCTTAGGATTGCTAGAAGGAATAACTCTCACCACTTGTGGTGTTGAGTTTGAGCATAGCTTTGCTATATGTGACTTCAGCAAAAATCATGCTTATGAGATGATTTTAGGAAGACCATTCATGCGATAGTTGCAAGTGGTACAGGATTGGGGGACCAATTCTTTGTACCTGCAGCACTTAGGTGTTACGACCAAAGTCAATCTCAAGGATTATTCTCATCGAGATGTTCCTCCTATCCAATGGAATCCCATTCATAGAGCCAAAGATGATACAGAATCGGTGCATTCCATAGGGTCTGGATCCTCATGGATGCATGAAGATACTCACTTATGGATGTGCAAGGTAGCAGTAGAAGAAGAGAAGAGAGAGAAAGCCAGAGAGGTAGGTGCGAACGAAACCCATAGACCCATTCAAGACCCAGCCTATGCACCTGTAGTCTTTCCTGACGAGGAATTCGAACCCCATGGCTGGGCAGAAATCTTAGCAACAATGGACGTAGCCATCAATGAAGAACAATGGACACCTCACTGTGATGAGGATGGCTATGACATTTCAGTCTTCTCCATAGAGCCAATCATGGGAGAGGCAGTTCTAGAAGAATGCGAACCTAGCCCTGATGCATTTGAGGATGCAAGTGACTCCGATCTGGAGTCAATCATTATGGACCCACCATTTGCATCAGATGAAGAATACTTCCATGAAGTAGAATTTCAACCCCAGAGGCATGGAGAGGTTACAAATGATGTAAGATTAGCAACGCATATGACCCCGAAGGAAGAAGGAAAGAAACGAAAGAAGAAAGAAGTCTCACCAGAGGAGGAAGAATCTTTGTTCGAGGTCCCAGAAAATTTTAAGAAGTATGAGATAGACGACAGGAGAGTCATGATAAGAATGCCTAAACGAGAGGCACAATCAGGAGAGGCCTATGATAACAAAGAAACCACCAAGAAAATAGTTGTGGCCATTGAAGAAGGCGAGGAGAGATGCACGTATATAGGCCATGACCTGACAGAAGAAGAAGAGCACGAATTGATTGCCTTGCTAAGAGAATACAGAGATGTGTTCGCTTGGAGTTACAAGGACTTGAAAGGTGTTGACCCTGACATATGCTCACACACTATCCCCATGACCTCAGATGCCAAACCCTCTAAGCAAAAGCCTTATACATATAATGATAATTACGCTGCTAAGATCAAAGAAGAGATAGATAGACTAGTCGAAGCTGGATTTATCTATGAAATTGAGCACACTGAATGGGTATCCCCCATCGTAGTGGTGCCCAAGAAGAATGGCAAACTGCGCGTGTGCATTAACTTGAAAAAGGTTAATGCAGCCACAATTCGAGATAACTATCCGCTTCCCATCACAGAACATCTCTTAGAAAGAGTGGCAGGCAAGGAAGTGTAAAGCTTCCTTGATGGATTTTCGGGTTACAATCAAGTAGCCATAGCTCTAGAGGATCAGCATAAGACAGCCTTTGCCACGGAATGGGGCATTTTTGCTTTTAGAGTAATGCCATTTGGGCTTACCAATGCACCAGCTACCTTCCAGAGGTTGATGTGCCATGTGTTTAAGGAGTTCGTGAGGAAGAGTTTAGAAGTCTATGTTGATGATCTTTGTGCTCATTCCAATGTTAGACAAACCCATATTCCTGAACTCAGACAAATCTTTGACAAATGTAGAGAATATCAAGTCTGCCTGAACCCAGAAAAGTGCGTTTTTATGGTCAGGCAAGGCAAGATTCTAGGACACATAGTGTCAAAGAATGGCATATCTACCGACGAAGAAAAAGTGAGAGCCATAGCAGAGCTACCTAGGCCAAAGAATGTCAAGGAAGTACAAGCTTTCATGGGGCATTGTTGTTATTATCGACGATTTATACACATGTATGCTGTCATAGCAAAACCCATGTACGGGCTTCTGACTAACTTTGAGTGGACGGATGAATGTGAGAATTCCTTCCAGGAACTTAAACGAAGATTATGTTCAGCACCAATCTTGACCACGCCAGATTGGAATAAGCCATTCCATGTTCACGTGGATGCATCAAATTATGCTATTGGATGTGTTCTTGCACAACCTACTGGTGAAGGTAATATGGATCTTCCAATTGCCTATGCCAGTAGACAGTTGAATGCGGCTGAACGAAATTACACCACTACAGAGAGAGAAGGCTTAGGCATGGTATATGCAGTTAAGAAATTTAGACACTATTTGCTTGCAAATAAGTTTAAATTTTTTACTGATCATCAGGCATTGCTGTACCTCGTAAATAAACCATGCAATACAGGAAGATTAGTAAGATGGTTTCTCTTGCTCATGGAATATGACTTTGAAGTGGTGGTAAGGAAAGGTAGGACTCATTTGAGAGCTGATCATCTCTCTAGGCTCACATCGGGAGAAGCCCCACAAGGAGTGTCAGATGACCTTCCTGATGCTTACTTGTTTAATTTGGAAGTTGTACCGCAGTGGGCTAAGCCATTGGTACCAGTATTGACATACGGGCCTAACCATCCAGTGGTAAACACACGGAATAGAGAGGTTGTAAAAGCCCAAAAGTACCACATCATGGCAGGAAGCATGTACAAGCACACAGATCAAGGGATCTTGGCTTGTTGCGTAGAAGAGGACGAGTACGCTAAATGGTTGCAATTAGCACATGTAGGTGCGTTAGAGCAACACCATTCAAAGCAACGAACTTTACAGACTCTAAAGAGATTCGGAGTGCATTGGCCAACTATGGAAGCGGATGTCCAAAAGTTGTGCAAGGAATGCCCAATCTGTTGCACTAAACCACCTGTGGAACATGCCACTCTCTATCAAGTCTCCATTGTGCCAGATTGGAGTGAACCTCTAGTATCATTCTTGAGGACAAACACATTCCCTCCAGACATGACTCTAGCTAGGAAAAGGAGTTTAGAACAAGAAGCCCAGGATTATTCACTCATTGGTGATAATCTATATAAGCGTGGTAAGGATGGTTACCTGAGGCTATGTGTCCATGAAAGTGAGTATCTTAAGATCTTAGAAACTGCTCACCAAGGTGTAGCAGGAGGGCATTTTGGACCAGATCGGGTGATCAAGGCCATACTATTTGCGGGCTTCTGGTGGCCTACCCTTCACATGGATGCACATACTTATGTGAAACGGTGTGATGTCTGTCAGAGGACTCAGTATCCTATACGCAAAGATGAGATGCCACTGAAACCTATGATGGGTGGACGTGCATTCTCTAAGTGGGGAATAGACTTCGTAGGTCCTATTAATCCCCCAGCCAAGGGTTCTCATGCGGAATACATCATTGTTGTGACAGATTATCTCACCAAGTGGGTAGAGGTAAAGGCTACGACAAAGAACGATGCTCAAACAACTGCCAAATTCTTGTTTGAGAATGTATTCACGAGATACGGGCTACCTATAGAGCTTGTAAGTGATAGAGGTACTCATTTCTTGAACGAAGTGATTGAAAATCTACTCCAAGAATTCTTGGTAATACACAAAAAGTCTGCCCCGTATCACCCTCAAGCTAATGGGCAAGCTGAGAGTACCAATAAGATCTTATGCAATGTACTGACGAAATTAGTGAACACTAAACGCTCTGATTGGGACAAACAGCTACACCATGCTGTTTGGGCATACCGAGTTGCCTATAAAACGGTACTCCAAGCCACCCCCTTTCAGATGGTATTCGGCCAAAACGCTGTGCTACCCTTGGACTTCCTGATTCCTACATTGAGAGTAGCACAAGAGCACGAATGGACAGGTCATGAGCTCTCCTCTAGGATCTTTGACCTTGAACGATTAGGAGAAACAAGACTGAAAGCCGCCGCAGGAATATATGCAGCCAAGAAGAGACAGAAAGCATATTTCGATGCCCATGTGAAGGATAAAGGCTTGAAAGCAGGAGATCTAGTCTTAGTCTATACACTAAAACAACACGCGAGGAAGCTAGAAAAGAGAGGCTACGGACCTATGGTTATCAATAGGATCTCCACAAGTGGAGCAGTACAATTGGCCACATTAGAGGGTGATGTTCTCCCTAACTATATTAGCGGATGCAGAGTCAAGTTGTATCAGGAACCCCTCACGGAAGAAATGCTCAGCCGACTCAACACTGCTAAGAAACGCAAAGACGAAGAGAAGCGAATTAGAGAAGAAGCTCAAGCAGAAGCTTTAGAACGCATCAGACGGATGAAATTACGAAGGCAAGGTAGAGAGCAGCCTAGGACAAATGACTATGCAGATCAAGGATATCATATGGCAATGTGTGAAGTCGCAGGTACCAGCTCACCTAGGATAACTGATCGACGTCCTTTCGTAACCCTAGATATAGGACAAGGAAAAAGCGCAAGGACTGTAAGAGCCTTGATTGACTCAGGTGCAGCCACTAGTGCTGTTAGAATGTCTTACTGTCAAGAGTTACAGTTAACTGTCAATCCTGTGGAGGCATATCTCATAGGACTGGGAGGCGTGGAAACCCCTTGTATGGGCGAGGTGGAACTTCCCCTCTACATTCATGATGAGGCAATGACAGTTAAAGTACTAGTGTGTCAAGATGAGGATCTCACTGAACCTCTTGTCTTGGGTCAAGACTGGATCTATGACCAAGCAGTCAACTTAAACCTAAGAAGTGGACTTCTTCAGGTATGGGTCAATCATAGTCGAATGACAGTAGAGTTGGATAATGGAGCACTCAAGGAACTAGAAAAGGCACAGACTCCTGGTCCCTCCAGGGGTGCACATGAAGTTGACCATGCTGTTCTTGTCCAAAACTATGTGTTGCAGAGGAATGATATTCGCAAAAAAGGAGTCAGGGATGCAAAGGAATTCCCTTCTTTTCCAAAGGCCAGAAGGAGGCAACGACCAAAGGTGGAGCAAAGGCAGAAGAAGCAGAGTACTACCTATGCCGGACATCAAAAGAACCTGTGCAGCAGAATGTCTCAACAAGTGAACCAAGTGTGGGTGCGAAAAGGCGAACACCCGGTTGCACTCAAGCCAACCATACGGGCAAAGCCTCTTATTAGTAACCAACAACACGTCACTAATAAGAGGTCTTTCGGAAATTCTTCTGCTAACGTGAAGTCTATTTGGGTGCCCAAAAAGTCGATGAAGGCTAGCCCACAATCAAGACAAATTTGGGTGCCTAAGGCTTGTTTGCGGGCTCAAATAGCTACACCAAGAACACACCCTACACAGCATGATCCATTCACTCGCACGGCCTACATCCACTCATTTTCAACACCAAGGCACATGAGCACGAGCAGAATCAGTTGTAAATGGGTCCCTAAAAGGCCTCATGTTCAACCACGAGCAAAACCCATCCACTGCATTTGGCAGCCCAAGACTTGTAACAAACCCCCTGACCCCGATTGTAAATCCATGACCACCTACTAATCGCTTCACTCTCACATCACATCATTTCGCTTAGCTCTTAGGTCTACCTAACTCCTAACTACACACACCAGCACCGAGCACTTTTTAACCCCTAACCACTCCCGAACTTTAAGTTAATGTTGTAACAAGGGACACCATGTCATTTTTGTGTCCATTGCAATGTTAACGTTTATTCATATATTCTCACAGAATCCGCTGCGACATTTTCAACATGGCGGAGGCAGCAGGAACTAGCTCTCACACAGAAACAAACCCGCAAGTGGTGGACTTGGACAGTTTACCCGTTTTGCCTGAGACAATTGAAAGACCAGAAGAATTGCAGGCCGTCAAAATCATACCTATTGCGGACCCTCCGCGTGGCCACACCATGCCCGTGGGAAAGACTTCACATTGGTTTACCGAGGTGGCAGGACCCTTGGGGGAAGGAACGTACCTATGGGAATCAGAGTTGGACTACAATGGAAAGCAAGGCAGATACCATTTCTTTACAAGAGAATTTGAGAAGTTACAAAATGCGGAAGGTCTACGTCCGATATGGGAAAAAGCCGGATTGAGTGCCTATTTCAGTGCCCGACTCCCAAAACCTGACTTCATGCGATGCTACTATCTCATCAACACCTTGACTCCAAATCCGAACCCAAAAGGTGCAAGCTCATTTGTGATTCCATCTCTGACAAAGGGGAATGAGCTCAAGAGGTTTAGGCTATCAAACAATTTGGTGAGAGAAGCTCTAGATATGCGCGGCATGCATATTCCTACAGAGAAGGAAACCCTAGTACCGGACTACATGAAGAATCGAAGTCTCACCAAACTCAAGGACATGGTATCCATGACGCCTAATATTGCAATACACCTTCGCATGTGCATGCAACACTTTGCTTTCCCGGCGCAGGATAGATTCACCATGCCGCACAAAAAGATTTGGTTTAGCCTGTATCTGGCAGAGACACAGAGCCTCACTATCAACCTACCCCACTGGATAATTGATCAGATACACCTAGCACACAAACGCTGGCCGCGGAAACAGGTTTTATATGGTTGCTGTGCTCTGACAAGAATCATTTATAGGTGTTTGGCTTATGACATTCCAATCCAACGAGCCCTGATGTGGAATCGGGTAGAGCAGTTTCGAGGCAGGACATCCACTGGACCCCCTTCTAAGAAGATGAGAGGCACGGTCCAAGTCCCATGTGCTCAACCACGTGGAGCCACCCTAACACCAGACGTCACCCCGCCACCCCGAAGAGTCCGACCATTCACACTCCGACTTCCAAGACGTAGCACCGATGGTTCCACCTTGATATTCCCTCCCATCCCAACGGATCTCGAATTTCCTAGTGGTGCACCTTTGGAAGAACTCACTAATGAAGACTTCGAACAACTATTACAAGATGTAGAGCTGGAGGCAGAAGAGGCACAACAAGCGGAGAATGTACAAACGCCAGCCACAACCTCCCAAGCACCTGTCACACCTGTTGAAGTGGATGCAGAAGATGACGAAGATGAAGAACAGGAGGATGATGAGGAGGAGTATGATCAAGAGTACCAAGAGGAGCAACAAGAAGTGCCAGAACTTGTAGGTGCACCTGCATATACAGCTCAACTACGAAGGCTATACGACACTATCAAAGCAGTACAAGAAAGGCATCAACTCTCTCTGGTATCAGGTCAAGCTTTGATGCAAGAAATGCTATCAGATGAAGGGGTGGACCAACACTTCATTAACACCCTCAAATTAGTGTCAGACTCTTTAGGAGTTCCAGAGGCTGTCCACACCGCAGTCCGCCAGTCCGTAAGGTATGACAAACGCAGAGTGGATACGTTACCACGAGCAGGTAAGACTATCAGGATACCCGTCACAGAACCAGAGGTACCCATTGAAACCACGGCCACCCCCATAACCACCACTGACCTATCCGCTGAAACCTTCGTTCAGACATCACCCATCTCACCCCAGCATCCTCCATCACCACCGTCTCCGCCCCCACCACCACCCCCCACCTTGGAAGAAACGACAGTCATCACCTCTACCTTCACTTATAATCCATCCTCATTCACATCTTTCTCATTTCGAGAACCCACCTCACAAGACACCCTCTTCTCCTTCGTCACCAATCCCTTGTACACTTCGACCCGTCTATCCTCTGAACCCATGACTGGCCATCCCATAATTACAAGTGTAGTTGGAAACCCAGCACCCACAGAAGGCACCCTGTGTTTCCCGACCTATCCCCCAATACGGGTACCTCCATTCCATGACCCTCACTTCCCATCTGGCCCCTACACCTCTTTCAACCTGACCGCGCCACCCCAATACCCGTCCCTTGTGGAGCAGATCATCCGCTCTCCAATGTTTCCGAGGCACATCTTTCCAATGTTCGCAACGACATCAATTTACACGAACACCACTCTCACTTCACCTACCATACCCACTTACATGGTAGCCCCTGCACACACCACCTTGTCTGACCCAATGGACATTTCACCAACCACAGCACCTCTCCCCACGATTTCCCCACCTTCCCCTCCCTTGCCCCCCACATCACCACTCACATCATTGGCACACACAGCATTCACTACCCCCCTACCCAATCCCACCTCCCCTGCATTTCAAACTTTTCCCCTTGCATCTCATAATGTAAATAGCACGTTCAACACATTACTTCAGTGTGCACATCAGCTACAACAAGACTACCATCAATTGGAAGAACGCACTGCTGCCTTTCAGGCAGAATCTCAACGTCTCCAAGCTAGAGTCACCACTCTTGAAGCTGACTACCAGACGCTCCTAACCGAGCATACCACACTACAGCAGGCTCACTCCGAATTGGAATCAAAGACATCAACTGTAGATGACCAAGCAGTCAAGGAACTAGAAACAGTGCTTCAAGCGCAAATGATATCTAACGCTACACTCAGACGCAACATTGGGCTATTAAGGAAGCATATGGCCGCAGCACTAGAAGAGAACAAACGACTTCAACAAAAAAATCAAGACAACTTTGAAGCGGCTATGGAAGGAACCGTAGGAGCAACCATTAGCCCTACCAGATATAGAGCAGTTCCATCAGAAGACATTCGCATCTTACTTGAGGAACATGCAAATTTCTTGGAGTCATATGAAAAACTAGAGACTGAATGTGCCGATCTAAAGAAACAGATAGCCAGTGTACCCACTACTCAACAGGAGCCGGTAATATCACAACAATCTACAGAAGAAATGGAGACCCTCCGAAAACAGGTGGCAGAACTCCAAGCACGCCTCTTACCATATGAACGGCCACCCTCGCCCATTGAAGAACCAGAACCTGAAACAGTAGTGGAAATCCCCGTCGATGACAGCTATGAAGAGCCATACGAGCCTATGCCGACGCCTGGTGGTCGAACTACAGAAGAAGGACAAGACACGTTAGAAATTCAAGTTCCAGATTGGGTCAGAAGGGTCGAGAAAGTGGGTAAGACACATGATGATCGTGTGGCCGTGCAAATGCAATCTCTCACGAATCTGGAAGAAACGGTCCTTCGGTCTTCCTACTTTCAACATTTATCCCATCAACGGTTAATCACAACATCAGAATCGCAATACATGCCTTATTTTGTCTTACTACATGATTATAATGCAGAAGTCAAAAGACATACAGGGAAGGAGCCCACATTCGCCACTCAATTTGAGATAGGGGATTTACCGACCGATGCACGTGCTGGCTCGATCTTCCAACCTAATTGGCGTGCACGTTTACTCACCGATTACCCAGAGATGATGAGTACCTGGGCAACCATGCCACTATATATCAAGTATAATCCATGCTATTGTCCAGTGGTACGTCGCAGATCCTGGCAAGCATTTGCAATCAAGGTACGCAACAATAACGAGTGCTCGGCTTGGGTTAACTACCCATATTTTGCTCCACCTCGAGGGACCCCAACCGTAGCTTACATGATATCAACAATTCGGCACTGGTCCGTACGTCTAAATAATGTACCCGACATAGCAGCGAAAATGTGTATGAAGATATTCGAGCTCATGACCATTGTCTTCAAAACCTTTCGGAATGTCCAAGCTCCATACATCTCCGCCCCTGGATTCGCTCAAGGCAACAAGGATCTAGTCTATGACATGAGCCAAACTCCCTCGGTCACTATCATCTTTGCCTGGCATGCACGAATAAAGTACTTGCCTGCATGCTTCAAGCAGACATTTGAGGAAATGTTCTCTACGGGAGTCTGGGAATACAATTCCAAAATTTTCATTCCCAGACCCACACATTTGCTACATCTATTCGCAGTAGAACAAGCGATCCATGCAGATCAGTTACGTCTGCCACATCTGGACATTCTAGGACCAATCGATTGGGATCGTATGATGACAGATTTGGCCAGAGGACTACGCATACAAGAACATCAACTTGCCACTCAGGTTGTGGAATATTACATCCAACACTCCCAGCAACAAGGGTCTGTCAGGGACGACAGACGCGAGAGAGGGGGGGGTGTTGAGAGCAGTATGGGCACCCAAGGACTGACTAGACAAAGAAGCCAGCGGAGAGAGTCAGAACAAAGTGAAGGAGTAAGTAGACAAAGTAGTCGACGCAAATCTGGCAGATAGGCCCTTCAATTTTTCCCAAATCTACATCTTTTAACAGTGATTCTTATCACTAACAATCATTGTAAATACCATTTCATATTTTTGTAGCTCCATTTTGTGCAAGCCAAGGAGTCCTTGAGCTTGAGGAGCCTTAGAAGTACCTACATATCAATTTTCGTATTTTTTAGACTCCGTTTGAGCCCTCAAATTGGCCCTGGAACCTAATTTTTAACTAGGCCGGACACTAGGTCTGGACAGGGCCAAAACCTATTCAAAAACTATAAAAAGAGCTAGAGAGCTCATTTTTGAGGTTAGATTGTAATTGAAACGAACTTGTAAGAGCTTTTGAAAGTAATCTAAAGGACTCCATTGATTCTCTCTCTTTGTCTTGCCGTGTGTGCGCGTGTGTGTGTATGTGTGTGCATGCTTGTGTGCTTCTCACTCACGCACTTGTGCCGCCACTTGCTCGAGGTCTTCATACCATCCTCACGTCTTCCCGGATTGACATTAAAGGAGGTGCTACTCATCACTGAGCTACAAGGAGCTTCTTAAACACTTCCTAATTCTAATCCATATGCATAGTCTTCTTTGGATGATATGTATGCATGACGTGAATAGATGGAATCCTTACACATAAATCAGTTTCGAAAGGAAGAATGGTCCAATATTGGAGCTTCTTATACACTTTGAGAAACTAATCAATATGTATGGGTATGTATGGATTATATGCATGCAAGTGAATTATGATTAAAGAAACATCCTCACTGGTTCAACGCAATACTGCGGAGCCTTCTCACACATAGAAGAAATAGAAGACATGTAAAAATACTTAAGAGACTGAGAGAAGAGACAAGAGACAAGTGACAAGTGACATAAATTAAAAGGATTTGAATTAAGATACATGTAGAAGAGCGTCGTGGTACGTCAAGCTAGGCAATCTACTGATCAAAGGTGGTTCCGACCCTCAAACCATGATAGTTCAACCGAATGTCACACGTAAGAAGGTGAGTTCCACTTCAGTGACCCTATGTATGTCTAGGCTCGTAACGTCTAACTAAAGAAGTCTAAGACTCATTAAAACCAGCTCTAACTCACTCAGACGCTCCACCGAGGGTGAGTCAAGATAGAGATGATGGTTTCAAGAGCCTATCCTAGATTGGAGTTCTAACTTAAATTTGAAACTAGGTACTATACTCATACTAGCCCACCTTGGATCCTCACTCACTCAACCGAGGGTGATCGTCTCAAGGAAACCGTAAGCTAGCAAGAGCCCTATGGATGCCTAACAATGATGCTCTAGGAGTTTGGAGGGGGATTTATATAGTTTTTTGAATGAATTTGGGCCCTTGGATCTAGAGAAATCAACTCTCAACTCTAGGATCACTACTTTCGATTACAACCATTTGATTAATCAAATCAATGGCTTGGAATCGTTCTTTCTATCAAATCTAGTGTAAAGGAGTGAAATTTAGGTGCCTTCATTCTCCACCATTGGATCTGGGGATGATCTGGACCGTCGGATCAGTGCTGACATCAGTTTGGATAAGATAAGCCACTATTTTTGGAGAAAAGTTGCATTATTGATCTTTGATTGTCAAAAAAATCATCTTTCATGGAGAAACTCGTGGATCCTCCTTGCTTTAAGCATAAGTGCATCTCCACCCTTGAATATGAGCTCATCTTGATCGTACAACATGGCTCAATCAGCTTTCGCCATGTGGTGGCCCTTCAACCCTTCAAGTTGCTTAAACTAGAAAACTGCGGTGATCCTGAAAACTGGACTTTGTACTCTTTGACCCTCCAAATAGGCTTTGATGAAGATGAAACTTTGTAGGACTATGTTTCCAAAGATCTCCTTCAGGAATATGCAGAAAAAACTCCCATCTGAATCTCGCTTGTACAAGTTTGACTACATTTGGAAGCTTGCAAGGTGGCATTAAGGTGTCTAGGAAGCTCTGATAGCCTTGAAAATTTGTACAAATATGTAGCCACATATGATCTTTATACATGCCAAACCATATGGCTAACATAAATTTCTATACAAGAATTTGTAGGGTCAAACTAGAAAAATTACATTTTTACAAAATGAACATAGCATATCAATGTGCTACAAAATCCATTTTCTACTGAAATTTGAGCTATAGACTTCCTTTGACAATCTTTACAAGTATATGAATTTTCATCTAATTTGGTGACAATGAAATTTTTGCCCTAATTTCCCAACTTTGACCAGCTTTGACCGCTACCATGGACTTTCTTGATTTCTTTAAAACTTTGTATGTGAGCTTCCTTTGACATCCTTGATGCATCCTGGACTTCTCGGGGAATTCCGGCTACCTTCACCAAATATGTTTTTTGTAGGCCTTCACAAGTGAGAGAGGAGAGAAAATCTCGACGACAACATTTCTTTGCAGTATTGAGTCGATTGAGCATTTCTTCAGTTAGGGGTTCTTGATATAAATTGACTCCACATCGGCTTATGTAACTTGGTAGTATGTCGCCTTCCAGAGTGGCTAGTTGTACTGCTCCACTTGTGGAGATCCTATTGATAATCATTGGTCCATAGCCTCTTTTCTCTAATTTTCGTGCATGTTGCTTCAATGTGTAGACTAGGACTAGGTCTCCTGCTTTCAAGCCTTTATCCTTCACATGTGTATCAAAATACACCTTTTGCCTCTTCTTGGCTACATAGATTCCTGGTGCAGCTCTCGATCGTGTCTCCCCTAAACGTTCAAGATCAAATATTCTAGAGGAGAGTTCATGGCCTGAACAGTCATGCTCTTGTGCTATCTTTAACGTAGGTATCAAAAAATCCAATGGTAGCACCGCGTTCTGGCCAAACACCATCTGAAAGGGTGTGGCTTGGAGTACCGTTTTATAGGCAACTCGATATGCCCAAACAGCGTGGTGTAGCTGTTTGTCCCAATTAGATCGTTTGTTATTCACCAATTTAGTCAGCACATTGCATAAGATCTTATTTGTGCTCTCAGCCTGACCATTAGCTTGTGGATGGTAGGGAGCAGACTTCTTATGTATCACCAAGAATTCTTGGAGAAGGTTTTCTATGACTTCATTCAAGAAGTGTGTGCCTCTATCACTCACCAACTCTATTGGCAATCCGTACCTCGTGAACACATTTTCAAATAAGAACTTTGCTGTTGTTTGAGCATCATTTGTTGTAGTGGTTTTCACTTCTACCCACTTGGTTAGATAGTCTGTGGCCACGATGATATACTCAGCATGTGAACCCTTAGATTGTTGGTGCAGACCAATCACCAATTGAAGGCTTGGAAGATTAAAGGATGAAGGAAGAATCAATTCCTAAAGTGTGGAAGAAGATTACATTCAGAGGACAAGAGAAGTGTACACATATGTACATTAGTTTAGTCATAGCTGACTTAGATCTTTTGTTTAGTAAGAATCATGTACAAATTTATCTATAAATACTTTGAGAAAAGTCGGGGCAAGTATGAGAGCATATGTGACAATAGTTAGAAGTCAAGATTGAGGAAGTTAGAAGTCATGAGATAGAGGAAAAGTTAGTTGAGTTAGCTCTCATCACTCAACTGTATTTCTTCTGAGTAATTGAAAATATTTGCGCCCGATGTTTCTGTGTGTTCTCCTTCTACAGTAGATCAATTGTGAAATACTTTTGTACAAGTCTAAGTTGAGAGTTGCTTGACCTCTGTGCAAAGTTTTAGCTTCCAATTGTAATCAGGCTGAGTGAATTAAGTGTAGGAACATTCATGTGTGAAGTGTGTTCACAGGTTCCTAAAACAGGCGCAGATTTGAAAGTCAATGTTTTGGTCATTTCTCCTAGCACAGTTTAAAGTTTTGTATGAGTGAGGGCTTAATCTTTAAGTTGGAAGATAAGCTAATCATGGCTAGAAGCATTTTGGAAAACGGGTTCTATTCAAGGAGAACCAAGTCTTAAAAGTTGCAGGTGTAAAATCGACTTTTCTGAGTGACAGTTTCTGACATAGGTAACTTGTGAAGTCAATTTCTCAAGTTATACTAAAGCTTTTGAAGTAATTCAACTTGGAGGAGATGCGCAATCTCTAGGAGATGATTCGTACAAAGTTTCATAAAAAACTTTACACATTTGATAGGTCAATGTGAAGAAATAGTGCAGCAGACTTTTCTGTGTTTCATCTTCTTCACAGATTTGTTAACCTTTTGATAGTTAGTAATTGATTCTCTAAAGAAGTGGAAGGTTTTGACTTATTCTTGGTATAGAGGTGCTCTAATCACAAGAATAGGTTGTTCTTTTGGAGATTAACACTCTCCATCAGTGGTATCAGAGCAGGAGACATCAAATTAAGGAAAGGAGGATCCCGACTGCTGCAGATTCAAGAAATTCAACATTTGAAGGACTAAGAAGTGAAAACTTGGAGTCAAAGCTTGAGGAGAAGACTATTTGACATCAAGAAAGGCAAAAGGAGTCCAATTCGAAGTAAAGGTACATACATTGTTTGTAAAGCTTGAAGTTTTCAATACACAGGTGGACACAAGATGGGAGAAAGCTTGCAGATTGATAAGCTAGATAGGGAGAACTATCCAGCATGGTCCATGAGGATGGAAGCACACCTCATGAGCAAAGATCTTATATCATTTATTACAGGAGATGAAGAAAAACCTGAGTTTGCAGATCCAAGTATTCCTACTAGGGAAGAGCTTGCAATGTTGAAGACTTGGATGAGAAAGGATGCTCAAGCAAGGAGTATCATCTACATGGCTGTAAATGATTACCTTTTACCTCACATCAGAGGTTTGGAAAGTGCTACAGATGTTTGGAATGCCTTGGAAGAGCATTTCCAAAATACTACTAAGTCAAGGAAGTCCTCACTATGGGCTGAGTTCACAACCTTCAAGAAGAAGAGCTCACAATCAATTTCAGATTATGTGGCAAGGATGAAAGATATTGCAGATAGCTTGGGAGCAGTGGATGAAGATATTGAAGAGGAAAAGTTGGTAAGACAAATACTTACAGGTTTGAGAGGAGATGAGAAGTGGAAGCCTTTTATATTGTCCATAGAATTGTCACTTGATCACTTTACTCCTGATCTTAATCAATTGCTAGGACACATGCTAACCTTTGAGCAGGATCTTAAAGGAGACAATGATAGAAGTACAAGTCAAGCTATGTACTCCAAGGACAAGAAAAAGAATGGCAAAGGAAAGCAATCAAATGATGATGAAGGGAATTCAAATCAAGCTAACTTTACAAAAGGGAAGATGAACTTCAGAGGTAAAGGAAGAGGAGGTAAGAACAAAGATAATGCTAAAGCTTGTTGGATTTGTGGCAGAACAAATCATTTGGCATATGATTGTTGGTACAACAATCAAAATGGTGGAAACAATAATCAGAATTATAGTCAAAGAGGTAGAGGAGGCAGAAACCAAAGAGGCAATTTCAGAGGAAGAGGAGGTAGGACATCATATGGTAGAGGAGGTGGAAGAAACTTCCAATCTCAGTCCTACAACAATAATTATTACAATTATGCATCAGATCAGAAGGATGACATGACTCTTATCTTGAATGCAACTCATGAATCAATGGGAGAAGATCAAAGAGTGTTTTATATTGACTCAGGGTGCAGCAACCATCTGAGTGGGAATCTATCTTTGATGACTGATATGGAAGCAAGGGTGAATGGACATACAGTTCAGACAGGTGACAATACCAAACATAAAGTGGAGAGCATTGGGTCAGTGAAGACAAAGAGTGGAAGTACACTTCTGAGCAAGGTACTTTATGTTCCTACTATTCCTAAAAATCTGATAAGTGTAGGGCAAATTGTGGAGAAAGGATATGAGGTAAGATTCACAAATGATGGTGTTTATGTACAAGATCCAAATCAGGGATATAGAAACATAATTGCAGGTAAAAAGGAAGGAAGATTGTTCACTCTCAAAGTCCAAGGTAATGTGGGACATGCATTATTTACCTATGGAAGTCAAAAGGTATCTGAATTAGACCTATGGCATAAAAGGCTAGGTCATTTCAATGAGAGAGCTATAAAGGAGATGTCAAAGAATCAGGTAGTGCTTGGTTTGCCAAACATTGAAGGGCAACATATGGTGTACAAGTGTGAAGCTTGTCAATTAGGTAAAGCACATAAGAGTTCTTATAACAAATCAGGGTACAAGCATTCAAATATGCTTGAATTGGTTCATACAGATGTATGGGGTCCCTCAAGGCACTATAGCATAAATGGATCCAGATATTATGTGTTGTTTGTTGATGATGCAACCAGGTGGATTACTCTGTATGTAATCAAGGATAAATCAGAAGTTTTCAGGACATTCAAACATTTTCATGCTTATGCAGAAAGGATCACAGGGCAAAAGCTCAAGAGGTTAAGATCAGATGGAGGGGGAGAGTATTTCTCTAAAGAGTTTGATGATTATTTGTGGAATGCAGGTATCAAAAGAGAAGTAACTTGCAGGTACTCCCCTCAACAGAATGGAGTAGCAGAAAGGAGGAATAGGACTCTTGTAGAGTTTGCAAGAGCCATGATGAAGGAAAAGAATTGTCCAAATTACTTATGGGCAGAAGCCATTAACACTGCAACATACCTTGTGAATAGGTTGCCTTGCAAAGCTTTGGATGGAGGAACCCCTTATGAAGCATGGTGGGGTAAGAAGCCTAGTCTTGATCATTGTAAAGTATTTGGATGTATTGCATATGCTTATGTTCCTTCACAATTAAGACATAAGCTAGAACCAAAAGCAGAGAAGTATGTGTTTATTGGATATGATGATAGACAGATGGGTTACAGGTTGTGGAGTCCATCCACAAAGCAATTTCTTGTTACTAAAGATGTGACATTTGATGAGCAAAATATGTGGTATACAGGATCACCAAATGAGTATACAGGTGTTGAAGAAATACAAAGAAAAGGAAAGGCAAAGGTAAAAGTATGTGAAGAAATTGTTGATGAAATTGACTCTAGAAGTAGAGTGCAGGATTATGTAGAAGAAGGGCCAAGATTTGATCCAGAATCAAATGAGGCTGAAACTTCAAGAAGTGCAGAAATCAGAAGATCTACAAGGGAAAGGAAAGAACCTATAAGGTATAGTTATGATACATCTTTCCTAACAACAAAAGATTATGCTTACATTGTGAAAACAGAAGAAGATCCAACCACTTATGAAGAAGCCAAAGGTAAACAGAATTGGGAAAAGGCAATGCAGGAAGAGTATGATGCTCTACTTGAAAATGAAACTTGGGAACTAGTACCAAGACCAAAGAATCAGAAGGTCATTGGATGTAAGTGGGTATATAAAACAAAGAGGTTTGCAGATGGTAAGGTGTCTAGATATAAGTCTAGACTTGTGGTCAAAGGTTATGCCCAAACTTATGGGGTAGATTATGATGAAACCTTTAGTCCTGTTGCTAAGATGTCTACAATTAGGACATTGATTGCTATTGCTGCTTGCAAGGGATGGAAATTATCACAATTGGATGTGAAAAATGCATTTCTAAATGGATACATTGCAGATGAAGTATATATGGAGCAACCAGAAGGCTTCATGGAATCAATTGGATCAGATTATGTGTGTAAGCTCAAGAGAGCTTTATATGGGTTGAAGCAAGCCCCAAGAGCTTGGAATTACAGATTGGTCAAGTTCTTGAATGAATGTGGATTTCAAGCATCAAAGGCAGATAGTAGCTTGCTAGTGAAGGCAAGTGAAAATGGATACATTTACATGTGCATGTATGTTGATGATATTATTGTTACAGGAACAGATGCTCAAGGAATCAGTGAACTCAAAAGACAAATAGAGAAGGAGTTTAAGATAAGTGATTTGGGAAACTTATCTTATTTTCTAGGAATGCAGATTGTGTATACTCAACATGGAGTATATGTTTCACAAGAGAGATACTTGAAGAATCTTTTAGTCAAGTTTAACATGGAAAATTGCAAGACCTCAACTACACCATTGGAGGTAAATCATAAATTAAGCAGGTATGGAGGTGAAGAGTTCAATGATATGAAGAAATATCAGAGTTTGGTAGGTAGTTTAATCTATGCTACCTTGACAAGGCCAGATCTATCATATGCAATAGGTGTGTTGTCACAATTTATGCATTGTCCAAAGAAGACTCATTGGATTGTAGCTCAAAGGGTACTCAGATATATCAAAGGAACCCTAAGTGAAGGTTTGTATTATGGTTTCACTTCTGACACAAGAATCAAAGTGTTTAGTGATGCAGATTGGGCAGGTGACTCAGATGATAGAAGGTCTACTCATGGATATCTCTGTTATGTTGGAGATAAGCTAGTTTCTTGGTGTTCAAAGAAGCAACATACAGTTGCTTTATCATCCACAGAAGCTGAGTATAAGGGAATGGTAGAAGCTGCAAAGGAAGTGATATGGTTGAAGACCTTGATGAAAAGTTTTGAGATTGATCATAGTACTCCAATAATTTTTGGAGACAATATGAGTTCTTTGTATTTGGCAGCTAACCCTGTTTTTCATGCCAGGACTAAGCATATAGAGATTCAGTATCATTTCTTGAGGGAAAAGGTACTAGATAAAGAGATTGAAGTGATGTACACTCCAACAAAAGAACAAGTGGCAGATATGATGACAAAGAGTTTGGATGGACCTAAGTTACAAAGGTTCAAAGACATGGCAAGTATCAAGAAGACAGATAAAACCTCAATTGATGATTGAGGGGGAGCTGTTGGTGCAGACCAATCACCAATTGAAGGCTTGGAAGATTAAAGGATGAAGGAAGAATCAATTCCTAAAGTGTGGAAGAAGATTACATTCAGAGGACAAGAGAAGTGTACACATATGTACATTAGTTTAGTCATAGCTGACTTAGATCTTTTGTTTAGTAAGAATCATGTACAAATTTATCTATAAATACTTTGAGAAAAGTCGGGGCAAGTATGAGAGCATATGTGACAATAGTTAGAAGTCAAGATTGAGGAAGTTAGAAGTCATGAGATAGAGGAAAAGTTAGTTGAGTTAGCTCTCATCACTCAACTGTATTTCTTCTGAGTAATTGAAAATATTTGCGCCCGATGTTTCTGTGTGTTCTCCTTCTACAGTAGATCAATTGTGAAATACTTTTGTACAAGTCTAAGTTGAGAGTTGCTTGACCTCTGTGCAAAGTTTTAGCTTCCAATTGTAATCAGGCTGAGTGAATTAAGTGTAGGAACATTCATGTGTGAAGTGTGTTCACAGGTTCCTAAAACAGGCGCAGATTTCGAAGTCAATGTTTTGGTCATTTCTCCTAGCACAGTTTAAAGTTTTGTATGAGTGAGGGCTTAATCTTTAAGTTGGAAGATAAGCTAATCATGGCTAGAAGCATTTTGGAAAACGGGTTCTATTCAAGGAGAACCAAGTCTTAAAAGTTGCAGGTGTAAAATCGACTTTTCTGAGTGACAGTTTCTGACATAGGTAACTTGTGAAGTCAATTTCTCAAGTTATACTAGAGCTTTTGAAATAATTCAACTTGGAGGAGATGCGCAATCTCTAGGAGATGATTCGTACAAAGTTTCATAAAAAACTTTACACATTTGATAGGTCAATGTGAAGAAATAGTGCAGCAGACTTTTCTGTGTTTCATCTTCTTCACAGATTTGTTAACCTTTTGATAGTTAGTAATTGATTCTCTAAAGAAGTGGAAGGTTTTGACTTATTCTTGGTATAGAGGTGCTCTAATCACAAGAATAGGTTGTTCTTTTGGAGATTAACACTCTCCATCATAGATGGGGGATTAATAGGTCCGACAAAGTCTATTTTCCACTTAGAGAATGCACGTGCACCCATCATAGGTTTCAATGGCATCTCATCCTTGCATATAGGATACTGAGTCCGCTGACAAACCTCACACCTCTTCACGTAGGTATGAGCATCCATGTGAAGGGTGGGCCACCAAAATCCTGTAAATAGTATTGCCTTGATCACCTGGTCTAGACCAAAGTGTCCTCCTGCTACACCTTGGTGAGCAGTCTCTATTATCTTCAGATATTCGCTCTCATGGACACACAGTCTTAGGTAACCATCTTTACCACGTTTGTATAAATTATCACCAATGATTGTGTAATCCAAGGCTTCTTGTTCCAAACTTCTTTGTCTGGCCAAAGTCATATCTTGAGGGAATGTTTTCGTCCTCAAGAAGGCTACTAATGGTTCACTCCAATCTGGCACTAAAGACACTCGATAAAGAGTGGCATGTTCCATTGGTGGTTTAGTGCAGCAGATTGGGCATTCTTTGCACATTCTATGGACATCAACTTCCATGGTTAGCCAATGCACTCCTAGTCTCCTCAGGGTCTGTAGGGTTCGTTGTTTTGAGTAGTGTTGCTCTAATGCACCTACATGTGCTAATTGCAACCACTTAGCGTACTCGTCCTCTTCCACACAACAAGCCAATACTCCTTGCTCCGTATGGTTGTACATACTTCCTGCCAAGATATGATACTTTTGAGCTCTTAATATCTCTCTATCTTCTGTGTGCATTACCGGGTGATTAGGACCGTATGTCAATACTGGCACTAATGGCTTAGCCCACTGCGGTACAACTTCCAAATTAAACAAGTAAGCATCAGGTAGGTCATCTGACACTCCTTGTGGGGCCTCTCTTGATGTGAGCCTTGAGAGATGATCTGCTCTCAAATGAGTCTTGCCTTTTCTCACCACTACCTCAAAGTCGTATTCCATTAGTAAGAGGAACCATCTTACTAATCTTCCTGTATTGCATGGCTTGTTTACCAAGTACAACAGAGCTTGATGGTCAGTAAAAAATTTAAACTTATTTGCAAGAAAATAGTGTCTAAACTTTTTAACTGCATATACCATGCCTAACCCCTCCCGTTCAGTGGTGGTATAATTTCGTTCAGCTGCATTCAGTTGTCTACTGGCATAGGCAATTGGAAGATCCATTTTACCTTCACATGTAGGTTGTGCTAGCATGCATCCAATTGCATAATTGGATGCATCTACATGGACATGGAATGGCTTATTCCAATCTGGTGTGGTCAAGATTGGTGCTGAACACAATCTTCGTTTGAGCTCCGTGAAAGAGTTCTCACACTCATCAGTCCACTCAAAGTTAGTTAGAAGGGCATACAGAGGCTTTGCAATGACGGCATACATGTGAATGAACCGGTGGTAGTAACCACAATGCCCCATGAAGGCTTGTACCTCCTTGACATTCCTTGGCCTAGGTAGTTCTGCAACGGCTCTCACTTTCTCTTCGTCAGTGGATATGCCGTTCTTTGACACTATGTGTCCTAGGATCTTGCCTTGCCTGACCATGAAAACACACTTTTCTGGGTTCAAGCAGAATTGATATTCTCTACATTTGTCAAAGATTTGCCTGAGTTCGGGTATATGAGTCTGTCTAATGTTGGAATGAGCGCATATATCATCAACATAGACTTCCAAATTCTTCCTCAAGAACTCTTTAAACACGTGACACATCAGTCTTTGAAAGGTAGCAGGTGCATTGGTAAGCCCGAATGGCATTACCCGAAAGGCAAATATGCCCCATTCTGTGGCAAAAGCCATCTTATGCTGATCTTCTGGTGCAATGGCTACTTGATTGTAGCCAGAGAACCCATCTAGGAAGCTGTACACTTCCTTGCTTGCTACCCTTTCTAATAGATGCTCGGTGATAGGAAGCGGATAACTATCCCTGATAGTGGCTGCGTTAACCTTCTTCAAGTTAATGCATACATGTAATTTTCCATTCTTTTTGGGCACCACTACAATGGGGGATACCCATTCAGTATGCTCAATTTCATAAATAAATCCAGCTTCAACCAAGCGATCTATCTCTTCCTTGATCTTGGCCACATAGTTGTCATTGTATGTGTATGGCTTTTGCTTAGAGGGCCTAGCCTCTGAAGTCATGGGGATCGTATGTGATCATATGTCAGGGTCTACACCTTTCAGGTCCTTGTAGCTCCAAGCGAATACATCTCGATACTCCCTTAGCAAAGCTATCAACTCTTGCTCTTCTTCTTCCGTCAGGTCATGTCCTATGTAGGTGCATCTTTCTTCTCCTTCTTCTACGGCTACAACTATTTTCTTAGTAGTTTCCTTGCTATCATAGGCCTCTCCTGATTGTGCCTCACGTTTAGGCATTCTTACCATGACTCTTCTATCTTCTATCTCATACTTCTTGAAATTTTCCAGCACCTCAAACAAGGACTCCTCTTCCTCCGGTGTGGCTTCTTTCTTCTTTCTTTTCTTTCCCTCACTCTTGGTGGTCACTTGTGTGGTTAATCTCACCTCATTCATGAGCTCTTCATGTCTCTGAGGGTGAACTTCTACCCCATAGAAGTATTCTCCCTCTGATGCAAACAGTGGGTCCATGATGATTGACTCTAGGTCGGAGTCACTTGCATCCTTAAATGCATCAGGGCTAGGTTCGCATTCTTCTAACACTGCATCTCCCATGATCGGTTCTATTGAAAAGACTGAAATGTCATAGCCATCCTCATCACAGTGGGGTGTCCATTGTTCTTCATTGATGGCTACATCCATTGTTGCTAAAATTTTAGCCCAGCCGTGAGGCTCAAATTCTTCATCAGGAAAAATTACAGGTGCATAGGTTGGGTCTTGAATTGATCATGGGTTTCTTTTGCACCTACCTCTCTGGCCTTCTCTCTCTTCTCTTCTTCTACTGCTACCTTACACATCCATAAGTGAGTGTCTTCATGCATCCATGAGGATCCGGATCCTATGGAATGCACAGACTAAGTCTCATCTTTGGCTCTATGGATGGGATTCCATTGAATAGGCGGTACGTCTCTATGAGAGTAATCCTTGAGATTGACTTTGGTTGTAACACCTAGATGTTGCAAATACAAGGAATTGGTTCCCCAATCCTGTACCAGTTGCAATTGCCGCATAAATGGCCTTCCCAAAGTCATCTCGTAGGCTTGGTTTTTGCTAAAGTCGCATATAGCAAAAGTATGCTCAAACTCAACACCACATGTAGTGAGATTTATTCCTTCTAGCAATCCTAAGGGCCTTTCAATATGACCATCGGCCATCTGCAGTTTCATTCTCGTTGGTCTGAGTGCTGGCTCGCCCCAATGCTTCCGTAAGGAAGTGGTAGCAATTGCAACTCCTGCACCTGAGTCCAAAATTGCCTTGGTTGTGTATCCCTGATGGGTAACTGGTAGATAGGTATTTCCTTCCTCTCCTTCACTCACGTCTCTTATCTTATCCAAGGGTATTTCTGGTACTGTTTTGTGGGATCCTACCTGGGAACGAGATTTGGTTAAGTTTGGCACTTCTTTGGCTACGTGTTTCCACACTTCTGGCTTAACTTTGAGTAGCTCTTCTAAAGTGAGATTGCACTGCACTTTAGTGTTTTTTACTACCTCAGTATTCCTCGGTATGATCGAATCTTCATTTCTTATCATGACCGTGGGCGCTCTCATGCATGTTGACTTAGTTTCCCATGGGCCTTTGAAATGTGGTAACTCTTGCAAGGAATTAGACTCAAAGTCTAACCTCTCATGAGGGTGTGCACTTTCCTGTTCTTCATAGATAGAAGGGATGTCCTGTGGGAATCGATCATGTGCGTCATCCACAAGTTCAATGGGAGGAGGGACTTCACTTTGCCCACTTATCTTCTTGAATCTCTCTCAGGAACTCTGATGAATATCTATTCATAGAAGAAGAAGTGTTTGGTTCAGTGGAGCTAGGCACATAAGCTTCCTGGGGAGGAAAGCTTATTCAAGCTGAGAGGAGGCTCCTTTCCCAGAATTTGCAAGTAGCCTTTCCAATCTATCTAATAGACCGTCAAAATGCAATGGTGTTCTAGTGGAGCTAGAGCCATTGAACAAGCGACTAGCTTCAAACATGGCTTGCGCCAATTCGACCATCTTAGCACAAAGCTTTGTTCTCTCTATTTCTAGATCGGCTCTAGGGTAACATTTGTCATGATCTGTCACGTTTGGCCCTTGGATTCTGGCCTGATATGCTTTAAGCATCATGTCTAGATCCTCAGGAGTGGGATCCGCTAGGACTGAGCCTACTCTGGGTGGTGGGTGGGTTACGTGTGGTGGATTAGAATGTTGGGGAATGGAAGGTGATGGGTTGGAGGGAGATAGAAACGGTGGTGGAGGGGTGGTGTGAGAGTGGTTTTGAGATGCGAGTTCACTTATCTTTGCTTTGGTTTCTCTCAAGCTTTCTTCAAGTTCTCTCATTTTCTGTGACCATTATCTTTTCATTCTTTCCCAGCTATCTCTCCAAGCTCTTGTCCTTTTCTTAGTTATACTCTCTGTCTCACTAACCTCAGATTC
Source organism: Ceratopteris richardii (assembly GCA_020310875.1). NCBI lineage: Eukaryota > Viridiplantae > Streptophyta > Polypodiopsida > Polypodiales > Pteridaceae > Ceratopteris > Ceratopteris richardii. The sequence continues at coordinate 11,790,212 of CM035414.1, read as the reverse complement.
TTTCCCAAACCTACTCCTTGAGTTTGCTGCAAGGCTTGAGCTCTAGTGACCACATGCACTGGGGCAGTGGAAGTTACACTTCCTGTAGAGTCTACTACTAGTCCAATGACGTTGATAGGAGTGATTTTTGGCAGGTTATTGGGATTCTTCGGACAATCTCGTAAGAGATGCTCTTTTCCGCAATCTTGACAAAAGCCCTGAATTGTCACTGGTAGGGGTTGTGTAGGGGTAGGCAGTGGGCAATCACGTATAAGGTGATCTCCCTGACATCTGAAGCATGGTCCTCTAGGAAATGGGGGCCGTACCTACCTAGGTTGAGGTCTAGAGTTGGGGTTTGTGTACATGACATTAGCATACTCAGGCTCCCCACTATTTTCACTTGGGTCTTCATAATAGTATGACTCGTTATGCTCGGGTGACTGCATGTAGTAAGCCTGTGGGCTATCAATATGTGTGGAGTCAAAACTATGGTCACTTGGATCACTGTGTGATAGCGACGGTGTGACTGGGACTATGGCTTTATTTAGATTTTCTTCAGCATATGCATATTTCATTGGGATCACATTGGTTGGAGCAGGGGGTTGCTGCGCTAGGACTGGTTGAGGTCTCTGTTGCCCTTGATAAGGTGGCTGATAAGATTGTTGTGGTCTGCCGTATTGTTGTGGTGGGTATTGATTCTGGTATCTACCCTGTTGTGGATATGGCTGAGGGTAATTTTTCCTGACAGTTTTTTGTTATAAGGGCAGTCTTGTGCGGTGTGGTTGGTGTGCCTTCGCTCTATGGTGCAGTACTGGCTACTAGGATTCACTTGGGGTTGGGCCATAATAGGACAAACACTTGCCATATGGTCACCTCCACATGTATAGCACCTCTTGACTGGGGCAAGTCTTGGAATTTTTTTGCTAGAGACACCTAATTTTTGAGCTACCTTCTCTGCAAGTTCCTCAATGGATGTGGATTGACCAGATGTGTCTATGCACATGCGCACACACTCTTCTATAGTTCTGGGGTCCTTCAGATACACATATGACCTGAGCTTGGTGCCCAACAATCCATCTAAGAACAAAGCCACTTGCTTGGCTGGTGTGGGTAACTCAGGCATTGGGCACCTCTCTAGGTATTGCCTAAACCGTCTTCCTGCAAGTCTGACCATCTCTTAGGGTGTTTGCCTAAAACTATGAATCAGGGAGGAGGTATTATGCCGTATGCCACTCTTAGAGAACTCAGTGATGAAAGCCTCTAAAAGTTGGTCTATGCTCCTAAACTGCCTCTCATTCAGGGGTTGAAACCATGTAAGGGCAGTGTTCCTGAGGGTTAGACCAAAAGCATTGTATTGCGTGAATAGGTCCTCAATCTGTTCAGCTCTCAAGGCTTGCCTAAATTCTGCCACATGTTCGTATGGGTCTCCAGTGCCATCGAAGTAATTCTTCATGGACTTCACCAGTTGAGTTGGCCTTAGGGTCCTAGTGTGTTCTCTAGGCCTTGGCAAAGGGAATTCATCTGCATTTCTCTGGTTCCTTGGGGCTCCAGGTCTCTCGGTTTCTTCTCTATCTATCCCTGTTCTCCTCCTTTCTGTTCCCAGGGAGTTGGCAAAGCTTACCTTAGGTCTGTCTCTACTTCTATCTCTTTGAGCTCCATGAGCTTGGGAGGTCCTAGCTCCTTGGTGGCCGTAGGACACATTGGACCGAGGTTGGGGAAAAACAAATTCACCCTTCCATGTGTAGGCATGTCTGCCATGCTCAGTGACCACGAAGATCCTCTCTGATGTATTGTCTAGGTAGGTTACTTTGCCTGGGCTATCAGGGTCTTTAAACTCATAGATTGTGAGGGATCCCATTTCATGAGGCTGGGTAGGCTTATACCTCCAAAAAGCCTCATCGGTTTCACGGTAATAAAAGCAAATCTATGCTTTTATTATCCTGGGGAATCCACTCTGGAGTCATAATCATGGTCAAGACTAATTTACCACCAGGAGTCCTTGGCTCTCTCTCTAAGTTCCCTTGCTCTATATCACCCATGTCGGTTTTTGCGATCACATTCCCGAACTCGTCTGTTCTATCTGGGAGAGTGGTGACTACATAAATAGTCCCTTCTTTATCTAGGTATGCTCCATTCTCGAATTTGACTACCGGGTGTTCTAGTCCATGGGGTTGATCAGGATTCTTAATCTAGACTAGTGATCTTCTCAGGCCGTCTTCATAGATGCGAGCACCTAGACGATTAGTCCTAATGTATTCCAATTGACTCTTGTAAGGTCCTTCTGGCTTTTCTAGGTATGCCACCCCTGAACTACCTATTGGTCTCTCCATGTTATAGGACATCTCAGAATCACTTGTTTCTGATCTGGGAGTGTATGGGTAATCACTCAACTGCTGGGCCCAAGGCCTAGCAGTGTGATTGACACTAGCTTTAGAAGATCTGAGGCTTTGTCGGTCTCGGCCTAAGTGTCTGCCTGAACTAAGGTTCATATGAATGGTTTATCTACCCCCTTGGTCCCAAGTCCACTCTCGTTGCAGGTTACTTTGCACCAATCTCTTTGTTCTTTTTAATTGAATATTATGTTTAGGATCTTGTCTGATATCTCGTCGTCAGGAATACTTAAGTGATTTTCGCACTTGATAAGTGATCGATTCAAGTTTACTTTTGTCCCTTAGGGTTTTCGCACTTAAGTCCTACTTGATGCTTGCACTTAGTTGATTAGTTCTCTTGTACTTGATGTGTGTCTAGCGTTGCCCTAATTAATTACCACACCTAAGTCGTACTTCGCCTAAGCTAGGAATTGACAAAGGAGGGTTGAGAGAACTTCCAACCTTAATTCACTTGTTGACCAAACTGCTACACAAGCCCAGGAAACCTTCTCCCAAGCTTGGTACTCACCCTTGCTAGCTTGCTTTGAATTGCCTTGCTTGCACACAATGTTCCTGCAAAAATTCACAAGTTAATATAGCTCCTTTACCACAATGGATTGAAAGACACACATCCACAATTACTGGCCCCCTTGGAGTAACTCACTGCACCCCCAAACCCTTATGACCACCTAGTCCCACCTAAAGGTCAACTTGAAAATACAAGCTTTCTAACGAGACCAAAATCTCATCAATCAGAGTTCATATGGTGAAGTTATGACCATTCAGGCAGTTAGGGGTCAAAACAGGCTCTCAGGGTTCAGGAAATTCCTCCCTGATTTCTAAGTATTTTGCCCACTTCTAAGACTCTAACATCATCCCATTGTGTCTAAAATTAAGCCCTAAAAGTACCTCAACACACTCAATTAATTCCCCCTAAAAATTCATGCGTTAAGCCCGTGTATCGCAATAAGTCGGGTCGAGGTGTCGCGATACATGGAGGTGTCACGATAGGTCGAGGTGTCGCGATAGGTCGAGGTGTCGCAATAGGTCGAGGTGTCCTGATAGGTCGAGGTGTCGCGATAGGTCGGTGTGTCGCGATAGGTCGAGGTGTCACGATAGGTCGAGGTGTCGCGATACTTGGGAGTGTCGCGATAGGTCGGGGTGTCGCGATAGGTCGAGGTTTCACGATAGGTCGAGGTGTCACGATAGGTTGGGGTGTCGCGATAGGTCGAGGTGTCGCGATAGGTCGAGGTGTCGTGATACTTGGGAGTGTCACGATAGGTCGGGGTGTCGCGATAGGTCGGGGTGTCACGATAGGTCGAGGTGTCGTGATAGGTCGGGGTGTCACGATAGGTCGGGGTGTCGCGATAGGTCGAGGTGTCACGATAGGTCGAGATGTCGTGATACCTAGGAGTGTCGTGATACTTCGAGGTGTCGCGATAGGTCAGGATATGGTGAATTTTTCTGTTCTGTCTAGTGATCCTAGGAGCTCTCGGCCTGGCAGTGTCGTGGTGCACTCAGAATCGTGATTGGGTCAGCTTTTCGGTGTGTCGCGATAGCTCGAGCTTGACGCCTTGGGGCCTATGCAGAGAAAATCCGTACCTGCTGAGCTTGCTCGAGATGAGGATGAAGCTGAAACCTGCAAGAAACATGCAAAAGCACACAAAAACAAGAACACACACTCGCTCTCTCTCAAACTCGCACAAAGCAAATGAGGAGAATGACAAGGAAGAGGGAATATGTAGTGGAGAAGGAGGTGGAGATGGAGATGGAGATGGAGATGGAGAAGAAAACAAGAAATTTACCTACTACTTACCATTCCAACACGTCCTCTCTACGTCTTACCATCACACGCTTGTCCTCAAAGCTCGAATCCCCGGCAATGGCGCCAAAATTTGGTGTAGCTCAGTGATGAGTAGCACCTCCTTTAATGTCAATCCGGGAAGACATGAGGATGGTATGAAGACCTCGAGCAAGTGAAGGCACAAATGTGTGAGTGAGAAACACACCAACATGCACACACATACACACACACGCACACACACGGCAAGAACAAAGACAGTAAGACAATGGAATCACTTCTATTATAACCAAGTTCTCATACAAGCTCAAAACTATAAGAAGCTACCTCAAAAATGAGCTCTCTAGCTCTATTTATAGTTTTTGACTAGCTTTGGCCCTGTCCAAACCTAGTGTCCAGCCTAGTTTAAAAATTAGGTTCCAGGGCTTATTTGAGGGCTCAAACGAGATCTAAAACATATGAAAATTGGTAGGCAACTACTTCTAAGGCTCCCCAAGCTCGAGGACTCCTCGGCTTGTACAAAATGGAGCTACAAAAAGATGAAACGGTATTTACAAGGGTTTCTAGTGATGAGAATCACTTTTAAAATGATGTAAGGTTTGGAAAAATTTTGATAGGTTGCCTTAGTGCTAGATCTGCATGCATGCCCATACTTGACTTTTTCCCATATGATGCCAAGAGTGGTACTACCAAATCTTGCTTTGTACCTACACTATTTAACTTTAGGGTTATGTAGTAGGCCCTCTTAGCTTGAAAATGACACCAAACAAGCACCTATGTACTTTGGAGTTGATGCTTCGAATAAATAGATAAAAAAAGATAACTTTACAACTAGCTAGTGAACAAAAACTTGTTATTTTGTTCTTGACACCTGCTGGATGTTTTCTTCAGTGTTCACAATAGTAGCAATTGATCAAAATACTTTTGAGAGCATCTAATTAGCTTAGATAGCTAATGATTGCAAGTGGAACCACTTAAAAGGATGCACTATGTACTAAGCAATCAATTTAACAATCAATAGCTTACCCCCGATATTTTAGGGACTATGCCTAGAATGACCAGAGAGCTACATGTCAATGAAAATCTCCCCAAATTGGCCGAAGAAAATCCCTTCAAACTTTGATACCTTATAGTAGACTTTGGGCGGTTTTCAACAAGCTATAGAACATGAAAAATGATGGAGATATCACTGAGATATGGTCATCACAAGTACATTGTTCTGAGTAGACATAATAGAGAGATGAAGAGAGATAATCAATGATGTAATGTATTATAGAACTATGTTGTACATGATCATTGGCATAGAGATGATGCCCAATGATAGTGAGAAGAGTAGGCTATAGTGTAAGCCACTGTTAAACGCGGGTCTTGCCATCAGAGACACGTTTAAACATCTATTCGGGTTCTTGGGAGTGAAAGGGGTCTGTTAAACAGAGGCCCTATACTTGATTTTCCCAAATCAACTCACTCACATAACAGTCTGTTCAATAACTTACTACTCCAACTTACTAATTGAAAACTCAGACTTCGTGTGATTCATTTACTCATAGAATGTCGATTCATACACAGACTAAGACTAACGCACAATGCAAAGATGACCGTAACACAAACTCACAGTCATAAACTTAGCGGAACTGTAATTCAGTACTTAACTTAAGATAAACATACTGTACCTTAATCTTTACCGGACAGGTACAGATAATCAACAACACAGAAAGACATAGAATAACTCAGAGTTTTCAAAACACACACGGAAACTACACAGACATCATCAACCAAACAAACAGTCTGGCGTCTCCTCTGGTCATCTCCGAAGTGTCCCTTTTCATTGATTTATAAGAAAGTTACAAACATCATCGCAACGACCTTTAGGTTCGTGCGGAATATGAAAAGAGTCAGACTTTACAATTGCCAATCCGGCAGCTTACACTGGCATGCAGGGTGGACTTGAACCCGCAAGTATACAAAAATTACGGTTCATCTACTATACCCTCGAGATACATAGTTCTACCTAATCTAAGTGTCCGGGCAATCTTCTTCTTTAATGACTCTAACATCTGCTTCAAAATTTCTGGTTCTACAAGTTGAGCATCAATTTGTACAGAACTTAAAGAAATAACTTGGCTCATTAAACTCTCTGCGTGTGTCAGCAGAAAAGCTTCGTGTAAATAAAATTCTTTGACAGAGCCGCATCCCTCTTCACCTTCATGTCTGCAATTTGTTTATCTATTCTCGATAATCTTTCTGGTTGAGCTCCAAGTTGATTTTCTCGTCTTTCCAATTCTTGATTTTGAAACTGGACGGTCTTGTAATATGCATCTCTTTCTCTTCGGGTACCTGCTATCTCTTTTTGTAACTGAGCTACAAAATTCATCTGCGTTTTAAGCAGAGAATTGGCCTCGAACAAATGGGATTCTGCTGTTTGTAGTTCTTGTTTAGTCTTCGTAGCCAAATCGGCCATTTCTTGTCCGCGTTGTACCACTTCATCTAATTGAACTCTGGTTTCTTCTAAAAGATTACCCAATGCAATGCGGGCATCTTCTTTATCCTGAATCAATTGTTTCAGCTGGACAAGTTCTGCATCAGCAACACTTAATAACTCATCTTTTTTCTCGAACTTCAACCATTGCTGCATCTCGTTGACTGGTTATGGTTTCCTGTTCGGCAAGTATGGCCTTTAACTCCATAATTTGTTCGTTTAAAGCTTGATTTTCTGCTTTGACTACATCTAGTTCTTCCTGGAGAGGGCTAATGTCTGCTTCCAAAACATCAACTTTATGCTGGAAATCATCTCTGATATTATCAGTTACCTCTTTTATTTGTTCTGGTAGTTGTGATAATTGGATCAACATTTGACCCATGGATGCTAGTTCATTAAATACAGGGAGCAAAGGAAAGAGAAGGGAAGGACGTGATTGAGATGAAGAAGTGGTGAGGAGCTGATGGGAATTTGGTGGAGAATAGTTCGGTGAAGAAGATGAGAAATCAAGTGCGTTAGGTACAATGGGTGGAATGGGAATATGGGATTTAATTGGAGGCACAGGTGGAGGAGTGAGAAGAACAGTGTTAGTTTCTAATACCTTTTCGGTGGTTTGTTGCGTAGTGTCATCAGGGTTGGCAACTGCAGCCTGCATTTATTACAAATTGGGGTGTTTTTGCTTGTATAGTTATGTGGTTCGGATTAATAAATGCTCCTAGTACTTTTCAACGATGTATGCAGGAAATCTTCTCCCCCTATCTTACTTCTTTCATGCAAGTATATCTAGATGATTTCTCTTTATTTGGTAAGATGGTAGCACACCTGTATCATTTACGGTGTTGCTTTGATAAGTGTCATGAATATAGACTCTGCCTGAACCCAAACAAGTCTGTGTTTGCGGTTTCATGTGGTAAGCTGCTTGGCCATATTGTGTCTGCATAAGGCATACAAGTTGATCCAGATAAAATTGCAGTTGTGTTAGAAGCACCTGTACCTACTACACCGAAAGAAATCATGAGATTCATGGGTCAAGTCAGATGGCATGGTCGACATTTAAGGTGGCTTGCTCATTTGGCAATACCCCTTAATAGATTAATAACCAGTACTTCTCGATAGTTTGTTTGGACTCAGGAATGTCAAACAACATTTGATCGTCTAAAAGGCTTATTAACACAGGTTCCAATTCTACAACCTCCTGATTGGGAACTTCCATTTCATGTTTTTGTTGACGCATCAGATATCGCCATTGGGAGTGTCTTAATGCAACAAACTGATAAGTGGTTTCGGACTGTTTATTATGCAAGTAGAAGGCTTGCTCCTGCTGAAAAGAATTATTCTATAAGTGAAAGAGAATGCCTTGGTTTAGTATATTCTGTAAAGAAATTTCGGCATTATTTATTAGGCCGAAAATTTGTCTTTCATGTAGATCATGTTGCGCTAGTATATCTGGTTCGGCAGCAGCATTTAGGTGGTTGTTTAGCGCATTGGGTTCTACTTTTACAAGAATTTGATTACGAAGTAATTCATCGACCTGGAACTGCACATGCATTAGCAGATTTCCTTCCAGGTTGGATTCCGGTGAAGCTTCGGTCGGTGTTGATGACACCACACCTGCAATTTATGTTACTGACCCAACTCATGATGAATCTGCAGAACCTTTGTGCCATCTACTTACTATGAACAGTTGTTAACTTTTCTTACTGATGGATATCTTCCTGCTCAGACTTCTCCTGCAATGCGTAGGAAAATTGCAGTTTACAATCGTAGATTCCGGTTGATTGCTGGAGAATTGTATTATATGGATCACACTGGAGTCTTACTTTGTTGTATTCCTCCACATGAAGTAAACTCGGTTATCGCTCTGGCACATTCCATACCTTCCGGTGGACATTTTGCAGCAGATTTAACGCACTGTGTAGGCGCGGAAGAGCGTGGAAGAATGAAGACTATATATATATATATCAATCAAGAATCGAGCAAGAGAGAGATGAAATATAGCAGAAGCGCAGAGACGCAGAGATACAGATATACAGATAGAGAGAGAGATAGAAGACGCCAGAGATCGCGTATGTAGTATAGAAGACGCCATAGATCGCGTAGGTAAAGATGAATAACAGAAACCTGAAATGTCAGGTATTCATCTGAGAGAGATGGTAATAAGAAACTACTCAGTGTAGGAGAGTTTCTATAGCTTGAGCAAGAAGAGGCCAAGCTTGTTTGTACACATCTTCTCTAATAGAAAACACATGTTCATGTGGAAGCTCTGCGCGCATTCTTTGTATGAGTAGAAGTTTGAATATTCTATGTTACGGTTAAAGTTAGTTAACAGTTACAGTTTCACCGTATACGTACTTTTGGTCACTTACGGTTTACTCAATAAACGTGTTTTCGGGAAGGACCACGAAGTATATCTCGCAGAATAATATAGAGTTTTGTATGAGACATAGCTTATCTTGTAGCTAGAAGTCTCTACTTTATACGGATCAAAGTTTTCGGTGAAATGGATATGTACACACAGTACAAAGTCAGACCGAAAATAGCACTCTGAACTGATGAAGTTTTTCTCTAAAAATTCAGGAAGAGTCCTGTCAGTAAGGGAAGTTCACTCATCACTTCCTTGTTTCACGTATAAACATTTGAAACAATTACGAACAGAATCGAAGATCATTCCGGTAAGATTCCGGTAAATTTCGGTGATTGTCCAGTGACAGTCCGGTGAAGTTCCGGTGGAATTTTCAAGAGAATTCAAAGCACAGTTTGAGTGGTAGAAGTCTTGTTAAGCTACTGTTGATTATAGAGGTGTTCTAACATCACTGTAGTTTAACACTAATTCGGTGGCGTAGCGAATTTCCGCAGGCTTGATAAGGTTCGAGTCTTTGCTGTGGCAGACGGGTGGTACCGGAAGCTTACTACTATCAGAGGTATAAAAGCGGTACTACCGAAGACGTCGATCACCCCAATAAGTGGTATCAGAGCCGGTTAATCACCACAACAAGTGATATCAGAGCCGTAAAATCTAACAAGAGGTGTCAAAGTAAAGAAAGAAAACAAGAAGATCATGGGAGAACATGTCTCTATTGACAAGCTGGACAGAGATAATTATCCCGCATGGGTAATGCGCATGGAAGCCTTACTTATGAGTAAGGACTTAATGATGTATGTGACCGGAGAAAAAAAGAAGCCGACCTTTGAAGTCAACAGACAACCAAAGGAAGAAGAATTGGAAGCCTTGAAGCTGTGGCAGAAGAAAGATGCAACGGCAAGAGCATACATTTATAGTACTGTTACAGATTATCTACTACCGCATATTAGAGGCCTGGAAACAACGGAGGACATATGGAATGCATTGGAGGACCATTTCCAAAATACTACGAAAGCGAGGAAGGCTAGCTTATGGTCCAAATTCACAACGTTAAAAAAGAAGTCGAATCAAAGCATTAGTGACTATGTTACTAAAATGAAGGATCTAGCAGACATTCTTGGATCCATAAATGAAGATATCGAAGACCACAGATTGATAGCGCAAGTGCTCACAAGTTTGAGAGGAGATGAAAGGTGGAAACCTTTTGTACTTTCAACTGAACTGTCTTTAAATCATTTTGTTCTAGATTTAAATCAGTTGCTAGGATTGATGCTCACATATGAGCAAGACCTGAAAGGAGATGGAGATAAAGGACAAAGCTCTGCAATGTACATGAAGAACAAAAAGAAAGGAGATAAAGGTAAGTCAAAAGATGAAGAAGAGTCGAGTTCTCAGGTTTATTATGCTAGAGGCAAAGGCACTGGCAGAGGAAGAGCAAGAGGCTTTGGAAGAGGAAGAAGCAGTCAGAATATCAACAAGAAAGCTTGCTGGATTTGTGGACTAAGTAATCATCTGGCTTATGATTGTTGGCATAATCAACAAGGTTCAAATCAAAATCAAAATAGTAATAGCAGAGGCAGAAGCGGAAGATATCAAAGAGGTAGACAAAACCAAAGAAGAGGCTATGGCAGAGGTGGAACAAGAAGTTGGGGACAAAATCAATCCTACAACACCACCTACAACAACTACGCGAATGACACGAAGAATGAAAGTCATACATAGTTGATGATGAACTCTATCAGCACATCAGAAAACGAAGACCTAAAGGTATTTTACATTGACTCCGGATGTTCTAATCATTTGTTAGGAAATATAGAATTGATGTTAGAACTGGAAAAAGGTAGTTCGTGTCACACTGTTCAAACAAGTGACAATACAAGACATAGTGTTCATTCAATTGGAAAAGTGAAATGTAAGAGTGGAGCATATTTGCTAACCAATGTTTTATATGTTCCAACAATACCGAAAAATTTAATCAGCGTAGGATAGATAGTTGAGAAAGGTTTTCAGGTCAGATTTACAAATAAAGGAGTATTTGTAGAAGATCCCGAGAACGGATACAATCAGATCGTCTCTGGTAAGAAAGAAGGCAGACTCTTTACTTTAAGAGTACAAGGGAACATTGGCCAAGCATTGCTCACACATGGCGAAAAAGTAATTACAGAACTTAATCTCTGGCATAAGAGATTAGGTCATTTTAATGAAAAAAGAATTAAAGCTATGATTGCAAATCAGTCTGTATTGGGTTTAACCAACGTACAGAACCAACATATGATTCATAAGTGCGAAGCTTGTCAGATGTGAAAAGCCCACAGATTACCTTTCCAGAAGAAAGGATTCAAACATGATGGAGTACTTGAACTCATACATACAGATGTATGGGGTCCAACAAAAGAAGGATCGATCAGCGGTTCAAGGTACTATGTTTTATTCATTGATGATGCTACAAGATGGATAACATTATATGTCTTAAAAGAAAAATCAGAATTATTTGAAGCCTTCAAGCATTTTCATGCATACGCTGAAAGACTCACAGGACGAAAGCTTAAGAGACTGAGGTCTGATGGAGGGGGAGAATACTTCTCCTGAGAGTTCAATGATTATCTTTGGAATGCAGGTATCAAAAGAGAAAAAACTTGCAGGTATACACTGCAACAAAACGGAGTAGTAGAAAGAAGGAACCGAACTCTAGTTGAGTTTGCACAAGCCATGTTAAACGAGAAGGATTGTCCAAATTATCTTTGGGCTGAAGCCGTAAACACAGTGACATACTTGGTAAATAGATTACCATGTACAACTTTAGATGGAATGACCCCTTATGAAGCTTGGTGGGGAAAGAATCCAACACTTGATCACTGCAAAGTGTTTGGATCAGTCGCTTATGCTTATGTACCGTCTCAACTCAGACAAGAGCTTGAACCGAAAGCAGAAAAATATGTGTTCGTCGGATACGATGAAAGACAGATGGGTTACAGGTTATGGAGCCCTCTAACTAAGTAGTTTATTGTTTCAAGAGATGTTATGTTTGATGAACAGAAAAGCTGGTATACAGATCAAAGTCATACGACTAAAGAATTTGAAGAAGAGGTAAGAAGAAAAGAAAAAGGAAAATCAATTGTGCAGGTGAATAGAGATGAAGATCATATGGAGGGGAGTACGTCTAGGATCGGATCAGGTATGAGAAACGAAGATGAAGAAGTGTATTCAGACACTTATGAAGAATGTGAACCAAGAAGGTCAAGTAGGATTAGAAGACAACCGGAAAGGTACTTGTATGATACTTCATACATAACTCAGAAAGACTATGCATATATGGTCAAAGATGATGAAAAACCTCAGAGCTATGCTGAAGCTAAAGGAAAGAAGCAATGGGAAGAAGCAATGGAAGAATAGTTCACTGCACTAGAGGAGAACAAGACATGGGAACTTGTTCCGAAACCAAATGGTAAGAAAGTAATTGGAAGTAAATGGGTTTACAAATTAAAGAAGCTTGCAGATGGAAGGATAGCCAGATATAAGGCTAGACTGGTAGTCAAAGGCTATGCTCAGACGCATGGCATAGATTACGACAAAACGTTTAGTCCGGTGGCAAAAATGTCAACCATAAGGACAGTGATTGCTATAGCAGCATCAAAAGGATGGAAGCTAAGTCAGCTAGACATTAAGAATGCATTTCTGAACAGATATATACCAGATGAAGTTTACATGGAGCAGCTTGGAGGGTTTGTAAGCTCCAAATACCCAAAATTTGTGTGCAGGTGTAGCTCAATGATGAGTAGCACCTCCTTTAATGTCAATCCGGGAAGACGTGAGGATGGTATGAAGACCTCGAGCAAGTGGCGGCACAAGTGCGTGAGTGAGAAGCACACAAGCATGCACACACATACACACACACGCGCTCACAAGGCAAGACAAAGAGTGAGAATTAATGGAGCTTTTTAGATTACTTTCAAAATGCTCTTACAAGTTCGTTTCAATTACAATCTAACCTCAAAAATGAGCTCTCTAGCTCTTTTTATAGTTTTTAACTAGCTTTTGGCCCTGTCCAGACCTAGTGTCCGGCCTAGTTAAAAATTAGGTTCCAGGGCCAATTTGAGGGCTCAAACGGAGTCTAAAAAATACGAAAATTGATATGTAGGTACTTCTAAGGCTCCTCAAGCTCAAGGACTCCTTGGCTTGCACAAAATGGAGCTACAAAAATATGAAATGGTATTTACAATGATTGTTAGTGATAAGAATCACTGTTAAAAGATGTAGATTGGAAAAATTGAAGGGCCTATCTGCCAGATTTGCGTCGACTGCTTTGTCTACTTACTCCTTCACCTTGTTCTGACTCTCTCCGTTGGCTTCCTTGTCTCGTCAGTCCTTGGGTTCCCATACTGCTCTCAACACCCCCCCCTCTCTCGCGTCTGTCGTCCCTGACAGACCCTTGTTGCTGGGGGTGTTGGATGTAATATTCCACAACCTGAGTGGCAAGCTGATGTTCTTGTAAGCGTAGTCCTCTGGCCAAATCTGTCATCATACGATCCCAATCGATTGGTCCTGGAACATCCGGATGTGGCAGACGTAACTGATCTGCATGGATCGCTTGTTCTACTGCAAATAGATGTAGCAAATGTGTGGGTCTGGGAATGAAAATTTCGGAATTGTATTCCCAGAAGCCCGTAGAGAACATTTCCTCAAATGTTTGCTTGAAGCATGCGGGCAAGTACTTGATTCGTGCATGCCAAGCAAAGATAACAGTGACCGAGGGGGTTTGGCTCATGTCGTAGACTAAATCCTTGTTGCCTTGAGCGAATCCAGGAGCGGAGATGTATGGAGCTTGGACATTCCGAAAGGTTTTGAAGACAATGGTCATGAGCTCAAATATCTTCATACACATTTTCGCTGCGATATCAGGTACATTGTTTAGGCGTGCGGACCAGTGCCGAATGGTTGATATCATGTAGGCTACGGTTGGAGGTCCTCGAGGTGGAGCAAAATATGGATAGTTAACCCAAGCCGAGCACTCTTTATTGTTGCGTACCTTGATTGCAAATGCTTGCCAAGATCTGCGACGTACCACTGGACAATAGCATGGATTATACTTGATATAGAGTGGCATGGTAGCCCAGGTACTCATCATCTCTGGGTAATCGGTGAGTAAACGTGCACGCCAATTAGGTTGGAAAATCGAGTCAGCGCGTGCATCGGTCGGTAAATCTCCTATCTCAAATTGAGTAGCGAATGTGGGCTCCTTCCCTGTATGTCTTTTGACTTCTGCATTATAATCATGTAGTAAGACAAAATAAGGCATGTATTGCGATTCTGATGTTGTGATTAACCGTTGATGGGATAATTGTTGAAAGTAGGAAGACCGAAGGACCGTTTCTTCCAGATTCGTGAGAGATTGCATTTGCACGGCCACACGATCATCATGTGTCTTACCCACTTTCTCGACCCTTCTGACCCAATCTGGAACTTGAATTTCTAACGTGTCTTGTCCTTCTTCTGTAGTTCGACCACCAGGCGTCGGCATAGGCTCGTATGGCTCTTCGTAGCTGTCCTCGACGGGGATTTCCACTACTGTTTCAGGTTCTGGTTCTTCAATGGGCGAGGGGGGTCGTTCATATGGTAGGAGGCGTGCTTGTAGTTCTGCCACCTGTTTTCGAAGGGTCTCCATTTCTTCTGTAGATTGTTGCAAGATTACCGGCTCCTGTTGAGCAGGATGTACACTGGCTAACTGTTTCTTTAGATCGGCACATTCAGTCTCTAGTTTTTCATATGACTCCAGGAAATTTGCATGCTCCTCAAGTAGGATGCGGATGTCTTCTGATGGAACTGCTCTATATCGGGTAGGGCTAATGGTCGCTCCTACGGTTCCTTCCATAGCCGCTTCAAAGTTGTCTTGATTTTGTTGTTGAAGTCGTTTGTTCTCCTCTAGTGCTGCGGCCATATGCTTCCTTAATAGCCCAATGTTGCGTCTGAGTGTGGCATTAGATATCATTTGCGCTTGAAGCACTGTTTCTAGCTCCTTAACTGCTTGGTCATCTACAGTTGATGCCTTTGATTCCAATTCGGAGTGAGCCTGCTGTAGTGTGGTATGCTCGTCTAGGAGCGTCAGGTAGTCAGCCTCAATAGTGGTGACTCTAGCTTGGAGACGTTGAGATTCTGCCTGGAGGGTAGCATTGCGTTCTTCTAATTGATGGAAGTCTTGTTGTAGCTGATGTGCACACTGAAGTAATGTGTCGAACGTACTATTTACATTATGAGATGCAAGGGAAATAGTTTGAAATGCAGAGGAGGTGGGATTGGGTAGGGGTGTAGTGAATGCTGTGTATGCCACTGATGTGAGTGGTGAGGTGGGGGGCAAGGGAGGGGAAGGTGGGGAAATCGTGGGGAGAGGTGCTGTGGTTGGTGAAATGTCCATTGGATCAGACAAGGTGGTGTGTGCAGGGGCTACCATATAGGTGGGTATGGTAGGTGAAGTGAGTGTGGTGTCCGTGTAAATTGATGTCGTTGCGAACATCGGAGGAAGGTGCCTTTGAAACATGGGAGAGCGGAAGAACTGCTCCACAAAGGACGGGTATTGTGGTGGTGAGGTCCGGTTGAAAGAGGTGTAGGGGCCAGCTGGGAAGTGAGGGTTATGGAATGGAGGTACTCGTATTGGGGGGTAGGTCGGGAAACACAGGGTTCCTTCCGTGGGTGCTGGGTTTCCAACTACGCTGGTAATTATGGGATGGCCAGTCATGGGTTCAGCGGATAGATGGGACGAAGTGTACAAGGGATTGGTGACGAAGGAGAAGAGGGTGTCTTGTGAGGTGGGTTCTCGAAATGAGAATGATTTGAATGAGGATGGATTATAAGTGGAGGTATAGGTGATGACTGTCGTTTCTTCCAAGGTGGGAGGTGGTGGCGGGGGCGGAGAAGGTGGTGATGGAGGACGCTGGGGTGAGATGGGTGATGTCTGAACGAAGGTTTCAGCGGAGAGGTCAGTGGTGGTTGTGGGAGTGGCTGTGGTCTCAATAGGTACTTCTGGTTCTGTGACGGGTATCCTGATAGTCTTACCTGCTCGTGGTAACGTGTCCACTCTGCGTTTGTCATACCTTACGGACTGGCGGACTGCGGTGTGGACAGCCTCTGGAACTCCTAAAGAGTCTGACACTAATTTGAGGGTGTCAATGAAATGTTGGTCCACTCCTTCATCTGATAGCATTTCTTGCATCAAAGCTTGGCCTGATACCAGAGAGAGCTGATGCCTTTCTTGTACTGCTTTGATAGTGTCGTATAGCCTTCTTAGTTGAGCTGTATATGCAGGTGCACCTACAAGTTCTGGCACCTCTTGTTGCTCCTCTTGTTGCTCTTGATCATATTCCTCCTCATCATCCTCCTGCTCCTCATCTCCGTCATCTTCTTCCTCCACTTCAACAGGGGTGACGGGGGCTTGGGAGGTTGTGGCCTGCGTTTGTACATTTTCCGCTTGTTGTGCCTCTGCTGTCTCCAGCTCGACATCTTGTAGTAGTTGTTCGAAGTCTTCATTAGTGAGTTCTTCCAAAGCTGCACCACTAGGAAATTCGAGATCCGTTGGGATGGGAGGAAATAGCAAAGTGGAACCATCGGTGCTGCGTCTTGGAAGCCGGAGTGTGAATGGTCGGACTCTTCGGGGTGGCGGGGTGACCTCTGGTGTTAGGGTGGCTCCACGTGGCTGAGCACATGGGACTTGGACCGTGCCTCTCATCTTCTTAGAAGGGGGTCCAGTGGATGTCCTGCCTCGGAACTGCTCTACCCGATTCCACATCAGGGCTCGTTGGATTGGAATGTCATAAGCCAAACACCTATAAATGATTCTTGTCAGAGCACAGCAACCATATAAAACCTGTTTCCGCGGCCAGCGTTTGTGAGCTAAGTGTATCTGATCAATTATCCAGTGGGGTAGGTTGATGGTGAGGCTCTGTGTTTCTGCCAGATACAGGCTAAACCAAATCTTCTTGTGCGGCATGGTGAATCTATCCTGCGCCGGGAAAGCAAAGTGTTGCATGCACATGCGAAGGTGTATGGCAATATTAGGCGTCATGGATACCATGTCCTTGAGCTTGGTGAGACTTCGATTCTTCATGTAATCCGGTACTAGGGTTTCCTTTTCTGTAGGAATATGCATGCCGCGCATATCCAGAGCTTCTCTCACCAAATTGTTTGATAGTCTAAACCTCTTGAGCTCATTCCCCTTTGTCAGAGATGGAATCACAAATGAGCTTGCACCTTTTGGGTTCGGATTTGGAGTCAAGGTGTTGATGAGATAATAGCATCGCATGAAGTCAGGTTTTGGGAGTCGGGCACTGAAATAGGCACTCAATCCGGCTTTTTCCCATATCGGACGTAGACTTTCCGCATTTTGTAACTTCTCAAATTCTCTTGTAAAGAAATGGTATCTGCCTTGCTTTCCATTGTAGTCCAGCTCTGATTCCCAAAGATACGTTCCTTCCCCCAAGGGTCCTGCTACCTCGGTAAACCAATGTGAAGTCTTTCCCACGGGCATGGTGTGGCCACGCGGAGGGTCCGCAATAGGTATGATTTTGACGGCCTGCAACTCTTCTGGTCTTTCAACTGTCTCAGGCAAAACGGGTAAACTGTCCAAGTCCACCACTTGCGGGTTTGTTTCTGTGTGAGAGCTAGTTCCTGCTACCTCCGCCATGTTGAAAATGTCGTAGCTGATTCTGTGAGAATATATGAATAAACGTTAACATTGCAATGGACACAAAAATGACATGGTGTCCCTTGTTACAATATTAACTTAAAGTTCTGGAGTGGTTAGGAGTTAATAAGTGCTCGGTGCTGGTGTGTGTAGTTAGGAGTTAGGTAGACCTAAGAACTAAGCGAAATGATGTGATAAGAGTGAAGCGGTTAGTAGGTGGTCATGGATTTACAATAGGGTCAGGGGGTTTGTTACAAGTCTTGGGCTGCCAAATGCAGTGGATGGGTTTTACTCGTGGTTCCGTGGAGATGCTCGAGAGCTTTCTAGGTGTGTCAGCTTTAACCTGAGGCCTCTTAGGGGCCCATTTACAACTGATTCTGTTCGTGTTCATGTGCCTTGGTGTTGAAAGTGAGTGGATGTAGGCTGTGCGAGTGAATAGATCATGCTGTGTAGAGTGTGTTCTTGGTATAGCTATCTGAGCCCGCAAACAAGCCTTAGGCACCCAAATTTGTCTTGATTGTGGGCTAGCCTTCATCGACCTTTTGGGCACCCAAATAGATTTCACTTTAGCCGAAGAATTTCCGGACGACCTCTTATTAGTGACGTGTCGATGGTTATTAATAAGAGGCTTCCCCCGTTCTGTTGGCGTGGTTGCAACCGGGTGTTCGCCTTTTCGCACCCACACTTGGTTCACTTGTTGGAACATTCTGCTGCGCAGGTTCTTTTGATGTCCGGCATAGGTAGTACTCTGCTTCTTTTGCCTTTGCTCCACCTTTGGTCGTTGCCTCCTTCTGGCCCTTGGAAAAGAAGGGAGTTCCGTTGCATCCCTGACTCCTTTTTTGCAAATATCATTCCTCTGCAACACAGGGTTTTGAACAAGAACAGCATGGTCATCTTCATGTGTACCCCTGGAGGGACCAGGAGTCCGTGCCTTTCCTAGTTCCTTGAGTGTTCCTTTATCCAACTCTATTGTAATTCGACTATGATTGACCCATACGTGAAGAAGTCCACTTCTTAGGTTTAAGTTGACTGCTTGGTCATAGATCCAGTCTTGACCCAAGACAAGAGGTTCAATGAGATCCTCATCTTGACACACTAGTGCTTTAACTGTCATTGCCTCATCATGAATGTAGAGGGGAAGTTCCACCTCGCCCATGCAAGGGGTTTCCACGCCTCCCAATCCTATGAGATATGCTTCCACAGGATTGACAGTTAACTGTAACTCTTGACAGTAAGACACTCTAACAGCACTAGTGGCGGCACCTGAGTCAATCAAGGCTGTTACAGTCCTTGCACTCTTTTCTTGTCCTATTTCTAGGGTTACGAAAGGACGTCGATCAGTTATCCTAGGTGAGCTGGTTCCTGCAACTTCACACATTGCCATATGATATCCTTGGTCTGCATAGTCATCTGTCCTAGGCTGCTCTCTACCTTGCCTTCGTAATTTCATCCTTCTGATGCGTTCTAAAGCTTCTGCTTGAGCTTCTTCTCTAATTCGCTTCTCTTCCTCTTTGCGTTTCTTAGCAGTGTTGAGTCGGCTGAGCATTTCCTCCGTGAGGGGTTCCTGATACAACTTGACTCTGCATCCGCTAATATAATTAGGGAGAACATCACCCTCTAACGTGGCTAATTGTACTGCTCCACTCGTGGAGATCCTATTGATGATCATAGGTCCGTAGCCTCTCTTTTCTAGCTTCCTCGCGTGTTGTTTTAGTGTATAGACTAAGACCCTGCTTTCAAGCCTTTATCCTTCACGTGGGCATCAAAGTATGCCTTCTGTCTCTTCTTGGCTGCGTATATCCCTGCAGCGGCTCTCAGTCTCGTTTCCCCTAATCGTTCAAGGTCAAAAATCCTAGAGGAGAGCTCATGACCTGTCCATTCGTGCTCTTGTGCTACTCTCAATGTAGGAATCAGGAAGTCCAAGGGTAGCACAGCGTTTTGGCCAAATACCATCTGAAAGGGGGTGGCCTGGAGTACCGTTTTGTAGGCAACTCGATATGCCCAAACAGCATGGTGTAGCTGTTTGTCCCAATCAGAGCGTTTAGTGTTCACTAATTTGGTCAGCACATTGCATAAGATCTTATTAGTGCTCTCAGCTTGTCCATTAGCTTGAGGGTGATAAGGGGCAGACTTCTTGTGTATTACCAAGAATTCTTGGAGTAGATTTTCAATCACTTCATTCAAGAAATGAGTGCCTCTATCACTTACAAGCTCTATAGGTAGCCCATATCTCGTGAATACATTCTCAAACAAGAATTTGGCCGTTGTTTGAGCATCGTTCTTTGTCGTAGCTTTTACCTCTACCCACTTGGTGAGATAATCTGTTGCAACAATGATGTATTCCGCATGAGAACCCTTGGCTGGGGGATTAATAGGACCTACGAAGTCTATTCCCCACTTAGAAAATGCACGTCCACCCATCATAGGTTTCAGTGGCATCTCATCTTTGCGTATAGGATACTGAGTCCTCTGACAGACATCACACCGTTTCACATAGGTATGTGCATCCATGTGAAGGGTAGGCCACCAAAAGCCCGCAAATAGGATTGCCTTGATCACCCGATCCGGTCCAAAGTGTCCTCCTGCTACGCCTTGGTGAGCAGTTTCTAAGATCTTAAGATACTCACTTTCATGGACACATAGCCTCAGATAACCATCCTTACCACGCTTATATAGATTATCACCAACAAGTGAATAATCCTGGGCCTCTTGTTCCAAACTCCTTTTTCTAGCTAGAGTCATGTCTGGAGGGAATGTGTTTGTCCTCAAGAATGATACTAGGGGTTCACTCCAATCTGGCGCAATGGATACTTGATAGAGAGTGGCATGTTCCACAGGTTGTTTATTGCAACAGATTGGGCATTCCTTGCACAACTTTTGGACGTCCGCTTCCATAGTTGGCCA
This sequence comes from Ceratopteris richardii, assembly GCA_020310875.1. Classification (NCBI taxonomy): domain Eukaryota; kingdom Viridiplantae; phylum Streptophyta; class Polypodiopsida; order Polypodiales; family Pteridaceae; genus Ceratopteris; species Ceratopteris richardii. The sequence continues at coordinate 11,769,647 of CM035414.1, read as the reverse complement.
ATGCACTCCGAATCTCTTTAGAGTCTGCAACGTTCGTTGCTTTGAATGGTGTTGCTCTAGTGCACCTACATGTGCTAGTTGCAACCATTTAGCGTACTCATCCTCTTCTACGCAACAAGCCAAGATCCCTTGATCTGTGTGCTTGTACATGCTTCCTGCCATGATGTGATATTTTTGGGCTTTTACTATCTCTCTATTCCGTGTGTTCACCACTGGATGATTAGGCCCGTATGTCAATACTGGTACTATTGGCTTGGCCCACTGCGGCACCACTTCCAAATTAAACAAGTAAGCATCAGGAAGGTCATCTGACACTCCTTGTGGGGCTTCTCCCGATGTGAGCCTAGAGACATGATCTGCTCTCAAGTGGGTTCTACCTTTTCTTACCACAACCTCAAAGTCATATTCCATTAGCAAGAGAAACCATCTTACTAATCTACCTGTATTGCATGGCTTGTTTACTAAGTACAACAATGCCTGATGGTCCGTAAAAAATTTAAACTTATTTGCAAGCAAATAATGTCTAAACTTTTTAACCGCATATACCATACCTAATCCTTCGCGCTCTGTAGTGGTGTAATTCCGTTCAGCCGCATTCAATTGTCTACTGGCATAGGCAATTGGAAGATCCATGTTACCTTCACCAGTAGGTTGTGCAAGCACACATCCAATAGCATAATTGGATGCATCAACATGAACATGGAATGGCTTATTCCAATCTGGTGTGGTCAAGATTGGTGCTGAACACAATCTTCGTTTAAGCTCCTGGAAGGAATTCTCGCATTCATCCGTCCACTCAAAGTTAGTCAGGAGTCCGTACATGGGCTTTGCAATGACATCATACATATGTATAAATCGTCGATAATAATCACAATGCCCCATGAAAGCTTGTACTTCCTTGACATTCTTTGGCCTAGGTAACTCCGCTATGGCTCTCACTTTTTCTTCGTCAGTAGATATGCCATTCTTTGACACTATGTGTCCTAGAATCTTGCCTTGCCTGACCATAAAAACGCACTTTTCTGGGTTCAGGCAGACTTGATATTCTCTACATTTGTCAAAGATTTGCCTGAGTTCAGGAATATGGGTCTGTCTAACATTGGAATGAGCACAAAGATCATCAACGTAGACTTCTAAACTCTTCCTCAGGAACTCCTTAAACACATGGCACATCAGCCTCTGGAAGGTGGCTGGTGCATTGGTAAGCCCAAATGGCATTACTCTAAAAGCAAAAATGCCCCATTCTGTGGCAAAGGCTGTCTTGTGCTGATCCTCTGGAGCTATGGCTACTTGATTGTAGCCAGAAAATCCATCAAGGAAGCTGTACACTTCCTTGCCTGCTACTCTTTCTAAGAGATGTTCTGTGATGGGAAGCGGATAGTTATCTCGGATTGTGGTTGCATTAACCTTTTTCAAGTTAATGCACACATGCAGCTTGCCATTCTTCTTGGGCACCACTACGATGGGGGATACCCATTCAGTGTGCTCGATTTCATAGATAAATCCAGCTTCGACCAGTCTATCTATCTCCTCCTTGATCTTAGCAGCGTAATTATCGTTATATGTATAAGGCTTTTGCTTAGAGGGTTTGGCATCTGAGGTCATAGGGATGGTGTGTGAGCATATGTCCGGGTCAACCCCTTTCAAATCCTTGTAACTCCAAGCGAATACATCTCTGTATTCTCTTAGCAAGGCAATCAATTCATGCTCTTCTTCTTCTGTCAGGTCATGGCCTATATACGTGCATCTCTCCTCTCCTTCTTCTATGGCCACTACTATTTTCTTGGTGGTTTCTTTGTTATCATAGGCCTCTCCTGATTGTGCTTCTCGTTTAGGCATTCTTATCATGACTCTCCTGTCATCTATCTCATACTTCTTAAAATTTTCTGGGACCTCAAACAAAGATTCTTCCTCCTCTGGTGAGACTTCTTTCTTCTTTCGTTTCTTTCCTTCTTCCTTCGGGGTCGTATGTGTTGCTAATCTTACATCATTTGTAACCTCTCCATGCCTTTGGGGTTGAAATTCTACTTCATGGAAATATTCTTCATCTGATGCAAATGGAGGGTCCATAATGATTGACTCTAGATCGGAGTCACTTGCATCCTCAAATGCATCAGGGCTCGGTTCGCATTCTTCTAACACTGCCTCTCCCATGGTTGGCTCAATGGAGAAGACTGAAATGTCATAGCCATCCTCATCACAGTGAGGTGTCCATTGTTCTTCATTGATGGCTACGTCCATTGTTGCTAAAATTTCTGCCCAGCCATGGGGTTCAAATTCCTCGTCTGGAAAAACTACAGGTGCATAGGCTGGGTCTTGAATGGGTCTATGGGTTTCGTTTGCACCTATTTCTCTGGCCTTTTCTCTCTTCTCTTCCTCCATTGCTACTTTGCACATCCATAAGTGAGTGTCTTCATGCATCCATGAGGATCCAGACCCTATGGAATGCACGGATTTTGTATCATCTTTGGCTCTATGGATGGGATTCCACTGGATAGGAGGTACATCCCTATGAGAGTAATCTTTGAGATTGACTTTGGTCGTAACACCCAAGTGCTGCAGGTACAAAGAATTGGTTCCCCAATCCTGTACCACTTGCAACTGTCGCATAAATGGTCTTCCCAAAATCATCTCATAGGCATGATTTTTGCTGAAGTCACATATAGCAAAACTATGCTCAAACTCGACACCACAAGTGGTGAGAGTTATTCCTTCTAGCAATCCTAGGGGTCTCTCTATGTGACCATCGGCCATCTGCAATTTCATCCTCGTTGGCCTGAGTGCCGGCTTGCCCCAACGCTTCCAAAGGGAAGTGGTGGCAATTGCAACTCCTGCACCTGAGTCCAAAATTGCCTTAGTGGTGTAGTCCTCGTAGGTAATGGGAAGATAGGTGTTCCCTTCTTCACCTTCACACATATCTCCTATCTTATCCAAGGGAATTTCTGGCACTGTCCTATGGGATCCTACCTTGGAACGAGGTTTTGCCACTTCAGCTACCTGACTGTCTACATATTTTCGCATGTTTGGTCTATCCTCAGTCAGTTCTTCCAAGGTGAGATTGCGTTGCACCTTGGTGTTCGTTACTACCTCCGTGTTCCTTGGTATGACTGAGTCGTCATTCCTTACCATGACTGTGGGTGCTCTCATACATGTGGACTTTGCTTCCCATGGGCTTGTGAAGTGGGGTAGCTCCTGTATGGAATTAGACTCAAAGTCCAATTTCTCATTAGACTGAGTACACTCATGTTCCCCGTAAATGGATGGGATGTCTTGTGGGAATTGGTCGTGTGCATCGTCTACAAGTTCAAATGGAGGGGCGACCTCACTTTCGTTATCCCATTTATCTTCTTGAATCTCTCGTAGGAAGTCTGGTGCAAACCGATTCATAGAAGAAGAAGTGTCTGGCTCCGTAGAATTGGGCACATAAGCAACCTGGGAAGGAGGGCTTATTCTATCGTTGGCTCTCTCCTTGTTCCCATGGATGGCTGGAGCACAAGCTTCTTGGGGAGGATTACTTATTCTATTACTTTTCCGAACAGGCTCATACGCTCTCTGAGAAGCAATGTAGGTCACCTGTGGAGGTACGTAAGCTTTCGGGGGAGGCTCATGTGACTTTTGGGGGGGAAGATAAGCTTCTTGAGGAGGCACATGGGCTTCCTGAAGAGGCTGGCTTATCAGTTCTCTTGCCCTCTCCTTTCGTTGAGGGGCAGGTTCCTTCTCTGATTGTGCAATTAACTTCTCTATTCTTTCCAGCAGTCCATCGAAGTGTAACTGCGTCTTAGCTGAACTAGAAATGTTAAATAGGCGACTGGCCTCAAACATGGTCTGAGCCAATTCCACCATTTTGGCACAAATCTTAGTTCGTTCAAGCTCTAGCTCGGCTCTAGGGTAGCACTTTTCATGATCGGTGATGGTTGGCCCTTCTTGGATTCTGGCCTGATATGCTTTAAGCATCATATTAAGGTCCTCGGGAGTGGGGTCAGCTAGGACTGATCCTACTCTAGGGGGTGGTGGGATTTGATGAGGCGGTGGGGGAAGTGGTGGGTTAGATGGAGGTGGGAGTGGTGGAGGCGGGGTAATGTGAGAGGGAGTTGGAGCTGTGAGTTCAGTTATCCTCGCTTTGGTTTCTCTTATGCTTTCTTCAAGTTCGTTTATCTTTTTTGCCCATTGTCTTTTCATTCTTTCTCGACTATCTTTCCATGCTCTAGTTCTTTTCTTTGTTACGCTCTCGGTTTCACTAGCCTCTGGGCCCTTTTCCTGGCTTGCCTCTTGGTTTTGCTGCAATGCCTGAGCTCTAGTAACCACCTGCACTGGTGCAGTGGAAGTGACACTTCCTGAGGCATCCACAACCAACCCAATCACATTGATAGGAGTGATTTTTGGCATGTTATTGGGGTTCTTTGGGCAATCTCGTAAGAGATGCTCTTTTCCACAATCTTGGCAAAAGCCTTGGATCGTCACGGACTGATTTTGTGGAGGTGGAGGTAAGGGACAATCACGAATGAAGTGATCCCCCTGACATCGGTAGCATGGTCCTCTAGGAAAGGGTGGTCGTACCTGCCTAGGTTGAGGCCTAGGGTTGGGGTTTGCATACATGACGTTCGTGTAATCCGACTCCCAACTAGGTTCACTTGGTTCTTCACTATAGTATGACTCACCATGTTCTGGAGACTGCATGTAATAAGCTTGGGGACTATCGACATGTGTAGAATCAAAGCTATGGTCACTCGGGTCACTTTCTGAGATCAATGGGGTTACTGGTACTATGGCTCTATTCAGGTTTTCTTCTGCAACAGCATACTTCACTGGAATCACATTAGCGGGGTTGGGGGACTGTTGAGCTAGTACCGGTAGAGGTCTCTGTTGGGCCTGATATGGTTGCTGATAGGTTTGTTGGGGTCTAGCATATTGTGGTGGTGGAGGGTACTGGTTCTGGTATCTGCCTTGTTGGTAGGGCTGAGGGTATGGTTGCCTAACTGCCTGTTTGTTGTATGGGCAATCTTGTGCGGTGTGGTTTGTGTACTTCCGTTCTATGGTGCAGTACTGGCTACTAGGGTTAACTTGGGGTTGAGCCATAATGGGACACACATTTGCCATGTGGTCGCCACCGCATGTATAGCACCTCTTCACAGGGGCAAACCTTGGGATTTGTTTGCTAGTTACACCTAATTTCTGAGCTACTTTCTCTGCGAGTTCCTCAATCGACGTGGATTGCGTGGAAGAATGACTAGAAACACTATCCGAATCTTTGTAGATTTTGGAAAGCTCTAGCTCTTCCCCTAGGTTATCTTCAATGTCAATGCACATGCGTACACACTCTTCTATAGTCCTAGGGTCCTTCAGATACACATAGGACCTCAATTTCGTACTCAGCAATCCATCAAGGAATAAGGCTACTTGTTTAGCAGATGTGGGTAGTTCCGAAATAGGGCACCTTTCAAGATATTGTCTAAATCTTCTTCCGGCCAATCTGACAGTCTCTTGGGGGGTCTGTTTGAAGCTGTGAATCAATGAGGAGGTATTGTGTCTTATGCCGCTTTTAGAGAACTCTACGATAAATGCCTCTAGGAGTTGGTCTATGCTCCTGAACTGACGCTCATCTAATGGCTGAAACCATGTAAGTGCTGTGTTCCTAAGGGTTAGACCGAAGGCATTGTACTGCGTGAACTGATCCTCCACTTGTTCAGCTCTCAAGACTTGCTTGAACTCCGCCACATGATCATAGGGATCTCCTGTGCCATCAAAGTAATTCTTCATGGACTTAACTAGCTGGGTGGGTCTCAAGGTTCTTGCATGCTCTCTAGGTCTCGGCAGAGGGAATCCATCTACATTTCTCTGGTTCCTGTGGGCTCTATGCATCTCAGGAGGTTCTACCCTATTCGTCTCCGTTCTCGTTCTTTCTCTGCCCACTGGGTTAGCAAAACTTACTTCTGGTCTATCTCTACTTCTGTCTCTTTGCGTACCATGAGCTTGAGAAGTTCCAGCCCCAGGGTGACCATAGGATACATTTGATCTTGGTTGGGGGAAAATAAATTCACCCTTCCAAGTGTAAGCATGCCTATCGTTTTCTGTCACCACAAAGATCCGTTCTGAAGCATGATCTAAATAGGTCACTCTGCCTGGGCTATCCGGATCCTTAAACTCATAGATCATGATATTTCCTATGTCTGTTGGCTGATTAGACTTATACCTCCAAAAGGCTTCATCAGTTTCTCGATTGAGGAGCAACTCTATGCTCTTGTTGTCTTGGGGAACCCATTCAGGCGTGATAATCCTAGTGAGAACTGATTTACCTCGAGGGGTTCTAGGTTCCGCACCCATGTTCCCTTGTTCCAGGTCACCTAAGTCCGCTTCTGAGATTACATTCCCAAAGTCATCGGTCCTATCAGGGTGACTAGTGACTACATATATAGTTCCTTCTTTGTCCAGGTATGCACCATTTTCAAACTTGACAGCTGGGTGCTCTAGTCCAATGGATTGATCGGGGTTTTTAATCTGGACCACAGATCTTCCTAAGCCATCCTCATAGATGCTAGCACCTAATCGGTTGGTCCTAAGGTACTCCAGCTGCGTTTTGTAAGGGCCTTCTACCCTGTATAGGTAAGGCACTCCTGAACTTCCCGTAGGTCTGTCCATGCCTTGGGACATTTCTGACTCACTGGTCTCAGAGCTAGGGTAGTTTGAGCGGTGGCTCAACTGCTGGGCCCAAGACCTTGCAGTGTGATTGACACTAGCCTCTGAAGACCTAAGGCTTTGTCTCTCTCGTGCTAGGTGTCGTCCTGATCTAAGGTTCATATGCCTAACTGATTAGCCCAATTTTTTCAGAGTACAACCTCGTTGCCGATTAATTGGTACCAGTCACTTAATTCTTTTTAGTTATTTTATCACGTTTGAGTTCTTGTCTGATATCACGTCGTCGGAATACTTGAGTGTTCTTCGTAATTTCAGGTTGATCGTTCCACGTTAGGTTCTTTTCCTTTAGGTTATCGACAGTACAGTAACTAAGTTTTTAGCTTGAACTTGAGTTCTTTAGTAGTCTTCAACTTGATAACTGCCTATCGTCGCCCTGACTTACTCCTATCTCTACTCGTTCTTAGCTTGAGCTAGGAAATGACAGAGGGAGTAGAGAATAATCCAACCTTACTTGTTGATCCCTTGCTTTATGGTGCTCAAGAACCCGGTTCTCAAGCTTGCAAAGAAACTTTGCTTTGTACGCTCTCAGCTGCTCTCAATGGACCTATAAAAGACCCACGGTTAGCTCAATGCTTATATTCAAAGGACAAAACCAACCACTTCCTTCATGTAACATAAACACACAAGTGCATTCTGACTTTTAGGAAAATAATTCTAAAGACCCCTGACTTTGATCCCCCTGGGTATGGTCAACTTCAAAATACCCTATCTAAAAATCAATGCCTTATCTTTATAAAAAACAGTTGAGGGCGTGTAGTATATGCTACGAGCTTTCCAACAAGCCCTAGAGCTCGAAAAATGGATCTCGTATGAAAAAGTTGTGACCGTTCAGGGTTCTAGGGTTACGACAGGGTTCAAACAGGATCACTGTGCAACAGGTTTTCCCCAAGTTGTTTTCCTAAGACTTTCCCATGTGCTCAAGAGCATAATATTTGTGACCAAAATTAGCCCAATTTTTCAATTAACAAACCTTAAAAATTTTGGCTAAAATTGGCTGTCAATCGCGATGGATAGGGCTGTCAATCGCGATGGACACTCAGTCAATCGCGATGGACACCCAATTCAATCAATTGCGATGGACAGGCAGTCTGTCGCGATGGACAGGGACCTCAGTCAATCGCGATGGACAGGGGGTTGAGTCAATCGCGATGGACAGGCAGTCTGTCGCGATGGACAGGGACCTCAGTCAATCGCGATGGACAAGGGGTTGAGTCAATCGCGATGGACAGGCAGTCTGTCGCGATGGACAGGGACCTCAGTCAATCGCGATGGACAAGGGGTTCAGTCAATCGCGATGGACAGGCAGTCGGTCGCGATGGACTGGCAGTCAATCGCGATGGACAGAGCTGTCAATCGCGATGGACGGGGCTGTCATTCGCGATGGACTGAAATTTTGCAAGATTTTCAAAAATTTTAGTGGGAATGTGGTGTGCAGGGTCTCTAGTCCACTGTGGTGCACTCAGATTTACCAACAAGTGAAAATTTCTGTCAATCGCGATGGACAGAAGGCGGCGACTTCGAGACAGTTTCGTCGAGTTCCGTACCTGCGCGGAAAGCTGGAGATGGTGATGTGACCTGTACCTGCAAGACAGCTCAGAAAACATGCAAAAAGCAGCACATGCAAATTCGCTCTCTTGCTCTCTCTCACAAGTGAAATGAGGGAAATGAGGTGGAGGTGGGGATATAGTCAAAAAACTGAAATTTTCGCGATGATGGATATGGAGGTGGTAGGTGGTGATGATGATGATGGAAATGAAGATGGTAAAGAAAGTAAAAGAAAAACGATGAGAGTGAAGAAAATACCTACAACTCCAACGCGTCAACTCTACGTCTTACCATCACACGCTCGTCCTCAAAGCTCGATCCTCGGCAACGGCGCCAAAATTTGGTGTAGCTCAATGATGAGTAGCACCTCCTTTAATGTCAATCCGGGAAGACGTGAGGATGGTATGAAGACCTCGAGCAAGTGGCGGCACAAGTGCGTGAGTGAGAAGCACACAAGCATGCACACACATACACACACACGCGCTCACAAGGCAAGACAAAGAGTGAGAATTAATGGAGCTTTTTAGATTACTTTCAAAATGCTCTTACAAGTTCGTTTCAATTACAATCTAACCTCAAAAATGAGCTCTCTAGCTCTTTTTATAGTTTTTGACTAGCTTTTGGCCCTGTCCAGACCTAGTGTCCGGCCTAGTTAAAAATTAGGTTCCAGGGCCAATTTGAGGGCTCAAACGGAGTCTAAAAAATACGAAAATTGATATGTAGGTACTTCTAAGGCTCCTCAAGCTCAAGGACTCCTTGGCTTGCACAAAATGGAGCTACAAAAATATGAAATGGTATTTACAATGATTGTTAGTGATAAGAATCACTGTTAAAAGATGTAGATTGGAAAAATTGAAGGGCCTATCTGCCAGATTTGCGTCGACTGCTTTGTCTACTTACTCCTTCACCTTGTTCTGACTCTCTCCGTTGGCTTCCTTGTCTCGTCAGTCCTTGGGTTCCCATACTGCTCTCAACAGCAGGTTAAGAAAAGCACTTTATGGACTAAAGCAAGCTCCAAGAGCTTGGAACTACAGACTCGTGAAGTATCTGAACGAACTTGGATACCAAAGTTCAAAGGCAGATGCAAGTCTACTCATTAAAAGAACACACGAAGGAATGATCTACATTTGCATTTATGTAGACGACATAATAATTACAGGTATCTCAGATGCTGGAATCACAGAGGTGAAGAAACTGCTTGAAAAGGAGTTTAAGATCAGTGACCTAGGAAAGTTGTCATACTTTCTTGGAATGGAAGTCACTTATACAGATCACGGCGTATATGTATCACAAGAAAGGTATCTTCTGAATATATTGAAGAAATTTGATATGCAGAATTGCAGAGAAGCTTCAACACCGCTTGAAGCCAATCACAAACTCAGTAAATATGATGGCGCAGATTACAAAGATATGACAAAGTATCAGTCGCTAGTAGGAAGTCTGATTTATGCTACACTGACGAGACCTGACTTAAGCTATGCAGTGGGAGTTTTATCACAGTTTATGCATTCTCAGAAAGACCCACATTGGATTGCAGGTCAAAGAGGTTCTCAGATATATAAAGAGAACTATTAAGGAAGGATTATACTATCCTTATACGTCAGATATCAATTTGAGAGCCTACAGTGACTCAGACTGGGCAGGTAACCAAGATGACAGAAGATCAACACATGGGTATATGATATACCTAGGAGATAAGCTAGTAAACTGATGCTCAAAGAAACAGCACACAATGGCTTTATCATCAACAGAAGCTGAATACAAAGGACTGATAGAAGCAGCTAAAGAAGTAATATGGATGCAGACCTTGCTCAAAAGATTGGGCATTGATCAAGGTATACCAATTATACATGGAGACAATATGAGCTCTCTATATCTTGCAGCGAATCCGGTATTTCACGCAAGAACAAAACACATAGAGATTCAGTATCATTTCCTGAGGGAAAAGGTAATGGAGAAGGAGTTAGAAATTGTATACACTCCGACAAAAGATCAGATTGCAGATATGCTGACGAAGAGTTTGGATGGAACAAAGATAAACAAATTCAAAGAAAAGGCAGGTATAAAAGAAAGAAAGATATATGAAGACCGGAAGATGCAAATTAGTGATTGAGGGGGAGCTGTTGAAGAAGCACTCACGAATTTGGCATCCAGACAAAAAAAAAAAGAAGGGGAAGTAGAAAAGACAAAGAGAAGCAGAATTAAAGAAGCACGACCGAATTGTACAACGTGCAGAATCAGAAAACCGAATCAAGAATTGTAAACATGAGAACAGGACGTGTAACAGAGTAATGAACAGGGGAATGCGCATAACGCACATAAAGAAGGATTGTGGAGCATACTGAAAGTGAAAGGCGCGGAAGAGCGTGGAAGAATGAAGACTATATATATATATATCAATCAAGAATCGAGCAAGAGAGAGATGAAATATAGCAGAAGCGCAGAGACGTAGAGATACAGATATACAGATAGAGAGAGAGATAGAAGACGCTAGAGATCACGTATGTAGTATAGAAGACGCCATAGATCGCGTAGGTAAAGATGAATAACAGAAACCTGAAATGTCAGGTATTCATCTGAGAGAGATCGTAATAAGAAACTACTCAGTGTAGGAGAGTTTCTATAGCTTGAGCAAGAAGACGCCAAGCTTGTTTGTACACATCTTCTCTAATAGAAAACACATGTTCATATGGAAGCTCTGCGCTCATTCTTTGTATGAGTAGAAGTTTGAATATTCTATGTTACGGTTAAAGTTAGTTGACAGTTACAGTTTCACCATTACGTACTTTTGGTCACTTACAGTTTACTCAATAAACGTGTTTTCGGGAAGGACCACGAATTATATCTCGCAGAATAATATAGAGTTTTGTATGAGACATAGCTTATCTTGTAGCTAGAAGTCTCTACTTTATACGGATCAAAGTTTTCGGTGAAATGGATATGTACACACAGTACAAAGTCGGACCAAAAATAGCACTCTGAACTGATGAAGTTTTTCTCTAAACTTCAGGAAGAGTCCTGTCAGTAAGGGAAGTTCACTCATCACTTCCTTCTTTCACGTATAAACATTTGAAACAATTACGAGCAGAATCGAAGATCATTCCGATAAGATTCTGGTAAATTTCGGTGGCAGTCCAGTGACAATCCGGTGAAGTTCCGATGGAATTTTCAAGAGAATTCAAAGCACAGTTTGAGTGGGAGAAGCCTTGTTAAGCTACTGTTGATTATAGAGGTGTTCTAACATCACTGTAGTTTAACACTAATTCGGTGGCACAGCGAATTTCCGCAGGCTTGATAAGGTTCGAGTCTTTGCTGCAGTAGACGGGTGGTACCGGAAGCTTACTACTATTAGAGGTATAAAAGCGGTACTACCGAAGACGTCGATCACCCCAACACATTTGGCAGTGGAACTTGTGTCACTGGAATTGGATCTGGGAACGCTAGAGGTTCTGTGGTGGTCCATTGACTAGCTTTGTCATATAATCTTTGTTGTTCACGTATGCCTAGTTCAAATATCTCAGCTGCTGATTGCAACTGCTTACCGGAGCTGGTCTGAATTACTGCGGCTTGTGTTTCTACTGGTGTAATATGAACCATGTTGGTCATCGGGTTTTGTCGCTCTTTCTTCCTCTGATCATATTCAGCTACATCTTTACAGAATCTTCTGATGTGACCAAACTCACCGCAAAAATGACAGCGAGGTGGTGGCAAGGTATTACCTTCTTGTGATGTTCCTGTCTGCCAGCAATTTCCATTATAGTTGGTATTCCTCTGTCCTCTATAATTTCTGTATCCTTGCTGCTGATTATTTCTCATATGAGGTGGTACATAGTGGGTGGCAGGCTGTCCTGGTTCTTATATAATTGCATTTACTGTTGCTGTTCCCTGCACTTTGGCATTATAGGCACAATTTTCGGTGGAATGTCCGTTGGTATTGCAGATAGCACAATACAATTGATTGAGGGCACAAGTGGCACTGGTATGCCCTGAATTCTTGCACGTGGTGCAGTACATCTGTCTAGCCGGATCTTTTGCAATATTTTTACTAGCTTTTAACCATTCTAGGTCTTCGGTAAAACCTCCAACCTTATTCTCGAGCTGCAAAGCCATTGCAATAACTGCATCTAGCGTCATAGCTCCCACACAACGAATGATCATAATCTGTCGGAGCTGCAGAGTTAAACCATTAATAAGCCATTGAGTCATGACATCATCTGGTAAATTAGCATGTGCCGGAGGTAGTTGTCTTAAATGAGTTCTGAATAGGGTGGCATATTCCTACACGGTTTGATTCAGCTTCTATCTATTGTTTTGCAGGTAATCAAAAATTTCGGCAGGGTTCTTCTTTAGCCAAAATCTCTGTAGAAACGCATCTCCTACTGCTTCATAGGTGCCGAAATGGTTAATATCATATTCTGTAAGCCACCTTGAGGCTTCATTAACTAACGTTGTCTGGAATACTATGGCCTTGTATGCCGGATCGGGTGGATGATTAAGTACTGCATAACTAATTTCAAAGGTTCGTACATGAGCATCAAGATCATCACCTGGAAATCCACCAAATTTGGTGTATGTTACTGCTGTTGGAGCCGGTCGGGGTGGAAATGGATGTTGTAGTTGCTGATGTTGCTGTTGCTGCTGTTGTTGTTGTTGTTGTTGTTGCCCACTCATGATGTCTGCTGTTGTATTGTTACTATCTCCTGAGTTCCGAGGTTGAATTTCTTGACCCTCGGAATCTGTATCGTCAGCCTGTGCACTCTCCGGCTTGATAATATCATTCAATCTCTTTCGGATTTCAACTTTGAATAAGCTACCTTCCTCCTTGATATCAAATGTAGGGAAGCTTACTCTGAATAGTGGTGACCAGAATGAAGATTCACCAGGGAATGGTAAACTATCACCAGGAGACTGTGAACTCTCTGTAACTGGGACCGAAATATCACCCAAATTTGTCAAAATTTCACCAAAACAAGGTATTTTTTCACCTTCACTGATTTCTTTGGCTCGTGATTTGTGGTAGGTAGAGAATCAAATAAATCATTGATTGATTGGAGAGTGATTGAGGGAAGTTAGCCTCCCAAACTCAACTATAAATAGATGGCAGTTTTAGTCGTGGTTAGAGAGACCTATGTGAAGATCTCCAAGAGCTGCGCTTTATGCCATATCAAGGTGTGATTCCAAGGCACACATATGTATCAGTAAGTCATTGTATTGTACAAGCAATATACTTTCATTTTCATGATTATTTGAGTTCATCTTTCCATGTTCTTGTGAAGTGTACTACTCACTGCCATTACTCTCAGTTTTCTTAGTCAGATTGTAGAGATGTTTTCTCTAATGTTGGTGCATCATTTTCAGTGATTGAACTTGGTAATGTTAGCTCTATAATTCTACTATGTGCTCACAAATTTTCATGTCATTTGAATGTTGCAATCTTCAGTTATGTTCATTTGAAGTCAACAGTGTCTGTGCATTTTCACTTCTTTGTCAGGTACCCGACTTTTTTACTCATCTTGTCAGAGGTGTTTCTCAGTGGTTACTTACGCAAATGCAGTGATTTAAAGCTTTTTGGATTTAGCTTACTGTCTAGTATAACGATACAAATTTTCATAATCATTGGATGCCTACAGTTTGAGTTATGTTGATTTTTCTGCTCACTGGTCTCAAACTGTAGCAGCCCGTGAAAATCGGGATGATATCATCAATTGTTAAAACTCATTCTCACTGTGTGGTTCATTATTTTTTATGAGATTACTCTTGAAAGTTAGCTCTTTAAGTTACCTAGACTTCCCCAAGAGGAATTAAGATAATTGCTGCTGTGCTCAGAGAATTATGTAAAACACTGGACATGTGTATGAACCAAGAATAACAAGTTTTCACCTCTAAGCTAACTCCAACTTATCTGTTTTGATCTATCTTTTTGAGAGTGATTGTCACTCTAGCACAATGGTGAGTACCAACGTGAGGAGATACACCTCATAAATGTCAATCCGTGGAGACGTGAGGACTAGTATGAAGACTATGAGCAAGTGAAGGCACAAGTGCGTGAGTGAGAAGCACACAAGCATGCACACACATACACACACACACGCACATAAGGTAAGAACAAGGAGAGGAACAATGGAGTTCTTTGCATTAATCAATAGGTCTCTTACATAAGCTCAATTCACAAACAATCTCCCCCCAAAAATGAGCTCTCTAGCTCTTTTTATAGTTTTCTAACTAGCTTTGGTCTTGTCTAGACCTAGTGTCCGGCCTAGTTAAAAATTAGGTTCTAGAGTCTATTTGAGGGCTCAAACAGAGTCTAAAAATTATGAAAATTGATATGTCGCTAGTTCTAATACTCCTCAAGCTCGAGGACTCCTCGGCTTGCACAAAATGGAGTCTATTCTACCAAAAACGGGATTTACAATGTTTGTGTAGTGATTAAAATCACTTGAGTTGTAAATAATTCATGGGAAAAAAATGATTTGGCCTTGTTGCCGTATTGTGCATGACTCCTCTGTTGCTTTGTATGCCAACACGCCCCCCTTCCTAGCGTCTGTCGCCCCTGACAGACCTTTGTTCTCTCGGGTGGTTGATATAGTATTGGATGACATTGGTGGCCAGTTCATGTTCTCCTATCCTTAAGCCTCTTGCTAGATCAGCTTCCAATGCATCCCAATTTATTGCACCAGGGGCCTCTGGTTGCGGGGTGGTGTAGTACTCAGAGTACATTGCTTGTTCACAAGCAAAAAGTTGGAGCAGATGTGTTGGCTTCGGTGCGAAAATCTCCGAGTGATACTCCCAGAAACCTGATCTGAACATTTCTTCAAAGGTCTGTTTGTAACAGGCAGGGAGGTATTTGATGCGCGCATGCCAGGCGTAAGCCACACGAATACTGGGGGTGGTGCTCATGTCATACACCAAGTCATAATTTCCATTGCTGAACCCCGGGAGACGTACCTGTGGTGCGGCTGCATTTCTAAAAGTTTTCAGGACTACCTGCATCATATCTAAGATTTTAAGCATCATTTGTGCTGCTACATCTTGCATGGGCTTCAAGCGCGGCATCCAGTGGTGAATGGTTCCCATCATATATGCTACCGACGGTGGTCCCTGTGGTGGCGCAATGTACGGGTAGTTCAGCCATTCCTTGCATTGCGCGTTGTTTTGTACCTTGATATTGAATGCCTTCCAAGACCTGTGGCGTGGGACTGGACCGTAGCATGGATTGTATAGGAGGTGTAAAGGCGCGTTGTTCCATGTGCGTAGCATTTCTGGATATGTCTCTAGAAGTTTTTGCCGCCAGGTGGGTTGACGAATTTTGCCTTTTTGCACCTCTCGAGGAAGGTCTTCGGGTTGAAATTGTGTCGCAAAGGTAGGAATCTGACCCGTGACTCTTTGTATTTCTGCATTATAATCCGCCAAGATAATATAATACGGCCTGTATTGGAGTTCAGATGAGAGGATCAGGCGTCTCGATGACAGGTTCTTGAAGTAAGCCGATTGTAGCACAGTTTCCTCTATGACCCTCATGGCCTGATTTTGCACTACTGTGCGCTCTTCGTGGAGTACCGTTTTGTAGGCGACTCGGTATGCCCAAACAGCATGATGTAGCTGTTTGTCCCAATCAGAGCATTTAGTGTTTACTAATTTTGTCAGTACATTGCATAAGATCTTATTGGTGCTCTCAGCTTGCCCATTAGCTTGAGGGTGATAGGGGGCAGATTTCTTATGTATTACTAAGAATTCTTGGAGTAGATTTTCAATCACTTCGTTCAAGAAATGAGTGCCTCTATCACTTACAAGCTCTATAGGTAGCCCATATCTCGTGAATACATTCTCAAACAAGAATTTGGCAGTTGTTTGAGCATCGTTCTTTGTCGTAGCCTTTACCTCTACCCACTTGGTGAGATAATCTGTTGCAACAATGATGTATTCTGCATGAGAACCTTTAGCTGGGGGATTAATAGGACCTACGAAGTCTATTCCCCACTTAGAGAATGCACGTCCACCCATCATAGGTTTCAGTGGCATCTCATCTTTGCGTATAGGATACTGAGTCCTCTGACAGACATCACACCGTTTCACATAGGTATGTGCGTCCATGTGAAGGGTAGGCCACCAGAAGCCCGCAAATAGTATTGCCTTGATCACCCGATCCGGTCCAAAGTGTCCTCCTGCTACACCTTGGTGAGCAGTTTCCAAGATCTTCAGATATTCACTTTCATGTACACATAGCCTCAGGTAACCATCTTTACCACGCTTATATAGATTATCACCAATGAGTGAGTAATCCAGGGCTTCTTGTTCTAAACTCCTTTTCCTCGCCAGAGTCATGTCTGGAGAGAATGTGTTTGTCCTTAGGAAGGATACTAGAGGTTCACTCAAATCTGGCACAATGGATACTTGATAAAGAGTGGCGTGTTCCACTGGTGGTTTAGTGCAACAGATTGGGCATTCCTTGCACAACTTTTGGACATCCGCTTCCATAGTTGGCCAATGCACTCCGAATCTCTTTAGAGTCTGTAAAGTTCGTTGCTTTGAATGGTGTTGCTCTAACGCACCTACATGTGCTAATTGCAACCATTTAGCGTACTCATCCTCTTCTACGCAACAAGCCAAGATCCCTTGATCTGTGTGCTTGTACATGCTTCCTACCATGATGTGGTACTTTTGGGCTTTTACAACCTCTCTATTCCGTGTGTTTACCACTGGATGATTAGGCCCGTATGTCAATATTGGTACCAATGGCTTGGCCCACTGCGGCACCACTTCCAAATTAAACAAGTAAGCATCAGGAAGATCATCCGATACTCCTTGTGGGGCTTCTCCCGACGTGAGCCTAGAGAGATGATCTGCTCTTAAATGAGTTCTCCCTTTCCTTACCACAACTTCAAAGTCATATTCCATGAGCAAGAGAAACCATCTCACTAATCTTCCTGTATTGCATGGCTTGTTTACGAGGTATAGCAATGTGTAGCTCAGTGATGAGTAGCACCTCCTTTAATGTCAATCCGGGAAGACGTGAGGATGGTATGAAGACCTCGCGCAAGTGGCGGCACAAGTGCGTGAGTGAGAAGCACACTAGCATGCACACACATACACACACACACACACACGCACACACGGCAAGACAAAGAGTGAGAATCAATGGAGCTTTTAGATTACTTTCAAAATGCTCTTACAAGTTCGTTTCAATTACAATCTAACCTCAAAAATGAGCTCTCTAGCTCTTTTTATAGTTTTTGACTAGCTTTTGGCCCTGTCCAGACCTAGTGTCCGGCCTAGTTAAAAATTAGGTTCCAGGGCTTATTTGGGGGCTCAAACGAGATCTAAAAAATACGAAAATTGGTACGCAACTACTTCTAAGGCTCCTCAAGCTCAAGGACTCCTTGGCTTGCACAAAATGGAGCTACAAAAAGGTGAAATGATATTTACAATGATTGTTAGTGATAAAAATCACTGTTGTTGTAGGGATTTCTTCTAGTGATCTGCCATACATATCTTCGAGCTCCCTACTTGCTCTTCCTCCCTGCATGTCCATCTCTTGATTTGCATTAATGTCTTGAAAAAATATTGGCCTACTTGCCAGATCTTCTTTGACTGCCCTGTTTGCTTGTGCTGTCCCTTCGCTCTGACTCCCTTCTTTGACTTTCATGTCTTGTACGTCCTGGTGTACCAAGGCTACTGCCAACACCCCCCCCCACTCTCGCGTCTGTCGCCCCTGACAGACCCTTGTCTAGCTGCTTTTTGGACATAGTATTGTACAACATCGGCGGCGAGGTGGTGTTCTTCTAACCGGAGTCCCCTTGCTAGATCTGTCAGCAATGCATCCCAATTGACTGGCCCTGGGACATCTGGATGTGGCACCCGTAACTGTTCTGAGTGAATGGTTCGCTCCACAGCAAATAAATGGAGGAGATGTGAGGGTCTGGGTACAAATATTTCTGAGTGGTATTCCCAGAACCCTGTTATGAACATCTCTTCGAATGTTTGTTTAAAGCAGGCTGGGAGGTATTTTATTCTGGCGTGCCAAGCATATATCACCTCTATGGAAGGAGTGGTGCTCATGTCATAAACTAAATCTTGGTTTCCTGTAAGGAATCCGACGCCTGAGAAGTGTGGGTCCTTGATATTCTTGAATGTCCTGAATGTAATAAGCATTAACTCAAAAATTTTCATGCACATCTGGGCCATTACATCAGGGGTATTCCTTAATCGGATGCTCCAGTGCCGTATAGTGGAAATCATGTAATTGACGGTGGGAGGCCCTTGAGGGGGTGCTAGATAGACGTAGTTTAACCATTTGGCGCATCCCTTGATATTCTTGACTGCAATGGTAAACTCTGGCCATGTGCGTCTGCGGAGTACAGGAACATAACAAGGGTTATATTTAATAAAAAGAGGCATATTCGTCCAGGTGCGAACCATCTCCGGGTAGGTTTCGAGGAGTCGGATCCTCCAAGTGGGTTGATGAATGGATCCTTTTTGAGCGCTCGCTGGGATGTCATCTGGCCCAAATTGAGTAGCAAACGTTGGAGGTTTGCCACATCTTTGTTGGATTTCTGCATTATAGTCCGCCAGGAGTATACAATATGGCACGTATTGATCATCATTGGTTCCTATCCATCTATGGTGGGACATGCTGCGGAAGTATTCTGATTTAATAATAGTGTCCTCTATCTTTGCCATAGATTGGATTTGAACTGCCACTCGATCTTCATGAGTTGATGCCGTTTTCTCTAGTGTTTGGAGCCACTCAGGTACTTCAATTTCTAACGTATCCATTCCTTCTGCGGTTTGCTCACCACCTGGCATTGGCATAAGAACGTAAGGTTCCTCATACGTCTCATCTACCTCGATGGGTACCAAATCCTCGGGTTCTGGTTCGACAATTGGAGAGGGCTGCCTTTCGTGTGTGAGTAATCTTGCCTGTAATTCGGCCACCTGCTCTTTCAATGTCTTGACTTCCTCTGAAGTCGTGGTCGTTTCTGTGACTTTGGGTGCTGTCTGTTGCTCTTGGAGTTGATTGCGCAGCACATCACGTTCCCTTTCCAAGTCATCATGAGCTTCTAATAGATCTGCATAGCTGTCCAAGATGGTCTTCATTGTCTCTGAGGGAACAACTTTAAACTGTTCTGGATCAATTTCGTGTGGAGAGCCTTCCATTGCTGCTTCTAGATTTGCTTCATTTTGCTGCTGCAGTCTCTTGTTTTCTTCAAGGGCGGCCGCCATGTGTTTTCTGAGAAGCGCCAGGTTACGCCGGACTTTGAGATTATCGGCTTGGTATACCTCGAGCAAAGCTTCTAGTTGTTTGACACCTGATTCTGTCGATGGTTGGGGTGCCGCCAATAATGTTTGGTGAGCCTTCTCAAGCGTCGTGTAGCGTTGATTCAGTTCTGCATTTTCTGTTTGTAGAATGTGAAACTGTCTTTGTAAGTTCTGATGGTGCGTTTCCAGTTGCTGATACCGGTTGTCCAGAGCTTTGTACTCATTCTGGAGCTGGTATACACATTGGTTTAATGCTAAAAATATGTTATTTACATTAAATAATGCTGGGAGGGGTGAAGATGCAGGGGGAATGGGGGCGGGAATGGGAGAGGTGAATGATGTGGATGTAAGCGGAGATGTGGGTGGAGGGGGTATGGGTGAGGAAGGTGACATGGGGGGAGGAAGCGGTGCTGTGGCTGGTGATGTTTCCATCGTGTCAACTGTTTGAGTGACGGTGTAGATGGGAATCGTGGGTGGAGTGGAGGTGACATCGGTGAACAGGGTGGTGAAGGTGGGCATGGTGACTCCCCCGAATTGGATTCCCGGGGAGAGTGGGATGCCCATGACAATGGTAGTGGTAGTGGATGTGGTAGTGCTAGTGTCCTGTGGTGGAGTGAATTGTGCAGTGTGAGGTGGGGATGGTGGTGACAACGGTGCTTCGTGATATTCTTCTGCTTGCGCTGACTCGCCTGGTGCTGATGTATTGATGTGAATTTGCTTCCCGGACCTCCTGGGACGAGCAGGAACCCTTTTCTCAAACCTGTGAATGTAGGCCACTGCCTCATGAATGGCCTCGTCCAGTCCTACGGCGTCGGCATGAAGGTTCATGGACTCAATGAACAACTCATCCACACCTTCCTCAGCTAGCAAGTCGTTCATGAGTCTTTTGCCCTGTTCTAGAGACATCTGATGCTGTTCCTGAACCAGTCGCATGGTTCGATATAGTCTCTTGATTTGTGCCGAATATGCTGGGGCAATTGCTAACTCGGAGAGTTCGTCATATTCTTGATGTTGTTCTTCGTCGGCTTCTTCTTCGTCTCCTCCTGCCTCTTGTTCATCTACATCGACTTCTACAACTTGTGGTTGGGTGGGGGCCGATGTTGTTTGGGGTTGTGGTTCCTGAGCTCGCGCTGCTTCAGCTTCGAGGTTAGAGTCATAGATTAATCTGGCAATTTCTTCATCCGTGAGGTCCTCAAGAGTAAATCCCTGTGGAAATTCCAAATCGGATGGAATGGGTGGAAACACCAGATTAGGCCCCTCTGTGCTTGGTCTCGGTAGCCGGATTGTGAATGGCCTAACTCGTCGTGTCTGGGGAGGGGTGATTTCTGGTGTAGTGGTAGCTCCCCTTGGTTGAGCACAGGGTAGTTGGACTCCCCCCCTCATCTTCTTTGATGGGGGACCTGCTGCTGATAATCTTCTCTGGAATTCTTGGACTCGGGACCATACGAGTGCCCGCTGAACAGGCACGTCATAAGCCAAGCATCTATAAATTATTCTGGTCAGAGCACAACACCCGTGGAGCACATTCTTCTGTTTCTTGTTCCACCTTTGATGCGCTAGGTGGATCTGATCGATGATCCAGTGGGGCACATTGATGGGAAGGCTTTCTGTTTCTGCTAGATATAAACTGAACCATATTTTTTTCGGGGGCATTGTGAATCGTTCCTGGGCGGGGAAAGCAAAATGTTGCATGATGGTTCGCAGGTGCAGCGCAATGGTAGGTGTCATCGCTACCATATCCTTCAACTTGTTAAGATCCTTGTGCTTCATTCGACCTGGGACCATGGTTTCCTTTTCTGTTGGGATGTGCATGCCATACATGCCCAATGCTTCTCTTACCAGATTGAGGGTCAACTTGAATCTTTTAAGCTCATTACCCGGCAGCAGTGATGGCAACACAAAGGTGTTGTCGCCTCCTTTGGCCCTGCTTGGTGTGATGGTACTGATCAGATATGAACATCGTAAAAAATCCGGCTTTGGTAAGTGAGTCCTGAAATAACTGTCCACCCCCGCTTTGATCCAAACTGATCTCATTACTTCGGCATTTTGATAGCTTTCAAACTCGCGTGTGAAAAAGTGGTATCGACCCCATTTGCCATTGAATTCCAATTCCGCTTCCCAGAAATAGGTTCCATCGCCCAGTGGTCCAGCAACATCACTGAACCAATGCGCATGCTTACCTACTTGAGAAGTGTGTCCTTGAGGAGGATCCTGGATGGGGAGCACATGCACTGCTTGAAGCTCTAGCGGTCTTGCGGTGAGACGTGGCTCAAGGAGAAGTGTTTCTATGTCCACAATCTGGGCACCAGATCCGGCTTGAGAACTGGTACCTGCTTCTGCCATGGCCCTGTTTGGTGGTTGGTTCTGTGAGAATATAGAACCAAGTGTTAACATCGTAATGGACAGAATAAATTTGTGTTGTCCCCGTTACAACATTAACATGAGGTGGATGGTGAGTTAGTGGTTAGTAAGTGCATGAAGACAGTGTGTGTAGTTAGTGCTTGTGTTGTCCTAGGAGACTACTGCAGTTAGTAAGTGGGCATGAATTTACAAATTGGGGTCGGGGGGTTTATTACAGGCCCTAGACTGCCAATTGCAGTGAATGGGCTTTGTTTTCGGTTTCGGAGAGTCTCTAGAGAGCTTCCTCGATGTCGTGGTTTGAAAACGAGGCCTTTTTGGGACCCATTTACAATTGATTACATGCACGCTCTTGGGTCTTGGTGTGTTCATGAGCGTTGAGAACGAGTGAATACTGGCAGTATGCGTAGCTTCGTTATGCTGTTTAGGTTGTGGCCTCAGCGTAGCGACTTGTGCCATCAAGCAAGCCTTAGGCACCCAAATTTGTCTTGATTGTGGGCTTGCCTTCATCGACTTCTTGGGCACCCAAATAGATTTTACTTTAACAGAAGAATTTCTGAAAGACTTCTTATTAGCGTCGTGTTGTTGGTCACTAATAAGAGGCTTTGCCCCTGTAGTTGACGGTAGTGCAACCGGTTGTTCGCCTTTCCGCACCCACACCTGGTTTATTTTCTGGGCCATTCTGCTGCGCAGGTACTTTTGATCTCGGACATAGGTAGTACTCTGCTTCTTCTGCCTTTGATCCACCTTGGGTTGCTGCCTCCTTCTAGCCTTTGGAAAAGAAGGGAGTTCCGTTGCATTCCTGACTTCTTTTTTGCGAATATCATTCCTCTGCAACACATAGTTTTGGACAAGAACAGCATGGTCATCTTCATGTGTACCCCTGGAAGGACCAGGAGTCCGTGCCTTTCCTAGTTCCTTGAGTGCTCCATTGTCTAATTCTACTGTAACTCGACTATGATTGATCCAAACCTGGAGAAGTCCACTTCTTAGGTTTAAATTGACTGCTTGGTCATAAATCCAATCTTGACCCAAGACAAGAGGTTCAGTGAGATCCTCATCTTGACACACTAGCACTTTAACTGTCATTGCCTCATCATGAATGTAGAGGGGAAGTTCCACCTCGCCCATACAAGGGGTCTCCACGCCTCCCAATCCTATAAGATATGCTTCCACAGGATTGACAGTTAACTGTAACTCTTGACAGTAAGACATTCTAACAACACTAGTGGCTGCACCTGAGTCAATCAAGGCTCTTACAGTCCTTGCACTTTTTCCTTGTCCTATATCTAGGGTTACGAAAGGACGTCGATCAGTTATCCTAGGTGAGCTGGTTCCTACGACTTCACACATTGCCATATGATATCCTTGATCTGCATAGTCATTTGTCCTAGGCTGCTCTCTACCTTGCCTTCGTAATTTCATCCTTCTGATGCGTTCTAAAGCTTCTGCTTGAGCTTCTTCTCTAACTCGCTTTTCTTCCTCTTTGCGTTTCTTAGCAGTGTTGAGTCGGCTGAGCATTTCCTCCGTGAGGGGTTCCTGGTACAACTTGACTCTGCAACCGCTAATATAATTTGGGAGAACATTACCCTCTAATGTGGCCAATTGTACTGCTCCGCTTGTGGAGATCCTATTGATGATCATAGGTCCATAGCCTCTCTTTTCTAACTTCCTCGCGTGTTGTTTGAGTGTATAGACTAGGACTAGATCTCCTGCTTTCAAGCCTTTATCCTTCACATGGGCATCGAAATATGCCTTGTGTCTCTTCTTGGCTGCATATATTCTTGCAGCGGCTCTTAGTCTTGTTTCCCCTAATCGTTCAAGGTCAAAGATCCTAGAGGAGAGTTCGTGACCTGTCCATTCGTGCTCTTGTGCTACTTTCAACGTAGGAATTAGGAAATCCAAGGGTAGTACAGCGTTTTGACCGAATACCATCTGAAAGGGAGTGGCTTGGAGTACCGTTTTGTAGGCAACTCGGTATGCCCAAACAGCATGGTGCAGCTGTTTGTCCCAATCAGAGCGTTTAGTGTTCACTAATTTCGTCAATACATTGCATAAAATCTTATTAGTGCTCTCAGCTTGTCCATTAGCTTGAGGGTGATAAGGGGCAGACTTCTTGTGTATTACCAAGAATTCTTGGAGTAGATTTTCAATTACTTCATTCAAGAAATGAGTGCCTCTATCACTTACAAGCTCTATAGGTAGTCCATATCTCGTGAATATATTCTCAAACAAGAATTTGGCAGTTGTTTGAGCATCGTTCTTGGTTGTAGCCTTTACCTCTACCCACTTGGTGAGATAATCTGTTGCCACAATGATGTATTCCGCATGAGAACCCTTAGCTGGGGGATTAATAGGACCTACGAAGTCTATTCCCCACTTAGAGAATGCACGTCCACCCATCATAGGTTTCAGTGGCATCTCATCTTTGCGTATAGGATACTGAGTCCTCTGACAGACATCACACCGTTTCACATAGGTATGTGCATCCATGTGAAGGGTTGGCCACCAGAAACCCGCAAATAGAATTGCTTTGATCACCCGATCTGGTCCAAAGTGTCCTCCTGCTACACCTTGGTGGGCAGTTTCCAAGATCTTAAGATATTCACTCTCATGGACACACAGTCTCAGGTAACCATCCTTACCGCGTTTGTATAGATTATCACCAATGAGTGAGTAATCCTGGGCTTCTTGTTCTAAACTCCTTTTCCTAGCTAGAGTCATGTCTGGAGGGAATGTGTTTGTCCTCAAGAATGATACTAGAGGTTCGCTCCAATCTGGCACAATGGATACTTGATAGAGAGTGGCATGTTCCACCGGTGGTTTAGTGCAACAGATTGGGCATTCCTTGCACAACTTTTGGACATCTGCTTCCATAGTTGGCCAATGCACTCCGAATCTCTTTAGAGTCTGTAAAGTTCGTTGCTTTGAGTGGTGTTGCTCTAACGCACCTACATGTGCTAATTGCAACCATTTAGCGTACTCATCCTCTTCTACGCAACAAGCCAAGATCCCTTGATCTGTGTGCTTGTACATGCTTCCTGCCATGATGTGGTATTTTTGGGCTTTTACAACCTCTCTGTTCCGTGTGTTTACCACTGGATGGTTAGGCCCGTATGTCAATACTGGTACCAATGGCTTAGCCCACTGCGGTATAACTTCCAAATTAAACAAGTAAGCATCAGGAAGGTCATCTGACACTCCTTGTGGGGCTTCTCCCGATGTGAGCCTAGAGAGATGATCTGCTCTCAAGTGAGTCCTACCTTTTCTTACCACAACCTCAAAGTCATATTCCATTAGCAAGAGAAACCATCTCACTAATCTTCCTGTATTGCATGGCTTGTTTACGAGATATAACAATGCCTGATGATCAGTAAAAAATTTAAACTTATTTGCAAGCAAATAGTGCCTAAATTTCTTGACTGCATATACCATGCCTAATCCTTCGCGCTCTGTAGTGGTGTAATTCCGTTCAGCCGCATTCAATTGTCTACTGGCATAGGCAATTGGAAGATCCATATTACCTTCACCAGTAGGTTGTGCAAGCACACATCCAATAGCATAATTGGATGCATCAACATGAACATGGAATGGCTTATTCCAATCTGGTGTGGTCAAGATTGGTGCTGAACATAATCTTCGTTTAAGTTCTTGGAAGGAATTCTCACATTCATCCGTCCACTCAAAGTTAGTCAGAAGTCCGTACATGGGCTTTGCAATGACAGCATACATGTGTATAAATCGTCGATAATAACCACAATGCCCCATGAAAGCTTGTACTTCCTTGACATTCTTTGGCCTAGGTAGCTCTGCTATGGCTCTCACCTTTTCTTCGTCGGTAGATATGCCATTCTTTGACACTATGTGTCCTAGGATCTTGCCTTGCCTGACCATAAAAACGCACTTTTCTGGGTTCAGGCAGACTTGGTATTCTCTACATTTGTCAAAGATTTGTCTGAGTTCAGGAATATGGGTTTGTCTAACATTGGAATGAGCACAGAGATCATCAACGTAGACTTCTAAACTCTTCCTCAGAAACTCCTTAAACACGTGGCACATCAGCCTTTGGAAGGTAGTTGGTGCATTGGTAAGCCCAAATGGCATTACTCTAAAAGCAAAGATGCCCCATTCTGTGGCAAAGGCTGTCTTATGCTGATCCTCTGGAGCTATGGCTACTTGATTGTAACCCGAAAATCCATCGAGGAAGCTGTACACTTCCTTGCCTGCCACTCTTTCTAAGAGATGTTCTGTGATGGGAAGCGGATAGTTATCTCGAATAGTGGCGGCATTAACCTTTTTCAAGTTAATGCACACACGCAGCTTGCCATTCTTCTTGGGCACCACTACGATGGGGGATACCCATTCAGTGTGCTCAATTTCATAGATAAATCCAGCTTCGACCAGTCTATCTATCTCTTCCTTGATCTTAGCAGCATAGTTATTGTTATATGTATAAGGCTTTTGCTTAGAGGGTTTGGCATCTGAGGTCATGGGGATGGTGTGTGAGCATATGTCGGGGTCAACACCTTTCAAATCCTTGTAACTCCAAGCGAATACATCTCTGTATTCTCTTAGCAAGGTAATCAATTCGTACTCTTCTTCTTGTGTCAGGTCATGGCCTATATACATGCATCTCTCCTCTCCTTCTTCTATGGCCACTACTATTTTCTTGGTGGTTTCTTTGTTATCATAGGCCTCTCCTGATTGTGCCTCTCGTTTAGGCATTCTTATCATGACTCTCCTGTCATCTATCTCGTACTTCTTAAAATTTTCTGGGACCTCAAACAAAGATTCTTCCTCTTCTGGTAAGGCTTCTCTCTTCTTTTGTTTCTTTCCTTCTTCCTTAGGGGTCATATGCGTTGCTAATCTTACATCATTTGTAACTTCTCCATGATTCTGAGGTTGAAATTCCACTTCCTGGAGATATTCTTCATCTGATGCAAATGGTGGGTCCATAATGATTGACTCTAGATCGGAGTCACTTGCATCCTCAAATGCATCAGGGGTTCGCATTCTTCTAGAACTGCCTCTCCCATGATTGGCTCTATGGAGAAGACTGAAATATCATAGCCATCCTCATCACAGTGAGGTGTCCATTGTTCTTCATTGATGGCTACGTCCATTGTTGCTAAAATTTCTGCCCAGCCATGGGGTTCAAATTCCTCGTCTGGAAAAACTACAGGTGCATAGGCTGGGCCTTGAATGGGTCTATGGGTTTCGTTTGCACCTATTTCTCTGGCCTTTTCTCTCTTCTCTTCCTCCACTGCTACTTTGCACATCCATAAGTGAGTGTCTTCGTGCATCCAGGAGGATCCTGATCCTATGGAATGCACAGATTCTGTATCATCTTTGGCTCTATGGATGGGATTCCATTGGATAGGAGGGACATCTCTATGAGAATAATCCTTGAGATTGACTTTGGTTGTAACACCTAAGTGCTGCAGGTACAAAGAATTGGTTCCCCAATCCTGTACCACTTGCAACTGTCGCATGAATGGTCTTCCCAAAATCATCTCATAGGCATGATTTTTGCTGAAGTCACATATAGCAAAACTATGTTCAAACTCGACACCACAAGTGGTGAGAGTTATTCCTTCTAGCAATCCTAAGGGTCTCTCTATGTGACCATCGGCCATTTGCAATTTCATTCTCGTCGACCTGAGTGCCGGCTTGCCCCAACGCTTCCATAAGGAGGTAGTGGCAATTGCAACTCCTGCACCTGAGTCCAAAATTGCCTTCGTGGTGTAGTCCTGGTAGGTGATGGGAAGGTAGGTGTTCCCTTCTTCACCTTCACACATATCTCCTATCTTATCCAAGGGAATTTCCGGTACTGTCCTATGGGATCCTACCTGGGAACGAGGTTTTGCTATCTCTGGTACTTGTTTGGCTACATGTTTCCATAATTCAGGTCTAACCTTGAGTAGCTCTTCTAACTTGAGATTACACTGCACGTTAGTGTTCTTCACTACCTCTGTGTTCCTAAGTATGACTGAGTCGTCGTTCCTTACCATGACTGTGGGTGCTCTCATACATGTGGACTTTGCTTCCCATGGGCCTGTGAAGTGGGGTAGCTCTTGTATGGAATTAGACTCAAAGTCTAATCTCTCGTGAGACTGAACACTCTCATGCTCCCCGTAAATAGATGGGATGTCTTGTGGGAATTGGTCGTGTGCATCGTCCACAAGTTCAAAAGGAGGGGCGACCTCGCTTTCGTTATCCCATTTGTCTTCTTGAATCTCTCGTAGGAAGTCTGGTGCAAACCGATTCATAGAAGAAGAAGTGTCTGGCTCCGTAGAATTAGGCACGTAAGCAACCTGGGAAGGAGGGCTTATTCTATCGTTGGCTCTCTCCTCGTTCCCACAGATGGCTGGAGCACAAGCTTCTTGGAGAGGATTACTTATTCTATTACTCTTCCGAGCAGGCTCATATGCTCCCAGAGAAGGAATGTGGGTCACCTGTGGAGGTACATAAGCTTTCGGGGGAGGCTCATCTGCCTGTTGGGGGGGAGGATAAGCTTCTTGAGGAGGCCCACGGGCTTCCTGAAGAGGCTGGCTTATCCGTTCTCTTGCCCTTTCCTTTCTTTGAGGGGTAGGTTCCTTTTCTGGCTGTGCTATTGGCCTCTCTATTCTTTCTAAGGATGGGAAGTTGTCCGGTTTAGGGGCATTGGCCACATACACTTCTGATTGGGAATGATTCCTGTTTTTGCTTGCTTTTTCTTGGTCTTGATTTTTTTCTTCCTTGTCAGATCTTGCAATTATCCTCTCTAACTTCTCTAGGAATCCATCCAAGTGTAATTGCGTTTTGGCTGAGCCTGAGTAATTGAAAAGGCGACTGGCTTCAAACATAGTCTGAGCCAATGCGACCATTTTCGCGCATAGTTTGGTTCTTTCTATCTCTAGGTCAGCTCTAGGATAGCACTTGTCATGATCCGTGACGTTTGGCCCTTCTTGGATCCTGGCCTGATATGCTTTGAGCATCATGTCTATGTCTTCGGGAGTGGGATCAGCTAACACTGATCCTACCCTAGGAGGTGGTGGAATCGTATGACGTGGTGGGGAAGGTGTTGGGTCGGAGGGCGAAGGGGGTGGTGGTAGTGGAATAGTGTGAGAGGGGGTTTGAGAGGTGATTTCAGTTATCCTAGCTTTGGTTTCTCTTATGCTTTCCTCAAGTTCACTCATCTTTTTAGCCCATTGTCTTTTCATTCTTTCCCGACTATCTTTCCATGCTCTAGTCCTTTTCTTTGTTATGCTCTCGGTTTCACCAGTCTCTGAGTTCTTATCCTGGTTTGTCTCTTGGTTTTGCTGCAATGCCTGAGCTCTAGTGACTACCTGCAGTGGTGCAGTGGAAGTGATGCTTCCTGAGGAATCTACAACCAAACCAATCACATTGATCGGAGTGATTTTTGGCATATTATTGGGGTTCTTTGGGCAATCTCGTAAAAGATGCTCTTTTCCACAATCTTGGCAAAAACCTTGGATAGTCACTGACTGGGGTTGTGTAGGTGGGGGCAAGGGACAATCACGAATGAGATGATCTCCTTGGCATCTGTAGCACGGTCCTCTTGGGAATGGAGGTCTTACTTGCCTAGGTTGAGGCCTGGGGTTGGGGTTTGCATACATGACGTTCGTGTAATCTGACTCCCAACTAGGTTCACTTGGTTCTTCACTATAGTAAGACTCACCATGTTCTGGAGACTGCATGTAGTAAGCCTGGGGACTATCGACATGTGTAGAGTCAAAGCTATGGCCACTTGGGTCACTTTCTGAGATCAATGGGGTTACTGGTACTATGGCCCTATTCAGGTTTTCTTCTGCAACAGCATACTTTACTGGAATCACGTTAGCGGGGTTTGGAGGCTGTTGAGCTAGCACCGGTTGGGGTCTTTGTTGGGCCTGATATTGTGGTTGGTAGGTTTGTTGGGGTCTAGCATATTGTGGTGGTGGAGGGTACTGGTTCTGGTATCTGCCTTGTTGGTAGGGCTGAGGGTAGGGTTGCCTAACAGCCTGCTTGTTGTATGGGCAATCTTGTGCAGTGTGATTTGTGTACTTCCGTTCTATGGTGCAATATTGGCTATTTGGATTGACCTGGGGTTGAGCCATAATGGGGCACACGTTTGCCATGTGGTCGCCACCGCATGTATAGCACCTCTTCGTTGGGGCAAACCTTGGGATTTGTTTGCTAGTTACACCTAATTTCTGAGCTACCTTCTCAGCGAGTTCCTCAATTGATGTAGATTGCGTGGAAGAGTGGCTAGATGCACTATCTGAATCTTTGTAGATTTTGGAAAGCTCTAGCTCTTCCCCTAGGTTATCTTCAATGTCAATGCACATGCGTACACATTCTTCTATGGTCCTAGGGTCCTTTAGATACACATAGGATCTCAATTTCGTACTCAGCAATCCATCAAGGAATAAGGCTACTTGTTTAGCAGATGTGGGTAGCTCTGAAATAGGGCACCTTTCAAGATATTGTCTAAATCTTCTTCCGGCCAATCTGACAGTCTCTTGGGGGGTCTGTTTGAAGCTGTGGATCAATGAGGAGGTATTGTGTCTTATGCCACTCTTAGAGAACTCTACGATGAAAGCCTCTAGGAGTTGGTCTATGCTCCTGAACTGGCGTTCATCTAATGGCTGAAACCACGTAAGTGCTGTGTTCCTAAGGGTTAGACCGAAGGCATTGTACTGCGTGAACAGATCCTCCACTTGTTCAGCTCTCAAGACTTGCTTGAACTCCGCCACATGATCATAGGGATCTCCTGTGCCGTCAAAGTAATTCTTCATGGACTTGACTAGCTGGGTGGGTCTCAAAGTTCTTGTGTGCTCTCTAGACCTCGGCAGAGGGAATCCATCTACATTTCTTTGGTTCCTGTGGGCTCTATGCATCTCAGGTTCTACCCTATTCGTCTCTGTTCTCGTTCTTTCTCTGCCCACTGGGTTGGCAAAACTTACTTCTGGTCTATCTCTACTTCTGTCTCTTTGCGTACCATGAGCTTGGGAAGTTCCAGCCCCAGGGTGACCATAGGATACATTTGATCTTGGTTGGGGGAAAATGAATTCACCCTTCCAAGTGTAGGCATGCCTATCATTTTCTGTCACCACAAAGATCCGTTCTGAAGCATGATCTAAGTAGGTCACTCTGCCTGGGCTATCTGGATCCTTAAGCTCATAGATCATGATATTTCCTATGTCTGTTGGCTGATTAGACTTATACCTCCAAAAGGCTTCATCAGTTTCTCGATTGAGGAGCAACTCTATGCTCTTGTTGTCTTGGGGGACCCATTCAGGCGTGATAATCCTAGTGAGAACTGATTTACCTCGAGGGGTTCTAGGTTCCGCATCCATGTTCCCTTGTTCTAGGTCACCTAAGTCCGCTTCTGAGATTACATTCCCGAAGTCATCTGTCCTATCAGGGTGACTAGTGACAACATATATAGTTCCTTCTTTGTCCAGGTATGCACCATTTTCAAACTTGACAGCTGGGTGTTCTAGTCCTATGGATTGGTCAGGGTTTTTAATCTGGACCACGGATCTTCCTAGGCCGTCCTCATAGATGCTAGCACCTAGTCGGTTGGTCCTAAGATATTCCAGCTGTGTTTTGTAAGGGCCTTCTACCCTGTACAAATAAGGCACTCCTGAACTTCCCATAGGTCTGTCCATGCCTTGAGACATTTCTGACTCACTGGTCTCCGAGCTAGGGTAATGAGAGTGGTGGCTCAACTGCTGGGCCCAAGATCTTGCAGTGTGATTGACACTAGCCTCTAAAGACCTAAGGCTTTGTCTCTCTCTTGCTAGATGTCGTCCTGATCTAAGGTTCATATGCCCAACTGATTATCCCAATTTTTTCCAGAGTACAACCTCGTTGCCAATCAATTGGTACCAGTCACTTGATTCTTTTTAGTTAATTATTGTGTTTATGGTCTTGTCTGATATCACGTCGTCAGGAACACTTGAATGTTCTTCGTACTTTAGGTTGATCGTTCCACGTTAGGTTCTTTTCCTTTAGGTTATCGACAGTACAGAGATTATGTTTTTAACTTGAACTTGAGTTTTTAGGTAGTCTTCAACTTGATAACTGCCTATCGTCGCCCTGGCTTACTCCTATCTCTACTCGTTCTTAGCTTGAGCTAGGAAATGACAGAGGGAGTTGAGAATAATCCAACCTTACTTGTTGATCCCTTGCTTTATGGTGCTCAAGAACCCGGTTCTCAAGCTTGCAAAGAAATCTTGCTTTGTATGCCCCAAGTTGCTCTCAATGGACCTATAAAAGTCCCACGGTTAGCTCAATGCTTATATTCAAAGGACAAAACCAACCACTTTCATTCATGTAACATAAACACACATGTGCATTCTGACTTTTAGGAAAATAATTCTAAAGACCCCTGGCTTTGATCCCCCTGGGTATGGTCAACTTCAAAATACCCTCTCTGAAAATCAACGCATTATCTTTATAAAAAACAGTTGAGGGCGTGTAGTATATGCCACGAGCTTTCCAACAAGCCCAAGAGCTCAAAAATTGGATTTCGTATGAAAAAGTTAGGACTGTTCAGGGTTTAGGGAGTTAAATCAGAATTCAACACAAGCTAACAGTCAAACAGGAACACTCGAGTAGCTTGTGGCACGGCCTCGCGATGCAATACTACACCCTAGTGTTTGTCCCACACTCAATCAAAATTTAGACCAATAATTTTGCCTTGAAAATTTGACCTAATTTGCCCTTCTAACGCGTTCGCAAAGTCTGTCGGTCGCGATTGACAGGTCAGTCGCGATCGACGGGTCGATCGCGATTGACAGGTCCGTCGTGGCTGTCAGTCGCGATTGACTGGTCAGTCGCGATTGACAGGGGTTACGAAAAGTCAATCAGTCGTGGTCAAAGCGTCGTTGACTCTGTCGGTCGCGATTGATGAGTCGATCGCGATTGACAGGTCGGTCGCGATTGATGAGTCGATCGCGATTGACAGGTCGGTCGCGAGGGTCTGTCGATCGTGGTCAAACAGTCGTTGACCGTGTCGGTCGCGATTGACAGAGCCGTCGTGGTCTGTCCGTCGTGGTCAAACAGTCATTGACTGTGTCGATCGCGATTGATGACTCGATCGCGATTGACACGTGTCACGCGTATGGTCAGTCGGTCGTGGTCAATCGATCGTTGACTCTGTCGGTCGCGATTGACAGAGCCGTCGTGGGCTGTCGGTCGCGATTGACGTGTCGATCGCGATTGACAGATCTGTCCGTCGTGGTTTGTCGATCGCAATTGACAGAGCGATCGCGATTGATAGAAATCTGTGGAATTTCAAAAAACTAAACACATTTTTGGGAAGCTCTAGGCCTGTAGGTCATGGATATGCACTTTGTTTAGCAATTAGAGCAATTTTTCTGTCGGTCGCGATTGACAGAGCTCGGCGACACACAGACAGTTACTCAGAATTCCGTACCTGCGTAGAGTGCTGGGGATGATGATGCAGCCTGTACCTGCAGAATGCTCACAAAACATGCAAAAAACAGCACATGCAAATTCGCTCTCTCGCTCTCTCTCACAAGTGAAATGAGGGAAATGAGGTGGAGATGGGGATATAGTCAAAAAACTGAAATTTTCGCGATGATGGAGATGGAGGTGGAAGATGGTGATGATGATGATGGTGATGAAGATGGTGAAGAAAGTAAAAGAAAATCGATGAGAGTGAAGAAAATACCTACAACTCCAACGCGTCAACTCTACGTCTTACCATCACACGCTCGTCCTCAAAGCTCGATCCCCGGCAACGGCGCCAAAATTTGGTGTAGCTCAGTGATGAGTAGCACCTCCTTTAATGTCAATCCGGGAAGACGTGAGGATGGTATGAAGACCTCGAGCAAGTGGCGGCACAAGTGCGTGAGTGAGAAGCACACTAGCATGCACACACATACACACACACACGCACACACGGCAAGACAAAGAGTGAGAATCAATGGAGCTTTTAGATTACTTTCAAAATGCTCTTACAAGTTCGTTTCAATTACAATCTAACCTCAAAAATGAGCTCTCTAGCTCTTTTTATAGTTTTTGACTAGCTTTTGGCCCTGTCCAGACCTAGTGTCCGGCCTAGTTAAAAATTAGGTTCCAGGGCTTATTTGGGGGCTCAAACGAGATCTAAAAAATACGAAAATTGGTACGCAACTACTTCTAAGGCTCCTCAAGCTCAAGGACTCCTTGGCTTGCACAAAATGGAGCTACAAAAAGGTGAAATGATATTTACAATGATTGTTAGTGATAAAAATCACTGTTGTTGTAGGGATTTCTTCTAGTGATCTGCCATACATATCTTCGAGCTCCCTACTTGCTCTTCCTCCCTGCATGTCCATCTCTTGATTTGCATTAATGTCTTGAAAAAATATTGGCCTACTTGCCAGATCTTCTTTGACTGCCCTGTTTGCTTGTGCTGTCCCTTCGCTCTGACTCCCTTCTTTGACTTTCATGTCTTGTACGTCCTGGTGTACCAAGGCTACTGCCAACACAATGCCTGATGATCAGTAAAAAATTTAAACTTATTTGCAAGCAAATAGTGTCTAAATTTCTTAACTCCATATACCATGCCTAATCCCTCTCGTTCTGTAGTGGTATAATTCCGTTCAGCCGCATTCAACTGTCTACTGGCATAGGCAATTGGAAGATCCATATTACCTTCACCAGTAGGTTGTGCAAGCACACATCCAATGGCATAATTGGATGCATCCACGTGAACATGGAATGGCTTATTCCAACCTGGTGTGGTCAAGATTGGTGCTGAACATAATCTTCGTTTAAGCTCCTGGAAGGAATTCTCACATTCATCCGTCCACTCAAAGTTAGTCAGAAGTCCGTACATGGGCTTTGCAATGACAGCATACATGTGTATAAATCGTCGGTAATAACCACAATGCCCCATGAAAGCTTGTACTTCCTTGACATTCTTTGGCCTAGGTAGCTCTACTATAGCTCTCACTTTCTCTTTGTCAGTAGATATGCCATTCTTTGACACTATGTGTCCTAGAATCTTGCCTTGCCTGACCATAAAAACGCACTTTTCTGGGTTCAGGCAGACTTGATATTCTCTACATTTGTCAAAGATTTGTCTGAGTTCAGGGATATGGGTTTGTCTAATGTTGGAATGAGCACAAAGATCAGCAACATAGACTTCTAAATTCTTCCTCAGGAACTCTTTAAACACATGGCACATCAGCCTCTGGAAGGTAGCTGGTGCATTGGTAAGCCCAAATGGCATCACTCTAAAAGCAAAAATGCCCCATTCTGTGGCAAAGGCCGTCTTATGCTGATCCTCTGGAGCTATGGCTACTTGATTGTAGCCCGAAAATCCATCAAGGAAGCTGTACACTTCCTTGCCTGCCACTCTTTCTAAAAGATGTTCTGTGATGGGAAGCGGATAGTTATCTCGAATTGTGGCTGCATTAACCTTTTTCAAGTTAATGCACACACGCAGCTTGCCATTCTTCTTGGGCACCACTACGATGGGGGATACCCATTCAGTGTGCTCAATTTCATAGATAAATCCAGCTTCAACCAATCTATCTATCTCTTCTTTGATCTTAGCAGCGTAATTATCGTTATAAGTATAGGGCTTTTGCTTAGAGGGTTTAGCATCTGAGGTCATGGGGATAGTGTGAGCATATATCGGGGTCAACACCTTTCAAATCCTTGTAACTCCAAGCGAATACATCTCTATATTCTCTTAGCAAGGCTATCAACGCATGCTCTTCTTCCTCTGTTAGGTCATGGCCTATGTACGTGCATCTCTCCTCTCCTTCTTCTAGGGCCACTACTATTTTCTTGGTGGTTTCTTTGTTATCATAGGCCTCTCCTGATTGTGCCTCTCGTTTAGGCATTCTTATCATGACTCTCCTGTCATCTATCTCGTACTTCTTAAAATTTTCTGGGACCTCAAACAAAGATTCTTCCTCTTCTGGTGAGGCTTCTCTCTTCTTTCGTTTCTTTCCTTCTTCCTTCGGGGTCACATGTGTTGCTAATCTTACATCATTTGTAACCTCTCCATGCCTCTGGGGTTGAAATTCTACTTCATGGAAGTATTCTTCATCTGATGCAAATGGTGGGTCCATAATGATTGACTCTAGATCGGAGTCACTTGCATCCTCAAATGCATCAGGTCTAGGTTCGCATTCTTCTAGAACTGCCTCTCCCATGATTGGCTCTATGGAGAAGACTGAAATGTCATAGCCATCCTCATCACAGTGAGGTGTCCATTGTTCTTCATTGATGGCTACGTCCATTGTTGCTAAAATTTCTGCCCAACCGTGAGGTTCAAATTCTTCGTCTGGAAAAACTACAGGTGCATAGGCTGGGACTTGGATTGATCTATGGGTTTCTTTCGCACCTACCTCTCTGGCTTTCTCTCTCTTCTCTTCTTCTACTGCTACCTTGCACATCCATAAGTGAGTGTCTTCATGCATCCATGAGGATCCAGACCCTATGGAATGCACCGATTCTGTATCATCTTTGGCTCTATGGATGGGATTCCATTGGATAGGAGGGACATCTCTATGAGAATAATCCTTGAGATTGACTTTGGTCGTAACACCTAAGTGTTGCAGGTATAAAGAGTTGGTTCCCCAATCCTGTACCACTTGCAACTGTCGCATAAATGGTCTTCCCAAAATCATCTCATAGGCATGATTTTTGCTGAAGTCACATATGGCAAATGTATGCTCAAACTCGACACCACAAGTGGTGAGAGTTATTCCTTCTAGCAATCCTAGGGGTCTCTCTATGTGACCATCGGCCATCTGCAATTTCATTCTCGTTGGCCGGAGTGCTGGCTTGCCCCAACGCTTCCATAGGGAAGTAGTGGCAATTGCAACTCCTGCACCTGAGTCCAAAATTGCCTTGGTGGTGTACTCCTGGTAGGTGATGGGAAGATAGGTGTTCCCTTCTTCACCTTCACACATATCTCCTATCTTATCCAAGGGAATTTCTGGCACTGTTCTATGGGATCCTACCTGGGAACGAGGTTTTGCTATCTCTGGTACTTGTTTGGCTACATGTTTCCATAATTCAGGTCTAACCCTGAGTAGCTCTTCTAACTTGAGATTGCACTGCACGTTAGTGTTCTTCACTACCTCTGTGTTCCTAGGTATGACTGAATCTTCGTTTCTTACCATGACTGTAGGTGCTCTCATACAGGTGGACTTTGCTTCCCATGGTCCTCTGAAGTGGGGTAACTCTTGTATGGAATTAGATTCAAAGTCCAATCTCTCGTGAGATTGAGTACTCTCATGTTCCCCGTAAATAGATGGGATGTCTTGTGGGAATTGGTCGTGTGCATCATCCACAAGTTCAAAGGGAGGGGCGACTTCACTTTCGTTATCCCATTTGTCTTCTTGAATCTCTCGTAGGAAGTCTGGTGCAAACCGATTCATAGAAGAAGAAGTGTCTGGCTCCGTAGAATTAGGCGCATAAGCAACCTGGGAAGGAGGGCTTATTCTATCGTTGGCTCTCTCCTCGTTCTCATAGATGGCTGGAGCACAAGCTTCCTGGGGAGGGTTACTTATTCTATTACTTTTCCGAACAGGCTCATACGCTCCCTGAGAAGGAATGTAGGCAACTTGTGGAGGTACGCAAGCTTTCGAGGGAGGCTCATGTGCCTTTTGGGGGGGAAGATAAGCTTCTTGAGGAGGCACATGGGCTTCCTGAAGAGGCTTGCTTATCCGTTCTCTTGCCCTTTCCTTTCTTTGAGGGGCAGGTTCCTTTTCTGATTGTGCAGTTAGCCTCTCTATTCTTTCTAAGGAGGGTAAGTTGTCTGGTTTAGTGGAATTGGCCACATAAACTTCCGATGGGGGATGGTTCATGTTTTTGCTTGCTTTATCTTTTTCTTGATTTTTTTCTTCCTTGACAGATCTTGCAATTATTCCCTCTAACTTCTCTAGGAATCCATCTAAGTGTAATTGCGTCTTGACTGAGCCCGAGTAATTGAAAAGGCGACTGGCTTCAAACATAGTCTGAGCCAATGCGACCATTTTCGCGAACAGCTTGGTTCTTTCTATCTCTAGATCAGCTCTGGGATAGCACTTGTCATGATCCGTGACGTTTGGCCCTTCTTGGATTCTGGCCTGATATGCTTTAAGCATCATGTCTATGTCTTCAGGAGTGGGATCAGCTAATACTGATCCTGCTTGGGGTGGTGGGTGGGTTACGTGGGGTGTCTTGGAGGGTGGAGGGATGGAGGGTGATGGGGGTGGTAGCGGTGGGAATGTGTGAGAGTGCGGTTGAGATGTGATCTCTATGATTTTAGCCTTGGTTTCTCGTAGACTTTTCTCAAGTTCACTCATCTTCTTTGCCCATTGCCTTTTCATGCGTTCGCGGCTATCTCTCCAAGCTCTTGTTCTCTTTTTATTTTGGCTCTCAGTATCGCTAGCGTCTGGGCTCTTTTCCTTGCCTACCCCTTGGTTTTGCTGCACTGCTTGAG
This sequence comes from Ceratopteris richardii, assembly GCA_020310875.1. NCBI lineage: Eukaryota > Viridiplantae > Streptophyta > Polypodiopsida > Polypodiales > Pteridaceae > Ceratopteris > Ceratopteris richardii. Next base: position 11,731,348 of record CM035414.1, on the reverse strand, counting down.
CTCTCGTGACTACCTGTACGGGTGCAGTGGAAGTAACACTTCCGTTGGAATCTACCACTAACTCAATAACATTGATAGGCGTGATTTTTGGCATATTATTGGGGTTCTTTGGGCAATCTCGTAAGAGATGCTCTTTTCCACAATCTTGGCAGAAGCCTTGGATCGTCACTGACTGGTTTTGTGTAAGTGGAGGTAAGGGGCAATCACGAATGAGGTGATCTCCTTGGCATCTGTAGCACGGTCCTCTTGGGAATGGAGGTCTTACTTGCCTAGGTTGAGGCCTAGGGTTGGGGTTTGCATACATGACGTTCGTGTAATCTGACTCCCAACTAGGTTCGTTTGTCTCTTCGCTATAATAGGACTCACCATGCTCAGGAGACTGCATGTAGTAGGCCTGGGGGCTATCGACATGTGTAGAATCAAAGCTATGGTCACTCGGGTCACTTTCAGAAAGCAAGGATGTTACAGGGACTATAGCTCTATTCAGGTTCTCTTCTGCAGCAGTATACTTTACCGGAATCACATTAGCTGGGGCTGGGGGTTGTTGTGCTAGCACAGGCTGAGGCCTTTGTTGGTTTTGATATTGAGGTTGGAAATTTTGTTGTGGCCTGCCATATGGTTGTGGAGGGTACAGGTTCTGGTATCTTCCTTGCTGCGGGTATGGCTGAGGGTAGGGTTGCCTAACTGCCTGCTTGTTGTATGGGCAATCTTGTGCGGTATGATTGGTGTACCTTCGTTCTATGGTGCAGTACTGGCTACTAGGATTTACTTGGGGCTGAGCCATAATGGGGCAGACATTTGCCATGTGGTCACCACCACAAGTGTAGCACCTTTTCACAGGGGCAAACTAGTTACCCCTAATTTCTGAGCTACTTTCTCTGCGAGTTCCTCAATTGATGTGGATTGCGTGGAAGAGTGACTAGATGCACTATCTGAATCTTTGTAGATTTTGGAAAGCTCTAGTTCTTCCCCTAGGTTATCTTCAATGTCAATGCACATGCGTACACACTCTTCTATAGTCCTAGGGTCTTTCAGATACACATAGGATCTCAATTTCGTACTCAGCAATCCATCAAGGAATAAGGCTACTTGTTTGGCAGATGTGGGTAGCTCCGAAACAGGACATCTTTCAAGGTATTGCCTAAATCTTCTTCCTGCAAGTCTCACAGTCTCTTGAGGGGTTTGCTTGAAGCTGTGAATCAGTGAGGAGGTATTGTGTCTTATGCCACTCTTGGAGAATTCAATAATAAATGCTTCTAGGAGTTGGTCTATGCTCCTGAACTGGCGCTCATCCAATGGCTGAAACCATGTAAGTGCTGTGTTCCTAAGGGTTAAACCGAAGGCATTGTACTGCGTGAATAGATCCTCCACTTGTTCAGCTCTCAAGACTTGCTTGAACTCCGCCACATGATCATAGGGATCTCCTGTGCCATCAAAGTAATTCTTCATGGACTTAACTAGCTGAGTCGGTCTCAGAGTTCTTGCGTTCTCTCTAGGTCTCGGCAGAGGGAATCCATCCACATTTCTTTTGTTCCTGTAAGCTCTAAGCACCTCAGGTTCTACCCTATTCGTCTCCGTCCTCGTTCTTTCTCTGCCCACTGGATTGGCAAAGCTTACTTCTGGTCTATCTCTACTTCTATCTCTTTGCATTCCATGAGCTTGGGATGTTCCAGCTCCAGGGTGACCATAGGATACATTCGATCTTGGTTGAGGGAAAATGAATTCACCCTTCCAAGTGTAAGCATGCCTATCATTTTCTGTCACCACAAAGATCCTTTCCGAAGTGTGATCTAAGTAGGTCACTCTACCTGGGCTATCCGGATCCTTAAACTCATAGATCATGATAGTTTCTATATCAGTTGGCTGATTAGATTTATACCTCCAGAAGGCTTCGTCAGTTTCTCGATTGAGGAGCAACTCTATGCTCTTGTTGTCTTGGGGAACCCACTCAGGTGTGATAATCCTAGTGAGAACAGATTTGCCTCGGGGTGTTCTAGGTTCTACTCCCATGTTTCCTTGTTCCAAGTCACCTAAGTCCGCTTCTGAGATTACATTTCCAAATTCTTCTGTCCTATCTGGGTGACTGGTGACTACGTATATGGTTCCTTCTTTGTCCAGGTATGCACCATTTTCAAACTTGACAGCTGGGTGCTCTAGTCCTATGGATTGGTCAGGGTTTTTAATCTGGACCACGGATCTTCCTAGGCCGTCCTCATAGATGCTAGCACCTAATCGGTTGGTCCTAAGGTATTCCAACTGTGTTTTGTAAGGGCCTTCTACCCTGTACAAGTAAGGCACACCTGAACTTCCCGTAGGTCTGTCCATGCCTTGAGACATCTCTGACTCACTGATCTCAGAGCTAGGATAGTACGAGTGGTGGCTCAACTGCTGGGCCCAAGACCTAGCAGTGTGGTTAACACTAGCCTCTGAAGATCTAAGGCTTTGTCTCTCCCTTACTAGATGTCGTCCTGATCTAAGGTTCATATGCCTATCTAAGTAGTCCAATTCTTTGCCCAGAGTACAACCTCGTTGCTGGTTTCTTTATATCAGTCGCTTGGTTCTTTTTATGTTGATTATCGTGTTTAAGGTCTTGTCTGATATCACGTCGTCAGTAATATTTGAATGTTGTTTCGCACTTACAGTTGATCGTTCCACGTTAAGTTCTTTCCCTTTAAAATTCTCGACATTACAAGGATTATGCCCTTAGCTTGAGCTTGAAAGTTTAGGTATGCTTCAACTTGATAGTGGCCTATCGTCGCCCTGACTTACTCCTACTTCTAATCGTTCTTAGCCTAAGCTAGGAATTGACGAAGAGGAGTTGAGAGTATTCCGACCTTTCTTGTTGAACCTTGCTCTTTAGTGCTCGAGAAGTTGATTCTCAAGCTTGCGCAAAAACCCTTGCTTGGACGCTCTCAATTGCTTCTCAATAGTCCTGCATCAGTCTCAAGATTAGCTCCAAGTTGACCTTTCAATTGGCAGACAATTTATTTCAGACACTTTTTTAATGACCCTTGTTCCCCCTTTTGTGTTGCTAGAAATTTCCTCTAGAGCTCCCTTGGTGTTTCTACCCCTCTGTGTGTCAAATTCCAAATATCCTATCTGAAAATCAACGCGTTATTCTTATAAAAAACAGTTGAGGGCGTGTAGTATATGCCACGAGCTTTCCGACAAGCCCTAGAGCTCAAAAAATGGATTTCGTATGAAAAAGTTATGACCGTTCAGGGTTTAGGGGGTTAACTTAGACAAACAGAACCTTTCAGGGTTTTAATGCATTTTTCTAAGGCCTTTGCAAGTGTATGAGTATTTGAGAGTGCAACTAAGCCCAAAGTTTAGCCTAAATTTCCAAAAAATTTACCCCTTAATTTTTGCCGAAAATGTCTGTCTGTCGCGATAGACGGTGTCTGTCGCGATAGACACAAACTATCGTGGGGGCTGTCTGTCACGATAGACGGTGTCTGTCGCGATAGACGGTGTCTATCGTGGAAATTTGGTCTGTCGCGATAGACGGTGTCTGTCGCGATAGACTGGTCTGTCGCGATAGACGCTGTCTGTCGTCGAATTTTGGTCTGTCGCGATAGACGGTGTCTGTCGCGATAGACTGGTCTGTCGCGATAGACGGTGTCTGTCGCGATAGACGGTGTCTGTCGCGATAGACGGTGTCTGTCGCGATAGACTGGTCTGTCGCGATAGACGGTGTTTGTCGTCGATTTTTGGTCTGTCGCGATAGACGGTGTCTGTCGCGATAGACGCTGTCTGTCGCGATAGATGGTGTCTGTCGCGATAGATGGGGTCTATCGTGGGTCTCTGTCTGTTGCAATAGATGGTGTCTGTCGCGATAGACAGTGTCTGTCGCGATAGACGGTGTCTGTCGCGATAGACTGAAAAAACGCAAATTTTTGAGAAACTTCTAGTGATTTAGAGTGCCCTAATGGTGTAGGTTACCGTTCCAAACATGCATTCACAAAATTTTAAGTTTTTCTGTCTGTCGCGACAGACAGAGGTCGTCGTCCCGGGACCTGTGCAGAGTCTGTCGTACCTGCGCACAGTGCTGGAGAAGGTGGTACAGCTAGTTCCTGCAACAAAAGCTCCAAAACACACCAAAAACAGATAGCATGCAAGCTCTCTCTCGCTCTCTCTCACAATGAAATGAGGGAAATGAGGTGGGTGGTGTAATATGACCAAAAACTGAATTTTTTGTGGAGATGGAGATGGAGGTGGGAGATAGTGGAGATGATGATGGTGATGATGGTGATGCGAAAGTAAGGAAAAAAATGAAGAAAAATTAAGAAAAAGAAGGATATTACCTATAACTCCAATGTCTCAACTCGACGTCTTACCATCACACGCTCGTCCTCGAAGCTCTCTCCCCGGCAACGGCGCCAAATTTGGTGTCACTCTAGCACAATGGTGAGTACCAACGTGAGGAGATACACCTCATAAATGTCAATCCGTGGAGACGTGAGGACTAGTATGAAGACTATGAGCAAGTGAAGGCACAAGTGCGTGAGTGAGAAGCACACAAGCATGCACACACATACACACACACACGCACATAAGGTAAGAACAAGGAGAGGAACAATGGAGTTCTTTGCATTAATCAATAGGTCTCTTACATAAGCTCAATTCACAAACAATCTCCCCCCAAAAATGAGCTCTCTAGCTCTTTTTATAGTTTTCTAACTAGCTTTGGTCTTGTCCAGACCTAGTGTCCGGCCTAGTTAAAAATTAGGTTCTAGAGTCTATTTGAGGGCTCAAACAGAGTCTAAAAATTATGAAAATTGATATGTCGCTAGTTCTAATACTCCTCAAGCTCGAGGACTCCTCGGCTTGCACAAAATGGATTCTATTCTACCAAAAACGGGATTTACAATGTTTGTGTAGTGATTAAAATCACTTGAGTTGTAAATAATTCATGGGAGAAAAATGATTTGGCTTTGTTGCCGTATTGTGCATGACTCCTCTGTTGCTTTGTATGCCAACAGTGATCTTCCAAGGTACATAGGGTGTCTAATAAATCCATTGGCAAGCTAAAAGGGCCCACCATATACTCCTGGAGTTCATTTGGCTGGTGTAGATCAAGGATTTTGTAACACCTCTTCATCTTGAAGCACATACCTATCCATCTCTTCACAGTGGTATCAGAGCTAGATTGGACAACATGGCAGATGGATTTCCTTCATCAATTGACAAATTGGACAGAGGTAACTACTCAGCTTGTTCATTAAGAATGGAAGCTTATCTCCAAGGTAGAAATTTATATGGTTATGTGGCTCGAGATGAAGTTATGCCAAGTTTCAGGAACAAAAGTCAACCAACACAAGAAGAGCAAGAAAGATTGAGCACATGGTGCTCCAAGGATGTACTTGCAAGGTCTTATCTCCTTAACTCTATCTCAGATTTTTTGTTGCCTCACATTAGAAGTTTTAAGACATCTCAGGAAGTGTGGGATGCACTTGAAGCTTTCTTTTCTTCAAGTACCAAAGCTAGGAAGCATCAACTATGGCTAGATTTCACAACTCTCAAGAAGGCTCCCAAACAAAATGTGACTGATTTTGTCACAAAGCTCAAGGACATAGCGGATCAATTGGGAAGCATTGGAGAGGTAATAAATGAAGAGCAAATTGTAAGGCAGGTCATCAATGGCTTGAAGGCAGATGATAAGTGGGAAGCATTCACCACAGCTATGGATTTGTACATGGACATGCATGTACCTGATTTCAATACACTCATTGGACAACTACTTACTCAAGAGGCAAAGCTTATCAAAAATGGAGAAAGCTCTAAAGGTAATCAATCTTCAGCTTTATACACTGATAAAAGCAAGTCCAAAGATAACAAAGGAAAGGCAAAGAAAGTGGATGATGAAGCAGGTACATATCAAGCTAACTATGCAGGTAGAGGAAGACATGGCAGAGGTAGAGGAAGAGGAGGTAGACAAGGCAGGGGGAGATCCCAAGACTCCAACCCATGTTCTATTTGTGGATTAACTAATCATACAACTGAAAATTGCTTTAGGAATTCTAGGAATCAAAGAGGTAGAGGATACAATAGAGGAAGTTATGGCTACTCAAGAGGAAGGTTCAACAATTATCATGGCAACTACAACAACTACAATCATTCAAACTATCAAGGAGGCTACAAAGGAAGGAGAGACTACAATAACTACACAGAAGACTCAAACAAAGAGGATTCATTATTGATCATGAACATGGCTATGCCACAAGGTAAATCTGATGAGCATGTTTTCTACACAGATTCAGGTTGTTCAAATCATGTGGCAGGAAATGTGGCACTCCTATCAGATTTAGAAGATCCAAGGAATAAACATGAGGTACAAATAGGAGATGATACAAAACATCCTGTGGAGAAAATAGGCAATGTCAAAGCACCTGATGGAAACATCAACCTACTCAGTAAGGTACTCTATGTCCCTACCATTACAAAGAATTTGATAAGTGTTGGGCAGATAGTAGAGAAAGGGTTGCAAGTCAGGTTCACAAAAGCAGGAGCATTTGTTGAAGATCCAAGTCAAGGATACAGAAAAATTGCAAAAGGTGAAAAGACAGGTAGATTGTTCACATTTGAATTACAGGACACTAGAAACATTGCTCTCTTTAATTATGGTAGTCAGACACTCACAGAATTGGAAGTATGGCACAAAAGGTTAGCACATATTGGTGAAAGGTCATTAAAGCAAATCTGCAGGGACCAAAGTGTACTTGGACTTCCTAATTTGTCAAAACAACATATGATTTATAAGTGTAGTGCATGTCAATTTGGAAAGTCTCACAGGTTACCATTCATGAAGAAAGGTTATATGCATGGAGATCTCTTGGAGTTGGTTCATACAGATGTATGGGGACCTAGCAAGGAAGCTTCAATATCTGGATCAAGGTATTATGTTTCCTTTATTGATGATTGCAGCAGATGGACTATCCTATTCTTTATGAAACACAAAGATGAAGTTTTTTCATGTTTCAAAAGATATTTGGCTCTTGTGGAGAATCAAACAGGTAAATCACTAAAAAGGCTAAGGTCAGATGGAGGGGGAGAATACTTCTCCCATGAGTTTGATTCTTTTCTTCAAGAAAGAGGAATCAAAAGAGAGGTAACTACAAGGTACACTCCTGACCAAAATGGAGTGGTAGAAAGGAGGAATAGGACAATTGTTGAAGCTGCAAGGTCTATGTTAAATGAAAAGCATTTACCTAATTACTTATGGGCTAAGGCTGTATCTACAGCCACTTACTTGATTAACAGGTTGCCTTCAAAATCCATTGATGGGATGACTCCATATGAGGCTTGGAATGGAAGAAGACCAAGCTTAGATCATTGTATAATTTTTGGATGTAATGCTTTTGCTCATGTTCCTTCACAGGTTAGAGGCAAGATGGATCCAAAGGCAGAAAGGTGTGTATTTATTGGATATGACAACAATCAAAAGGGCTACAGGTTATACAACCCTACCAACAAAGGATTCTTGGTAAGCAGAGATGTAGTTTTTGATGAAAACAAGTCATGGTATGAAGATTCATGCAGGAAGGTCAATTTACCATATAATCTTGAAGAAGATTTTCCAACGCTTGGTAGAGAACAACCAAAGATTGAAGAACAAGACACCTCGGAGGATGATGAAGAATATCATATGGAAAAGGTCAAAGCATGGAAGTCTAAAGGTAAAGCAAAATTGCAGGAACTTGGACATGAGGCAGAATCATCACATCATGGCCTAAGAAGATCTATGAGGGAAACGAAAAAACTAGAAAGGTATGGGTTTGACACCTTATTAGTAACTAAACAGTCTATCTACATAGCACAGGACATAAACCAAGAGGATCCATCATCATTTGAAGAGGCCAAAGCAAAATCAGAATGGAAGCATGCAATGAAGGAAGAGATTGAAGCACTTCAGGAAAACAACACTTGGGATTTGGTTCCCAAGACTTCATCCATGAAGGTAATAGGCTCAAGATGGGTCTATAAACTCAAGAAGAATTCTGATGGTTCAATTAACAGGTATAAGGCAAGGCTTGTAGCAAAAGGCTTTGCACAAACTCAGGGAATTGATTATGAGGAGACCTTCTCTCCTGTGGCAAAGATTCCTACTATTAGGGTTTTGCTTAGTATTGACTCTTCCAAGAATTGGAAGATACTTCAATTAGATGTAAAGAATGCATTCTTGAATGGTTGGATAACAGAAGAGGTATATATGGCACAACCACCTGGTTTTGAGAACCAAGTTTATCCTGATTATGTGTGTAAACTTAACAAAGCATTGTATGGTCTCAAGCAAGCTCCAAGAGCTTAGAATTTCAGGCTTGTTTCATTCTTGCAGGACAAAGGCTTTCAACCAAGCAAGGCAGATCCTTCACTCTTTATTAAAAAGAGTAATTCCAAGGTCATCTACCTATGTGTATATGTAGATGATATTATATTGACAGGAAATGATGCAGATGGTATGAAGAAGATCAAAGATCAGATGAGAGAAGAGTTCAAGATAAGTGATTTGGGTTCACTCACCTACTTCCTAGGTTTGGAAGTTGTCTACAAAGATCATGGTTTGTTTCTCACTCAAAGGAAGTACATTAAGGACATGTTGGCAAAATTCAAGATGCAAGATTGTAAGATTGCAGGTACTCCAATGGAGGTCAATCACAAATTGAGCTCACATGAAGGTGAACTCATAGAGGACATCACATCATATCAAAGTCTAGTGGGTAGTCTCAACTATGCCACATTGACAAGAGTAGATATATGTTACAGTGTGAGTGTGCTAAGCCAATTTATGCACACACCAAGGAAACCACATATGGATGCTACCAAAAGGATTCTCAAGTATCTCAAAGGAACCATAAATGAAGGAATTTATTATCCTTATGTATCTGATTTAGGTTTGAAGCTATTTTTTGATGCAGATTGGGCTGGCTCCAAGGAAGATAGAAGGAGCACTTCGGGTTATCTTACCTTTGCAGGTTCAAAGCTTATTTCATGGTCATCCAAGAAGCAACCCACAGTTGCTCTCTCTTCTACTGAAGCTGAATACAGAGGTCTTGCCATAGCTACTCAGGAAGCTATGTGGATGAAGACATTATTCAAAGATCTTGGATTGGAGTTTGGAACTCCAACTATTTTTTGTGACAATATGAGTTCTATTCACTTAGCTGCTAATCCTATTTTTCATGCAAGGTTATCACTATGTATTGAAGTTCATTATCACTATGTACGAGAGAAGGTTCTAAGCAAAGAGATTCAAATATCATATGTGTCCACTCATCAACAATGTGCAGCTATTCTAACCAAAGCATTGGATGGTACAAAGCTTTGCAAATTCAAGGCTATGATTGGTTTGCAGGTGATCTTGGAAGATTGAAGACCTCAAGCATACTTGGCTTGAGGGGGAGCTATTGGAGCAAGTCTATGACAAGCCTAAGTATTGGCTTGAGTCCCACAAAGTCATGAAAAAAGCTTTAAAATGAAGACTATGTAAAGTTCACTTGTGAACTACCTCTTGTAACTTTTGAAGAGTTTACTTGATGTAAAAGTGAAAGAAACTTAAGTGGTTGAGTCCACTTGATCAAGAATGGAAAGAGGAGCCACGAATTCGTGATTTGTGGTAGGTAGAGAATCAAATCAATCATTGATTGATTGGAGAGTGATTGAGGGAAGTTAGCCTCCCAAACTCAACTATAAATAGATGGCAGTTTTAGTCGTGGTTAGAGAGACCTATGTGAAGACCTCCAAGAGCTGAGCTTTATGCCATATCAAGGTGTGATTCCAAGGCACACATATGTATCAGTAAGTCATTGTATTGTACAAGCAATATACTTTCATTTTCATGATTATTTGAGTTCATCTTTCCATGTTCTTGTGAAGTGTACTACTCACTGCCATTACTCTCAGTTTTCTTAGTAAGATTGAAGAGATGTTTTCTCTAATCTTGGTGCATCATTTTCAGTGATTTAACTTGGTAAAGGTAGCTCTATAAGTCTACTATGTGCTCACAAATTTTCATGTCATTTGGATGTTGCAATCTTCAGTTATGTTCAGTTGAAGTCAACAGTGTCTGTTCATTTTCACTTCTCTGTCAGGTACCCGACTTTTTCACTCATCTTGTCAGAGGTGTTTCTCAGTGGTTACTTATGCACATTCAGTGATTTAAAGCTTGTTGGATTCAGCTTATGGTCTAGTATAACCATACAAAGTTGCATAGTCATTGGATTCCTACATTTTTAGTTATGTTGATTTTTCTGCTCACTGGTCTCAAATTGTAGCAGCCCGTGAAAATCGGGATGATGTCATCAGTTGTTAAAACTCACTCTCACTGTGTGGTTCATTATTTTTGATGAGATTACTCTTGAAAGTTATCTCTTTAAGTTACCTAGACTTCCCCAAGAGGAATTAAGCTAATTGCTGCTGTGCTCAGAGAATTATGTAAAACACTGGACAGGTGTATGAACCAAGAATAGCAAGTTTTCACCTTTGAGCTAACTCCAACTTATCTGTTTTGATCTATCTTTTTGAGAGTGATCTTCCAAGGTACATAGGGTGTCTAATACATCCATTGGCAAGCTAAAAGGGCCCACCATATACTTCTGGAGTTCGTTTGGCTGGTGTAGATCAAGGATTTTGCAACACCTCTTCATCTTCAAGCACATACCTATCCATCTCTTCACAAAAATGAAGATTCACCAGGAAGTATCACACATCACCGGAAAACTGTAAATTCCCTGCAATTGGGACCGAAATGTCATCGGAATTCTTCGAACTTTCCCCAAAATAGGGTATTCTTTCACCGATAATGATCTCTCTAGGTAACACAACTTTATCCTCGGAAAGAGTCGAATCCTGACTAGACAGTGACTGCGCACTGCGTCCCTGTACACTCCAAAGTTAGTGTACCTTCTGCAGACTATACTGAAATTACACCGGAATCTACGGAAATTGAAGCACGAGTCACCGGAATGGTACTGGAATCACTGCTAACTGGCTCTGCTCCTTCGACGACTGGATTCAACTGGTCTATACTGCTACCTCCTGGGGGTGTCCCTAACAAATTTGGTACCGCCCAAGGTTTCTGGTCTCTTCTGTACTTCAGATACGACTCGCCGGACCGAGTAACCCGCATATATCACCTTTGCACCAATTGCATACTGCTCCACCTTACTGTTGATTCACGATCTGTGGCCACTTTCCCACAGACGGCGCCAGTGTTAAAATGTGCAGTTACACTACAAGCATTTTAAGTTCTTTCAGGTTCTTGGGAGTGGTAGGGGTCTGATAAATCAAAGGCCCTGTAACTTGATTTTCCCAATTAGTTTATCCAAGTTGCAGTACGTTAATGTTCCAAACTCTGTTTCATATGAATTACTGTCAAGACTCTGGTTAGTCCTCTTAGAGATTTATTGTTCATACTCCGGTTAATACTTTTCACCATAGATAACGCAGGAGTTATTCCTTTCCGTTACGTAGACTTATTATCCACACTTAATCTTACTGTATCAATCACAAATTAAATGTAATTACACAGCGATAAGAACAACAATACTCAGAGTTCACAATACTGCACTACGGTGACTTCGCAGAACGCAATCACCCAAACAGACAGTCTGGCGATACTGCTCGTCATTGCCGAAGCGTCACCGCAATGTCTTTTCATTAGTTGATAAACAGATACATCACTTGCAATCGACCTTTCGATTCGCGCGGTATATGAAAAATAAGGAATTACAATATGCCAATCCGGCGGCTTATAATAGCTATGGCAAGTCCTCTATATTCAGCTTCAGTAGAAGAGAGAGCAATTATGGGTTGCTTCTTGGATGACCATGAAACAAGTTTTGAACTTGCAAAGGTAAGATAACATGAGGTGCTCCTTCTGTCTTCCTTGGAGCTAGCCCAATCTGCATCAGAGAACAATTTCAAACTTTAATCGGATACATAAGGGTAATATAACCCCTCATCCATGGTCCCTTTGAGATATCTGAGTATCCTCTTGGTAGCCTCCATGTGAGGTTTCCTAGGTGTGTGCATAAATTGACTCAACACACTCACACTATAACATATATCAACCCTTCTCAATGTGGCATAGTTCAAACTACCCACAAGGCTTTGATACCCTGTCACATCTTCTATGAGTTCACCTTCATGTGAGCTCAAAATATGATTAACCTCCATCGGAGTACCTGCAATCCTGCAATCTTGCATCTTGAATTTTTCCAGCATGTCTTTAATGTACTTTCTTTGAGTAAGAAAGAAACCATGATCTTCGTAGACAACTTTCAATCCTAGTAAGTAGGTAAGTGAACCCAAATCACTTATCTTGAATTCTTCTCTCATTTGTTCTTTGATTCTCTTCATGCCATCTCTATCATTTCCTATAAGTATAATATCATCCACATACACACACAAATAGATGACTTCAGAATTACTCTCTTTTATGAATAGTGATGGATCGGGCTTGCTAGGTTGAAATCCTTTGTCCTGCAAGAATGAGGCAAGCCTATGATTCCAAGCCCTTGGGGCTTTTTTGAGTCCATATAAAGCTTTATTAAGTTTACACACATAATCAGGATATATGTGATTCTCAAAACCAGGTGCTTGTGCCATATATACCTCTTCTGTTATCCATCCATTAAGAAATGCATTTTTTACATCAAATTGAAGTATCTTCCAATTCTTGGAAGAGGCAATACTAAGCAAAACCCTAATAGTAGGCATCTTTGCCACAGGAGAGAAGGTCTCTTCATAATCGATTCCCCAAGTTTGTGCAAAACCTTTTGCCACAAGCCTTGCCTTATACCTATTAATGGAGCCATCTGAGTTCTTCTTCAATTTGTAAATCCACCTTGAGCCTATCACTTTCATTGATGGAGACTTGGGAACCAACTCCTAAGTCTTATTCTCCTCAAGAGCTTCAATTTCTTCTTCCATTGCATGCCTCCATTCTGATTTCTTCTTTGCCTCCTCAAATGTTGAAGGTTCCTCTTGATTTATGTCCTGTGCTAGATAGATTGAATGTTTTGTGACTAGAGAAGTATCAAATCCATACCTTTCTGGCTTCCTTTTCTTCCTCATGGACCTTCTTAGGCCATGATGTGATGATTCTGCCTCTTGTCCAAGTTCCTGTTTTTTTGCTTTACCTTTAGACTTCCACATTTTGATTTTTTCATACTGAGTTGCTTCATCATCCTCTGAGGTATCCTGATCTTCAACTTTAAAATCATTATCCTTAACAAGTTTTGGAAAATCTTCTTCAAGATCATAAGGTAGGTTCACCTTTCTACATGAATCTTCATACCAAGAACTATTCACATCAAATACTACATCTCTACTCACCAAGAATCATTTGGTTGTTGGGTTGTATAATCTGTATCCCTCTTGATTGTTGTCATATCCAATGAATACACACCTTTCTGCTTTGGGATCCATCTTGCCTCTAACCTGTGAAGGAACATGAGCAAAAGCAACACATGCAAAAATCTTACAATGATCCAAGCTTGGTCTTCTTCCATTCCAAGCCTCATATGGTGTCATGCTGTTAGCAGCAGACAAGGGAGTCAACGAAGATCTGGCAAATAGGCCAGTAATTTTCCTCATGAAGAAGCAAGTACGAGCACTCACGCAGATCTAGCACTAAGGCAACCTTTAAATTTTCAACTCCTTTACACCCATTCAAAGTGATTTTCATCACTAAACACCATTGTAAATACCAATTCATCTTTTTGTAGCTCCATTTTGTGCAAGCCAAGGAGTCCTTGAGCTTGAGGAGCTTTAGAAGTATCTACCTGCCAATTTTCGTATTTTTTAGATATCGTTTGAGCCCTCAAATAAGCCCTGGAACCTAATTTTTAACTAGGCCGGACACTAGGTCTGGACAGGGCCAAGACTTAGCTAAAAACTATAAAAAGAGCTAGAGAGCTCATTTTTGAGGTTAGATTGTAATTGAAACAAACTTGTAAGAGCTTTTGAAAGTAATCTAAGAACTCCATTGAATCTCCCTCTTTGTCTTGCCGTGTGTGCGCGTGTGTGTGTATGTGTGTGCATGATTGTGTGCTTCTCACTCACGCACTTGAGCCGCCACTTGCTCGAGGTCTTCATACCATCCTCACGTCTTCCCGGATTGACATTAAAGGAGGTGCTACTCATCACTGAGCTACACCAAATTTTGGCACCGTTGCCGGGGATCGAGCTTTGAGGACGAGCGTGTGATGGTAAGATGTAGAGTTGACGCGTTGGAGTTGTAGGTATTTTCTTCACTCTCATCGATTTTCTTTTACTTTCTTCTCCATCTTCATTTCCACCATCATCATCACCATCTCCCACCTCCATCTCCATCATCGCGAAAATCTCTGTTTTTTTATCATATCACCTTCCCCACCTCATTTCCCTCATTTCACTTGTGAGAGAGAGCAAGAGAGCGATATTGTGTGTGCGGATTTTGCATGTTTCTTGAGTTTCATTGCAGGTTCTTGCTGTATCATCATCCCCAGCTTCCTGCGCAGGTACGAAAATCATCGAAACTGTCTCGCGATCGCAGGCCTCTGTCGATCGCGACTGACAGAATTTTTTGGTCTTTTACAAAGTTGAGTGCACCACTAGAACAAGCACAAAGAGCACATCCTAAAATACTAAAAACAGTAGAAAAATTCCGAGGTTTTCTGTCAATCGCGACCGACAGCCTCTGTCAATCGCGACCGACAGACCCTGTCAATCGCGACCGACAGACCCTGTCAATCGCGACCGACAGACCTCCACGATCGACTGACTGCCACGTAGGACCCTGTCAATCGCGATTGATACCGTCGATCGCGATCGACAGCCACGACCGACACCTCTGTCAATCGCGATTGACACCGTCGATCGCGATCGACTGAAATTCCACGATTGATTGACTTTTACGCGTAGCCACGTGTCCATCGCGACTGATAGGCCCCCGATTGACTGAAATCTCGGCGAAAAACCCGGAAAACGTGTCAATCGCGATTGATACCGTCGATCGCGATTGACAGCCACGATCGACTCTGTCGATCGCGATTGACACTGTCGATCGCGACTGACAGGCACGACGGACACCTCTGTCAATCGCGATTGACAGACCTGTCGATCGCGATTGACAGGCTTTTCGGCCAAAAATTAGGGTTTGATTTTGTTCAAAATTTGGGATAATTTTGGGGCAAAATAGTCAATCTATTAGCATTTTGGGAGGTTCCTACACTTGTTATTTGGAGAAAATCCTAGGATCTGTCGGCCAGATTGGATCTTGTTTTAACCCCCTAAACCCTGAACAGTCATAACTTCTTCATACGAAATCAATTTTTTGAGTTCTAGGGCTTGTTGGAAAGCTCGTGACATATACTAAACGCCCTCAACTGTTTTTTATAAAGATAATGCATTGATTTTCAGATAGAGTATTTTGAAGTTGACCATACCCAGGGGGATCAAAGTCAAGGGTCTTTAGGATTGTTTTCTTAAAAATCACTATGCAAGTTTGTGTGTGTGCTACAGGAATGAAAATCATTGGTTCTGTCTTTAGAATTTAAATCTTTAAGCTAACTTTGGAACTCTTACAGATCTATTGAGAGCATCGAAAGGCGTTCGAAGCAAGTGTAAGTGCAAGCTTGGGAACATACTTCCTGGGCACTCAAGGGCAACCAAGCAGGAGACAAAAGGTTGGAAACCATTAACCCCTCTGTCAATTCATAGTTTAGGCTAAGAACGACGAGAGGTAGGTGTAAGTCAGGGCGACGATAGGCAGCTATCAAGTTGAAGACTACCTAAAAACTCAAGTTCAAGCTAAAAACCTAATCTCGAGATTGTCGATAACATAAAGGAAAAGGACCTAACGTGGAACGATCAACCTAAAAGTACGAAGAACATTCAAGTATTCCTGACGACGTAATATCAGACAAGACCTTAAACACGAGAAATAACTAAAAAGAATCAAGTGACTGATACCAAGTGATCAGCAACGAGGTTGTACTCTGGGCAAAGAATTGGGCTACTTTGATAGGCATATGAACCTTAGATCAGGACGACATCTAGTAAGGGAGAGACAAAGCCTTAGATCTTCAGAGGCTAGTGTTAACCACACTGCTAGGTCTTGGGCCCAGCAGTTGAGCCACCACTCGTACTACCCTAGCTCTGAGACCAGTGAGTCAGAGATGTCTCAAGGCATGGACAGACCTACAGGAAGTTCAGGAGTGCCTTATTTGCATAGGGTAGAAGGCCCTTACAAAACACAGTTGGAATACCTTAGGACCAACCGATTAGGTGCAAGCATCTATGAGGACGGCATAGGAAGATCCGTGGTCCAGATTAAAAATCCTGATCAATCCATTGGACTAGAGCACCCAGCTGTCAAGTTTGAAAACGGTGCATACCTGGACAAAGAAGGAACCATATACGTAGTCACCAGTCACCCAGATAGGACAGATGAATTTGGGAATGTAATCTCAGAAGCGGACTTAGGTGACTTGGAACAAGGAAACATGGGTGCAGAACCTAGAACCCCTCGAGGTAAATCTGTTCTCACTAGGATTATCACGCCTGAGTGGGTTCCCCAAGACAACAAGAGCATAGAGTTGCTCCTCAATCGAGAAACTGACGAAGCCTTTTGGAGGTATAAATCTAATCAGCCAACTGATATAGGGAATATCATGATCTATGAGTTTAAGGATCCTGATAGCCCAGGCAGAGTGACCTACTTAGATCACGCTTCAGAACGGATCTTTGTGGTGACAGAAAATGATAGGCAGGCTTACACTTGGAAGGGTGAATTCATTTTCCCCCAACCAAGATTGAATGTATCATATGGTCACCCTGGTGCTGGAACATCCCAAACTCATGGAACTCAAAGAGACAGAAGTAGAGATAGACAAGAAGTAAGCTTTGCCAACCCAGTGGGCAGAGAAAGAACAAGGACGGAGACGAATCGAGTAGAACCTGAGATGCTTAGAGCTCACAGGAACCAAAGAAATGTAGATGGATTCCCTCTGCCGAGGCCTAGAGAGCACACAAGAACTTTGAGACCCACCCAACTAGTTAAGTCCATGAAGAATTACTTTGATGGCATAGGAGATCCCTATGATCATGTGGCGGAATTCAAGCAAGTCTTGAGAGCTGAACAAGTGGAGGATCTATTCACGCAGTACAATGCCTTCGGTCTAACCCTTAGGAACACAGCACTTACATGGTTCCAGCCATTGGATGAGCGACAATTCAGGTGTATAGACCAACTCCTAGAAGCCTTCATTGTAGAGTTCTCTAAGAGTGGCATAAGACACAATACCTCCTCATTGATTCACAGCTTCAAACAGACTCCCCAAGAGACTGTCAGATTGGCCGGAAGAAGATTTAGACAATATCTTGAAAGGTGCCCTGTTTTGGAGCTACCCACACCCGCAAAACAGGTAGCCTTATTCCTTGATGGATTGCTGAGTACGAAATTGAGATCCTATGTGTATATGAAGGACCCTAGGACCATAGAAGAATGTGTACGCATGTGCATTGACATTGAAGATAACCTAGGGGAGGAACTAGAGCTTTCCAAAATCTACAAAGATTCAGATAGTGCATCTAGTCACTCTACCAAGCAATCCACATCAATCGAGGAACTTGCAGAGAAAGTAGCTCAGAAATTAGGTGTAACTAGCAAACAAATCCCAAGGTTTGCTCCTGTGAAAAGGTGCTATACATGCGGTGGTGACCATATGGCGAATGTCTGCCCTATTATGGCTCAGCCCCAAGTAAATCCTAGTAGCCAGTACTGCACCTTAGAACGGAGATACACCAATCACACCGCACAAGATTGCCCATACAACAAGCAGGCAGTTAGGCAACCCTACCCGCAGCCCTACCAACAAGGCAGATACCAGAACCAAAATCCACCACCACAATATGCTAGACCCCAACAAACCTACCAACCACAATATCAGGCCCAACAGAGACCCCAACCAGTGTTAGCACAACAACCCCTAGCTCCAGTTAATGCGATTCCGGTAAAGTACACGGCTGCAGAAGAGAACCTGAATAGAGCCTTAGTCCCAGTAACATCCTTGCTTTCTGAAAATGACCCCAGTGACCATATCTTTGATTCTACACATGTTGATAGCCCCCAGGCGTACTACATGCAGTCTCCAGAACATGGTGAGTCCTACTATAGTGAAGAACCGAATGAACCTAGTTGGGAGTCAGATTATACAAACATCATGTATGCAAACCCCAACCCTAGACCTCAACTGTTGGAAGCAGCCAGAGGCACAGACGCCACGGAAGCATGTAAAGAAGGAGCAGGGAGCCAGTCGGATCAATTTTTCAAACAAATATATTTCTTATTAATTCTCCAAACATTCAACAGTGATTGTTATCACTAATTGTAACATATGTATCATAGAAAACCCCATTTTGTAATCCATAGCTCCATTTTGTGCAAGCCGAGGAGTCCTCGAGCTTGAGGAGCTTAGGTAGAATGCGCGTACCAATTTTCGTTATTTTTAGACATCGTTTACCCTTCCAAATAGCATCTAGGACCTATTTTTTAACTAGGCCGGTCACTAGATATGAAACCGGTCAAAACTAGTCTAGAAACTATAAAAAGAGCTAGAGAGCTCATTTTTGAGGTTGGTTCATTTTGGTTAGTGTGAGCTTAGAGCTAGTTTGAGCTTGTAAGAGCATTCTTGAGTAATAGAGCTAATTTCCCACCTTCCATTGTGTCTTGCTTGTCTCTTCATTGTGTGTGTGTATGTGTGTGTGCATCTTTGTGCTTCTCACCTTCACTCTCACATCATCTCACGTTCACGATCTTCATATCACTCCTACCTCTCCCTCGGATTGACATTAAGGAGGTGAAGCTTCTTAACGTGGTACTTACCATTGTGCTAGAGCAACACCAAATTTGGCGCCGTTGCCGGGGATCGAGTCTAGGACGAATGTGTGATGGTAAGAGTATAGCAAGAAGTGGCGTTGGAAGGTAAAAATTTCAGTTTTCGTTGTTGTTTTTACTTAGTTTTTAGTGTTTTTCACCTTCCCCATACTCCATCTTCATCATCGCATCATCATCTCCATCTCCAAAAAAATCAGAAAATTCACCATATCCCCCCATTCACCTCATTTCCCCTCATTTGTGCATGCGAGAGAGCGAGAGAGAACTTTTGTGCTTGTGTGTGCTTGTGTTTTCTTGAGTTTTCTTGCAGGTACAGAGCTTCAGAGCATCAGGAAAGCTTCCAAAAGGTAAAAAATGTACTTTCTGTTAGAGATTTCCGAGTGTGGCGGACCATCGCGATGGTCTGCAACTTTCGGATTTTGAGGTAGGCGACCACACCACGAGGTAGGCGATCCTTGCGCATACACGGAACCACAGTTGCATTTTGAAAATTCGTTGTTTGGTGGACCATCGCGATTGGCTCGAACCATCGCGATTGTGTCGCACCATCGCGATAGGCTCACGCCATCGCGACGGCTCGGCCGGACCATCGCGACGGTTCGCTTTTTCGGACCATCGCGACGGTTCACTTGAGCCATCGCGACGGTCCACTTGGACCATCGCGATTGTTCAGCTGACCCCGCACCATCGCGATTGGCTCAAGCCATCGCCACGACAGTGCCACATGTCACGATAGACCATCGCGACGGTTCATTTTTTGGACCATCGCGACAGCCCAAAATCGGACCATCGCGATTGGCTCAAGCCATCGCATCGCGGACCATCGCGACGGTTCACTTCGGACCATCGCGATTGTCCACCTTTGACCGTTGACCGCGCCATCGCGATTGTCCGCTTGATCACGCCATCACGACGGTTCATTTTTTGGACCATCGCGACAGTTCGACCTCACGCCATCGCGATTGTTCACTTTGAGCCATCGCGACGGTTCGCTTTTTCGCGCCATCGCGATTGTCCAAACTCCACGCCATCGCGACGGTTCGCTTGGACCATCGCGACGGTCCCAGACCATCGCGATTGCCCACCCCCATCGCAAATTTTGGACTTCAATTTTTGAAAAAATTTGAGGGTATTTTTGAAAAATTTTTGGACCATTAGACTCATAGGAGACCCCTTAGCTCATATTTGAGGGAAAATCGGATTGTCAGTTTTTACCCCCCAGGGCCTGAACGCTCATAACTTTTTCATCCGAAGTCCATTTTTTGAGCTTAATAGCTCGTTAGAAAGCTCGTGACGAGTACTACGTGACCTCAATTGTTTTTTTCATAAAGGATACGTCTATTTTTAGATAAGCTATTTTGAGGTTCACCTAGTTTGGGACTAGGAAGCCAGGGGGCACACATTGAAAAGTTTGGGCAAAAAGGGAAGGGACTAAAAAGGTGTGTATACTCAAGTGTTTGATCATCTTGTGAATTGGTCTAATATTGGAGTTTTCCAGGTCTAGCAAGGGCAATCAAAGGCAAGCAAGTAAGGCAGTGAGGACAGCAAAGCTTGGGAAGCACGGCTTCTTGGGCAACAGGACATCAGAGCAATCAGAAAAGGCCGATTCGAGGTTGGAAGATTACTCAACCCCCTCAGTCAATTCTTAGCTTAGGCTAAACGGTAGTTGTGGATTAACGATGATAGGAACGCCTCAAGTTCAAGATACCTAATTCTTTCAAGTTTAAGACTACAAGTAAAAGTGTGTGTGACGAAAACCTAAAGAAAAAGAACTTAAGTCTGACGGAACGAGAACTCAAAATTATAACGGAAAGTCGAATTCCTGACGCATACATTAAGACAAGAATCCAGAGAAAATTAAAAAGAATCAAGAAAGTAATCACAAAGGACCATTGACGATCTAAGTGTGTAATTGAGCGTGCAAGGAAGAAAATTAATGAACCTTAGATCAGGCAAACATATAGGTAAGTCGGACAGAAGGAGCCTTAGATCATCAGAGGCTAGTGTGAGAACTACTGCACGATCTTGGGCTCAGCAATTGAATAGTAATTATCCCTACGAGAGCTCAGATACTAGCGAATCAGAAATGGCATTTAGCACAGACAGACCGGAAGGAGGGCCTCATGTGGCATACCTAGAAAAGCCAGAAGGACCCTATAGAACGCAACTAGAGTTTCTCCGAACCAACCGATTAGGTGCTCGCATCTATGAGGATGGTTTGCGAAGGCAAGTGGTGCAACTGCACAACCCTGATCAACCCATTGGATTGGAAAGACCAGTAGTGAAATTTGAGAGAGACGCTTACATAGACAAAGAAGGAACCATGTACGTCCTAAGTACGCAACCAAACGACACTAATGAGTTTGGCACAATTCAATTAGAGACGGAAGCGAAATTTCAAGGAAAAGAACCGTTAGAAGAACCTAGAACACCGAGAGGGAAATCCGTATTAACAAGAGTACTCATCCCAGAATGGATCCCTCAAGATAACAGGAGCACCGAGTTGTATGTAAATAAAGAGACAGATGAAGCCTTTTGGAGGTACAGAAAGGAACACCCTGGTGAGATAGGCATCATTACAATTTATGAATTCAAGGACCCGGATACACCTGGAAAGGTTGTATACCTGGATGAGACTTCAGAAAGAGTCTTTGTGGTGCCTGAGCGCGCTAAAAACACATACACATGGAGAGGTGAATTGGTATTCCCTCCATCCAGAACGAACATAAATACAAGTCAACAAGGGGCAGGAACCTCCTCAGCCCATGGACATCAAAGAGAAGGAAATAAAGAGAGACCGGAAGTAAGCTTTAATCACCCCATAGGGAGAGATAGAACAACCACGGACACTAATAGAGCGGATAGACAAAGGGATCATGGAATACTAGGTGGTAGAGATGATTTTCCTCTACCTAGACCACGCGAACACGCAAGAGTATTGAGACCCACTCAATTAGTGAAATCCATGAAAAATTATTTTGATGGGACAGGAGATCCCTATGACCACGTTGCAGAATTCAAGCAAGTACTAAGAGCAGAACAAGTTGAAGACATGTTCACGCAGTACAACGCATTTGGACTAACGTTAAAGAATACAGCTTTAACTTGGTTCCAACCATTGCAACAAAGGCAATTTAGAGACATCCATCACTTTTTAGAGTCATTCATCACTGAATTCTCTAAAAGTGGGATTAGACACGACACGTCTTCGTTGATTCATAGCTTTAAACAAACCCCTCAGGAAACAGTTAGACTGGCAGGACGTAGGTTCAGACAATATGTCGAACGATGTCCAATGCAAGAGCTACCCTCACAAGCCAAACAAGTATCACTGTTCCTAGATGGCTTGTTGAGCGCTAAACTACGCTCCTATGTGTACCTAAAAGAACCCAGAACGCTAGAGGAGTGTGTAAGAATATGTATAGACATTGAGGATAACCTAGGAGAGGAATTAGAGCTTTCAAAGGTCTATAAGGACTCAGATTGTTCTTCTCTAGCATCCACAAAATTGTCTAATTCGATAGAGGACCTAGCAGAAAAAGTGGCCCAAAAACTAGGAGTTTCTAGTAAACAGGTGCCCAAGCTACCAACGAATGTACGTTGTTACACTTGTGGTGGAAATCATTTGGCAAACGTGTGTCCCAATGCACCACAACCACAAGCCAACCCTAGTGGCCAATATTGCACAATTGAGAGAAGATACACGAATCATACGGCTCAGGACTGCCCATACAACAAACAAACCGTGAGACAGAACTACCCGCAAACATACCAGCAGCCAGGTAGGTATCAAGGCCAATACAATGCTCAGCCTTATTACTATAGGCATCCCCAGAACTACCCTTACCAGGCTCAACAGAGACTTCAACCTGTCTTAGCTCAGCAGCCACCCCCACCAGCGAATGTCATCTCGGTCAAATACGCTGCTGCAGAAGAGAACCTAAGTAGGGCCTTAGTGCCTTCTTCACCCCTGATCACCGAAAGTGACCCGAACTCAAACAGTTTTGACTCTACTCATGTAACTAGTCCACCCGCTTATTACACGGAGTCACCAGAACATGTGGAGACATATTATTATGATAGTCCACCAATGGAAACTAGTTGGGAGCCAGATTATGCTAATGTGATGTACGCAAACCCAAACCCACGGCCCCAATTGAGACAACAGAGACCACAGGGCCCTAGAGGACCATGCTTTAGGTGCCAAGGAGATCACTTCATAAAGGATTGTCCACATCCCCCAATAGCAAGGCAATCACAGTACTATAGCATCCAAGGCTTTTGTGCCGATTGTGGTAAAGAGCACATAATCAAAGATTGTCCTAAGAACCCAGTTAACGCTTCGAATGTGACACCGATCAATGTGATAGGTATTGTAAACACCGCAGATGGATCCAACCCTACATACGTGCCTATCCAAGCGATAACCAGAGCCCAGGCGCTCTTACAAAATCGACAGCTTAATCAAGAGAAAGTAGCAGGAACTAGTGAAGTTGCAGAATCTAGCAGTAAAAAGACGAAATCTTGGAAAGATTCCAGAGAAAGAATAAAGAGAAAGTGGAGTAAAAAGATAACGGAGTTGGAAGGAAGTTTAAGGGAATCTAGAGCCAAAATACAAGAATTGGCTTCACAAGAATTAAATCAAGAAAACCCAGCTCAGAAATCAGGATCAGTCTTAGCGGAACCCATACCGGAAGATCTAGACATGATGTTTCGTGCATATCAGGCTAGAATAAAAGAGGGACCTCAAGTAACGGAAATGAGTAAAAACTACCCTCGAGCTGATCTAGAAATTGAGAGAACTAAACTGTGCATGAAGATGGTAGAACTAGCACAAGCTTTGTTCGAAGCCTCTAGATATCTTAATTGGAATAACATGGCAAAACCGGAATTACACTTTCAAGGACTAATGGAGAGGCTAGAACACTTGATAGAAAGCAAAGAGAAAAAGGATCAGCATAGGAACCCTATTGTCCCAGAGACACAGGAAAGGAATGCACCATCCCTGTCTCAAGTACCTAATACAGAAAGTCAAGACAATTTGTCTTCCATACATAGGTACTCACATGAATTTTTGAGGGAAATCCAAGAAGAGAAATGGAGAAAAGAACAAGGAACTCATCCTCCTATTCGAGAAATAGACGACTTGCAGGAACAATTTCCCCAAGACATCCCCTCTATATACGATGAGGTAGAGGTGGAACAACTGAGTGAACCCACAGGATTTGAATCTAATTCTTTACAAGAATTACCTCAGTTCACAGGACCTTGGGAAGCAAAGTCTATCAGTATGAGAGCACCCACGATAATAGTGAGGAATGAAGAATCAGTGATCCCTAGAAATACGGAAGTGATCAAGAATACCAAAGTACAATGTAATCTCACTCTGGAGGAATTGTTAAAGGTAAAACCAGAGTTGTGGAAGCACGTAGCAAATCAATTCCCTGAGCTAGCTACCACACCCTCTCAGATAGGATCACATAAGAAGGTACCTGAGATACCCGTGGAAAAGATTGGAGACGTAAGCGAAGGAGAGGAAGGTAACACATATCTTCCAATAACCCATCAGGGCTACACCACGAAAGCCATCTTAGATTCAGGAGCCGGAGTAGCCATCGCTACCACCGCTTTATGGAAACGTTGGGGTAAGCCAGCCCTCAGACCCACCAGGATGAAGCTACAAATGGTTGATGGACACATAGAAAAACCATTAGGCTTACTAGAAGGCATATCTCTCACCACTTGTGGTGTAGAATTTGAGCATACTTTTGCCATTTGTGACTTTGCGAAAAATCGTGCTTATGAGATGATATTGGGACGACCATTCATGCGTCAGTTGCAAATTGTACAAGATTGGGGAACTAATTCTTTGTACTTGCAACATTTAGGAGGGACTACCAAAGTCAACCTTAAAGACTATTCACATAGAGATGTACCCCCAATACAATGGAATACCATCCATAAAACACCAGGAGAGACGGAATCCGTGCACTCATTAGAATCAGATCCTTCTTGGTTGCATGAGGATACCCATTTATGGATGTGTAAAGTAGCCAAACAAGAGGAAGAGTGGTTAGAAGCCAGGACCTTAGGTGCGGAACAACATCCACGAACCCTTCAAGATCCAGCCTACGCACCTGTAGTATTCCCAGACGAAGAGTTTGAACCCCATGGTTGGGCAGAAATACTAGCAACCATGGATGTAGCCATCAATGAAGAACAATGGACACCCCACTGTGACGAGGATGGCTATGACATTTCAGTTTTCACGATAGAGCCAATCATGTGCGATGCAATCTTAGAAGAGTGTGAACCAGACACTGATGCATTTGAGGACGCAAGCGATTTTGATTTAGAATCAATTATCATGGACCCACCCTTTGCATCAGAGGAAGAATATTTCTACGAGGTAGAGACTCACACTCAGAGACACAAGGAAATTACGAACGAGGTAAGGTTAGCCACAGAAGTGACTACTAAGAGTGAAGGCAAGAAAAGGAAGAAGAAAGAAACCATGACAGAAAAAGAAGAATCTTTGTTTGAAGTACCCGAGAACTTCAAGAAATATGAAATCGAAGATAGAAGAATCATGGTACGAATGCCCAATAGAAAGGCGAATGACGGACAAGTATATGATAACCGAGAGAAAACCAAGAAAGTAATAGTTGCCATAGAAGGAGAAGAAGAAAAATGCACATACATAGGGCATGATTTGACGACTGAAGAAGAGGAAGAACTAGTTGCCCTATTGCGCGAATATAGAGATGTTTTTGCTTGGAGTTACAAAGATTTGAAAGGAGTAGACCCAGATATATGTTCTCATAGAATCCCTATGACTCCAGATGCAAAACCGACAAAACAGAAACCTTACACGTACAATGATAACTACGCTGCGAAGATTAAAGAGGAGATAGATCGCTTGATAGAAGCAGGATTTATTTACGAAATTGAGCATACCGAATGGGTATCCCCCATTGTGGTTGTGCCCAAGAAGAATGGAAAATTGCGTGTGTGTATTAACCTTAAAAAAGTTAATGCCGCAACGATTAGAGACAGTTATCCTCTTCCTATCACAGAACATCTATTGGAGAGAGTTGCGGGCAAGGAAGTGTACAGCTTTCTTGATGGATTCTCAGGCTATAATCAAGTAGCCATTGCTCCAGAGGACCAACACAAGACGGATTTTGCCACAGAATGGGGCATATTTGCATTTCGTGTGATGCCATTTGGCTTGACAAATGCACCCGCCACTTTCCAACGACTCATGTGTCATGTTTTTAAGGAATTCTTACGCAAGAGCTTGGAAGTTTATGTCGATGACTTATGTGCTCATTCAAATGTAAGACAGACACATATCCCGGAGTTAAGACAAATATTTGACAAATGTCGAGAATATCAGGTTTGTTTGAACCCAGAAAAATGCGTTTTCATGGTCAGACAAGGCAAAATTCTAGGACACATTGTGTCAAAAAATGGAATCTCCACGGATGAGGAAAAGGTGAAGGTAATTGCAGAATTACCTAGACCAACTAATGTGAAAGAGGTACAGGCATTTATGGGCCATTGTGGATATTATCGACGATTCATACACATGTATGCAATCATAGCCAAGCCTTTGTACTCTCTTTTAACCAATTTTGAGTGGACAGATGAATGTGAAAATTCATTCAATGAACTTAAACGACGTTTGTGTTCAGCACCTATATTGACCACCCCAGATTGGAGTAAGCCATTCCATGTACATGTGGATGCATCCAATTACGCCATAGGATGTGTGTTAGCACAACCCACGAAGGAAGGTAACATAGATCTCCCCATAGCTTACGCTAGCAGACAATTGAACGCAGCAGAAAGAAATTACACCACGACGGAACGAGAAGGATTAGGGATGATCTACGTAGTAAAGAAGTTTAGGCACTACTTGTTGGGCCAACAAATTCAAGTTCTTTACAGATCATCAAGCCCTATTATATTTAGTCAACAAACCTTGTAACACAGGACGACTGATACGTTGGTTTCTATTACTCATGGAGTATGATTTTGAAGTGGTAGTTAGGAAGGGAAAGACGCATCTTAGAGCTGACCACCTTTCAAGATTAACCTCAGGAGAAGCTCCTCAAGGAGTAGCGGATGAATTACCAGATGCATACTTGTTTAACCTTGAGATAGCACCAGAATGGGCTAAGCCTATAGTCCCTATTCTGACATATGGACCCAAGAATCCGAGGATAAAGATCAAAGAAGGAGAGATTACCAAGTCTCAGAAATATCAAATAATGGCAGGAAGCATATATAAACAGGATAATCAAAAGATTCTTGCTTGTTGTGTAGATGAATCAGAGCATGCGATTGGTTGCAATTAGCACACGTAGGCGCACTAAAGCAACATCATTCAAAACATCGAACATTACAGACTCTGCATAGATTAGGAGTGTATTGGCCTACGATGGAAGCAGATGTCTACAAGTTGTGTAAGGAATGCCATGTTTGTTGTGAAAGACCACCAGTAGAGCATGCTACCCTATATCACGTGTCTCTCACGCCAGACTGGAGTGAACCTTTAGTGACTTACTTGAGGACGAACACATTCCCTCAAGGCATGACCTTAGCGCGACAACGCAGTCTAGAGCAGTGTTGAGAGCAGTATGGGCACCCAAGGACTGACTAGACAAGGAAGCCAGGGAACCCAAGGATTGACGAGACAAGGAAGCCAACGGAGAGAGTCAGAACAAGGTGAAGGAGTAAGTAGACAAAGCAGTCGACGCAAATCTGGCAGATAGGCCCTTCAATTTTTCCAATCTACATCTTTTAACAGTGATTCTTATCACTAACAATCATTGTAAATACCATTTCATATTTTTGTAGCTCCATTTTGTGCAAGCCAAGGAGTCCTTGAGCTTGAGGAGCCTTAGAAGTACCTACATATCAATTTTCGTATTTTTTAGACTCCGTTTGAGCCCTCAAATTGGCCCTGGAACCTAATTTTTAACTAGGCCGGACACTAGGTCTGGACAGGGCCAAAAGCTAGTCAAAAACTATAAAAAGAGCTAGAGAGCTCATTTTTGAGGGTGGATTGTAATTGAAACGAACTCGTAAGAGCATTTTGAAAGTAATCTAAAAGCTCCATTGATTCTCACTCTTTGTCTTGCCGTGTGTGCGCGTGTGTGTGTATGTGTGTGCATGCTAGTGTGCTTCTCACTCATGCATTTGTGCCGCCACTTGCTCGAGGTCTTCATACCATCCTCACGTCTTCCCGGATTGACATTAAAGGAGGTGCTACTCATCATTGAGCTACACCAAATTTTGGCGCCGTTGCCGGGGATCGAGCTTTGAGGACGAGCGTGTGATGGTAAGACGTAGAGTTGACGCGTTGGAGTTGTAGGTATTTTCTTCACTCTCATCGATTTTCTTTTACTTTCTTTACCATCTTCATTTCCATCATCATCATCACCACCTACCACCTCCATATCCATCATCGCGAAAATTTCAGTTTTTTGACTATATCCCCACCTCCACCTCATTTCCCTCATTTCACTTGTGAGAGAGAGCGAGAGAGCGAATTTGCATGTGCTGTTTTTTGCATGTTTTCTGAGCTGTCTTGCAGGTACAGGTCACATCACCATCTCCAGCTTTCCGCGCAGGTACGGAACTCGACGAAACTGTCTCGCAGTCGCCGCCTTCTGTCCATCGCGATTGACAGAAATTTTCACTTGTTGGTAAATCTGAGTGCACCACAGTGGACTAGAGACCCTGCACACCACATTCCCACTAAAATTTTTGAAAATCTTGCAAAATTTCAGTCCATCGCGATTGACAGCCCTGTCCATCGCGATTGACAGCCCTGTCCATCGCGATTGACTGCCTGTCCATCGCGACCGACTGCCTGTCTATCGCGATTGACTCAACCCCCTGTCCATCGCGATTGACTGAAGTCTCTGTCCATCGCGACCGACTGCCTGTCCATCGCGATTGACTCAAACCCCCTGTCCATCGCGATTGACTGAAGTCTCTGTCCATCGCGACCGACCGACTGCCTGTCCATCGCGATTGACTCAAACCCCCTGTCCATCGCGATTGACTGAAGTCTCTGTCCATCGCGACCGACTGCCTGTCCATCGCGATTGACTCAAACCCCCTGTCCATCGCGATTGACTGAAGTCTCTGTCCATCGCGACCGACTGAACCCTCTGTCCATCGCGATTGACTGAGTGTCCATCGCGATTGACAGCCCTATCCATCGCGATTGACAGCCAATTTTAGCCAAATTTTTTAGGGTTGTTAATTGAAAAGTTGGGCTAAGTTTGGGCATAAATATTATGCTCTTGAGCACATGGGGAAGCCTTAGGAAAACAACTTGGGGAAAACCTGTTGCACAGTGATCCTGTTTGAACCCTGTCATAACCCTAGAACCCTGAACGGTCACAACTTTTTCATACGAGATCCATTTTTTGAGCTCTAGGGTATTTTGAAGTTGACCATACCCAGGGGGATCAAAGTCAGGGGTCCTTAGGATTGTTTTCTTGAAAATCACGATGAAAGTTGGTGTTTGTGCTACATGAATGAAAATAATTGGTTCTGTCCTTGGAATGTAAGTTTCAAAGCTAACTTTGAAACTCTTACAGAGCATCGAAAGGCGTTCTGAGCAAGTGTAAGTGCGAGCTTGGGAACACATTTCCTGGGCACTCAAGGGCAACCGAGCAGGAAACAAAAGGTTGGACACTTTTAACCCCCTCTGTCAATTCATAGCTTAGGCTAAGCACGACGAGAGGTAGGAGTAAGTCAGAGCGACGATAGGCAGTCATCAAGTTGAAGACTACCTAAAAACTCAAGTTCAAGATAAAAATCTAATCTCTGTACGGTCGGTAACATAAAGGAAAGGACCTAACGTGGAACAATCAACCTAAAAGTACGAAGAACACTCAAGTATTCCGACGACGTGATATCAGACAAGAACTCAAACGTGATAAAATAACTAAAAAGAATCAAGTGTCTGGTACCAATTAATCGGCAACGAGGTTGTACTCTGGGACAATTGGGCTAATCAATTAGGCATATGAACCTTAGATCAGGACGACATTTAGCAAGGGAAAGACAAAGCCTTAGGTCTTCAGAGGCTAGTGTCAATCACACTGCAAGGTCTTGGGCCCAGCAGCTGAGCCACCACTCATACTACCCTAGCTCTGAGACCAGTGAGTCAGAAATGTCTCAAGGCATGGACAGACCTACGGGAAGTTCAGGAGTGCCTTATTTGTACAGGGTAGAAGGCCCTTACAAAACGTAGCTGGAGTACCTTAGGACCAACCGACTAGGTGCTAGCATCTATGAGGATGGCCTAGGAAGATCTGTGGTCCAGATTAAAAACCCTGATCAATCCATTGGACTAGAGCACCCAGCTGTCAAGTTTGAAAATGGTGCATACCTGGACAAAGAAGGAACTATATATGTAGTCACTAGTCACCCTGATAGGACAGATGACTTTGGGAACGTAATCTCAGAAGCGGACTTAGGGGACCTGGAACAAGGGAACATGGGTGCGGAACCTAGAACCCCTCGAGGTAAATCAGTTCTCACTAGGCTTATCACGCCTGAATGGGTCCCTCAAGACAACAAGAGCATAGAGTTGCTCCTTAATCGAGAAACTGATGAAGCCTTTTGGAGGTATAAGTCTAATCAGCCAACAGACATAGGAAATATCATGATCTATGAGTTTAAGGATCCGGATAGCCCAGGCAGAGTGACCTACTTAGATCATGCTTCAGAACGGATCTTTGTGGTGACAGAAAATGATAGGCATGCTTACACTTGGAAGGGTGAATTTATTTTCCCTCAACCAAGATCAAATGTATCCTATGGTCACCCTGGGGCTGGAACTTCCCAAGCTCATGGTATGCAAAGAGACAGAAGTAAAGATAGACCTGAAGTAAGTTTTGCCAACCCAGTGGGCAGAGAAAGAACGAGAACAGCGACGAATAGGGTAGAACCTGAGATGCATAGAGCCCACAGGAACCAAAGAAATGTAGATGGATTCCCTCTGCCAAGGCCTAGAGAGCACACAAGAACTTTGAGACCCACCCAGCTAGTTAAGTCCATGAAGAATTACTTTGACGGCACAGGAGATCCATGTGGCGGAGTTCAAGCAAGTCTTGAGAGCTGAACAAGTGGAAGATCTGTTCACGCAGTACAATGCCTTCGGTCTAACCCTTAGGAACACAGCTCTTACATGGTTTCAGCCATTAGATGAGCGTCAGTTCAGGAGCATAGACCAACTCCTAGAGGCATTCATTGTAGAGTTCTCTAAGAGCGGCATAAGGCACAATACCTCCTCATTGATTCACAGCTTCAAACAGACCCCCCAAGAGACTGTTAGATTGGCCGGAAGAAGATTTAGACAATATCTTGAAAGGTGCCCTATTTCGGAACTACCCACATCTGCTAAACAAGTAGCCTTATTCCTTGATGGATTGCTGAGTACGAAGTTGAGATCCTATGTGTATCTGAAGGACCCTAGGACCATAGAAGAATGTGTACGCATGTGCATTGACATTGAAGATAACCTAGGGGAAGAACTAGAGCTCTCCAAAATCTACAAAGATTCAGATAGTGCATCTAGTCACTCTTCCACGCAATCCACATCAATTGAGGAACTTGCCGAAAAGGTCGCTCAGAAATTAGGTGTCACTGGCAAACAAATCCCAAGGTTTGCCCCTGTGAAGAGGTGCTATACATGCGGTGGCGACCACATGGCAAATGTGTGTCCCATTATGGCTCAACCCCAAGTTAACCCTAGTAGCCAGTACTGCACCATAGAACGGAAGTACACAAACCACACCGCACAAGATTGCCCATACAACAAACAGGCAGTTAGGCAACCATACCCTCAGCCCTACCAACAAGGCAGATACCAGAACCAGTACCCTCCACCACCACAATATGCTAGACCCCAACAAACCTATCAGCAACCATATCAGGCCCAACAGAGACCTCAACCGGTACTAGCTCAACAGCCTCCTAACCCCGCTAACGTGATTCCAGTGAAGTATGCTGTTGCAGAAGAAAACCTGAATAGAGCCATAGTACCAGTAACCCCATTGATCTCAGAAAGTGACCCGAGTGACCATAGCTTTGATTCTACACATGTCGATAGTCCCCAAGCTTACTACATGCAGTCTCCGGAACATGGTGAGTCATACTATAGTGAAGAACCAAGTGAACCTAGTTGGGAATCGGATTACACGAACGTCATGTATGCAAATCCCAACCCTAGGCCTCAACCTAGGCAGGTACGACCACCCTTTCCTAGAGGACCATGCTACCGATGTCAGGGGGATCACTTCATTCGTGATTGTCCCTTACCTGCACCTACACAAAATCAGTCCGTGACTATCCAAGGCTTTTGCCAAGACTGCGGAAAAGAGCATCTCTTACGAGATTGCCCAAAGAACCCCAATAGCATGCCAAAAATCACCCCTATCAACGTTGTTGGGTTAGTGGTAGACTCCTCAGGAAGTGTCACTTCCACTGCACCAGTGCAGGTGGTTACTAGAGCTCAGGCATTGCAGCAAAACCAAGAGGCAAGCCAGGAAAAGGGCCCAGAGGCTAGTGAAACCGAGAGCGTGACAAAGAAAAGGACTAGAGCGTGGAAAGATAGTCGAGAAAGAATGAAAAGACAATGGGCTAAAAAGATGAGTGAGCTTGAGGAAAGCATAAGAGAAACCAAAGCTAGGATAACTGAACTCACAGCTCCAACTCCCTCTCACATTACCCCGTCTCCACCACTCCCACCTCCATCCAACCCACCACTTTCCCCACCGCCTCATCAAATCCCACCACCCCCTAGAGTAGGATCAGTCCTAGCTGATCCCACTCCCGAAGACCTAAACATGATGCTTAAAGCATATCAGGCCAGAATCCAAGAAGGACCAACCATAACCGATCATGAAAAATGCTACCCTAGAGCCGAGCTAGAGCTTGAACGAACTAAGATTTGTGCCAAAATGGTAGAATTGGCTCAGACCATGTTTGAGGCCAGCCGCCTATTCAACATTTCTAGTTCAGCTAAGACGCAGTTACACTTTGATGGACTGCTGGAAAGAATAGAGAAGCTGATTGCACAATCCGAGAAGGAACCTGCCCCTCAAAGGAAGGAAAGGGCAAGAGAACGAATAAGCCAGCCTCCACAGGAAGCCCATGTGCCTCCTCAAGAAGCTTATCTTCCCCCCCAAAAGTCACATGAGCCTCCCCCGAAAGTTTATGTACCTCCACAGGTGACCTACATTCCTTCTCAGGGAGCGTATGAGCCTGCTCGGAAGAGTAATAGAATAAGTAATCCTCCCCAAGAAGCTTGTGCTCCAGCCATTCACGAGAGCAAGGAGAGAGCCAACGATAGAATAAGCCCTCCTTCCCAGGTTGCTTATGTGCCCAACTCTACGGAGCCAGACACTGCTTCTTCTATGAATCGGTTTGCACCAGATTTCATACGAGAGATTCAAGAAGATAAATGGGATAACGAAAGTGAGGTCGCCCCTCCATTTGAACTTGTGGACGATGCACACGACCAATTCCCACAAGACATCCCATCTATTTACGGGGAACATGAGAGTGCTCAGTCTCACGAGAGATTGGACTTTGAGTCTAATTCCATACAAGAGCTACCCCACTTCACAGGCCCATGGGAAGCAAAGTCCACATGTATGAGAGCACCCACAGTCATGGTAAGGAACGACGACTCAGTCATACCAAGGAACACGGAGGTAGTAACGAACACCAAGGTGCAACGCGATCTCACTTTGGAAGAACTGACTGAGGACAGACCAAACATGCGAAAATATGTAGCCATTCAGGTAGCTGAAGTTGCAAAACCTCGTTCCAAGGTAGGATCCCATAGGACAGTGCCAGAAATTCCCTCGGATAAGATAGGAGATATGTGTGAAGGTGAAGAAGGGAACACCTATCTTCCCATTACCTACCAGGACTACACCACTAAGGCAATTTTGGACTCAGGTGCAGGAGTTGCAATTGCCACCACTTCCCTTTGGAAGCGTTGGGGCAAGCCGGCACTCAGGCCAACGAGGATGAAATTGCAGATGGCCGATGGTCACATAGAGAGACCCCTAGGATTGCTAGAAGGAATAACTCTCACCACTTGTGGTGTTGAGTTTGAGCATAGCTTTGCCATATGTGACTTCAACAAAAATCATGCCTATGAGATGATTTTGGGAAGACCATTCATGCGACAGTTGCAAGTGGTACAGGATTGGGGGACCAATTTTTTGTACCTGCAGCACTTAGGTGTTACAACCAAAGTCAATCTCAAGGATTATTCTCATAGAGATGTCCCTCCTATCCAATGGAATCCCATCCATAGAGCCAAAGATGATACAGAATCGGTGCATTCCATAGGGTCGGGATCCTCATGGATGCATGAAGATACTCACTTATGGATGTGCAAGGTAGCAGTAGAAGAAGAGAAGAGAGAGAAAGCCAGAGAGGTAGGTGCGAAAGAAACCCATAGATCAATCCAAGACCCAGCCTATGCACCTGTAGTTTTTCCAGACGAAGAATTTGAACCTCACGGTTGGGCAGAAATCTTAGCAACAATGGACGTAGCCATCAACGAAGAACAATGGACACCTCACTGTGATGAGGATGGCTATGATATTTCAGTCTTCTCCATAGAGCCAATCATGGGAGAGGCAGTTCTAGAAGAATGCGAACCTGGCCCTGACGCATTTGAGGATGCAAGTGACTCCGATCTAGAGTCAATCATTATGGACCCACCATTTGCATCAGATGAAGAATACTTCCATGAAGTAGAATTTCAACCCCAGAGGCATGGAGAGGCTACAACTGATGTAAGATTAGCAACACATATGACCCCGAAGGAAGAAGGAAAGAAACGAAAGAAGAAAGAAGTCTCACCAGAGGAGGAAGAATCTTTGTTTGAGGTCCCAGAAATTTTAAGAAGTATGAGATAGATGACAGGAGAGTCATGATAAGAATGCCTAAACGAGAAGCACAATCAGGAGAGGCCTATGATAACAAAGAAACTACCAAGAAAATTGTAGTTGCCTTAGAAGAAGGAGAGGAGAGATGTACGTACATAGGCCATGACCTGACAGAAGAAGAAGAGCATGAATTGATCGCCTTGCTAAGGGAATACAGAGATGTATTCGCTTGGAGTTACAAGGATTTGAAAGGGGTTGACCCGGACATATGCTCACACACTATTCCCATGACCTCAGATGCTAAACCCTCTAAGCAAAAGCCGTATACATATAACGATAATTACGCCGCTAAGATCAAAGAAGAGATAGATAGACTGGTTGAAGCTGGATTTATCTATGAAATTGAGCACACTGAATGGGTATCCCCCATCGTAGTGGTGCCCAAGAAGAATGGCAAGCTGCGTGTGTGCATTAACTTGAAAAAGGTTAATGCCGCCACAATTCGAGATAACTATCCGCTTCCCATCACAGAGCATCTCTTAGAAAGAGTGGCAGGCAAGGAAGTGTACAGCTTCCTTGATGGATTTTCTGGCTACAATCAAGTAGCCATAGCTCCAGAGGATCAGCATAAGACAGCCTTTGCCACGGAATGGGGCATTTTTGCTTTTAGAGTAATGCCATTTGGGCTTACCAATGCACCAGCTACCTTCCAGAGGCTGATGTGCCATGTGTTTAAGGAGTTCCTGAGGAAGAGTTTAGAAGTCTATGTTGATGATCTTTGTGCTCATTCCAAGGTTAGACAAACTCATATTCCGGAACTCAGACAAATCTTTGACAAATGTAGAGAATATCAAGTCTGCCTGAACCCAGAGAAGTGCGTTTTTATGGTCAGGCAAGGCAAGATTCTAGGACACATAGTGTCAAAGAATGGCATATCTACAGACGAAGAAAAAGTGAGAGCCATAGCAGAGCTACCGAGGCCAAAGAATGTCAAGGAAGTACAAGCTTTCATGGGGCATTGTGGGTATTACCGACGTTTCATCCACATGTATGCTGTCATCGCAAAGCCCATGTACGGACTTCTGACAAACTTTGAGTGGACGGATGAATGTGAGAATTCCTTCCAAGAGCTTAAACGAAGATTATGTTCGGCACCAATCTTGACCACACCAGATTGGAATAAGCCATTCCATGTTCATGTGGATGCATCCAATTACGCCATTGGATGTGTGCTTGCACAACCTACTGGTGAAGGTAATATGGATCTTCCAATTGCCTATGCCAGTAGACAATTGAATGCGGCTGAACGGAATTACACCACTACGGAGAGAGAAGGATTAGGCATGGTATACGCAGTTAAGAAATTTAGACACTATTTGCTTGCAAATAAGTTTAAATTTTTTACTGATCATCAGGCATTGTTATATCTCGTAAACAAGCCATGCAATATAGGAAGATTAGTAAGATGGTTTCTCTTGCTAATGGAATACGATTTTGAGGTTGTGGTAAGGAAAGGTAGGACTCATTTGAGAGCCGATCATCTCTCTAGGCTCACATCGGGAGAAGCCCCACAAGGAGTATCAGATGACCTTCCTGATGCTTACTTGTTTAATTTGGAAGTTGTACCACAGTGGGCTAAGCCATTGATACCAGTATTGACATACGGGCCTAACCATCCTGTGGTAAACACACGGAATAGAGAGGTTGTAAAAGCCCAAAAGTACCACATCATGGCAGGAAGCATGTACAAGCACACAGATCAAGGGATCTTGGCTTGTTGCGTAGAAGAGGATGAGTACGCTAAATGGTTGCAATTAGCACATGTAGGTGCGTTAGAGCAACACAATTCAAAACAACGAACGTTGCAGACTCTAAAGAGATTCGGAGTGCATTGGCCAACTATGGAAGCGGATGTCCAAAAGTTGTGCAAGGAATGCCCAATCTGTTGCAATAAACGACCTGTGGAACATGCCACTCTCTATCAAGTATCCATTGCGCCAGATTGGAGTGAACCTCTAGTATCATTCTTGAGGACAAACACATTCCCTCCAGACATGACTCTAGCTAGAAAAAGGAGTTTGGAACAAGAAGCCCAGGATTATTCACTTGTTGGTGATAATCTATACAAACGCGGTAAGGATGGTTACCTGAGACTGTGTGTCCATGAGAGTGAATATCTTAAGATCTTGGAAACTGCTCACCAAGGTGTAGCAGGAGGACACTTTGGACCAGATCGGGTAATCAAGGCAATACTATTTGCGGGCTTCTGGTGGCCTACACTTCACATGGATGCACATACCTATGTGAAACGGTGTGATGTCTGTCAAAGGACTCAGTATCCTATACGCAAAGATGAGATGCCACTGAAACCTATGATGGGTGGACGTGCATTCTCTAAGTGGGGAATAGACTTCGTAGGTCCTATTAATCCCCCAGCTAAGGGTTCTCATGCAGAATACATCATTGTGGCAACAGATTATCTCACCAAATGGGTAGAGGTAAAGGCTACAACCAAGAACGATGCTCAAACAACTGCCAAATTCTTGTTTGAGAATGTATTCACAAGATACGGGCTACCTATAGAGCTTGTGAGTGATAGAGGAACTCATTTCTTAAATGAAGTGATTGAAAATCTACTCCAAGAATTCTTGGTAATACACAAGAAGTCTGCCCCTTATCACCCTCAAGCTAATGGACAAGCTGAGAGCACTAATAAGATCTTATGCAATGTACTGACCAAATTAGTGAACACTAAACGCTCTGATTGGGACAAACAGCTACACCATGCTGTTTGGGCATATCGAGTTGCCTACAAAACGGTACTCCAAGCCACCCCCTTTCAGATGGTATTTGGCCAAAACGCTGTGCTACCCTTGGACTTCCTGATTCCTACATTGAGAGTAGCACAAGAGCACGAATGGACAGGTCATGAGCTCTCCTCTGGAATTTTTGACCTTGAATGATTAGGAGAAACAAGGCTGAGAGCTGCTGCAGGGATATATGCAGCCAAGAAGAGACAGAAGGCATACTTTGATGCCCACGTGAAGGATAAGGGCTTGAAAGCAGGAGATCGAGTCTTAGTCTATACGCTAAAACAACACGCGAGGAAGCTAGAAAAGAGAGGCTACGGACCTATGATCATCAATAGGATCTCCACGAGCGGAGCAGTACAATTGGCCACACTAGAGGGTGATGTTCTCCCAAATTATATTAGCGGTTGCAGAGTCAAGTTGTATCAGGAACCCCTCACGGAGGAAATGCTCAGTCGACTCAACACTGCTAAGAAACGCAAAGAGGAAGAAAAGCGAGTTCGAGAAGAAGCTCAAGCTGAAGCTTTAGAACGCATTAGAAGGATGAAATTACGAAGGCAAGGCAGAGATCAGCCTGGAGCGAATGACTATGCAGACCAAGGATTTCCCGTAGCCATGTGTGAAGTGGCAGGAACAAACTCGCATAGGATAATTGATAGACGTCCTTTCGTAACCTTAGAGATAGGACAAGGAAAGAGTGCAAGGACCGTAAGAGCCTTGATTGACTCAGGAGCAGCCACTAGTGCTGTTAAATTGTCTTACTGCCAAGAATTACAATTGACTGTCAATCCTGTGGAAGCATATCTTATAGGATTGGGAGGAGTGGAAACCCCTTGCATGGGCGAGGCGGAACTTCCCCTTTACATTCATGATGAGGCAATGACAGTTAAAGTACTGGTGTGTCAAGATGAAGATCTCACTGAACCTCTAGTCTTGGGTCAAGATTGGATCTATGACCAAGCAATTAACTTAAACCTAAGAAGTGGACTTCTCCAGGTTTGGGTCAATCATAGTCGAGTTACAGTAGAATTAGACAATGGAGCACTCAAGGAACTAGGAAAGGCACAGACTCCTGGTCCTTCCAGGGGTACACATGAAGATGACTATGATGTTCTTGTTCAAAACCCTGTGTTGCAGAGGAATGACATTTGCAAACAAGGAGTCAGGGATGCAACGGATCTCCCTTCTTTTCCAAAGGCCCGAAGGAGGCAGCAACCAAAGGCGGATCACAAGCAGAAGAGGCAGAGTACTACCTATGTCCGAGATCAAAAGTACCTGCGCAGCAGAATGTCCCAGAAAATAATCCAGGTGTGGGTGCGGAAAGGCGAACACCCGGTTGCACCCACGCCAACAGCACGGGCGAAGCCTCTTATTAATAACCATCAACACGTCACTAGTAAGAGGTCTTCCGGAAATTCTTCTGCTAACGTGAAATCTATTTGGGTGCCCAAAAAGTCGATGAAGGCTAGCCCACAATCAAGACAAATTTGGGTGCCTAAGGCTTGTTTGCGGGCTCAAATAGCTACACCAAGAACACACCCTACACAACATGATACATTCACTCGCACAGCCTACATCCACTCATTTTCAACACCAAGGCACATGAACACGAACAGTATCAGTTGTAAATGGGCCCCTAAAAGGCCTCAGGTTAAAGCTGACACACCTATAAAGCTCTCGAGAATCTCTACGGAACCACGAGTAAAACCCATCCACTGCATTTGGCAGCCCAAGACTTGTAACAAACCCCCTGACCCTATTGTAAATCCATGACCACCTACTAACCGCTTCACTCTTAATTCACATCATTTCGCTTAGCTCTTAGGTCTACCTAACTCCTAACTACACACACCAGCACCGAGCACTTATTAACTCCTAACCACTCCAGAACTTTAAGTTAATATTGTAACAAGGGACACCATGTCATTTTTGTGTCCATTGCAAGGTTAACGTTTATTCATATATTCTCACAGAATCAGCTGCGACATTTTCAACATGGCGGAGGCCGCAGGAACTAGCTCTCACACAGAAACAAACCCGCAAGTGGTGGACTTGGACAGTTTACCCGTTTTGCCTGAGACAGTTGAAAGACCAGAAGAGTTGCAGGCCGTCAAAATCATACCTATTGCGGACCCTCCGCGTGGCCACACCATGCCCGTGGGAAAGACTTCACATTGGTTTACCGAGGTAGCAGGACCATTGGGGGAAGGAACGTATCTATGGGAATCAGAGTTGGACTACAATGGAAAGCAAGGCAGATACCATTTCTTTACAAGAGAATTTGAGAAGTTACAAAATGCGGAAGGTCTACGTCCGATATGGGAAAAAGCCGGATTGAGTGCCTATTTCAGTGCCCGACTCCCAAAACCTGACTTCATGCGATGCTACTATCTCATCAACACCTTGACTCCAAATCCGAACCCAAAAGGTGCAAGCTCATTTGTGATTCCATCTCTGACAAAGGGGAATGAGCTCAAGAGGTTTAGGCTATCAAACAATTTGGTGAGAGAAGCTCTGGATATGCGCGGCATGCATATTCCTACAGAGAAGGAAACCCTAGTACCGGACTACATGAAGAATCGAAGTCTCACCAAACTAAAAGACATGGTATCCATGACGCCTAATATTGCAATACACCTTCGCATGTGCATGCAACACTTTGCTTTCCCGGCGCAGGATAGATTCACCATGCCGCACAAAAAGATTTGGTTTAGCCTGTATCTGGCAGAGACACAGAGCCTCACCATCAACCTACCCCACTGGATAATTGATCAGATACACTTAGCTCACACACGCTGGCCGCGGAAATAGGTTTTATATGGTTGCTGTGCTCTGACAAGAATCATCTATAGGTGTTTGGCTTATGACATCCCAATCCAACGAGCCCTGATGTGGAATCGGGTAGAGCAGTTTCGAGGCAGGACATCCACTGGACCCCCTTCTAAGAAGATGAGAGGCACGGTCCAAGTCCCATGTGCTCAGCCACGTGGAGCCACCCTAACACCAGAAGTCACCCCGCCACCCCGAAGAGTCCGACCATTCACACTCCGACTTCCAAGACGCAGCACCGATGGTTCCACTTTGATATTTCCTCCCATCCCAACGGATCTCGAATTTCCTAGTGGTGCAGCTTTGGAAGAACTCACTAATGAAGACTTCGAACAACTATTACAAGATGTAGAGCTGGAGACAGAAGAGGCACAACAAGCGGAAAATGTACAAACGCAGGCCACAACCTCCCAAGCACCTGTCACACCTGTTGAAGTGGAGGAAGAAGATGACGGAGATGAAGAACAGGAGGATGAGGAGGAGGAGTATGATCAAGAGCAACAAGAGGAGCAACAAGAAGTGCCAGAACTTGTAGGTGCACTTGCATATACATCTCAACTACGAAGGCTATACGACACTATCAAAGCAGTACAAGAAAGGCATCAGCTCTCTCTGGTATCAGGTCAAGCTTTGATGCAAGAAATGCTTGCAGATGAAGGAGTGGACCAACATTTCATTGACACCCTCAAATTAGTGTCAGACTCCTTAGGAGTTCCAGAGGCTGTCCACACCGCAGTCCGCCAGTCCGTAAGGTATGACAAACGCAGAGTGGACACATTACCACGAGCAGGTAAGACTATCAGGATACCCGTCACAGAACCGGAAGTACCCATTGAGACCACAGCCACCCCCATAACCACCACTGACCTCTCCGCTGAAACCTTCGTTCAGACATCACCCATCTCACCCCAGCATCCTCCATCACCACCTTCTCCGCCCCCATCACCACCTCCCACCTTGGAGGAAACGACAGTCATCACCTCTACCTCCACTTATAATCCATCCTCATTCAAATCATTCTCATTTCGAGAACCCACCTCACAAGACACCCTCTTCTCCTTCGTCACCAATCCCTTGTACACTTCGTCCCATCTATCCGCTGAACCCATGACTGGCCATCCCATAATTACCAGCGTAGTTGGAAACCCAGCGCCCACGGAAGGAACCCTGTGTTTCCCGACCTATCCCCCAATACGAGTACCTCCATTCCATAACCCTCACTTCCCAGCTGGCCCCTACACCTCTTTCAACCGGACCTCACCACCCCAATACCCGTCCTTTGTGGAGCAGTTCTTCCTCTCTCCCATGTTTCAAAGGCACCTTCCTCCGATGTTCGCAACGACATCAATTTACACGGACACCACACTCACTTCACCTACCATACCCACCTATATGGTAGCCCCTGCACACACCACCTTGTCTGACCCAATGGACATTTCACCCACCACAGCACCTCTCCCCACGATTCCACCCTCTCCCCCTCCACTACCCCCCACCTCACCACTCACATCATTGGCACACACAGCATTCACTACCCCCCTACCCAATCCCACCCCCTCTGCATTTCAAACTTTTCCCCTTGCATCTCATAATGTATATAGCACGTTCGACACATTACTTCAGTGTGTAAATCAGCTACAACAAGACTACCATCAATTGGAAGAACGCAATGCTGCCCTCCAGGCAGAATCTCAACGTTTCCAAGCTAGAGTCACCACTCTTGAAGCTGACTACCTGACGCTCCTAGACGAGCATACCACACTACAGCAGGCTCACTCCGAATTGGAAGCAAAGGCATCAACTGTAGATGACCAAGCAGTCAAGGAACTGGAAACAGTGCTTCAAGCACAAATGATATCTAACGCTACACTCAGACGCAACATTGGGCTATTAAGGAAACATATGGCCGCAGCACTAGAAGAGAACAAACGACTTCAACAACAAAATCAAGACAACTTTGAAGCGGCTATGGAAGGAACCGTAGGAGCACCCATTAGCCCTACCAGATATAGAGCAGTTCCAGCAGAAGACATCCGCATTTTACTTGAGGAGCATGCAAATTTCCTGGAGTCATATGAAAAACTAGAGACTGAATGTGCCGATCTAAAGAAACAGTTAGCCAGTGTACCCACTGCTCAACAGGAGCCGGTAATCTTGCAACAATCTACAGAAGAAATGGAGACCCTTCGGAAACAGGTGGCAGAACTCCAAGCACGCCTCCTACCATATGAACGACCCCCCTCGCCCATTGAAGAACCAGAACCTGAAACAGTAGTGGAAATCCCCGTCGAGGACAGCTACGAAGAGCCATACGAGCCTATGCCGACGCCTGGTGGTCGAACTACAGAAGAAGGACAAGACACGTTAGAAATTCAAGTTCCAGATTGGGTCAGAAGGGTCGAGAAAGTGGGTAAGACACATGATGATCGTGTGGCCGTGCAAATGCAATCTCTCACGAATCTGGAAGAAACGGTCCTTCGGTCTTCCTACTTTCAACAATTATCCCATCAACGGTTAATCACAACATCAGAATCGCAATACATGCCTTATTTTGTCTTACTACATGATTATAATGCAGAAATCAAAAGACATACAGGGAAGGAGCCCACATTCGCTACTCAATTTGAGATAGGGGATTTACCGACCGATGCACGTGCTGGCTCGATTTTCCAACCTAATTGGCGTGCACGTTTACTCACCGATTACCCTGAGATGATGAGTACCTGGGCTACCATGCCACTCTATATCAAGTATAATCCATGCTATTGTCCAGTGGTACGTCGCAGATCCTGGCAAGCATTTGCAATCAAGGTACGCAACAATAAAGAGTGCTCGGCTTGGGTTAACTACCCGTATTTTGCTCCACCTCGAGGACCTCCAACCGTAGCCTACATGATATCAACCATTCGGCACTGGTCCGCACGCCTAAATAATGTACCTGATATAGCAGCGAAAATGTGTATGAAGATCTTTGAGCTCATGACCATTGTCTTCAAAACCTTTCGGAATGTCCAAGCTCC
The DNA here is from genome assembly GCA_020310875.1 of Ceratopteris richardii. Lineage (NCBI taxonomy): Eukaryota > Viridiplantae > Streptophyta > Polypodiopsida > Polypodiales > Pteridaceae > Ceratopteris > Ceratopteris richardii. The sequence goes on along the minus strand of CM035414.1, from coordinate 11,687,865 downwards.
ATACATCTCCGCTCCTGGATTCGCTCAAGGCAACAAGGATTTAGTCTACGACATGAGCCAAACCCCCTCGGTCACTGTTATCTTTGCTTGGCATGCACGAATCAAGTACTTGCCCGCATGCTTCAAGCAAACATTTGAGGAAATGTTCTCTACGGGCTTCTGGGAATCCAATTCCGAAATTTTCATTCCCAGACCCACACATTTGCTACATCTATTCGCAGTAGAACAAGCGATCCATGCAGATCAGTTACGTCTGCCACATCCGGACGTTCCAGGACCAATCGATTGGGATCGTATGATGACAGATTTGGCCAGAGGACTACGCTTACAAGAACATCAGCTTGCCACTCAGGTTGTGGAATATTACATCCAACACCCCCAGCAACAAGGGTCTGTCAGGGACGACAGACGCGAGAGAGGGGGGGGTGTTGAGAGCAGTATGGGCACCCAAGGACTGACTAGACAAGGAAGCCAGGGAACCCAAGGATTGACGAGACAAGGAAGCCAACGGAGAGAGTCAGAACAAGGTGAAGGAGTAAGTAGACAAAGCAGTCGACGCAAATCTGGCAGATAGGCCCTTCAATTTTTCCAATCTACATCTTTTAACAGTGATTCTTATCACTAACAATCATTGTAAATACCATTTCATATTTTTGTAGCTCCATTTTGTGCAAGCCAAGGAGTCCTTGAGCTTGAGGAGCCTTAGAAGTACCTACATATCAATTTTCGTATTTTTTAGACTCCGTTTGAGCCCTCAAATTGGCCCTGGAACCTAATTTTTAACTAGGCCGGACACTAGGTCTGGACAGGGCCAAAAGCTAGTCAAAAACTATAAAAAGAGCTAGAGAGCTCATTTTTGAGGTTGGATTGTAATTGAAACGAACTCGTAAGAGCATTTTGAAAGTAATCTAAAAGCTCCATTGATTCTCACTCTTTGTCTTGCCGTGTGTGCGCGTGTGTGTGTATGTGTGTGCATGCTAGTGTGCTTCTCACTCATGCATTTGTGCCGCCACTTGCTCGAGGTCTTCATACCATCCTCACGTCTTCCCGGATTGACATTAAAGGAGGTGCTACTCATCATTGAGCTACAAGCAGGAAGCTCAAGACTATTCACTTATTGGCGATAATTTATACAAAAGAGGACGAGATGGATATTTAAGACAATGCGTTCATGAAAGCGATTATCTGAGCATACTAGAGACTGCACACCAAGGTGTTGCAGGAGGTCATTTTGGACCCGATAGGATAGTCAAAGCCATCCTCTTTGCAGGATTATGGTGGCCCACTCTTCACATGGATGCTCATACCTATGTAAAGAGATGTGATGTGTGCCAAAGAACTCAGTTTCCTACTCGCAGAGATGAAATGCCATTGAAACCCATGATGGGCGGACGTGCATTTTCAAAGTGGGGTATAGACTTTGTAGGACCCATTAACCCCCCTGCAAAAGGTACACATGCGGAATACATTATTGTTGCCACAGATTATCTGACGAAATGGGTAGAGGCAAAAGCCACAAAAAAGAATGATGCACACACGACTGCAAAATTCTTATTTGAAAATGTCTTTACAAGATATGGATTGCCTATAGAGTTAGTGAGCGATCGAGGCACTCACTTTCTAAACCAAGTCATTGAATATTTGTTACAGGATTTTATGGTGATTCACAAGAAATCTGCACCATATCATCCTCAGGCCAATGGTCAGGCTGAAAGCACTAACAAGATACTTTGTAACGTACTGACGAAACTCGTGAACAACAAACGTTCAGATTGGGACAAACAGTTACACCACGCTGTTTGGGCATATAGAGTGGCCTACAAGACCGTACTCAATGCAACTCCCTTTCAGATGGTTTTCGGTCAGAATGCAGTGCTTCCTTTGGACTTCTTGATACCGACCCTTAAGGTTGCACAAGAACATCAGTGGACCGGCCATGAATTATCAGCGAGAATATTGGACTTGGAACGATTAGGAGAAACCAGGCTAAAGGCAGCAGCAGGAATATACGCAGCGAAGAAGCGACAGAAGGCATATTTCGATGCACATGTGAAAGATAAAGGCCTAAAAGAAGGAGATTTAGTTCTAGTGTATACGCTGAAACAGCACGCACGGAAGTTAGAAAAGCGAGGTTATGGACCTATGATCATTAACAGACTTTCGACTAGTGGAGCAGTACAGTTAGCCACATTAGAAGGAGATATAATGCCTAATTACATTAGTGGTTGTAGAGTCAAGCTATATCAGGAACCTCTTACTGAGGATATGCTTAGACGACTCACATTGGCAAAGAAGCGTAAGGAGGAAGAAAACAGAATACGAGCCGAAGCTCAGGCAGAAGCCATAGAACGCATTAAGCGCATGAAGCTAAGAAGACAAGGACTAGGGAGAGAACATTATAACCATCTGGAAACATCACCCAGATATCCCATGGCCATGTGTCAAGTAAAGTCAACCACTCATCCTAGCATAGTGGACAGGAGACCATTCATTACAGTTAGGCTAGAACACGGCAACTATTGCCAAAAACTCAGGGCTTTAATTGACTCAGGTGCTGCTACTAGTGCGATTAGATGGTCCCACTATAAGGATTCAGGAATAGAAATGCGGCCAATTGAGGCATACCTCATAGGCCTAGGAGGCATGGAAACCCCTTGCATGGGTGAGGTGGACCTTCCTATCCTCATTAAGGATTTGACGATGACAGCAAAGCTACTAGTGTGCCATGATGACGACCTGATAGAACCCCTAATCCTTGGCCAAGATTGGCTATACGATCACTCAGTGGACCTAAATCTTAGACAAGGCTCCTTACAGATTGGAACCTTCGAGCAGAAGCGAGTGATACCGCTTGACTTCCCTAACGGCATTCCGCTTGACGGTTGTGACCCTAGACCCTATGAAATGCATGCGACGGAAGACCGGAAGATCTTTAAGCAGACCAGTCACGTTACGTCTACACCAACCCACTCGGGCTTGGCTATGGACAGTTGTCAATCAGAAGGACGACAGGAGATCTTCCCTGGGACTTCCTGCAAACTAGAAGAGACAGTTACCCAACCACAAGGGCAGATGGACACAATCAACGGTCAGGTGGGTTGCATCAGCGGCCAAATGAGCACGACACCCTGCGGTGCTCATCCTTCCAAACTTGTTGCGGACTGGCCTAGATTAAAGTTAAATAAGACATCACTTCCTAATGGGCAGGTCACGCAAGTGTTGGATCTCCCTTCTTTTCCAAAGCAGAGTGTCCATCCGACCTCTCAACCTCAACCACGACAGAGTCAACCACGACGAAGGAACCCAGACCGACGGCAGTATCAGAAGACACAACAAGGAAGGCAGTTTAGGCCACCCAAAGGAAGCGGCACCAGACAAATATGGGTGCCAAAAGGACAAAAAGCACCGAAGAACCCCAACCAAACAGAGATTGACAAGAAAAAGGCAGGGCAGAAACAGAATCGGTATCCACCATCCCCTCGACCTCCTTCTACAGGTCCGAGCATTCGACGAATTTGGATCGCCAAGAAGTACCTTACCCATAGACCCACGCCCACGCAGATTTGGGTACCCAAACCATGTATCATAGCTCAACCAATAAGCCATGTAATATATAACCCCCACAACTCATTTCATCCCTCGATACCACCACACCCGACACCACCCTTTGCCCCTCAGCAGAAACCCACCACCCACTCCAAAATCCTTAGGAAATGGATACCGAAGCATGTCCAACCGTCTCCCCCTAACCCCATGTCTGATAAAACTACCCCCCCGACTAACATACAACCTTGTACTAAATCACTAACCTTTAAACCTTGTATAAATTCACCCACCATCATCACACATCACTCGTAATCTCATCTCATCAAGAAATGTATGCATGATCTGAAACGTGTAGGAGTCTAGAGACCTGCACTAGTGCTGCAAGAAACATTGCATCCATCACATCACAGCACTTGGCTACACGGGTTACGCATCAGTTATGGAAAGGGATTGCGGTCTCACTTTAATGGGATCATAATTAATTTCCATGCTAATGTGTTAATCTTTTGTAGCAGATCTTTCTCACTAGCGCACCAATCACCATGCAAACCGACGAAGGAACATCAGGAGCAGGCCCCAGTGTAGCGGCTGTGCCCCTCAACGTGCTACGAGCAGAGTCCCACCCGACTGCTCCACCGCCAGAATTTCAGGGATTTCCAGGGCCCATGCCTATCGACAACCCACCCATGGGCTACACCGAAAAGATACACAGAAACTCTCATTGGTTTTAGGGCCTTGCAGGACCCCTTGCGGACGCGGACTTTATATTTGAATCCTCTCTGACATTTGATGACCGCACGTGGGGAAAATATCAGTTTTTCTCCAGAGAGTTCGAAGCCCTACAGAGCACCCAAGATTTAACTCACGTTTGGGCCAGAGCAGGCTTCACAGAGTATTTCAGTGATCCTCTACCCAAACCGGATTTTTACAGGTGCTATTACTTAATCACTACCCTACTGGCCTCAGAGAATAAGGACATCCCAGGGACCTTCATATTGCCTACTCTAGTGGATGATCCACCTTACAAAAGGTTTTACTTATCTAAGGATTTAATCAGAGCGGCCATCAAGATTCATGGCACCCACACACCCACAGATCGAGAGAGATTAATTCCAGAACTGATGAAACGTGGGGATGTCACGAAGTGGGAGGAGATTTCGGCAATTACACCTGAGCTGTCAAAGCCACTAAGGATATGCATGCAACATTTCGCATTCCCCGCTCAGGATAGATTCACCATGCCACATAAAAGAATATGGTTTGGTTTGTATTTGGCATGCACGGGACCTCAAGCTGTTGATTTGGCAAGCTGGATCATAGATCAAATGTATCTGGCACAGCACAGATGGGAGCGTAAAAAAGTGCTTAATGGATGTTGTGCACTCACAAGAATTGTGTATATGTGTTTGGCTTATGACTTGCCAATTGAGCGTGCACTAACAGGAGAAGAATTGAAGGCATTCAAAGGAACAACGAAGAAAGCCAGGAAGCCCAGTCGAGCACGGGCAGGTAAGCGCATGAGAGGCACCATCCCCTGCCTTCAAGTGCCAGAGTCGCCATCACCACAACCCTCTCCAGAGCGACCACAGACAGAAGCGGCTCCCACAGTACAACCTATTCGCATAAGGTTGTCCAGACCAGTGGTTACGGAGGCCACGACTAGTACCGCTGCACCTCAGGCAGCTGCCACCACAACAGCAGAAGCTCCCACAACTATTGGTGCGGAGGCTTTTTCTTTCCCAATACCACATATGGAAGCCGACCCAATAAACACAACATTTGATTTTGAGATGCCTGATGCATTCTCAAACGAATTCCAGTATTCAGAAGCACAACTGTTCTCCCAGGAATATGAACGCCCCAGCTACCCTACCACACCACGAGATCTGCCACAGGGACAAGCTGTGTCGAGCTCTGAAGAAGAAAGAACCGAAACAGACGACGAGGAAGGCGACGATGAAGCCAGCCAGGGCTCACATGACGGACAGACAGATGGCCAAGGCCAACAGACTGACGCACACGGCGACACCAGCACATATGAAGAAGAGACTTTCGAAGCCGCAGCGTACACGCTGGCCATAAAGAAATTATATCGTACCATGGAGAAAGTCTGGGCCCGGAAGAAGTTAACTGAAGAGGAGAGCCAGGCATTAATTGAACAGGAACTCATCTCCGGAGGATTCGAAGACGCATACATCAGAGGGTTCAGAGAGTTAGTCAAATCAGTAGGCTCCCATGAAGCACTCAGGTTTTTACAAAGAAAGCAACTACCACAGTTTGACCCCCGCCGAGTGCGACTACTTTCAAAGCCTGGAGAGTATATTCGCGTACCAACAGGAGCTCAGTCTTCAGCACAAGCCAGGGAGGCACGCCTCGTCCCCGAAAGTTCATTGACCGCAGAACCCATCCTTGTAGATTCCCCACCACGCACCACTGTTGTACATACCACTACTATCTTCGAAATAACATCCACCCCTTCTACTCCCCTCTCACCTCATCTTTCACCAACCCATCCTGTATCCCCCGCACACCCACCTGCTTCCCCCACATCCACACCTGTACAAGGCAACATAGCCACAACCTTTGCCCTGCCCATTCAGACCACCATGCCCACACCCAGCCCTTCGTATCTACATGTTAACCCCTTCACCCCTTCATCTTTCCCCGCGTTTCCCCCACCTCTAAGAACCCCATTCCCCTTTCTAACCCCACTAACCTTCTCACCAGTCTCACCTCCCCAACCTACCATAACCCCCATTTCCCCGTTTCACCAAGCTGCTCCAACCATCCCCCATGTAAATTTCTCCACATTTGTAAATCCCGTCTTCACACCTACACAACCACCCACAATCACACCACTTTTCACAGTCACAACACTAAACACGTCCAGTGACATGGACATCTCACCACCCACGGCACCACCACTCACTTCACTCCCGGCACAAACATTTTTAGACACATCACAATTTTCCACGATCACCACTGCATCCACCGTCCCAACCCCATTTCCCATTCCCGCTGCATCTACTCCCACTGCATCATCATTTAGCACTTCACTACTACTATCGCCCACCATAGACACCGCATTCCAACACATGTTCACATGCATGACACAAGTCCGCGATGAGTTTGCATCACTCGGCACCAACTATCAACAGCTGCAGAGGACTACGAATGAATTACAGTCGCAGCTTAATTCACTATCAATTGAGAATGCCTCACTCAAACAGCCGATACCAAGATTTACGAGAGGCCTATCACAAATTAGAACTAGAAAGTGAAGAAAAAACCAAAGAAGCCACGGCGGATTTGGACAACCTACTTCGAGCCCAGACCATCCGCAATGCAACGCTCACTAGAAATATGGGCTTACTAAGAAGACACTTAGCCGCAGCAAAAGAGGAGAACCAGAGACTCCAAGAGCAGAATAGAGAGAACTTGGAAGCGGCACTGGACCACCCTGAACAACCACTAAGTCCGAGCAAATTCAAAGCTATCCCATCTGAATCGATGAGGATGTTGCTAGATGATCATGTGCGATTGCTCGAGGACTATGATCGTATGAACGAAGAACATCAAAAGTTAAAGGAAGATCACAAGCTGCTACAGCTCAGAGAACCAGCAACACAACAAGTACAAGTAGCAGCAGAATTACCAGCGCCTGCGGACCCTGCCCCTGAAATTTTAGAGGAACTCAACGCACTCCGGGCCCAGGTAACAAATCTTGAATCAAGAATTGCAGTCTATGAAGCACCACCAAGGCCAGACTCCCCACCTGAGCTACCAGCTGAGGAAGAAACCGTCACTATCCCGGTGGAGGAGACATTCGAAGAGGCATATGAACCGATACCCATCCCAGGCGGACGTGTCACGGCCGAAGGCCAGATGACATATGAATTACCTACCCCCGCGTGGATGAAGACAGTTGAAGAACTCGGAACAACACATTCGGCCCGAGTCGAGGCACAGCTACATGCCATGGCCATGATTGAAGAGAGAATTTTACAGTCACCATTCTTTGCTCATTTGGCCCCGCGACGATACATATCTGGGCATGAGCTCCAATATAAACCGTACTTCATGTTAATGGCCGAATACCAGTTAGCCATAGAGAAAGAAACAGGTATGAAACCAACGCATGCCACTCAATTCGAGCCGGAGGACTTGCCACCAAGTGCACAGAGAGGTGAAATCCATCAACCAGACTGGCGTAGAGATTTATTGCAAAACTATCCCGAGATGATGAGCACATGGGTGAAAGCGCCGCTGCACTTAAAATTTAATCCATGCTGGGGACCAGTCCCACGACGCCGCTCTTGGACTGCCTTCGCTATTAAGCTACAGAACAATAAGCAGTGCCAAGACTGGCTGAATTATCCCTATTTCAAGCCACCAATCGAGTTACCCACAGTAGGCTACATGATGGCGACGATCCGCCACTGGCTCCCTAGGTTAAAGCATATGAATGATATTGCCGCGCACATGACTGTCAAAATCTTTGACATGATGCAAATGGTCTTTAAAGTCTTCCGACGCGTCAAGGCTCCCCATGTAAACACCCCGGGCTTTGAGCATGGCAACTTTGATTTAGTCTATGATATGAGCACAACGCCATCGCTACGGGTGTGTTATGCCTGGCACTGCAGGATCAAATACCTACCGGCATGTTACAAGCAGACATTCGAAGAAATGTTCACCACTGGCTTTTGGGAGTACCATTCAGAGGTATTTATAAGCAGGCCCACACACTTATTGCAATTATTCGCCTGTGAACGAATGGTGTACTCCACACATTATCAGCTCCCACCACCAGACGAGCCGCAACCTATCGACTGGGAGAAACTCGAGGCTGACCTAGCCCGAGGCATTCGTATATCAGAGCACACCCTCACTCAGGACCTCCTACAGAACTACATCCGGCAGACCTCACAACAAGGTTCTGTCAGGGACGACAGAAGCGAGAGGGAGGGGGGTGTTGGAAGCAGCCAGAGGCACAGACGCCACGGAAGCATGTAAAGAAGGAGCAGGGAGCCAGTCGGATCAATTTTTCAAACAAATATATTTCTTATTAATTCTCCAAACATTCAACAGTGATTGTTATCACTAATTGTAACATATGTATCATAGAAAACCCCATTTTGTAATCCATAGCTCCATTTTGTGCAAGCCGAGGAGTCCTCGAGCTTGAGGAGCTTAGGTAGAATGCGCGTACCAATTTTCGTTATTTTTAGACATCGTTTACCCTTCCAAATAGCATCTAGGACCTATTTTTTAACTAGGCCGGTCACTAGATGTGAAACCGGTCAAAACTAGTCTAGAAACTATAAAAAGAGCTAGAGAGCTCATTTTTGAGGTTGGTTCATTTTGGTTAGTGTGAGCTTAGAGCTAGTTTGAGCTTGTAAGAGCATTCTTGAGTAATAGAGCTAATTTCCCACCTTCCATTGTGTCTTGCTTGTCTCTTCATTGTGTGTGTGTATGTGTGTGTGCATCTTTGTGCTTCTCACCTTCACTCTCACATCATCTCATGTTCACGATCTTCATATCACTCCTACCTCTCCCTCGGATTGACATTAAGGAGGTGAAGCTTCTTAACGTGGTACTTACCATTGTGCTAGAGCAACATCAACCTAGGCAAGTAAGACCTCCATTCCCAAGAGGACCGTGCTACAGATGCCAAGGAGATCACTTCATTCACGATTGTCCCTTACCTCCAAAAAAGAGCATCTCTTACGAGATTGCCCAAAAAACCCCAATAATATGCCAAAAATCACTCCCATTAATGTGATTGGGTTGGTTGTAGATTCTTCAGGCAGTGTCACTTCCACGGCACCAGTACAGGTAGTCACTAGAGCTCAGGCATTGCCAGGAAAAGAGCCCAGAGGCTAGTGAAACGAAGAGCATAACCAAGAAAAGGACTAGAGCTTGGAAAGATAGTCGGGAAAGAATGAAAAGACAATGGGCTAAAAAGATGAGTGAACTGGAGGAAAGCGTAAGAGAAACAAGAGCCAGGATAACCGAACTCACATCTCAAACTCCCTCTCACACTACCCCACCACCACCATTCCCATCTCCATCCGACCCACCACTTTCCAACCCGCTTCATACGACTCCACCACCCCCCAAAGTAGGATCAGTCCTAGCAGATCCCACTCCCGAGGACCTAAACATGATGCTTAAAGCGTATCAGGCGAGAATCCAAGAAGGGCCAACCATAACCGATCATGAAAAATGCTACCCTATAGCCGAGCTAGAGCTTGAACGAACTAAAATTTGTGCTAAGATGCTGGAATTGGCTCAAGCCATGTTCGAAGCTAGTCGCCTCTTTAACATCTCTAGCTCAGCTAAGACGCAGTTACACTTTGACGGACTGCTAGAAAGAATAGAGAGGCTAATTGCACAATTAGAAAAGGAACCTGCCCCTCAAAGAAAGGAAAGGACAGGAGAACGGATAAGCCAGCCTCTTCAGGAAGCCCATGTGCCTCCACAGGAAGCTGATCCTTCCCCTCAAAAGGCAGATGAGCCTCCCTCGAAAACCTACGTACCTCCACAGGTTGCCTACATTCCTTCTCAGGGAGCGTATGAGCCTGCTCGGAAGAGTAATAGAATAAGTAATCCTCCCCAGGAAGCTTGTGCTCCAGCCATCTATGAGAACAAGGAGAGAGTCAATGATAGAATAAGCCCTCCTTCCCAGGTTGCTTATGTGCCTAATTCTACGGAGCCAGACACTTCTTCTTCTATGAATCGGTTTGCACCAGACTTCCTACGAGAGATTCAAGAAGACAAATGGGATAACGAAAGTGAAGTCACCCCTCCTTTTGAACTTGTGGATGATGCACACGATCAATTCCCACAAGACATCCCATCTATTTACGGGGAACATGAGAGTACTCAGTCTCACGAGAGATTGGACTTTGAGTCTAATTCCATACAAGAGCTACCCCACTTCACAGGCCCATGGGAAGCAAAGTCCATGTGTATGAGAGCACCCACAGTCATGGTAAGGAACGACGACTCAGTCATATCAAGGAACACGGAGGTAGTAAAGAACACCAAGGCGCAGCGCGATCTCACTTTGGAAGAACTGCCTAAGAATAGACCAGAAGCGTGGAAATATGTAGCCAGTCAAGTAACTGAAATTGCAAAACCACGTTCCCGGGTAGGATCCCATAGGACAGTGCCAGAAATTCCCTTGGACAAGATAGGAGATATGTGTGAAGGTGAAGAAGGGAACACCTATCTTCCCATCACCTACCAGGAGTACACCACCAAGGCAATTTTGGACTCAGGTGCAGGAGTTGCAATTGCCACTACTTCCCTTTGGAAGCGTTGGGGCAAGCCAGCACTCAGGCCAACGAGAATGAAATTGCAAATGGCCGATGGTCACATAGAGAGACCCCTAGGATTGCTAGAAGGAATAACTCTCACCACTTGTGGTGTCGAGTTTGAGCATACATTTGCCATATGTGACTTCAGCAAAAATCATGCCTATGAGATGATTTTGGGAAGACCATTTATGCGACAGCTGCAAGTGGTACAGGATTGGGGAACCAACTCCCTGTATTTGCAACACTTAGGCGTTACAACCAAAGTAAATCTCAAAGATTACTCTCATAGAGATGTCCCTCCCATCCAGTGGAATCCCATCCATAGAGCCAAAGATGATACGGAATCTATGCACTCCATAGGGTCAGGATCCTCTTGGATGCATGAAGACACCCACTTATGGATGTGCAAAGTAGCAGTAGAGGAAGAGAAGAGAGAAAAGGCCAAAGAAATAGGTGCAAAAGAAACACATAGAGCAATTCAAGACCCAGCCTATGCACCTGTAGTTTTTCCTGATGAGGAATTCGAACCCCATGGCTGGGCTGAAATTTTAGCAACAATGGATGTAGCCATCAATGAAGAACAATGGACACCTCACTGTGATGAGGATGGCTATGACATTTCAGTCTTCTCCATAGAGCCAATCATGGGAGAGGCAGTTCTAGAAGAATGCGAACCTAGTCCTGATGCATTTGAGGATGCAAGTGACTCCGATCTCGAGTCAATCATTATGGACCCACCATTTGCATCCGATGAAGAATACTTCCATGAAGTAGAATTTCAACCCCAGAGGCATGGAGAGCTTACAAATGATGTAAGATTAGCAACACATGTGACCCCGAAGGAAGAAGGAAAGAAACGAAAGAAGAGAGAAGCCTCACCAGAAGAGGAAGAATCTTTGTTTGAGGTCCCAGAAAATTTTAAGAAGTATGAGATAGATGACAGGAGAGTCATGATAAGAATGCCTAAACGAGAGGCAAAATCAGGAGAGGCCTATGATAACAAAGAAACTACCAAGAAAATCGTAGTGGCCCTAGAAGAAGGAGAGGAGAGATGTACGTACATAGGTCATGACCTAACAGAAGAAGAAGAGTACGAATTGATTGCCTTGCTAAGAGAATACCGAGATGTATTCGCTTGGAGTTACAAGGATTTGAAAGGTGTTGACCCTGACATATGCTCACACACCATTCCCATGACTTCCGATGCTAAACCCTCTAAGCAAAAGCCTTATACATATAACGATAATTACGCTGCTAAGATCAAAGAAGAAATAGATAGACTGGTCGAAGCTGGATTTATCTATGAAATTGAGCACACTGAATGGGTATCCCCCATCGTAGTGGTGCCCAAGAAGAATGGCAAGCTGCGTGTGTGCATTAACTTGAAAAAGGTTAATGCAGCCACAATTCGAGATAACTATCCGCTTCCCATCACAGAACATCTCTTAGAAAGAGTGGCAGGCAAGGAAGTGTACAGCTTCCTTGATGGATTTTCGGGCTACAATCAAGTAGCCATAGCTCGAGAGGATCAGCATAAGACAGCCTTTGCCACAGAATCTATGTTGATGATCTTTGTGCTCATTCCAATATTAGACAAACCCATATTCCTGAACTCAGACAAATCTTTGACAAGTGTAGAGAATATCAAGTCTGCCTGAACCCAGAAAAGTGCGTTTTCATGGTCAGGCAAGGCAAGATTTTAGGGCACATAGTGTCAAAGAATGGCATATCTACTGATGAAGAGAAAGTGAGAGCCATAGCAGAGCTACCTAGGCCAAAGAATGTCAAGGAAGTACAAGCGTTCATGGGACACTGTGGTTATTACCGACGATTTATACACATGTATGTTGTCATTGCAAAGCCCATGTACGGACTCCTGACTAACTTTGAGTGGACGGATGAATGTGAGAATTCCTTCCAGGAGCTTAAACGAAGATTATGTTCAGCACCAATCTTGACCACACCAGATTGGAATAAGCCATTCCATGTTCACGTGGATGCATCCAATTATGCCATTGGATGTGTGCTTGCACAACCTACTGGTGAAGGTAATATGGATCTTCCAATTGCCTATGCCAGTAGACAGTTGAATGTGGCTGAACGGAATTACACCACTACAGAGCGAGAAGGCTTAGGCATGGTATATGCAGTTAAGAAATTTAGACACTATTTGCTTGCAAATAAGTTTAAATTTTTTACTGATCATCAGGCATTGCTATACCTCGTAAACAAGCCATGCAATACAGGAAGATTAGTAAGATGGTTTCTCTTGCTAATGGAATATGATTTTGAGGTTGTGGTAAGGAAAGGTAGGACTCACTTGAGAGCTGATCATCTCTCCAGGCTCACATCGGGAGAAGCCCCACAAGGAGTATCGGATGATCTTCCTGATGCTTACTTGTTTAATTTGGAAGTGGTGCCACAGTGGGCTAAGCCATTGGTACCAGTATTGACATACGGGCCTAACCATCCAGTGGTAAACACACGGAATAGAGAGGTTGTAAAAGCCCAAAAGTACCACATCATGGCTGGAAGTATGTACAAGCACACAGATCAAGGGATCTTGGCTTGTTGCGTAGAAGAGGATGAGTACTCTAAATGGTTGCAATTAGCACATGAAGGTGCACTAGAGCAACACCATTCAAAGCAACGAACTTTACAGACCCTAAAGAGACTCGGAGTACATTGGCCAACTATGGAAGCTGATGTCCAAAAGTTGTGCAAGGAATGCCCAATCTGCTGCACTAAACCACCAATGGAACACGCCACTCTTTATCAAATATCCATTGTGCCAGATTGGAGCGAACCTCTGGCATCCTTCCTGAGGACAAACACATTCCCTCCAGACATGACTCTGGCTAGGAAAAGGAGTTTAGAACAAGAAGCCCTGGATTACTCACTCATTGGTGATAATCTATACAAACGTGGTAAAGATGGTTACCTGAGACTGTGTGTCCATGAGAGTGAATATCTTAAGATCTTGGAAACTGCTCACCAAGGTGTAGCAGGAGGACACTTTGGACCGGATCGGGTGATCAAGGCAATACTATTTGCGGGATACTGGTGGCCTACCCTTCACATGGATGCACATACCTATGTGAAACGGTGTGATGTCTGTCAGAGGACTCAGTATCCTATACGCAAAGATGAGATGCCACTGAAACCTATGATGGGTGGACGTGCGTTTTCTAAGTGGGGAATAGACTTCGTAGGTCCTATTAATCCCCCAGCTAAGGGTTCTCATGCGGAATACATCATTGTTGCAACAGATTATCTAACTAAGTGGGTAGAGGTAAAAGCCACGACGAAGAACGATGCTCAAACAACTGCTAAATTCTTGTTTGAGAATGTATTCATGGGATATGGGCTACCTATAGAGCTTGTAAGTGATAGAGGCACTCATTTCTTGAACGAAGTGATTGAAAATCTACTCCAAGAATTCTTGGTAATACACAAGAAGTCTGCCCCCTATCACCCTCAAGCTAATGGACAAGCTGAGAGCACTAATAAGATCTTATGCAATGTACTGACGAAATTAGTGAACACTAAACGCTCTGATTGGGACAAACAGCTACACCATGCTGTTTGGGCATATCGAGTTGCCTACAAAAAGGTACTCCAAGCCACCCCCTTTCAGATGGTATTTGGCCAAAACGCTGTGCTACCTTTGGACTTCTTAATACCTACGTTGAAAGTAGCACAAGAGCACGAATGGACAGGTCATGAGCTCTCCTCTAGGATCTTTGACCTTGAACGATTAGGAGAAACAAGACTGAGAGCAGCTGCAGGAATATATGCAGCTAAGAAGAGATAGAAGGCATACTTTGATGCCCATGTGAAGGATAAGGGTTTGAAAGCAGGAGATCTAGTCTTAGTCTATACACTGAAACAACACGCGAGGAAGCTAGAAAAGAGAGGCTACGGACCAATGATCATCAATAGGATCTCCACGAGTGGAGCAGTACAATTGGCCACATTAGAGGGTGATGTTCTCCCAAACTATATTAGCGGTTGCAGAGTCAAGTTGTACCAGGAACCCCTCACGGAGGAAATGCTCAGCCGGCTCAACACTGCTAAGAAACGCAAAGAGGAAGAAAAGCGAGTTCGAGAAGAGGCTCAAGCAGAAGCTTTAGAACGCATCAGAAGGATGAAGTTACGAAGGCAAGGTAGAGATCAGCCTAGAGCGAATGACTATGCAGATCAAGGACATCCTATGGCCATGTGTAAAGTTGCAAGAACAAGCTCGCATAGGATAATTGATAGACGTCCTTTCATAACACTAGATATAGGACAAGGAAAGAGTGCAAGGAACGTAAGAGCCTTGATTGACTCAGGCGCAGCTACTAGTGCTGTTAGAGTGTCTTACTGTCAAGAGTTAAAGTTAACTGTCAATCCTGTGGAAGCATATCTCATAGGATTGGGAGGCGTGGAAACCTCTTGCATGGGCGAGGTGGAACTTCCCCTCTACATTCATGATGAGGAAATGACTGTTAAAGTACTGGTGTGTCAAGATGAGGATCTCACTGAACCTCTTGTCTTGGGTCAAGATTGGATCTATGACCAAGCAGTCAATTTAAACCTAAGAAGTGGACTTCTCCAGGTTTGGGTCAATCATAGTCGAGTTACAGTAGAATTAGACAATGGAGCACTCAAGGAACTAGGAAAGGCACAGACTCCTGGTCCTTCCAGGGGTACACATGAAGATGACCATGCTGTTCTTGTCCAAAACTATGTGTTGCAGAGGAATGATATTCGCAAAAAAGGAGTCAGCGATGCAACGGAACTCCCTTCTTTTCCAAAGGCTAGAAGGAGGCAGCAACCAAAGGTGGATCCACGACAGAAGAAGCAGAGTACTACCTATGCCAGAAATCAAAAGTACCTGCGCAGCAGAATGTCCCAGAAAGTAAACCAAGTGTGGGTGCGGAAAGGCGAACACCCGGTTGCACTCACGACAACCACACGGGCCAAACCTCTTACTAGTAACCAACAACACGAAGCCAATAAGAAGTCTTTCAGAAATTCTTCTGCTAAAGTGACATCGATTTGGGTGCCCAAGAAGTCGATGAAGGCTAGCCCACAATCAAGACAAATTTGGGTGCCTAAGGCTTGCTTGCGGGCGCAAGTAGCTACGCCGAGGCCACAGCCTATACAGCTTAACCCATCGACTCGTACAGCCAGTATTCACTCGTTCTCATCACGCAGGAACACACCAAGGCCCATGAGCATGCATATAATCAATTGTAAATGGGTCCCTAAAAGGCCTCATTTTCAAACCCACATACCGATAAAGCTCTCTAGAGTCTCTACGAAACCAAAAACAAAGCCCATCCATTGCATTTGGCAGCCTAAGACCTGTAATAAACCCCCCGACCCCAATTTGTAAATTCATCCCCACTTAATAACTTCATTAGTCTCCTAGGACTACCCAAGCATTAACTACACACACGTGCACCGAACACTTACTAACCCATTATTTGCTCCCGACCCTCATGTTAATATTGTGATGGGAACAACAACGGTCCTCCCTTGTCCTGTACAATATTAACACATGTTTGTATATTCTCACAGAGACAGACAACAAGAAGTAAAATGGCAGATACAATAGGAACTAGCTCCCAGGCAGGCACCAGCCCCCAAGTGGTGGACATCGAAAGCCTTCCGGTCGAGGAGGAATTAAAGGAAAGACCAGCGGCATTACGGGCATTACATGCCATACCAATTCAGAATCCTCCACAGGGTCATACCATGCCAGTGGGCAAAACCTCACACTAGTTCAGTGACGTTGCTGGCCCTCTGGGTGAAGGCACATATATGTGGAAGTCCGAGGTAGAATTCAATGGACGTTGGGGTAGATACCATTTCTTCACCAGGGAGTTTGAAAAGCTACAAAACAACGAAGGACTGAAGCCGATATGGAAGAAGGCTGGGCTTTATGACTACTTCAAGTTCCAACTACCAAAGCCAGATTTCCTAAGATGCTCATATCTAATTAGTACCCTCACCCCCAGCAAAGACAAGAAAGGATACAGCTCCTTTGTGCTCCCATCACTCACAAGGGGCAACGAGCTGAAGCGTTTCCGCTTGACTATCAACCTGGTAAGAGAAGCACTCGACATGACTGGTATGCACATTCCAACAGAGAAAGAGACTATGGTTCCAGACAACATGAAGAACATGAATCTGACGAAGTTGAAGGACATGGTTGCAATGACACCCACGATCGCTATCCACTTACGCATGGTCATGCAACATTTCGCCTTCCCCGCACAGGAGAGGTTCACAATGCCTCCCAAAAAGATCTGGTTTAGCCTCTACCTGGCGGATGCTTTTGAGTTGACCATCAATATGCCCCACTGGATTATCGACCAGATTCATATGGCTCATCAGAGATGGTATAAGAAGCAAAAATCTGTGTTGTATGGTTGCTGTGCACTCACAAGAATTGTATACAGATGTCTCGCATATGATGTACCGGTGCAGAGGGCTCTGATCTGGTCCAGAGCACAGGAATTTCAACGCAGATTGTCAGTTGTAGGGCCTCCCTCAAAGAAGATGAGAGGCGCCGTCCAGATGCCTTGTGCACAAGCTCGCGGTGCAACCCTGACGCCTGAGACAACCCCAAGACTTCCCCGACGAGTGCAACCATTTACTATCAGGTTACCCAGGCACAGCACAGATGGCCCTAATCTTGTGTTTCCACCAGTACCGACTGATCTGGAATTCCCGCATGGATTCACTCTGGAGGACCTAACGGACGAAGAAGTTGCAAGAATCATCGAAGCCGTAAACGCGGAAGTTGAAGAGGAGCAAGCCCAGCCCAGCCAACCGGACGTAGTCAATGTGGACGATGAAGAAGAAGCTCATGAGGAGGCACAGGGTGGACAATCAAAAACAGAGGAACAAGAGTATGATCAAGAAGCCCTACAAGTACTGGAAGGTGCCCCCGCCTATACTAGCGCATTAAAGAAGCTTTACGACACAATGAACCGAGTTCAAGAGCAACATAGGCTCTCATTAGCTGCAGGTAAAGCTCTCATGAACCAGATTCTGGAGGAGGAAGGTGTGGACGAGCAATACCGTGCCACCTTGGAAATGATATCAGATGCTTTGGGAGTACCGGAAACGGTGCACACCGCACTAGCGCAATCACGAAGGACAGAAAGAAG
The DNA here is from genome assembly GCA_020310875.1 of Ceratopteris richardii. NCBI lineage: Eukaryota > Viridiplantae > Streptophyta > Polypodiopsida > Polypodiales > Pteridaceae > Ceratopteris > Ceratopteris richardii. The sequence goes on along the minus strand of CM035414.1, from coordinate 11,669,828 downwards.
ATATGGAAGACGCCCCCCACGAACGGGAAAACGAATGAATGTATTAGGATCAGGACCACAAGGCACCCCCACAACCACTGGCACAGCACACACAGTTCACGACACCGAGGAAGCCCACACATCGAGTGCACCCCCATCACCTCCCGTACCACCTTCTCCCCCACATCCACCTCACTCACCTCCCTCTACCACTGTAACCTCCACTGTCACCACCTCTGGAACCACTACACACACCAACGCACAAACCATCAGCCAACCCACACACTCTACTTCCACTGAAAACATAAGTCTAACTACAGCCACGGTACACCTCACTACCCCGAGCACACTTCCTAGGAGTTCACAATTACACACACCTCTATACACATTCACAACCCTCACCGCTACCACAATCCCCATGTTCACAGTCACTCCCACCACGACCCCCACTTTCATGGAGGTGTCACCCACCTCTGCACCTCTCCCACCCCCCATTTACCCACAATCTCCCATTCCCCCACCTCCCCCCTCACCCGTCCCCAGTACTGCATCCACAATCCCCTTTCCCTTTCCCTTCCCCTCTGCATTCAACACCATTCCTCTCAGTAACTTATTTAATAATATGCATCAATGCATGGCCCAACTTCAGCAACACTACCAACACCTGGACAACCAACATACAAGGCTCTTCCGAAGCCACGAAGATCTCCAAGCACGATGTAGGGATCTTGAAGAGCAGAAGCAGCTACTAGAACAGCAACACGTGACATTACAGGAGCAATACGCACAACTAGAAGCCAACCCACCCCAAGCAGATGACGACGAACGACGACACATGGACGAGATGTTACATTCTCAGATCACGGAAAACCTGAAGCTTCGACGGAACTTGGGCCTCCTACGCAAGCATATGTCTACAGCGCTAGAGGAGAATAAAAGATTACAGAAACAGAACGAAGAAAATCTGGAGGCGGCCATGGAGGGTTCCCCACAGGAGATTGACCCAGAACGATTCAAGGCAATTCCCTCTGAGAATATGCAGGTGGTGTTAGAAACTCATGCAGATCTAATGGAGGCCCATGCCGCTTTAGAAAAAGAGAGAGATGAGTTACGAAGACAGTTGGCCACCCGACAGACAGAACCCAGCCAGAGCATAACCGCAGAAGAAACAGCTGAAGAGGTCACTAAACTCCGGGCCGAACTTGAGGAATTACGCAGCAAGGTCATGCAATATGAGCGCCAGCCCTCCCCTCTGGTAGAGCCCGAGCCTGACGATCTGGTGCCAATTGAAGTAGAAGAAACATTCGAGGATCCTTATGTACCAATGCCAACACCCGGCGGTAAGCGAACAGAACAGGGCATGGACACAATTGAGATTAAGGCACCGGAATGGATGCAAAAGTTAGAGAAAGTAGCCACGACGCATGATGACAGGGTGGCAGTCCAAATCGCATTGATGTCAAAATTGGAAGAGGTGGTAATAAAATCCGATTATTTTCAGAATCTCTCACACCATAGGTGGATCGGCCCATCGGATGATCTGTATGTGCCTTTTTGCGTGCTAATGGCGGATTATAATGCGGAGATCAAGCGCCACACCTCAAGGGAACCCACCTCTGCCACCCAATTTGCACCTGATGACATCCCAGAGAGTGCCAAGCAAGGACATATTCGTCAACCAACGTGGAGAATTCGGCTGCTCGAAACCTACCCGGAAATGGTAAGAACATGGAACAACATGCCATTGTACATCAAATATAATCCATGTTATTGCCCTGTATTTCGAAGGAGATCATGGCCGGAGTACACACAAACAGTGCTGACGATTAAAGGATGTGAGAAGTGGCTAAATTACGTGTACTTCGCACCCCCTAAGGGCGCACCTACAATTGGATATATGATTTCAACGATTCGACATTGGGGGTCCGGTTCAAGAATGTACCTGATATCATGACTCAGATGTGCCTGAAGATTTTCGAACTTATGTTGGTAATCTTCAAGACCTTCAAAAATGTCACGGAACCACATCTCTCAGCACTAGGATTTAATGAAGGTAACCAGGACCTTGTATACGACATGAGCACAACCCCATCGATTAATGTTGTGTATGCATGGCACGCTCGCATCAAATATCTACCGGCCTGCTTCAAACAAACGTTTGAAGAGATGTTTGTCACGGGATTCTGGGAATATCACTCCGAGATATTCATTCCCAGACCATCCCATCTCTTGCAGTTGTTTGCAGTGGAACAAGCTCTACATTCCGAGAAGCTACGTATACCACATCCAGAGGTTCCCGGGCCGGTAGACTGGGATGCTCTTCTGACAGATTTGGCCAAAGGGTTGAGAATTGCTGAACATCACTTAGCGCAGGATGTCGTCGAGTACTACATTCAGAAACCCCCACAACAAGGGTCTGTCAGGGACGACAGACGCGAGAGAGGGGGGGGTGTTAGCAGCAGACAAGGGAGTCAACGAAGATCTGGCAAATAGGCCAGTAATTTTCCTCATGAAGAAGCAAGTACGAGCACTCACGCAGATCTAGCACTAAGGCAACCTTTAAATTTTCAACTCCTTTACACCCATTCAAAGTGATTTTCATCACTAAACACCATTGTAAATACCAATTCATCTTTTTGTAGCTCCATTTTGTGCAAGCCAAGGAGTCCTTGAGCTTGAGGAGCTTTAGAAGTATCTACCTGCCAATTTTCGTATTTTTAGATATCGTTTGAGCCCTCAAATAAGCCCTGGAACCTAATTTTTAACTAGGCCGGACACTAGGTCTGGACAGGGCCAAAACTTAGCTAAAAACTATAAAAAGAGCTAGAGAGCTCATTTTTGAGGTTAGATTGTAATTGAAACAAACTTGTAAGAGCTTTTGAAAGTAATCTAAGAACTCCATTGAATCTCCCTCTTTGTCTTGCCGTGTGTGCGCGTGTGTGTGTATGTGTGTGCATGATTGTGTGCTTCTCACTCACGCACTTGAGCCGCCACTTGCTCGAGGTCTTCATACCATCCTCACGTCTTCCCGGATTGACATTAAAGGAGGTGCTACTCATCACTGAGCTACACATGCCATAAAGTGATTTTGAAGGTAACCTATTAATCAATAAGTGGCTACAGATACAGCCTCAACTCGTAAGTAATTAGGTAAGTACTTTTCATTTAGCATAGACCTTGTAGCTTCAACAATTGTCCTATTCCTTCTTCCTGCCACTCCATTTTGCTAAGGAGTGTACCTTGTAGTGATCTCTCTTTTGATTCCTCTTTCTTGAAGAAAGGACTCAAATTCATGGGAGAAGTACTCTCCCCCTCCATCTGAACTTAGCCTTTTTAGTGTTTTACTTGTTTGATTCTCCTTAAGAGCCAAATATCTTTTGAAGCATGAAAATACTTCATCTTTGTGTTTCATAAAGTATAATATAGTACACCTACTGCAATCATCAATGAAGGAGACATAATACCTTGATCCAGATATTGAAGCATCCTTGCTAGGTCCCCATACATTTTTATGAACCAACTCCAAGAGACCTCCATGCATATATCCATTCTTCATGAATGGTAACATGTGAGGCTTTCCAAATTGACATGCACTACACTTATAAATCATGTGTTGTTTTGACAACTTCGGGAGTCCAACTACACTTTGGTGCCTGCAAATTTGCTTTAATGATCTTTAACCAATATGTGCTAACCTTTTGTGCCATACTTCCAATTCTGTGAGTGTTTGACTACCATAATTAAAGAGAGCAATGTGTCTAGTGTCTTGTAATTCAAATGTGAATGCTTTGACATTTCCTATTTTCTCCACAAGGTGTCTTGTATCATCTCCTGTTTGTACCTCATGCTTGTTCCTTGGATCTTCTAAATCTGATAGGAGTGCCACATTTCCTGTCACATGATTGGAACAACCTGAATCTATGTAGAAAACATGCTCATCATGTTTACCTTGTGGCATGGCCATATTCATGATTAGCAATGAGTCCTATTGATTTGAGTCTTTTGTGTAGTTATTGAAGTCTCTTCTTCCCCTATTGCCTCCTTGATAGTTTGAATGGTTGTAATTGTTGTGGTTGCCATGGTAATTGTTGAACCTTCCTCTTGAGTAGCCATAACTTCCTCTATTGTAGCCTCTACCTCTTTGATTCCTGGAATTCCTAAAGCAATTTTCTGTTGTATGATTAGTTAATCCACAAATAAAGCATGAATTACAGTCTTGGGATCTTCCTCTGCCTTGTCTTCCTATCCTTTGCCTCTACCTCTACCATGTCTTCCTCTACCTGCATAGTTAGCTTGATGTGTACATGCTTCATCATCCACTTTCTTTCCTCTTCCTCTGTTTTCTTTTGACTTGCTTTTATCAGTATACAAGGCTGAAGATTGATTACCTTTGGAGCTTTCTCCATTCTTGGTAAACTTGGCCTCTTGAGTAAGTAGTGGTCCTATGAGTGTGTTGAAATCTGGTACATGCATATCCATGTATAGATCCATAGCGATGGTGAATGCTTCCCACTTGTCATCTGCCTTCAAGCCATGGATGACTTGCCTTACAATTTGTTCTTCATCTATTACCTCTCCAATGCTTCCCAACTGATCTGCTATGTCCTTGAGCTTTGTGACAAAATCAGTCACATTTTGTTTGGGAGCTTTCTTGAGAGTTGTGAAGTCTAGCCATAGTTAATGCTTCCAGGTCTCTGTACTTGAGGACAAGAAGGCTTCAAGTGCATTCCACACTTCTTGAGAAGTTTTACAACTTCTAATGTGAGGCAACAAAAAATTTGAGATAGAGTTGAGGAGATAAGACCTTGCAAGTGCATCCTTGGAGCACCATGTGCTCAATCTTTCTTGCTCTTCTTGTGTTGGTTGACTTTTGTTCCTAAAACTTGACATAAGTTCATCTCCAGCTATATAACCATACAAATTCCTTCCTTGAAGATAAGCTTCCATCCTTAATGACCAGGTTGAGTAGTTATCTCTATCCAATTTGTCAATTGATGAAGGAAATCCATCTGCCATGTTGTCCAACCTTGCTCGGATACCACAGTGAAGAGTGGATTTGTACTTGATGAAGATGAAGTGGTGCTGCAAAACCTTTGCACTACACCAGCCAAATGGACTCTAGAGATATGTGATGGGTCCTTTTAGCTTGCCAAAGGATGTATTAGACACCTTATCTACCTTAGAAGATTACTCTCGAAAAGTTGAATCAAAACAGATAAGTTGGAGTAGATTCAAGAGCCAAAAACTTGTTATATATGTTCATACACCTGTTCAAAATTTTAAATAATTCTCTGGACATAGCAGCAATTAACTTAATTCCTTTTGGGGAACTCTTATAAACTCAATAATCTAGCAATCATGATTCATTTGATAAAAAGTGATGAAACCCACAAAGAGAAACAAACTTAGGAGGTCATAGGATGACTCGATTTTCCTGGGCTGCAATAATACTTAGACCCGTGAGTAGTAAAATGCAAATATCTCAAGATTTAAGAACCCACTGATTATGAACTTTCGTATATACTAGACAGTATGATGAATCTAAAAAGCTTTAAAACATAGAAAAAGGTGATGTACACACTGCGAAACAACTCTTACAAAATGATTGTTCTGAGAGAGTGCTGCTAGAGAAGAAGAAAACCAAGTGACACAGTTGACTTCAAATGATCATAGCTAAAGCTTGAAACATCCAATTGTAATGCAAACTAGTGAGCATACAGCGGACTTCAAGAGCTACCTTTACCAAGTTAAATCACTGAAAATAATTCACCACGCTTAGAGAAATCATCTCTGCAATCTGACTAAGAAAACGGAGAGATATGGCACTGAACAATACACTTCATAAGAACATGAAGATATGAACTCAAATGATCATGAAACTGAAAGTATATTGTGATGGGGAAAGTATCTCAACCCCTAAGCAACGACGAAGCGCGAATGACCTCCACAGGTATCCTTCTTTGACCTTTGCACACCAAAAGTGCTCTTACTCAGAGCATATGTAGAGAATTACAGTGAGCTTTTGTAGACCTGTAGTAGACACCAAGAGCTTTCCAACAAAACAAAATTTACTTCAAATGGATGCTTACACAAAGAGAAACAATGTCTACAACATGAGCTAGTTGAATGCTCACAACTGCTAGTCAAGCAGAGACCTCACTTCACTCCAGCAAGCGTTTCTCAGATATTATAAAGAGAATGAATCTCAAACTTGGGTCAACTTTAGAGCACTATAATAGCTACCCAATGACACCAAAATCATAGAAAATGAATAAATAGAGAAGGAGAACCAACCCTTACAACAGAGAGCAAAATATTTCCAATAGAGCCTACACACAGAGAGAAATATCAATCACACAACTTCACTAAAATGAATGTTGCTCCCAGATTACTCAGAGAATGCTCCAGAGAATTTGTGAGCATAAAATAGACTCTAATATCTATCCAATGAGACAAGAATTACATCAAATGGATACAATATGAGGGATAACCAATGCTAACAACTCAGGGGTAGAGAGTTGCAACACTACCTGCGCACACACATAGATATGCCTACTAAAAGAAAAACAACCAAGCAAGCAAGGGGCTAGCTTAAGCAAGGGGCTTGCTTATCAAAACTCTAGCACTTAGTGCTCACTTTACATGAGCTAAAACGCCAAGAAGATGGCCCAAAAGAAGTCGGGATACATGCTCCTTTTATAGTGAGAAGTGTGCCCCTAAAATCTAGGAACTACCTTTCCAAATCAGCCTCCTAACTTGGAGGAATTAGTTGAGATGACTTGGGGAGTGGTTGAGTGACTTTTCTTGATGGAATCTCGTGGCTTTTGGCTTCCTTTGATTGCTCCACATGTCCATAAAATATTCCCCACGAATTTGTAGCTTGAAGCTTGACTTTTAACACTCCCCCTCAAGCTTCAAATCTTCGTCCTCATCCAAGCTCCTTCATGTTGATGCATTGCTTGAATTTTGAAATCTTCATCCCATCCAAAGCCTTTGTAAACATGTCAGCAACTTGGTCCTTGGTACCAATATGATGTACTGAAACTTCCTTGGATATCACCTTTTCCCTTATGAAGTGATAGTGCACTTCAATATGCTTGGTTCTAGCATGATAGACAGGATTTGATGCTAGATGAATGCTACTCATGTTGTCACAAAAAATTGGATATGTGTCAACCTGCAAATTTAAGCTCGATAAATAACTTCTTAATCCACATTAGCTCACATGTGACTTGAGCCAAAGCTCTATACTCAGCCTCGGTGGAAGATAATGCCACCGTGGGTTGCCTCTTTGAAATCCATGAGATGATCTTGCTACCTAGCATGACTAGGTAACCACTTGTACTTCTTCTATCCTCCTTGGAACCGGCCCAATCCGCATCAGAATAAGCTTTGACCTGCATATCATCATCAAATGAATAGAACAATCCTTCATTTATAGTGGCCTTGAGATATCGTAACATTCTTCTTGCAGCTTGCAAGTGTGTAGTCCTTGGACTATGCATAAATTGTGATAACACTCCAACTCCATATGCTATGTCAGGCCTAGTTATTGTGGCATAATTGAAAGAGCCTACAATAGATCGATACAAAGTTACATCCTCTAATGGCTCTCCATCAATGGAGCTTAGCTTTACATTAACTTCCATGGGATTTGAAATAGGCTTGCAATGTAGCATCCCAAACCTCTCAAGTAGGTCTAGAATATACTTCCTTTGTATGAGCATAATACCTTGTTCTTTGTATACAACTTCAATGCCAAGAAAATACCTAAGATATCCAAGATCAGATATCCTAAACTCCTTTCCAAGCTTTGCCTTGATCTCCTCAATGCCCTTTGAATCATTACCTGTAATGATAAGATCATCTACATACACACACATGTAGACTACAAGTTCTCCTCTTTGTTTGATGAAGAGAGATGGATCCGCCTTGCATTGATTGTAACCACATTTGATCAAATAGTCCACCAATCTTTGGTTCCAAGCCCTTGGAGCTTGCTTTAGGCCATAAAGTGCCTTTTTCAACCTACAAACATGTTGTGGAAACTCTTTATGAACAAAACCTAGTGGTTGCTCCATGTATACCTCTTCTTCCAAGTCTCCATTGAGAAAGGCATTCTTGATATCCAATTGGAAAAGCTTCCATCCTTTGCTAGCAACCATTGCAATGAGTGTCCTAATGGTGCTCATCTTTGCCACAGGGCTGAATGTCTCTTCAAAGTCCACTCCATAGGTTTGTGCAAAACCCTTGGCCACCAATCTTGCTTTGAACCTAGAAATAGATCCATCTGAATTCCTCTTTACTTTATACACCCACTTATTACCTATTACCTTCATGTTATCCTTCTTGGGCACTAGAGTCCATGTTTGATTTTCCTCAAGTGCATCGATCTCTTCTTACATTGCCTCTTTCCATTCGGTGTACCTGCTTGCATCTTCATAGCAATCGGGCTCATGATCTTCTACTACTTTGTTCATATATGCATAATGCGTTGCCATGTATGAATCATAAGTAAACCTTTGAGTTGGATACTTAACTCTAGAAGACTTCCTTTCTTCACCTTTTGGAGGAATAAACCTCCTTTGCCTTGGGAACTTGATCTCTTTCTTTGACGTGGCTTCTTTCTCCATCATGTGTCCTTCATCATCTTCAACTTCATTACCTTCTTCATCCAACTCCACCAATGTTGCTTTGCCTTTGTTGATTGATTGTGCTTCATAGCTTGATGAAGATCTCCCCCTCCATGGTGAGTTCATGCTTGAACTATCTTCATTGATGGAACACCTTGGGCCGCTTAGCTCTAGGTCGATTTGTTCTTCATCATGTCCATGCTTTTCTTCTTCATAGTCCTGCATACAATCATACTTCTTATACCAAGGGAGTAGCTCATCAAATGCTACATCCCTTGATATCCTCAAGTCCTTTGTGTTTGGGTTGAAGCACCTGTAACCTTTATGATCATTTGAATATCCTAGAAACACACACTTTTCTGCCTTTGGTTGTACTTGTGCCTCAATTCACTTGGCACATGTACATAACAAGTACATCCAAATATCTTCAAGTGGGAAAGATCAGGTTTCTTACCATAATAGGCTTGATATGGTGTCAAGCCATGGATCCCTGAGGTAGGAGCCCTATTCATAAGATACACGGCGGTATTTGCTGCATCACTCCAAAACATGTTAGGTACATTCATCTCTTTAAGCATTGCTCTAGCGATCTCGACAATGTATCTATTCTTTCTCTCTGCTACTCCATTTTGTTGGGGTGTGTACCTGCATGTTACTTGCCTCTTGATGCCTTGATCCATTAAAAAATCAGAAAACTCATTGGAAAAATATTCTCCCCCTCCATCCGACCTTAGCTTCTTGATATATGTACCTGTTTCCTTTTCTACCATTGCCTTGAATGCTTTGAAACATGTAAACACATCTGATTTGTTTTTGATGAAATAAACCCAAACCATCCTTGTGCAATTATCTATAAAAGTGACAAAGTACTTGTTACCTCCAATGGATTGCTCTTTGGTTGGCCCCCACACATCTGTATGTATCAACTCCAATGGATGTTGGCTTATGTAGCCACTCTTCTTGAATGGAAGTCTCGCTTGCTTCCCTAGTTGACAAGATTCACATAAATGCTTCATACCTTGTCCTTGGAAGTTGGGAAGACCTTCAACTAGCCTCTTGAATTGCATTTTCTTCATTCTTTGTATGTTGATGTGACCTATCCTCTTGTGCCACAAGTCCAACTCCGAAATCCTCTTGTTTCCATATGTGAAGTAGACATGTTGAGTGGAATGAGAATTTACCTCCAAAGTGAAGAGTCTCCCTTGCTTCTTCCCTCTTGCTATGACCTTGTAACCTTGCTTAGGGTTCTCCACAAAGCATCCACCTTTGTTGAACCTTACTTGATAGCCTCTTTCAACCATTTGCCCAACGGACACCAAGTTCTTTGTGATAGTAGGTACATGCAAGACATCCTTGAGACATCTTCCTTCCTCCTTGTCATCCAAAGCTACATCTCCAACATGGGAGATCTCATGGGCTGTATCATCACCTGTTTCTACATGTCCTTTACCTTTGGGAACATGTAGATTAGTAAACCAAGAAGCATTGCAACTCATATGGTTGCTACATCCACTATCAATATACCAAGTGTTATCTACTTTGCTTGAATTCCCATTCATGTGCATCATCAAGAGATTGTCATTTCCTGAACTTGTAGAGGCATAATTACCTTGGCCTTTGTATGAAGATCCTTGATTATAGCTCCTTTGGTTTCCTCCTTGGTAGCAATCTCTAGCGTAGTGGCCAAACTTGCCACATATGTAACATCCTTCGCCATCTTGATTCCTGTTTTGTTGATGTCGTCCTCCTCTTCCTCTTGTTCTTCCTCTCCCTCTTTGTGATGAGGTGCCTTGGTCATGTCCTTGATTGCTTAAGTGACCTTGCCTTCCTCCAAACCTTCCTTTGCCCCTTCCTTGTCCTCGTCTTCCTTTGCCCCTTTGATTACTTGCATAGAAAACTTGTGCATCCTTGCTTTTAGTTGAACTTCCACCTATGTTCATTTCTTCGGTGACCATGAGAGCAACCAATTGCTCAAAATCGGGAAGATTATCCCTTACATATACTGAAGTGGTAAAGGGTTTCCACTTCTCATCATCTCTCAAACCATTGAGAGTATAAGCCACAAGATCGTCATGGTTTACGTGGCTTCCAATGGATCCCAATGCATCTGATAACTCCTTCACCTTAAGTATGTAGTCATTTATGCTACTCCTTGAGCTCTTCCTAAGGTTGTTGAGCTCATTCTTGAGTTGGATCTTCCTTGCTTTAGTGCTTGTTGAATAAAGCCTTTCAAGTGTCTCCCATACCTTCATGCTTGAATCCAAGTCTTGGATATGGCCGATCATGCTATTGCTAATGTGTTGGGAAAGGATAAAGATAACCCTCTTGTCTCTTTCATTCCATTCCCTAAAGGCCCTTCTCTGGTCATTGGTTGGATTCTCATCCAACCTAGGTCTTGGTTCACTTCCACTAATCAACCCCCAAAGGCCCTTGCCCATAAGATAGGTTGAGACCCTAGTGATAGTTCCCTTTGTGTAGCTTTTCAATTTGAGTGTTGAAGTCTCCCATATCTAGTCTTTGATACTTGACCTAGCCCTTGGCTAATGCTCCAATGTGTGTAAAATGAAAATGAGGCTCTGAGGTTACCTCAATCCAAAGCTTTCCTTAGATGGACACCTTGTGCCCTTGAAACTTTGAGTAGAATAGCTCCCCCTTGATGTGAGCTACCTCCAAGAAGCTTTTGTTGATGCAAATCTTCAACCACCAACTCCAAGAGGTCTTCTTGCTTGTATGTGCTACCTCCAAGATGCCCAAATGCTCTGATACCACTGATGGGGAAAGTATATCAAGCCCTAAGCAATGACGAAGCGCGAATGACCTCCACAGGTATCCTTCTTTGACCTCTGCACACCAAAAGTGCTCTTACTCAGAGCATATGCAAAGAATTCCAGTGAGCTTTTGTAGACCTGTATTAGACACCAAAAGCTTTCCAACAAAACAAATTTTACTTCAAATGGATGCTTACACAAAGAGAAACAATGTCTACAACATGAGCTAGTTGAATGCTCACAACTGCTAGTCAAGCAGAGACCTCACTTCACTCCAGCAAGCTTTTCTCAAAGATTATAAAGAGAATGAATCTCAAACTTGGGTCAAATTTAGAGCACTCTAATAGCTACCCAATGACACTAAAATCATAGCAAATGTATAAATAGAGAAGGAGAACCAGCCCTTACAACAGAGAGCAAAATATTTCCAATAGAGCCTACACACAGAGAGAAATATCAATCACACAACTTCACTAAAATGAATGTTGCTCCCAGATTACTCAGAGAATGCTCGAGAGAATTTGTGAGCATAAAATAGACTCTAATAGCTATCCAATGAGACAAGAATTACATCAAATGGATACAATATGAGGGATAACCAATGCTAACAACTCAGGGGTAGAGAGTTGCAACACTGCCTGCGCACACACATAGATATGCCTACTAAAAGAAAAACAACCAAGCAAGCAAGGGGCTAGCTTAAGCAAGGGGCTTGCTTATCAAAACTCCAGCACTTAGTGCTCACTTTACATGAGCTAAAACTCCAAGAAGATGGCCCAAAAGAAGTCGGGATACATGCTCCTTTTATAGTGAGAAGTGTGCCCCTAAAATCTAGGAACTACCTTTCCAAATCAGCCTCCTAACTTGGAGGAATTAGTTGAGATGACTTGGGGAGTGGTTGAGTGACTTTTCTTGATGGAATCTCGTGGCTTTTGGCTTCCTTTGATTGCTCCACATGTCCATAAAAGATTCCCCACGAATTTGTAGCTTGAAGCTTGACTTTTAACATATTGATTGTAAGATAAAATGGACTTATTGATAAATATGTGTGCCTTGAAACCACACCTTGATATGGCATAAAGCTTAGCTCTTGGAGGTCTTCTCGTAAGCACAACTAAAATTGCCATGTATTTATAGTTGATCTTGGGAGCCTGTAGCTCAAGCGTAAGCACCACCTCCTTTACTTGTCAATCCGTGGAGACGTGAGGACCGGTATGAAGACCACGAGCAAGTGAAGGCACAAGTGCGTGAGTGAAAGCACACAAACATGCACACACATACACACACACGCGCACAAAGTAAGATCAAAGAGAGGAACAATGGAAAGCTTAGATTGCAAAAGAGTTCTCTTACAAAAGTTCTATTCTCTAACAAGCTAACCTCAAAAAATGAGCTCTCTAGCTCTTTTTATAGTTTTTTGACTAGTTTTGGCCCTATCCAGACCTAGTGTCCGGCCTAGTTAATAATTAGGCTCCAGGGCTTATTTGAGGGCTCAAATGGAGTCTAAAAATTATGAAAATTGGTACGAGGGTACTTCTAATACTCCTCAAGCTCGAGGACTCCTCGGCTTGAACAAAATGGAGTTATAAAAATAGATAATGGTATTTACAATGGTTTTTAGTGATGAAAATCACTATTTTTGTAGGGGATTCTTCTGAAAATTTGACATACACTTCTTGGAGCTCCCTACTTGCTCCCTCAGGTGGTGTCCATCCTTTGTATGAGCTTGTTCCTTGGATTCCAGCAAGAATGTGTCGTGTGCTTTCAAAACTGCAAGTTGCTCAAAAGAGGTTATCAAGATTGATTTGGAGCAACTACTGGCTTCAATTTGCTTCCGAGATATGGATGTTGTTCCCAAGACGTCCGCTAGCTCTTCCAAAGATGATGTTGAGAGCAGTCATGCCAACTACTCATAACCCATAATGAATGATGGGTAAGTGTGTTCGTGCATGGGTTGAAAAAAGTATGTGCCTTGTGCACGGCCTTGTAATGTAGCCCTACGCATGCTTACTTGGAAAATGCATTGGAAGAAATATGGTGCAAAGATTGCGGGTCTTGAGCTAAGTGCTCAAGGGTATGTTGACGAAGAGGTTTCCTAATCTATCATGGTTATGGTGTTGCGAGAGTAAATATACTTACCGTGGTGAAGGGTTGATTGATGTCTATCTCTTCATGTTGTATACCCGGCATTTGTGATGGAACATTGTCGATGAATGTCCATGTTGCTGGTCCACCGAAAATTTGTTTCAGTGCCTGGTTCTATCTTCTCGTTTCAAAGCAATGTTTGCCAAATACTGAGAATTGAATTTCTTTATATTCTTTGACAAACAACATTGGGTAACTACACCAAGCATAGTTTCACATATTCTCTTTAGTTCACCATACGCAGGAGTCTTCTCCTCTAGAACTACCCTTTGTAGATATCTCCTTGGATGCTCTCGTCCATGAAGTAGTTAAGCATCACTCAAGTTGCGGACCTTCAAGCTCTTCATTCCTACCATGGTAAGAGAAAATCATAGTTGTAGATGCCATGTTATAATATCATCTGCTAGCCGAGACACACTTCTATCCAAACTGATAAATGCCCAGTAATTGATGGTTCAATCTTCAACTAAGCATGACTCATTCATGTTCCATGAGCGAAACCTGGGAACAAGTTCTTTCCCTCCCTTTTTTTTTTTTTTTTTTTGAGGAATGTCACAAAACAAGAAGGCAAAGTTTAGTATCAAAAAGTGGTTTACATGTGTCAATGTGCTTTAGTGCATGGGACTCTCAGTTGTGTCTATGCACGGCCATGTAATGTGGCCCTATATAATGCATACTTTAGAAATGCATGACCTGAATGGTGCAAAAGACAAGGTTGTGCAAGGAGCACATGGTTGACACTCGTCGAGGCCTGATGTCACTTGCAGATGTTGGTGTCATCTTTGTTGGAGGTATCCATTGGATCTCGAGGTATCCATTGGTATCCTACTATTGTTGAAGAGCTGATTTGAACTTCCTTTGGTCTCTGTACGTGGTTCTTACCCTTTTCTCTTTTTGGCTTCTTTGTTGAGTCCTTTTGCATGTGGGAGAACATAGGTTGTTGTGGATGTAGGAGCTTCTTAGGTACCCACATCTGTAATTGTCCTTGTTGAGCTGCAGCTAACTTCTTAGGCACCCAAACTTGTTGGATACCTTGTGATTGAGCTTGTCCGAGCTGCTTCCTTCGTCTTCTGGCCTGGTTGGCTTGCCTAGATGGGATTTGTGGGGGCAAGGCTGGTGGTTGCTCTCCTTTGCGTACCCAGATCTGCTTCATGTTCGGAACTGCTTTCTTATCGAATGGTGTCTTTCTATTTGATGTAGCAGTTGTCGTGATCGGTTGTGTTTGCTTGTGTGGTGGACTCACTACTATGGCTACTTGATTCTCGGGAGAAGAAGAAAGATCCACCCGCCTTCGAACCTGTTCTTCCACGATTGACTCCTTCTGCATCATAGAGCTTTTGACACATACAACATCTTCTTCCATATGATTAGTCTTAGAAGAACTACAAGATGTGACATCTGGATTTGTGAGCATGCCATTTTCTAGTTCTAATGTAAAGCATTATCCCTGGACCCAAACTTGAAGAAGTTGACTTCTTAGGTTTAAGTTGACTGCATTGTCATAAATCCAATCTTGTCCTAAGACAAGTGGTTCTGTAAGGTTCTCATCTTGACACACTAGCACTTTGACTTTCATTGGAACATCTTGCAGGTAGATGGGAAGTTCCACTTCGCCCAAACAAGGGGTTTCCACACCTCCCAATCCTATGAGATAAGCTTCTACGGGATTAATGTTCAACTGCAAGTTTTGGCAGTAGGATAGTCTAACTGCACTACTTGCTGCACCTAAGTCAATCAATGCTTTCACAGTCCTTGTATCCTTTCCTTGTTCTATCTCTATGGTCACAAAGGGTCTTCGGTCAATGACTTGAGAAGTCGCTATGCCTGACTTTTGGCACATATCCATGTGATATTTTGGGGCTTTTGAGTTGACATCTAGGCCTAGTCGCCTTAACTTATTTCGCCTTATGCGCTCTCTAGCCTCGGCTTGGGCTTCTTCTCTCACCCTTAACTCCTCTTCTTTTCGCTTCTTAGCAGTGTTGAGTCTCGTAAGCATATCCTCTGTAAGAGTTTCTTGGTATAACTTGACTCTACAACCACTGATATAGTTTGGCAAGATGTCTCCTTCTAGAGTGGCCAGCTGAACTGCACCGCTAGTGGAAATTCTATTAATGATCATGGGTCCATATCCTCTTTTTTCCAGCTTACGGGCATGTTGTTTTAGTGTGTAAACCAACACTAGATCTCCCTCTTTGAATCCCTTATCTTTGATGTGTGCATCAAAGTATGCCTTTTGCCTCTTCTTTGCAGCATAGATACCTGCCGCCGCGCGTAGCCTTGTCTCACCTAAGCGTTCTAGATCAAAGATCCTAGAGGACAATTCATGTCCATTCCACTCATGCTCTTGTGCTACTTTTAATGCTCGGATTAGGAAATCTAAAGGTAGCACAGCATTTTATCCAAAGACCATCTGAAACGGGGTGGCATTGAGTACTGTTTTGTAGGCAACTCGGTAAGCCCAAACAGCATGATGAAGCTGTTTGTCCCAATCAGAGCATTTATTATTTACCAGTTTTGTCAATACATTACAGAGGATCTTATTGGTGCTCTCGGCTTGTCCATTAGCTTGGGGGTGATAGGGGGCAGACTTCTTATGTATCACCAAGAATTCTTGGAGAAGATTTTCAATGACTTCATTCAAGAAGTGTGTACCTCTATCGCTCACTAACTCTATTGGTAGCCCATATCTCGTGAACACATTCTCGAATAAGAACTTAGCCGTAGTCTGAGCATCATTCTTTGTTGTGGCTTTCACTTCTACCCACTTTGTAAGGTAATCTGTGGCTACAATAATATATTCTGCATGGGAGTTTCTAGCTAGGGGGTTAATAGGACCTATGAAGTCTATGCCCCATTTTGAGAATGCACGCCCTCCCATCATTGGTCTCAAAGGCATCTCGTCTTTTCTAACTGGATATTGTGCACGTTGGCATGTGTCACATTTCTTCACATAGGTATGTGCATCCATATGAAGAGTGGGCCACCAAAGTCCTGAGAATAGAATGGTCTTGATCACTCGGTCAGGACCAAAATGTCCACCTGCAACACCGCTGTGTGCAGTTTCTAAGACTTTCAAATAATCTAATTCGTGAACGCACAGTCTTTGCCTCTTCTGTATAGGTTGTCTCCTACTAGGGCATAGCCTTGAGCCTCTTGCTCCATGCTTCGTCTTCTTGCTAGACTAGCCTCTTTGGGTAATCTTCCCGACCTCATAAACTCTACCAATGGAGCACTCCAATCTGGAATTAATGACACTTGATAAAAGGTCGCATGCTCCACTCGGGGTCTCTCTCTGCACATTGGACAATTCTTAATCCACTCATGTATTTCTTTGTCCATGCTAGACCAATACACTCCTAAACATTTTAGATTCTGCAATGTGCATTGTTTAGAATAGTGATTTCCTAGCAATCCTTCATGAGCTTGCTGCAACCAACTATTATGTTCATCATCCTCGACACAACAAGCTAATACACCCTACGTATCTTGTTTGTACATGCTTCCTGCCAATATGTGATATTTTTGTGATTTTACAATTTCTTCTTGTGATGTTTTCACATTCTTATTTGCAGGGCCGAAGGTTCGGACTGGTACCAACTTATTTGCCCATTTGGGAACAACTTCCAAATTGAACAAATAAGCATCAAGTAGTTCATCAGACACTCCTTGCGGTGACTCTCCTGAAGTAATGCGAGAAAGGTGATCTGCCCGAAGGTGGGTTCTACCTTTCCTGACAACAACTTCAAAGTCATTGTTGAGGGGGAATCAAGTAAAAGAAAGAAAAGAAGAAGACAATGAAAGAAGCAGCTTCACTAAAAAGAAATATCTGAAGACATATCTCTGCAGGAAGCCCTGCAGGGGTGCAACACCCATCTCTGCACAGAGCCCCACAGGGGCACGCATCAGTCAACAACACAAATCATCCATGTCCTGCACGGTGGAAGAAAGTAAACAGGCTCAAAGCAATACAACGGGGTCACAAGTTTGCAACCAGGACAAATCAGAGAACAACAAGCAAGATATAGGTCACTGGTGGCATGCGTGGCAACCCAACTGAATACAGCAACCCAGATATTTGATATACGGAATACCAAGGGGCAAACCAGAATCAAAGGACATAGATCGGACAAAATAACAAATTCTCTAACGGTCCTTATTGCTTCTTCGACCACTAGACAACAAACCGAGGACAAGAGGCAAAGCCTATCAAGGGACGACAGAGACGAAGAGGGGGAGAGTGTTGCAGAGCTAAAGAGAGCACAAAGCAGAGAAAAAGACGGGCCCCAAAATTTTTCCGATTTGGACATCATATTTTTGTATCATAACCATTCTTGTAATATATTTTCCGTTGTAAATGCAGTAGAGGAGTCCTCTAGATGCATCCCCACAGAAGATTAGAGATTTACCCATGTAAAATAGTAGGAAATTAGTCTTTTAGTAAATAAAGTGCCGATCTCTTGTGTGAAAGGACCATTTTTAGGGCACAAGTATATAAGTCAAATGTGACTCTTTGTAAAGGACTTTTTGGCCATTGTGAGAATAGGAGCACAGAAATTCGAATTTGTGTCTTCTTCACTCTGTATCTTCTTCTTTGTGAGCTTGTATGCATGTATATTGCTTGGAAAGAGTGTGAGGGAGTGTTCTCTATCCATGAAAGTGTTTATTTGCTGTAGTTACTGTGTGTGCGAAGTGTAGGAAGTGCTGAAGTGTAGGAAAGATTTCCCACAACTCAGTATTTTACGCATAACTTGAAGTAGGAGTGTCAGAATTGAGTGAAACCACTACCATTGGATGCGCCTTCTCAAGAGCTTCGAAATGCATATGCTATTCTCTATATTTGGAGCTTGGAGCTGGGAGAAAAGTCCAAAATACTGACGGTTGCTGCACCAAGTATCGTGACGCCATGACCAACAGTTGAAGCTTGTTTGGATAAGTCTTTGCCTTGTTTACACTCTTTGAGTAGTTCGTTTGCATTGATCATCACATGATTGCATGTCCTCATACACTCGGCTAGGTTTGTATACTCTTTGGATTGATAATTAAAAGTGTGTATCCCCACTATATGCACTTGAGAGGGGATTGAGGTATAGTCTCTTTCTCTGCAAGTCCCTAAGTTGGTACTTAGGTCAACACACTTTTTGGCGCCGTCGCCAAAAAGTGTGTTGACCTAAGTACCAACTTAGGGACTTGCGGAGAAAGAGACTATACCTCAATCCCCTCTCAAGTGCATATAGTGGGGATACACGCTTTTAATTATCAATCCAAAGAGTATACAAACCTAGCCGAGTGTATGAGGACATGCAATCATGTGATGATCAATGCAAATGAACTACTCAAAGAGTGTAAACAAGGCAAAGACTTATCCAAACAAGCTTCAACTGTTGGTCATGGCGTCACGATACTTGGTGCAGCAGCCGTCAGTATTTTGGATTTTTCTCCCAGCTCCGAGCTCCAAATATAGCGAATAGCATATGCGTTTCGAAGCTCTCAAGAAGATGCATCCAATGGCAGTGGTTTCACTCAATTTTGACACTCCTACTTCAAGTTATGAGTAAAATACTGAGTCACGGGAAATCTTTCCTACACTTCAGCACTTCCTACACTTCAGCACTTCCTACACTTCGCACACACCGTAACTACAGCAAATAAACACTTTCATGGATAGACAACACTCCCTCACACTCTTTCCAAGCAATACACATGCATACAAGCTCACAAAGAAGAAGATACAGAGTGAAGAAGACACAAATTCGAATTTCTGTGCTCCTATTCTCACAATGGCCAAAAAGTCCTTTACAAAGAGTCACATTTGACTTATATACTTGTGCCCTAAAAATGGTCCTTTCACACAAGAGACCGGCACTTTATTTACTAAAAGACTAGTTTCCTACTATTTTACATGGGTAAATCTCTAATCTTCTGTGGGGATGCATCTAGAGGACTCCTCTAGTGCATTTACAACGGAAAATATATTACAAGAATGGTTATGATACAAAAATATGATGTCCAAATCGGAAAAATTTTGGGGCCCGTCTTTTTCTCTGCTTTGTGCTCTCTTTAGCTCTGCAACACTCTCCCCCTCTTCGTCTCTGTCGTCCCTTGACAGGCTTTGCCTCTTGTCCTCGGTTTGTTGTCCAGTGGTCGAAGAAGCAATAAGGACCGTTAGAGAATTTGTTATTTTGTCCGATCTATGTCCTTTGCTTCTGGTTTGCCCCTTGGTATTCCGTATATCACATATCTGGGTTGCTGTATTCAGTTGGGTTGCCACGCACGCCACCAGTGACCTATATCTTTCTTGTTGTTCTCTAATTTGTCCTAGTTGCAAACATGTGACCCCGTTGTATTGCTTTGAGCCTGTTTACTTTCTTCCACCGTGCAGGACCTGGATGATTTGTGTTGTTGACTGATGCGTGCCCCTGCGGGGCTCTGTGCAGAGATGGGTGTTGCACCCGTGCGGGGCTTCCTACAGAGATATGTCTTCAGATATTTCTTTTTAGTGAAGCTGCTTCTTTCGTTGTCTTCTTCTTTTCTTTCTTTTACTTGATTCTCCCTCAACACTGCCCCCCTCCTGGACTCTGTCGTCCCCGACAGGCTTTGATAAGCGACGGGCATATGTTTTATATACTTTTTGCTCTGTATCATTTAGCAGATTGGCTTCACGTATCATGAGTTGTTTCCATTGTTCTGCCTTCACACCGTCATTGGGTGGCTGTCTGTGATCTGCGAAGAAGCTAAGTTCATATGCCACTAATCTGGCATTTAAATTTGACGACATCTTCAAAAAAATTTCAGAATCAATCTCAAAAAATCCTGTAAAGAATGCTTCTTCAAAAGTTTGCATATATACACTTGGCAAGAACATTAATCTAGAATAATACGCCATTATTGTGGGGCGGCTAGGCATAACTGATAGATCAAAAATGAGGATTTCGGTGCCCTAGTTAATGCCGATGAAATTCAAAAAAGTGTATGCCGCATGCTTGAAGACTTTCAAAACTGTAAGTATCATGCTAAGTATTTTATTGGTCATTTTGACGGTTAGGTCAAGGACCGTCGCATAATTTTGCAGCCAAAATTCGATGGTTTTAATCATATATTCTTCTATTGGCAAGTAGTTATGTGGCGGGCTCGGAAGCATAGGATAATTCAGCCACTATTTATTTATAGTGCCATTCTTTTGCATATCCAAAAATTCTCTGGTATCCTTTCTGCGTGGTATAGGACAAAATGAAGGGTTTACCTGTAATAAATAAGGTGCTGCTTGCCAATGCACCCGTAGTGTGGGATGTTTCTCCAAAAATTTTCTCCTCCGAATTGGTTGTGCAGCTTCGAACTCTTCTTGGCTGTATGTGAATGTGTCTTGTGTAAAATTGAGCTGCTCATCGGGACTCTTCTTTGTGGTCTTCTTTATGTATCGTCTCGTTTTCTCTTTCAATAATCCGTATGGAATATTGAAAGGCTTCATTATCTTGTCCAGGTCTTTACCTTTGATTTTGGCCTCTTTCATTACCTTGATGACTTCATTTTCAAAATTCTCCGTCAATCGGGACACCACTAGTGCCCGTTCCTTCTGACTTGTTTCTGCAGTGTATGGCATTGGATGATCATCATGTATGTCTGCCAACTGCTCATGTAGTGGAGAATGACAAATCGGGGGAGATAGAGGACGTACCTCTACCTCGTCAGTAGGATTTTCCTTTATTGGCTCTACTGGTGTCCCGATCGGTGCTTTCTCTTGTATTTGAGTCTTTAATTGTGCTATGCATTCATCTTTCTCTTGTACTTCTTGCATGGCTGCCCTGAGTGCATCTTTTGCTACAAGTAACTCATTTCCGATTTCAGCCACATTATCCATGTTTTCACTGTAGCTTGTTGCAAGTTTTCCATGTGCTGTACTTAACTGCTTTTTTAATTCATTGATCTCTTGACTGTGCGTCCGTTCTGATTCTTCTCTCACTGCTCGCTCTTGTCTCAGCAAATCTGCATATTGTGCGATCTGATCTCTTAATTCTTTTTCTTTTGTTTCTGAGGATTCCTGTTGCTCGATCGGTTGATCATATAATAATGATTTCATTAATTCCTTATTCCTGCTTCGTAAAGTGTCATTCTCTTCCATGTATAATTTTAGCTGTGTCTCGAGCAAAGTACTTCTAGTTCTCATTCTAACTTTATCAGCTTTGCTTGCATCATGTAATCGTTGTAAATCTGCGAGCTGTGTTTGCAGTTGATGATGCTGAGTGATTAATGATTCATATTGAGTTTTGGTTTCGAGCAACTCAGTGCTTTTGGCCGTTATCTCCTTTTGTGCCTGGATGAGCTGTGATGACAGTTGTTCGCTCCTTATCTAGAATTGATTCTTATCTCTCATAGCCTTATCATAATCCGCATCTATATCCATCATTTGCTGTTGTGTGTCCATGGCTGTCTGAATCATTTGTTTCACTATAGGTTTCAGTTGAGTAACATCCACATTTAGCCATGTTTTTGGTATACTCGGTTCTTCTCCGGTTGTGACATCTTTGCCCTGTGTCACATGTAATGTAGTGTCATGGGGTTGCCTAATCTGAAGCTGGATCCTCTGCTCAGCCACCATGTTTTCTTGATTTCCTTGAGGTGTATCATCTGGCACCTCGATCACAATTTGTTCTTGGTTTTGTAGCTCCTCCGAATTCACGTTCGCTGGAGTTTGGATTTCCTCCTTGATAGGTGGTTTTACATATGTAACACAGGTTGTATCTTCCTTGATGCTGATCTTTGTAGTGTCATTCAATTGAATGACATGCTCAGGTTCAATAGATTCTTCTACTCTCTTGTCCTTTTCTTGGTTGTCCGGCGTCACTTCCACTTGATTAATTTCATTCCATTCTTCTTCTTGAGTTTCTGTTCTTATATCAGTATCCAGAGTGTCTTTTTTAGGACTAGATACCATATTGGTACTAGAATCATCTATGCCTAGCTCTTTGTATCTTCCAGCTTGTTTAGGAATCTTCTCTATACTCCGTTGTTGTTTCTGTTGACTTGCCTGTCTATAATGATGACCTTGAATATTCAAGTTTACCTGCCCTTGCATATACTGATGTGTCTCTGCGAGGGCAGCGGAAAGATCTCTCCTAGTAATAGGCATTTGAGCCGTCGTGATCTTTGGTAATAGATGTGTTCGCTTTGATTGCGGTGTAGCTTGGGGTTCCTCCTCCCGTAGACGCTTTGTACTCCTCATGGGTTTTTGTGAGCTGGTTCCAGCTGCTTCAACCATAACAATTGCTTTCTTTTTCTTAGGGACTGTAGCGGATTTTGCATACTTGGCTAGCCCTTCTGATGTCGGCATCTCCCGTAAGAAATTTTTCATGTCAAGGGCTTCATATATGAGTAACGTTAAAGCTGAACTCCCATTCAGGAACTTCTTCTGTCCCCACTTCTTCTGGGCTTCAAATAGTCTTTCTTGGACATACCCTGTCAGATTCACCTTGTTCCCAATTTGTCTCATGGCATGTGATAGTAGTTGTACTACGATCTTTTGTGGTGCCATGTATCTGTGCATATTAGGGAAACAAAAATGTTGGTGCACAAGACGGACAGCGTCTTCGAGGTCTATTCTGTTAATCTCCACAAAGGATCTCTTCTTAGGATCATGACATTCCTCTTTGACACTAGTAATTCCTTCTTGATTCCATCCAAAAGCTTTATTGATCAGTTCATGAGTGAATTGGATGGTCTTCCATGTCCCTACTTTATCCAATACCCGTGCTTCTAGAACTGATATTTTTGTTGCAGCAAGTTGCAAGGTATTCATTACTTGTGCACACCTCTGGAAATCTGGAACATAGATTGGCAATTTGAGAAATGCCTCTAGGCGTGCCTGCTTCCATACATCTTCAATATGCGGTAAACCTTGGATTATGGTCTTGAAATCTTGAGACATAATAGGGAAGTAATGATCCCTATCCATAATCTTGATAGTTGCCATGAAAATAAGTTCTGAGACTAGTTGGTCATCACGAAACCAATGGCCTCTTACTTTTGTTACTGATTCCAATGGAAGAAGCTGGACCTCTTCCACTTGTGTAGCTTCGGAATTAGTAGACACCATCTGCACTCAATATAGAGTATGAATGAGTTGCCATATATTATCAGAAATCCTCCTTTATTTGTTTGTCATAAGCTCGATATTGCTCCGAGTGAATGGTGTCGCCCCTTTCTCGTGGGTGTGAGAAAGGTAATACCTGGATTTTTCACATTTTTAGGTATTTTTATATTTTCATCTGAAAAGGAAAACAGAAAAGTTAGGTTATAGCCGAAGCGGTTATTATTTTTGGAGTAATTTTCTTAATGTATGTACAAGTGCTCTCGTATTTCCCAAGAGGAAAATGTGCTTGACTATCCTGGAATAGAAGAAAGATGTGCCGAATGCTTGGCCTTGTAATGTGGCCCTACTATGCATACTTTAGGTCCTGACAACTCCATATGTGTGCAATCGAAGTAGTTGTTTGATGTATGCAGTCTGTCTTGTCTTTCGGTACCCAAATCTGCTTCATTCTGGTGGAATGTAGTGTATTCTCCACCTTCTTGGTAAATGTGGTTCTTCTCCTGTAGTAAGTCTGCTTTATCTGTTTTGGGGATCTCAAATTGGCTTGTATTGCGTCTACAGACTCCTTCTTCTTCCAATAGCTATTCTTCTGTGGCTATTTTGCTCGTAGACCCTGTTGATTCTTCTTATGCTGAGGTTCCTCGTTTTGGTTTAGCTTCTTTGGATCGCATGATTTAGGAATCCATATTTGCGATCGATCCGGTTGAGCAGCTATTACTTTCCTTGGGATCCAAATTGTAGCACTTCGTTGTTGTCTTTGCTGCTCAAAATTATCTGCTTTGTTACTTGCTTGGTTGCTCCGATGTCGATAGTGCTTCTGTCGTCGAAGATATTCCTTCACTTGATCTTTCCTTATCCAAGCTTGTTGAGTGTACGGAATAGGGTATATTTTAATAGGCATATATTTTGAATCACTCAGAGTACTGGTCTCTCTTATGCATGGTGCTTCACTGAGGTTGGTTTCAGATAGATTGACACTCTTGTGACTTGTCTCACTAGAAGATGGAATGCAAGCAGAAATCAAAGTGTCCACACATATAGTACTTGACGATGGGGTTTCTATAGTGCTAGTGAGCATACACTCCTGACTTTGTTCATTGGGATAAACTTTTGGATCTATGCTTACAGGTTTGATTGGTCGTTCGTCTAGCAAACTAAATACATCACGATGTCCTATCCTGGCAGAGATGTATCCTAAAGCCAATTGAATGGTCACCTCATATTCGTAAATCCAATCTTGACCTAACACAATATCTTCAAGTAAATCCTGATCATGACACACTAATAGCCTTTGTTACATAGTGTTGTTGCCAAGATGCAGAGGTAAGGTGATCTCACCCATGCATTGAGTAATCGTTCCTCCTATTCCTATCAACTGTGCCATCGATGGGCGTACTTCCTCTTTGAGTTTCTGGGTCAAAGAAAGTTTGATACAGCTTATGGCAGCTCCTGTGTCAATGAGAGCATCCACCAAGTGGTACTCCGTTTTACCTGCTCCCAAATTTAAATACGGTTGCGTTCTCTGTGAACCTACACTTTTAGTAGCTCTAAAATTAGCCATTGGGATGAGTTCTTCTCCTAGTTGATATCTCTCATCTCTCTCTCATCCACTCTTTCCGTTTCTTAATTCGTTATAGGGCTTCCTGTCTCGCTTCTTCTCGTATTCTTTCCCCCTCAATACGTCGATTCTTGCCTTTGATTAATCGAGACATTGTTTCTTCGGTCAATGGTTCTAGATATTTTTTTACTCTACATCCGCTGATGTAGTTTGGTAATACATCTCCATTTATGGTTGCTAAGCTGATGGCTCCACTTGTCGATATACGATTGATGATTAATGGGCCATATCCCCTCTTCTGCAACTTCTTTGCATGTTGTTTCAAGGTATATACCAAAACTAAATCTCCTTCCTTCAAATTTTTGTCCTTAATGTGATTATCAAAGTAGGCTTTCTGTCACCGTTTAGCAGCATAAATGCCTGCTACTGCTTGTAACCTAGTTTCGTGAAGCTTTTCTATTTGATCCAATTGAGCTGATAGTTCATGTCCTGTCCACTCGTAAGTAGTTGCTACTCTGAGAGTGGGAATTAAGAAATCAATTGGCAAAATGGCATTTTGTCCATATACTAAGTTAAAAGGAGTAGTGCCTATGGCGGTTTTATAGGCTACTCGAAATGCCCATAAAGCATGATGTAATTGTTTATCCCAATCTGATCTACCATCGTTAACAATTTTTGTGAGAACTGTACACAAGATTTTATTCGAATTCTCAGCTTGTCCATTGGCCGCTTGTGGCTGATAAGGAGCTGATTTCTTATGAATTACCAAGAATTCATTCAGTAGAGTTTCTATGACTTCATTCACAAAGTGTGTACCTCTATCACTCACAATTTCTATCGGTAGTCCAAATCTAGTGAAAATGTTCTCAAAGAGAAACTTAGCCGTGGTTCTTGCGTCATTTTTCTTGGTTGCTTTGGCTTCAACCCATTTGGTCAGATAGTCTATGGCTACAATCATATATTCGGCATGGGATCCTTTCGCTGGTGGGCTAATAGGTCCTATGAAGTCTATTCCCCATTTCGTGAAAGCTCTGGCACTCATCATGGGTCTAAGTGGCATTTCATCTCTTCTAATTGGATATTTTGTCCGTTGGCAAGTATCACATCGTTGCACATATGTCATGGCATCTTGGTGTAGAGTTGGCCACCACATTCCAGCAAAGAGGATCATTTTTGCTGTTTTATCTGCAGAGAAGTGCCCTCCTGCGGCTCCTGTATGGGCCATCTCTAAAACAGAAAGATATTCGTCTTCGTGAATGCACACTCTTAATTGGTTATCTCTCCCTCGTTTAAAAAGTTGTTTTCCTATAATGGCATAATCCTTACTTTGTTCTACAAGTGCACGTTTCCTTGCTGAAGTAGCTCCTTCTGGGTATTCTTGAGTTTTCAAGAACTTTACCAGAGGCATGCTCCATCTCGGTGCTATTGTGGAATAGCATAGAGTTGAGTTCTCATCTGGATTTTGTTCTTGACAAATTTGGCACGCTGACACATAATTATGTGCGTCTCTCTGCATGGTCGGCCAATATATGCCTAACCTCTTCAGGGTTTGCCATGTTCCGTTTGTATTCAAATGAGTTTTCCATTGGTTTACATGTGCTTTCTGAAGCCACATTGCCTGTTCCTCTTCTTCTACACATCTCATGAGTAATCCATTCGAATCCTGGTGATACAAACTTCCCGCAATGATATGAAGGTTTTTAGTCTTCCAAAGGTCTTGGGTTCGGTTTGGTGTGATCCCATCTTTCGGTCCATGTGTAAGTATAGGGATCAACTTTTCTGCCCATTGGGGACATACTTCCAGGTTAAATAGGTATGTATCTGGCAGATCATCAGGTACTCCTAAGGGTGGTTCTCCATGGGTCATTCTTGATAAGTGATATGCTCTTATGTGAGTATTTCCTTTTTTGACTACTACCTCAAAATCAAACTCCATTAGCAATAAAAACCATCGTACTAGTTGTCCTGTATTACAAGGCTTGTTGACTAGGTACAGTAGGGCTTGATGATCAATGAAGAATTTGAATTTGTTTGCCAACAGGTAATGTCTGAACTTTTTGACTGCGTACACCATCCCTAGGCCTTCTCTCTCCGTGGTGGTATAATTGCGTTCTGCTTGATTTAATTGTCTACTAGCATAGGCTATAGGGTGGTCTAGTTTTCCTGTATCGGCAGGTTGAGCTAAGATGCAACCAATGGCAAACTTGGAAGCATCCACATGAATATGAAATGGCTTATTCCAGTTAGGTGCTCGAAGGATTGGTGCTGAACTCAATCGATTCTTTAACTCATTGAAGGCTCTCTCGCATTCCTCGGTCCAATTAAATTGAGTCAATAATGCATAGAGAGGTTGTTGAGCCTTGGCAAGGTCGAAATCGGCAAGTCAAGTTCAAAGTTAAAGTCAAGGGTCAAAGTGCACGGGTAGTGCACCTTCAATTGTCATAAAAAGAGGACTTTCAATTATTCATTTGGAAGAAGTATTTTTTTTAATCCCCATAAGGTCAAAAGGGTTTTAAAGTAATGTAGGTGAACCCCTCTTGGGTATAAAAAAAGGGAAAAAGGTAAAGGTACGTGAAGCGGCCAGGTATGCACATGTGGGAATATGGCCACCCAATCAAATTTTTGTTTTTGGTTCAAAGTCACAAAAGGACAAAGGAATGAGTCGTTGGCCGTCACCTGAAAAGGCAATCTTGGGACATCAAAGGAAGCCCAAGAGTCTATTGCAGTTAGAGGTCACGGGACCGGCGCATTCAAGAAGAAAGGCAAAGGCTAATCTTGGAGACACACATTGAGAGTAAAGAGTGGAGAGCTTCAGAGGAAGCAAGAAGGGGAAGTGAAGAGCCACCAGTGTGTGACAACACTGAGAGTAGAAGTGAAGAGTGCAAGAAGTGTAAAGAAGAAGGTGTGCAGAGAAGGCGAAGTTAGACTCCAAGAGTCCCAAGGTCTTTTGTGTGTGCGCGCCGCAAAGGTGTCCATTCCTCAGCTTGGTGGAAACTTAGTGCAAGGTGTGCACAAGGGAAGCGTGAAGCAAGTGAAGGACTGGTGCAGAAGAGGCCGCTGCCAGAAGATTTGAGATAATTGGTCTTCTGTAACTGAGCATTCTCTGTAGTTGTATTTAGTTATTGACTTGGATTGTATTTAGTCATTGTAATTGTTTCAATGTAATCAACATTCAAGATTTCCAGGCGTACTCCTCTGTAGAAGTTTTCAAGGTTATTCCATTTTCATTATCTTCTTTTTCTCCTACAAACCCTCAAACTCCTTCTTGTCCAAGAATCCCCCAACAAATTTGGCATGCACGGTGGGACATCCAAGGAGATTTGAGCTTAGGAGAAGATCTATTCCAGTGTCAACAGTAATACTCTAGTTGACTAAACGAGGTAAGTACTTATATCAAGTGTCTCATATCAAGTGAACTATGAACAGCTCATGACTGCTACCCGGTCACAAACCTTGAGGGTCACGTGCAAGCAGACAAGAAGAAAGGTGGTCAGAAGATCGTCGAGTCCACTTTCGTCAACTTCATCGGTAAGAAGCATGGCAGGACAGGTAGACCTAGAAACCTTACTCTCCAGATTAAACATAAAATTTCCCTCCTTCAGAGGTTTAGCCCATGAGGATCCAGATGAGCACATTCGAAGATTTCTTGCATTATGCAAGACTAGAGGTCTAATGGGTAGGGAAGATGCCTTCTTGATACTCTTCCCTGCCACATTGGAAGGTCTGGCAGACAAGTGGTTTAGCCAGTTTGCTGAAAACCACTTTACCTCTTGGGATTTGATGAAAGAGGCCTTCAAAAATCAGTTTCAGCATGGCAACACGGCGGAAATCATTATAGAAGAGTTAGAAAACTTGAGATTGGGTCCAGGAGAAAAGTTCCCAGAGTTTGTGACCAGGGCCAAAGCACTAATGGCTAAACTACCGGATCCACCACACGATTTCTTTGTCAAACCCCTACCTGTGGTCACCCAATGCAAAATAAAAGAGTTAGTGTTACCTACGGCCCCTGTTGAGGAGTTCATCAATACGGCCACACGCTTGGAGCAGATAAGGCACCAATATGGTGCAACTTCTTCCCAACCAACCTATGGTACAGAACTGGAGGACCCAGTGATCCAGTTAAGAAGGGAGCTGGAGGGCTTGAAAAGGAATAAGCCCTACACAGAGGAGGAGACTACTGTAGCTCAGCTGAGAAAAGAGATTGAAGCACTCAAGCTCCAAAAGGAAGAGGAGGCCCAAGCAGAAGAATTAGCTCAGCTGAGACAGGAATTGAAGGAACTCAAAGGAGGCGGCATTAAGAATGGACTCTGGTGCTCCATGTGCAGCAAGCAAGGGCACATAGTAAGTGAATGTCCTCTGCTAAATGTGACTTGTCAATTATGCAGGAAAATTGGGCATGAGGCCCATGAATGCCAAGTAAGGGGAATGCCTACAACGACATACTGGACACAAGGAGGACTCTTGCCACCAGCAAATGTGATGGCAGCTGCAGTGAATCAAGGTAACAACTATAATCCTAGACCGAGAAATAACTTTGCAAAAGGGCCTAGAAGGCCAATCATTTGCTTCAGATATGGAGAATGCGGGCACTACCAATCTAGGTGCACTCTCCCAGAAAATGCACCTCCTTGTAGGAACTGTCCAGAAGCCAGGGACCATTATACAAACTGTTGTCCTAAGAATCAAGCTTCTACTTCCGGACCCCATCTCCAAATGATCTCTATATACAAGGAGGAAACATTACCTCAGGTCAATGAGCCCTCACCGTCTACCAGGGTTGTACAATTAGAAGAACTTGAATCCTTTACAGTGCAGACAAGAAGCAAGGGGAAGGCTCAAGTGGACGTAAGTCAAGAATCAATGATTGGGGGATTTAACAAAGACAAAGTTGTAGGTGAAGACAAAGCAACCACAGGTGTAGACCCAAAACAAAAGGAAAACCTCATAGGCACCAGCGATGTCATTGGGCATGCATTCATCAGAGCTCAGGAAGAGTTGAATAAGTCAAGTGGAGCCCATTCGGTTAAAGAGTCAGAAGCTTCAAAACTACTCAAGTCTATGAAGAAAGAGGTTAGTATTTTTGATCTAATAAAGATGGATGGAAAATTCAGATCAGAGTTATTGCAGATAATTGATGAGGCTTCTACTACAAGTTTAGTGGCCAAGACTGTTGTTCTACATAAAGGGATAATTGTAGGGGAAGCACCCCTTACGGATTATAAAAGTCCTCGACTGACAGTATCTATAAAAGGTCATGAATTTCAGGGAGTTATTGTGGATGGTGGTTCTGGCATCAACTTGATGCCTGAACATACAATGAAAAAAATTGGACTCCACCCTTCTAGGCCTGCAAATTTCACCGTTACCCTAGCGGACCAGAGCAAAGTAAGGCCTGTGGGAGTGATTCCAAAAGTCCCACTTGAGATACAAGGCAATGTGTTCATACTGGATTTTGTTGTTTTAAGATTGCCCCAGATTGAAGGAGGATTTCCCCTCTTAATTGGGAGACCATGGTTGAGACACGCAAGTGTCATCCATGATTGGGGCAAGGACACTATGTGGGTACAAAAGAAAGGGCAAGAGCTGACACAGCTTTACTTGGAAGAAGGCCCGGATTGTTGGAGCAAGTCTATGACAAGCCTAAGTATTGGCTTGAGTCTCACAAAGTCATTAAAGAAGCTTCAAAATGAAGACTATGTAAAGTTCACTCGTGAACTACCTCTTGTAACTTTTGAAGAGTTTACTTAATGTAAAAGTAAGAGAATCTTAAGTGGTTGAGCCCACATGATCAAGAATGGAAAGAGGAGCCACGAATTCGTGATTTGTGGTAGGTAGAGAATCAAATCAATCATTGATTGATTGGAGAGTGATTGAGGGAAGTTAGCCTCCCAAACTCAACTATAAATAGAGGGCAGTTTTAGTCGTGGTTAGAGAGACCTATGTGAAGACCTCCAAGAGCTGAGCTTTATGCCATATCAAGGTGTGATTACAAGGCACACATATGTATCAGTAAGTCATTGTATTGTACAAGCAATATACTTTCATTTTCATGATTATTTGAGTTCATCTTTCCATGTTCTTGTGATGTGTACTACTCACTGCCATTACTTCAGTTTTTCTCAGTCAGCTTGCAGAGATTGTTTCTCTGCACTTGGTTCATCATTTTCAGTGATTTAACTTGGTAAAGTTAGCTCTATAAGGCTACTATATGCTCACAAATTTTCATGTCATTTGGATGTTGGAATCTTCAGTTATGTTCATTTGAAGTCAACAGGGTATGTTCATCTTCACTTCTCTGTCAGGTACCCGACTTTTTCAGTCATCTTGTCAGAGTCATTTCTCACTGTTTACTCATCCAAATTCAGTGATTTCAAGCTTGTTGGATTCAGCTTACTGTATAATATAAGAATAAAAATTTTCATGATCATTGAATTCTTACATCTTGAGTTATGTTAATTTTTCTACTCACTGGTCTATTTCTGTAGCAGCCCGTGAAAATCGGGATGATGTCATCACTTGTTAAAAGTCATTCTCAGTGTGTGGTTTGTTATTTTTGATGAGATTACTCTCTAAAGTTAGCTCTTTAAGCTACCTAGCCTTCCCCAAGAGGAATTAATCTAATTGCTGCTGTGCTCAGAGAATTATGTAAAACACTGGACAGGTGTATCAACCAAGAATAGCAAGTTTTCACCTCTGAGCTAACTCCAACTTATCTGTTTTGATCTATCTTTTTGAGAGTGATCTTCCAAGGTACATAGGGTGTCTAATACATCCATTGGCAAGCTAAAAGGGCCCACCATCTACTCCTGGAGTTCATTTGGCTGGTGTAGAGCAAAGATTTTGCAACACCTCTTCATCTTCAACACATACCTATCCATCTCTTCACAGTGGTATCAGAGCAAGGTTGGACAACATGGCAGATGGATTTCCTTCATCAATTGACAAATTGGACAGAGGTAACTACTCAGCTTGGTCATTAAGAATGGAAGCTTATCTCCAAGGTAGAAGTTTATATGGTTATGTGGCTGGAGATGAAGTTATGCCAAGTTTCAGGAACAAAAGTCAACCAACCCAAGAAGAGCAAGAAAGATTGAGCACATGGTGCTCCAAGGATGCACTTGCAAGGTCTTATCTCCTCAACTCTATCTCAGATTTTTTGTTGCCTCACATTAGAAGTTGTAAGACATCTCAGGAAGTGTGGGATGCACTTGAAGCTTTCTTTGCTTCAAGTACTAAAGCTAGGAAGCATCAACTATGGCTGGATTTCACAACTCTCAAGAAGGCTCCCAAACAAAATGTGACTGATTTTGTCACAAAGCTCAAGGACATAGCAGATCAGTTGGGAAGCATTGGAGAGGTAATAGATGAAGAGCAAATTGTAAGGCAGGTCATCAATGGCTTGAAGGCAGATGACAAGTGGGAAGCATTCACCACAGCTATGGATTTGTACATGGACATGCATGTACCTGATTTCAACACACTCATTGGACAATTACTTACTCAAGAGGCAAAGCTTATCAAAAATGGAGAAAGCTCTAAAGGTAATCAATCTTCAGCTTTATACACGGATAAAAGCAAGTCTAAAGATAACAAAGGAAAGGCAAAGAAAGTGGATGATGAAGCAGGTACATATCAAGCTAACTATGCAGGTAGAGGAAGACATGGCAGAGGTAGAGGAAGAGGAGGTAGACAAGGCAGGGGGAGATCCCAAGACTCCAACTCATGTTCTATTTGTGGATTAACTAATCATACAACTGAAAATTGCTTTAGGAATTCCAGGAATCAAAGAGGCAGAGGATACAATAGAGGAAGTTATGGCTACTTAAGAGGAAGGTTCAACAACTACCATGGCAACTACAACAACTACAATCATTCAAACTATCAAGGAGGCTACAAAGGAAGGAGAGACTACAATAACTACACAGAAGACTCAAACAAAGAGGATTCATTATTGATCATGAACATGGCTATGCCACAAGGTAAATCTGATGAGCATATTTTCTACATAGATTCAGGTTGTTCAAATCATGTGGCAGGAAATGTGGCACTCCTATCAGATTTAGAAGATCCAAGGAATAAGCATGAGGTACAAACAGGAGATGATACAAAACATCCTGTGGAGAAAATAGGCAATGTCAAAGCACCTGATGGAAACATCAACCTACTCAGTAAGGTACTCTATGTCCCTACCATTACAAAGAATTTGATAAGTGTTGGGCAGATAGTAGAGAAAGGGTTGCAAGTCAGGTTCACAAAGGCAGGAGCATTTGTTGAAGATCCAAGTCAAGGATTCAGAAGAATTGCAAAAGGTGAAAAGACAGGTAGATTGTTCACATTTGAATTACAGGACACTAGAAACATTGCTCTCTTTAATTATGGCAGTCAGACACTCATAGAATTGGAAGTATGGCACAAAAGGTTAGCACATATTGGTGAAAGGTCATTAAAGCAAATTTGCAGGGACCAAAGTGTACTTGGACTCCCTAACTTGTCAAAACAACATATGATTTATAAGTGTAGTGCATGTCAGTTTGGAAAGTCTCACAGGTTACCATTCATGAAGAAAGGTTATATGCATGGAGATCTCTTGGAGTTGGTTCATACAGATGTATGGGGACCAAGCAAGGAAGCTTCAATATCAGGATCAAGGTATTATGTTTCCTTTATTGATGATTGCAGCAGATGGACTATCCTATTCTTTATGAAACACAAAGATGAAGTTTTTTCATGTTTCAAAAGATATTTGGCTCTTGTGGAGAATCAAACAGGTAAATCACTAAAAAGGCTAAGGTCAGATGGAGGGGGAGAATACTTCTCCCATGAGTTTGATTCTTTTCTTCAAGAAAGAGGAATCAAAAGAGAGGTAACTACAAGGTACACTCCTGAGCAAAATGGAGTGGCAGAAAGGAGGAATAGGACAATTGTTGAAGCTGCAAGGTCTATGTTAAATGAAAAGCATTTACCTAATTACTTATGGGCTGAGGCTGTATCTACAGCCACTTACTTGATTAACAGGTTGCCTTCAAAATCCCTTGATGGGATGACTCCATATGAGGCTTGGAATGGAAGAAGACCAAGTTTAGATCATTGTAAAATTTTTGGATGTATTGCTTTTGCTCATGTTCCTTCACAGGTTAGAGGCAAGATGGATCCAAAAGCAGAAAGGTGTGTATTTATTGGATATGACAACAATCAAAAGGGCTACAGGTTATACAACCCTACCAACAAAGGATTCTTGGTAAGCAGAGATGTAGTTTTTGATGAGAACAATTCATGGTATGAAGATTCATGCAGGAAGATCAATTTACCATATGATCTTGAAGAATATTTTCCAAAGCTTGGTAGAGAACAATCAAAGATTGAAGAACAAGACACCTCAGAGGATGATGAAGAATGTCAGATGGAAAAGATCAAAGCATGGAAGTCTAAAGGTAAAGCAAAATTGCAGGAACTTGGACATGAGGCAAAATCATCACATCATGGCCTAAGAAGATCTATGAGGGAAAAGAAAAAACCAGAAAGGTATGGGTTTGACACCTCATTAGTAACTAAACATTCTATCTACATAGCACAGGACATAAACCAAGAGGAGCCATCATCATTTGAAGAGGCCAAAGCAAAAACAGAATGGAAGCATGCAATGAAGGAAGAGATTGAAGCACTCGAGGAAAACAACACTTGGGATTTGGTGCCCAAGACTTCATCCATGAAGGTAATAGGCTCAAGATGGGTCTATAAACTCAAGAAGAATTCTAATGGTTCCATTAACAGGTATAAGGCAAGGCTTGTAGCAAAAGGCTTTGCACAAACTCAGGGAATTGATTATGAGGAGACATTCTCTCCTGTGGCAAAGATGCCTACTATTAGGGTTTTGCTTAGTATTGCCTCTTCCAAGAATTGGAAGATACTTCAACTAGATGTAAAGAATGCATTCTTGAATGGTTGGATAACAGAAGAGGTATATATGGCACAACCACCTGGTTTTGAGAGTCAAGTTTATCCTGATTATGTGTGTAAACTTAACAAAGCATTGTATGGTCTCAAGCAAGCTCCAAGAGCTTGGAATTTCAGGCTTGTTTCATTCTTGCAGGACAAATGCTTTCAACCAAGCAAAGCAGATCCTTCACTCTTTATTAAAAAGAGTAATTCCGAGGTCATCTACCTATGTGTATATGTAGATGATATTATATTGACAGGAAATGATGCAGATGGTATGAAGAAGATCAAAGATCAGATGAGAGAAGAGTTCAAGATAAGTGATTTGGGTTCACTTACCTACTTCCTAGGTTTGGAAGTTGTCTACAAAGATCATGGTTTGTTTCTCACTCAAAGAAAGTACATTAAGGACATGTTGGCAAAATTCAAGATGCAAGATTGTAAGATTGCAGGTACTCCAATGGAGGTTAATCACAAATTGAGCTCACATGAAGGTGAACTCATAGAGGACATCACATCATATCAAAGTCTAGTGGGTAGTCTCAACTATGCCACATTGACAAGAGTAGATATATGTTACAGTGTAAGTGTGCTAAGCCAATTTATGCACACACCAAGGAAACCACATATGGATGCTGCCAAAAGGATACTCAAATATCTCAAAGGAACCATAAATGAAGGACTTTACTATCCTTATGTATCTGATTTAGGTTTGAAGCTATTTTCAGATGCAGATTGGGCTGGCTCCAAGGAAGATAGAAGGAGCACTTCAGGTTATCTTACCTTTGCAGGTTCAAAGCTTATTTCATGGTCATCGAAGAAGCAACCCACAGTTGCTCTCTCTTCTACTGAAGCTGAATATAGAGGTCTTGCCATAGCTACACAGGAAGCTATGTGGATGAAGACATTGTTCAAAGATCTTGGATTGGAGTTTGGAACTCCAACTATTTTTGGTGACAATATGAGTTCTATTCACTTGGCTGCTAATCCTATTTTTCATGCAAGGACTAAACATATTGAAGTTCATTATCATTATGTACGAGAGAAGATCCTAAGCAAGGAGATTCAAATATCATATGTGTCCACTCATCAACAATGTGCAGATATTCTAACTAAAGCATTGGATGGTACAAAGCTTTGCAAATTCAAGGCTATGATTGGTTTGCAGGGAATCTTGGAAGATTGAAGACCTCAAGCATACTTGGCTTGAGGGGGAGCTGTTGGAGCAAGTCTATGACAAGCCTAAGTATTGGCTTGAGTCTCACAAAGTCATTAAAAATGAAGACTATGTAAAGTTCACTCGTGAACTACCTCTTGTAACTTTTGAAGAGTTTACTTAATGTAAAAGTAAGAGAATATTAAGTGGTTGAGTCCACATGATCAAGAATGGAAAGAGGAGCCACGAATTCGTGATTTGTGGTAGGTAGAGAATCAAATCAATCATTGATTGATTGGAGAGTGATTGAGGGAAGTTAGCCTCCCAAACTCAACTATAAATAGATGGCAGTTTTAGTCGTGGTTAGAGAGACCTATGTGAAGACCTCCAAGAGCTGAGCTTTATGCCATATCAAGGTGTGATTACAAGGCACACATATGTATCAGTAAGTCATTGTATTGTACAAGCAATATACTTTCATTTTCATGATTATTTGAGTTCATCTTTCCATGTTCTTGTGATGTGTACTACTCACTGCCATTACTTTAGTTTTTCTCAGTCAGCTTGCAGAGATTGTTTCTCTGCACTTGGTTCATCATTTTCAGTGATTTAACTTGGTAAAGTTAGCTCTATAAGGCTACTATATGCTCACAAATTTTCATGTCATTTGGATGTTGGAATCTTCAGTTATGTTCATTTGAAGTTAACAGGGTATGTTCATCTTCACTTCTCTGTCAGGTACCCGACTTTTTCAGTCATCTTGTCAGAGTCATTTCTCAGTGTTTACTCATCCAAATTCAGTGATTTCAAGCTTGTTGGATTCAGCGTACTGTATAGTATAAGCATACAAAGTTTCATGATCATTGGATTCTTACATCTTGAGTTATGTTAATTTGTCTACTCACTGGTCTATTTCTGTAGCAGCCCGTGAAAATCGGGATGATGTCATCACTTGTTAAAAGTCATTCTCAGTGTGTGGTTTGTTATTTTTGATGAGATTACTCTCTAAAGTTAGCTCTTTAAGCTACCTAGCCTTCCCCAAGAGGAATTAATCTAATTGCTGCTGTGCTCAGAGAATTATGTAAAACACTGGACAGGTGTATCAACCAAGAATAGCAAGTTTTCACCTCTGAGCTAACTCCAACTTATCTGTTTTGATCTATCTTTTTGAGAGTGATCTTCCAAGGTACATAGGGTGTCTAATACATCCATTGGCAAGCTAAAAGGGCCCACCATCTACTCCTGGAGTTCATTTGGCTGGTGTAGAGCAAAGATTTTGCAACACCTCTTCATCTTCAACACATACCT
Organism: Ceratopteris richardii; assembly: GCA_020310875.1. Classification (NCBI taxonomy): domain Eukaryota; kingdom Viridiplantae; phylum Streptophyta; class Polypodiopsida; order Polypodiales; family Pteridaceae; genus Ceratopteris; species Ceratopteris richardii. The sequence goes on along the minus strand of CM035414.1, from coordinate 11,632,261 downwards.
ATCCATCTCTTCACACGGATGACCAAGGAAACACTAGCATGATGCAAAAGGTTGGCATTTGCATGGAACCAGAACTAGAAGATCAACCCCAGATAGATTTTGAGGAAGAAGAGGATATTCTAAAGTGGCTACATGCAGGCAACTCTTCTTCTTGTTTTGGAATTTTTATCAATAATTCATGCACAATTGAAGATTATGATGAAGGTGACACAAAAGTCCAAGCTGATGGATTGGGAGAGCCTATCACGAACCACAGAAGGGGCAGAAAGACACCCCTCAACTACAACTCAGAGGAGGATATCAAATCTATAAATAAGGCAGAGGCCAAGGCTAAAGGCAAGGTAACGGACTCTAGTGAAGAATACTCTTTTCCTATTCAAGAAATACCTGCAGGATGGATGCAGGAAAAAGAAGAACACATTGAAATTCAGGAGACACCTGCTTATGAAGCAATGCACAGAAGACTAGTAAAAGAAGACAAGGAAGGAACAGAGCACAAAGGAAGTATGGTAGAGAGAGATCCTGTCAAAGAAATACACTTAGATATTCAAGATAATAACCTACCAGTTTTGGTGGCCACATGGTTGTGGCACCACCCGGGGCTCCTGGAAAAGGTCAGAACATTCTTGAACAACTACGCAGATGTTTTTGCATGGCATTATAAGGATCTAGAAGCAAGTTATGGAGAACATAGAATTCCTTTGATAGAAGGAGCAAAGCCAGTGAGAGGGAAAAGTTATAGGTTGAATCCCAAATATGCTGAAGCTGTCTATTCCGAAATTCAGAAAATGGAAGATGCAGGCATTATCATTCCTGTAGAGCATTCGGAGTGGCTATCCCCCATGGTGATAGTGCCAAAGAAAAACACTAACAAGATCAGAATTTGTGTGGATTTAGGGCATTAAACAAGGTCACAATTCTAGACGGATTTCCAATGCCATTTGCTGAGCAGGTCGTAGAAGAAGTAGCTGGTCATTCCATTTATAGTTTCATGGAGATTCAGTGGATACAATCAGATATCCATTCACCCTGGGGATCGAGAGAAGACAACATTCATTACTCCTTGGGGAACTTATGTGTATCTGAAGATGCCCTTTGGGTTAAGAAATGCTCCAGCTACCTTCAACCGAACAGTTAATCTCATTTTTGGACCATTGCTACTAGAGTCATTAAGAATCTTCATGGATGACTTCTCATCTTTTTCAGGTACTCTTAAAGAAACCCCATTGGACTGTTTAGAGAAGCATCTGCTTCAATTAAAACAAGTTTTTGAGAGGTGTAGAGAAATGAAGCTGAAACTGAATCCAAACAAATGCCATTTTTTGGTGATCGAAGGTACCTTGTTAGGGCATGTGGTATCTTCCAAAGGTATGGCACCTGATCCAGATAAGATCATAGCTATATTGAAATTATCCAGGCCTAAATCTGCAAAGCAGATTCAAAGTTTTCTAGGACATACAGGATACCACCGCAGATTTATTAAAATGTATGCAGATATAGCCACACCTTTGGCTAGGCTCACAGGCAAAGAGGTTCCTTTTAAATGGGATCAAGAAGAGGAAAAGGCATATCAGACACTACGGGCAAGGTTAGTGTCTGCTCCCATTTTGATCACACCTGAGTGGTCAAAAGTGTTTCATTTACATGTGGATGCCAGTGCATATGCAGTAGGGGCAGTTCTAACACAACCTAGTGAAGAATTTAAGATGGATAGGCCAATTCAATATGCCAGTCGAATTTTAAATAAGGGTGAAAGGAATTACAGCACCACAGAAAGAGAAGCCTTAGCCATGGTTTTTGCAGTCCAAAAATTTCGGCATTACTTATTGGGAGTGAAATTTATTATTATAACTGATCACCAACCTCTAAAGTACTTACTCAATAAACCACAAGCCAATGGTAGAATATGGAGGTGGTTATTGTTATTCCAGGAGTTTGATTTCTCGATAATTCATAAACCAGGTAGAGAGAATGTTATGGCAGACCACCTGTCCAGAATAAGTATGATGGATCAAGCCAGTGGAATCAATGATGATTTTCCTGATGCTCATCTGTTTGTTGTACAAGCTCAAGGATGGTATGATGATATTAAGCAGTTCATTAAAACTGGGCTGTATCCAGAAAAGGCTAGTGCTGTTCAAAGGAAGAGACTGCTAATCAAGAGTAGGCCATATACCTTCATTGATGAGAAATTATATAGACAAGGCAAGGATGACAAGATTAGGAAATGCTTGGAGGAAGATGAAGTGAGGGAAGTACTGCACTCTGCACATGAAGGAACATGTGGTGGGCACCTTCCAGGGCATATCATGAGCCAAAGGATACTGGATGCTGGTCTATGGTGGCCTACACTATTTAAGGATGCAGATGATTGGAGAAGAACATGTGATGTGTGCCAGAGGTGTGGCCCTAAGCCCACCAAGCAAAGGCATAATCCTTTAATGGTTTCCACTTCTTGGCAACCTTTTGAGAAGTGGGGATTAGACTTTGTCGGGCCTATATACCCTGTGGTAGTTCCTAAAAGAGAAAAGTACTTACTGATAGCCACCGACTATGCGACAAAATGGGCTGAAGCTATTGCATCCATTGACTGCACTGCACAAACAGTAGCTGGCTTCTTGTATAGTAACATCATTTGCAGGTTTGGGTGTCCGCTTGAAATCTGTACCGATCAGGGTACTCATTTTGTTAACAAAATACTGCAGGAAATTTCCAACAAGTATCGCATTTTACATAGGACTTTTTCTGCATACTACCCACGAGCTAATGGAAAGCCGAATCAACCAACAAGGTATTAATTTCAATGCTACGAAAAGAATGCATGTTACAGCCTACTTCTTGGGGACAGGCTTATCTGGGTACATTATGGGCATACCGATTGGCCTATAAAGAGACCGGGTATTCTCCCTTTCAACTAGTTTATGGCCTTGTTCCCATTGAACCATTTGAGTTCATCAGGGGCTCTATCAAAACAGAAGGAGTTGAGAAACATAATGGGATAGAAGTTCCAGCCCGACTAACTGCTTTGCATAAACTGGAAGAATCAAGGATTTTAGCCTCCAAACAGTTAGCGAAGATTCAGATACAGAGGAAGGAGACTCATGACAAAAATTTATGGCACAACAACTTGAAGCCCGGCGATTTAGCTCTATTACACAGACCACAATCTTCTAATCAAACCAAAGGAAAATGGATCCCTCACTGGGAAGGCCCTTTTCGCATTACCAAGATGCTGCAGTGGGGTGCTGTGCAATTGGAAAATCTCCATGGCGACACCCTACCTTTAGTAAACATTTCCAGACTCAAGGCTTATCATAAAATGTCATAACCATTGCATTTTCATTTATTTTGTTTCCTAATTGTTTTGGATTGTTTTAATAAGTAGTAATAATCAGCACAATGCTCACGCATTTTTTGGCGCAAGTTTTCTTTCTTTGTTGTTATTTCATCAATAAAAATCTCTAAAATTTCATCGTTAAATAAAATTGGGCACCATTTTTTTGGATGGCTCTTAATTCTGCGCAATAACTTTCAATAATGCCCTTTTCTTTGTTTCTCTCTTGAATGGATGAAATTAAGAGTTGCATCTCCTCTCTTTTGAGCAACCTTTTATGCTGAACCGTTCCTTCCTGTGAGGGGATCTCTCATTCCTCCTTGCTATATAACTATGCCTTCTCCTTCATTCTTGCTCCCCTCAGCATCAGTACGGTTATCATTATCATGCTCCGACCAAGTTTTAGCTGTCTATGATCTTGCACCTTGATCTTGCCATCTACTCTGCCATCCCCCCCCTTTTTTTTCCCCCTACATTCAACTCCGGAGGCGGACCTCCATCCCCTCCACCCCCCATCATTAGGAAAAAAGGTGAACCTTGCATGGGCCTTGTAAGGATCCCTAATTTTTAGGGATTAAGATGAATAAAAAAAGAGTTTCACGCCACAAAAAAAACCACTAGTTGTTTCACAAATAAAATAATGTATCTAAAGTATGTGCTCAATTTGAATAGACTCGTGGATATTTGTATCCCTTAGATAAAATCCGACGGACGGCTAAGATGAAGGAGGGAGTTCTTGTCACAAGACAACAAAAACTTGTCTAAAAGTTGAGCAGTCGTGGGCATTTTTGTCCATTAGATTATATCACATGGACGGCCAAGATTAGGATGTTTTGTCTGTCAAAAGATGACAAAATAGCAAGCATTCAATGAGCAATGGGAGTATGTGTCGACTGGCAGAAAACGACAAACGGCGAGGTGCAGTTCCGTGGCGAGGTTCATCTGGCGCCGTCCGATTGCTTCAGGATCTAAAGGCTCAAATGTGATATTGAGATCTTCCGAAAGATATGGTTTCACAGCCCTTCGATCTAGCTCCATCCAACGGAATGTATTTAAAGGCGCCTTTCTTCATGCATTTGAATCTACACCGTTAGATCTCCTCACATCCAATGGACAAAATTCCATGCCGATTTTTTTTTTGAGATTTAACATAAGCCTTAGGATCTTTGCATTCATCCAACGGCTATGGTTGAAAGTCTAGCACTATCAAACCACTTTTTGAGAAGAACTTGTGGTTTTTAGTCACTCATACCAGCTTTGACCACCAAAAAACAAGGGAAGCCTAGGCCTAGCCTAGACTAGACTGTGTCCACCACCCTCCTCTCATTGGTCCATCACTAATCACTCCTTTAGCTAAAAGGCCCATGCAAGGTTCACCTTTTTTCCTAATGTACCTCTCCGCAAGCCCCCCCCCACCTCCCACCCCCGCCCCCTCCATCCCCGCACCTCCCTCCACCTCCTCTCCATCTTTTCAACCGCCTCCCCTCCCCCTTCCCTCAACCCCCCGTGGACCAACTCCTCCCCCCCCCCCCTCCATCCCACCGCCTCCCCTCCCCCTTCCCTCAAACCCCTCGCGGACCATCACCCCCCTCCATACTCTCCCGCACCCCCCCCCTCCATCCCACCGCCTCCCCTCCCCCTTCCCTCAACCCCCCGCGGACCAACTCCTCCCCCCCCTCCATACTCTACCACAGCCCCCCCCCCTCCATCCCAACAGCCTCCCCTCCCCCTTACCTCAACCCCCCCGCGGACCAACTCCTCCCCCTTCCCCCCCTCCATTCTCTACCACAGCCCCCCCCCTCCATACTTTCCCGCAGCCCTCCCCCTCCATGCCACCGCCTCCCCTCCCCCTTCCCTCAACCCCCCACAGTCCAGCTCTTCCACCTCCCCCTCCATTTGGCCCCGCATCTCCACCTCCCTCCCCCTCCGTTTAACCCCACAGCGCCCACCCTCTCTATACCCATCTACCCCGCCATCCCTCTGATTACCCCCGCCAGCGCCCTCTCCCTCCACCCCCTCCCACCCCACCATCTACCCCGCCACAACCCCCAAACTAATCCTCTCCCACCCCTCCGATTACCCCCGCCAGCCCCACCGTCCCCTACATCTAACCCCGATACAGCCCCTCTGCCACCTCCATCCTCCCCCACCGCGCGGACCAACTCCTCCCCCCCCCTCCATTCTCTACCACAGCCCCCCCCCTCCATCCCACCGCCTCCCTTCCCCCTTCGCTCATCCCTCCCCGTGGACCAACTCCTCCCCCCTCCATACTTTCCCGCAGCCCTCCCCCTCCATCCCACCGCCTCCCCTCCACCTTCCCTCAACCCCCCACGGACCAGCTCTTCCACCTCCCCCTCCATTTGGCCCCGCATCTCCACCTCCCTCCCCCTCCGTTTAACCCTGCAGCGCCCACCCTCTCTATACCCATCTACCCCGCCTTAAACCCTCTCCCACCCCTCCGATTACCCCGCCATCCCTCCGATTACCCCCGCCAGCGCCCCCTCCCTCCACCCCCTCCCACCCCACCATCTACCCCGCCACAACCCCCAAACTAACCCTCTCCCACCCCTCCGATTACCCCCGCCAGCCCCACCATCCCCTACATCTAACCCCGCTACAGCCCCTCCGCCACCTCCATCCTCCCCCACCCCGCAGACCAGCTCCTCCCCCCCCCCCCCCTTAATCTCCCGCAGCACCCCCTCCACCCTTTCCCATAGGCGCCCCCCCCTCCACCATCCTCCCACCTCCCCTCACCCTCCACTCAACCCCCACACATCCTCCATTCGTTCCCACAGACCCCCCCTCCATCCCACCGCATCCCCTCCCCCTTCCCTCAACCCCCGCGGACCAGCTCCTCCTCCCTCCCCCTCCGTTTAACCCCGCAGCGCCCACCCTCTCTATACCCATCTACCCTGCCTTTAACCCTCTCCCACCCCTCCTATTACCCCGCCATCCATCCGATTACCCCCGCCAGCGCCCCCTCCCTCCACCCCCTCCCACCCCACCATCTACCCCGCCACAACCCCCAAACTAACCTTCTCCCACCCCTCCGATTACCCCCGCCAGCCCCACCGTCCCCTACATCTAACCCCGCTACAACCCCTCCGCCACCTCCATCCTCCCCCACCCCGCGGACCAGGTCCTCCCCCCCCTCCATACTCTCCCGCAGGCCTCCCTCCACCCTTTCCCGCAGGCTCCCCCCTCCACCATCCCCCCGCCTCCCCTCAACCTCCCCTCACCCCCCACACACTCCCCTCCGTAAGTTCCCGCAGACCCCCTCCATCCCCCGCCTTCCCTCCCCCTCCCCTCAATCCCACCCGCGGCCCGGCACCCACTCCACCCTTTACCGTAGGCGCCCCCCCTCCACCATCCCCCCGCCTCCCCCCACCCTCCCCTCAACCCCCACACCCCCCCTCCATACGTTCCCACAGACCCCCCTCCTCCATCACACCGCCTCCCCTCCCCCTCCCCTCAATCGCACCCCATGGCCCAATCCCCCCTCCGCGTAACCCCGCAGCGCCCCCCTCTCTTCCGCGCCCTCCCCCTCCAACTCCCCCGCCTACACCCTCCACCTCAACCCCCAATTACCCACGCCAACCCCCTCCGCCACTCCATCAGTCTCCTCAACCCGGCGGCCCAAAAATCCCTCCATCCGATCCCGCAGGAGCCCTCCCCTCCAACCCACCGCCTCCCCTACACCACCCCCTCAATCCACCGCCACCCCCCCCCTCCACCTCCACCTCCGCCAGCCCCCTCCACCACCCCCTCAATTTCCCCCGCAGCCACCCCCTTCCCCAGTGAGTACAACTCCAAGGAGGCTCTTCTTCAACAGCAAGTCCAACATCAAACCAATAAGGAGACTTACCAAATAATCACTTCACTCCAGGGCATTTCCAGCTATCCAAGACCTTTCTAGCGTTCATCATCTTATCAACCGTTCCTCCATGGCCGATCCTCCCCCGCAGGACGTTCTTTCGGAATTCACACCTTCGGCGATACCAACCCCCAATCCCACTTCCACTCCTTCAGAGTCTGCTCAACCGTCGCGTACCCAATCCCTTACCACCCTCGTCTACCCGGTCCCGACATTGCCCGTCTCACTTACCCCATCGATTCCTACATCTACCGACTCCCATTATCCCCCAGCAGATGCCTCGGCTTCCGCTCTTCATCCTCCACTTATAAATATTCCTGCTTATTCCGTTCACTCGGACTCCACCGACGTTTATTCTCCACCTTCGCTCCCTCGCCCCCCTTCACCTTCTCCATCTCCTTCTGCTTCTCATAACTCGCTACCTAATTCACCTTCCGGCGATTATATGTGCCTTTTTCTCCCAACTGATTTAAATCTCCAAATCCGTATTCACTTATCTCTTCCCCCCATTGACCTCCGCAATCTTTTCTCGGTAGAAAATCTTCAGTATGCAGGTCTTTTGGGCTTGGCGAACGTTCTCTTGCAGGAACCCTCCAACCTTAATGATGTCTATGAAGCTCTTCGGCTGTTCCCCATTTTTCGCACCGGCACTCTGACCATCTCTGACATTGCCGCCAGTATAGGATCCTCCCTCATCCACTTCAGCAGCCCTCCATTTTTATATTTTGGAGTGTCACCCTCGGAAACAATTGCTTTTTGTAATGAACGCTTTGAAAATAATGCACGTTTTTCTATCCGTATGCAATCCATACTTAATTCCTTCATTTTTTTCTTTTTACTTCGGAGCCCCACCTCTCCGCTTCCACTGTCCGACATTCACATTGCAGATCCACTTTACTGCTTCCTCACTAGCCGCCCCTACCCTTACGCCGCCCTCCTCTATAGTTCATTGAACGTGCGCTCCCGTCGCCTCCGTGAGGCTATTCCTCGTCGATCTCGCTCATTTTCCATATATTCCGCTCCATTACTAGCATGGCTATATCAACTCCCCGCACACTCGGCTAATAATTCTGCTCTACAACAGTCACCTCATATCTCTGTTGACCAGCAATTCAGAGATCCCCTTCCACCTTCCATCACCAACCCTCCCCCCTCCCCTACACTCTCCATTGGCTCAACATCCGTTTCCACACCGCTCCCCGACCCCCCTGATATCCCTGCATTTCCACCACAATCTTCTTCTCCTATCCTCACACCCCCTCCAGCTACAGCTACCGTTCAACACCCTGACCCTGTTCTTCCACATGGTTCTTCTTCGGCAGCCTCTTTACGCCCGCTCATTCAAACCCATCTCAACCCGCAAAACCCGACCTGTACACCCCCTCGCCCTCCTGTTCCCATTTTCCCATCTACCAGTGCCGTTCCCATCACCCAACCCACTCCCTCGCATAAACCTACCCAACCCGGTCCCTCTACCACTTCAACCCATTCTTCCCCTCCGCCTGCAGCCCCTACTCCTCCAATTGATATCCCGACGGCTCCCTCCTTTTTCCACTTGCTTCGCGAAGCAAGTGCCATTGCACAGGGCAGTGCTCATGCATCCAAGGTGTCCTTGGATTCAATTTCGGTTGCAGCTACGATTCACCAGCAGTATATTTCGACCATCAACAATATCAATCGAAGGGCTACCGCGCAATGGCAATCCCTCTCTGAATCGGCAAGATTACTCAAAGAAGAGAGGGATAAGTATAGAGACATGGCTGATTTTGCTTTACAGACATTAGTTGATCTTCAAAATCATTCTCAATTAGGGCTATGCGATAATGCTGCGTGCCGACGTATTAAACGCGAACGGGACCACCTTCGGTAGTGTCTCAGTTCTCTCTAGCACCTGATTGAACAAGCTTCTGCTCCCCTACCATCCTCTCCACAACCCCCCGCTGCGGATCACAATCCTACTCCTCCATAATCTCATTCAACAGTTTAAGAATTGGCTAGCCAAATTCACAATAAATTGCAAGCGGTTTCAGCTTCCATTATAGATTTGCATATATATATCTCTTCCTTCTGATTTTTGTCATGATCAGATTCACTAATAATTCTAGCGTGCTTAACCACTTTCTTTCGCTTCATCAATAAAAGCACTCTTTCTCTATTTTTCCTGCTTCAATTGCCTCTATGCTTCTGCCATCCATTCTGTTCTCCAGTTCTCTCTGTATCGTGTTGATTGTTGTCTCTCCGGGTCGGAGAGTACATTAGGTGGTGGGCATCTCTGTTGATCCCTGGCAAGGTCGAAATCGGCAAGTCAAGTTCAAAGTTAAAGTCAAGGGTCAAAGTGCACGGGTAGTGCACCTTCAATTGTCATAAAAAGAGGACTTTCAATTATTCATTTGGAAGAAGTATTTTTTTTAATCCCCATAAGGTCAAAAGGGTTTTAAAGTAATGTAGGTGAACCCCTCTTGGGTACAAAAAAAGGGGAAAAGGTAAAGGTACGTGAAGCGGCCAGGTATGCACGTGGGAATATGGCCACCCAATCAAATTTTTGTTTTTGGTTCAAAGTCACAAAAGGACAAAGGAATGAGTCGTTGGTCGTCACTTGAAAAGGCAATCTTGGGACATCAAAGGAAGCCCAAGAGTCTATTGCAGTTAGAGGTCACGGGACCGGCGCATTCAAGAAGAAAGGCAAAGGCTAATCTTGGAGACACACATTGAGAGTAAAGAGTGGAGAGCTTCAGAGGAAGCAAGAAGGGGAAGTGAAGAGCCACCAGTGTGCGACAGCACTGAGAGGTAGAAGTGAAGAGTGCAAGAAGTGTAAAGAAGAAGGTGTGTAGAGAAGGCGAAGTTAGAATCCAAGAGTCCCAAGGTCTGTTGTGTGTGCGTGCCGCAAAGGTATCCATTCCTCAGCTTGGTGGAAACTTAGTGCAAGGTGTGCACAAGGGAAGCGTGAAGCAAGTGAAGGACTGGTGCAGAAGAGGCCGCTGCCAGAAGACTTGAGATAATTGGTCTTCTGTAACTGAGCATTCTCTGTAGTTGTATTTAGTTATTGACTTGGATTGTACTTAGTCATTGTAATTGTTTCAATGTAATCAACATTCAAGATTTCCAGGCGTACTCCTCTGCAGAAGTTTTCAAGGTTATTCCATTTTCATTATCTTCTTTTTCTCCTACAAACCCTCAAACTCCTTCTTGTCCAAGAATCCCCCAACAGAGGTCTAGCAATTATGGCGTACATATGTATAAATCTTCGATAGTATCCACAATGTCCCATAAATGCTTGAACTTCCTTAGCCGTCTTTGGTCTTGGTATTCCAGTTAGGTGCTCGAAGGATTGGTGCTGAACTCAATCGATTCTTTAACACATTGAAGGCTCTCTCACATTCCTCGGTCCAATTAAATTGAGTCAATAATGCATAGAGAGGTCTAGCAATTATGGCGTACATATGTATAAATCTTCGATAGTATCCAGAATTACTTTGATTTTGTCTTCATCAGTTGAGATTCCATTTTTGGAGACAATATGTCCTAATATTTTCCCTTGTCTAACCATGAAGATACATTTTTCTCGATTAAGGCATACTCGATACTGTCGACATTTAGCAAAGATCTTTTCTAGCTCGGGGATATGTTCTGATCGTATAGCTGAATAAGTACAAAGATCATCCACGTAGACCTCCATACTTTTTCTTAGGAATTCTTTGAATACATCGCACATCAATCTTTGGAAGGTGGCTGGGGCATTAGTTAGACCAAAAGGCATGACTCTAAAGGCGTATACTCCCCATTCAGTTGCGAACACTGTTTTATGTTGGTCCTCAGGAGCAATAGCTACCTGATTATACCCTGAAAAGCCATCCAGAAAGCTATAGACTTCCTTTCCTGCCACTCTTTCCAAGAGATGATATGTAATTGGTAATGGATAACTATCCCTTATGGTCGCGGCATTTACTTTCTTCAAATTGATGCACACTCTTAACTTTCCATTTTTTTTCGGTACAACCACCAAAGGTGACACCCATTCCGTGTGCTCAATCTCGTATATGAATCTAGCATCCAACAATTTGTCTATCTCTTCCTTTATCTTTGCTGAATACACATCATTGTATGTATATGGTCTTTGTTTAGAAGGTTTGGCTTCGGATGTCATGGGAATTCTATGGGCACAAATAGATGGATCTACTCCTTTCAAGTCCTTATAGGTCCAGGCAAAAACATCCCGATATTCTCGTATGAGGCGTATTAACTCTTGTTCTTCCTCTATGGAGACATCTTGTCCTATGAAAGTATATCGTTCTTCTCCTTCTTCTAACGTTACTACTATCTTCTTGGTTTGTTCTTTATTGTCATATGCTATTCCCGGCTGTGCCTCTCTTTTAGGCATTTGAATAGCAATTTTTCTCTCTTCTACTTCATATTTCTTGAAGTGAGCGGGCACTTCAAACTGATCTTGTGGCTTGTTTTCTTCACTTTCTGGCTCTTTATCTAACTCCAGCTCTTCTTTCTGTGTAGGCTCTTGGTTGTTTGCATTAGCTGTGATGCTTATTTTTTGATCTTCATCCTTAGGTTCCATTGGTTCTGGCTCCATTTCAATGCTCTCATAGTCCTCCTTCCATTCTTTCTCTATCACTTCTCCTTCTTCAGCCTCCTGAAGAACTACTACATAGAGACTAACATCATATCCTTCTTTGTCAATGCATTCGTTCATGGTTATCACTTCTTCATTCACGCATACATCGAGGGTCGCTAAAATCTCCATCCAGCCATGAGGTTCAAACTCTTCATCTAAAAAGACTTGAGGCATGTAAGCTGGATCTTGTACAGACCTAGCTACTCCTTGCCCTTGCTGCCATCCTTTTCTCCTATCCTCTTCCTTTTTGGCAGTTTGGCATATCCATAGATGAGTGTCCTCGTTCATCCAAGATTGGTCACTAGAACTTATGCTGTGAATTGAATGATCATCTTCCTCCTTGTGAATTTGATTCCATTGTAAGGGAGGAACATCTTGATATGTATAAGTGTGGTGATTTATTCTCGTGGTGGTTCCTTCATGTTGAAGGTATACTGCATCTTTTCCCCAATCTTGCACAACCTTTAACTGTCTCATGAAAGGTCTCCCCAATATCATTTCATAATTGCTTGGCCTTTCAAATTGACATATTGCTAAGGTGTGTTCAAATTCAACTCCGCATGTGGTGAAAACCACTCGTTCCAATAATCCCAAGGGTCTTTCTGTGTGTCCGTCAGCCATTTGTATTTTCATACGCGTTGGTCTTAAAGCTGGTTTTCCCCATTTCTCCCCGATTTCTCTAGTAGCAATGCCTACACCAGCTCCTGAATCTAAGATGGCTTTGGTTGTATAACCCCTAAAGGTAATTGGAAGGCAAGTGTTTCCTTCATCTCCCTCACTAAAATCTCCTACCTTATCCACTGGGATCTTTATAGTATTTACTTCATCAGACATCTCTTTTTCTCTAGTCTTGACCTGCAATTGATTGGTCAATTTCTCCTTCAAATGTGGTTTAACCTTCAACAATTCCTCTAATGTTAGTGTACAAGGGATTTTTACTTTTTTTAGGTGTTGTATGATGTCCGCTGTTTGGACTGATGGGTTCGGTTCTTTTTTCCTTATCGAGGGGATGCAATACAATTCAGAATTATGTTCGTACTCCCCTGTGTAATTGGGCAATTTCTTTACTCCATCATCTCCTTTGTCACTAGGATCCATTGGTAAAATTTCTTCTGAATTTAATTCAGGTATTGAATCCTCCATTTCCTCTTCTGCTTCTATCTCTTCAAAAGGTGGTTCAATTCCTTCTACTTTCTTCCATCTGTCTTCTTGGACTCTAGCCCACAAATCTTTAGGCCATTCTCCTTCTACTTCGGGAACAACGGATCCTTCCCTTTTTTCCTCACAATAATTGCCATTAAGTGTCTTACTTACTTCAGGTTTTTCATGGTCATTGGTGTTGATGCACACTTGGAATTCTCTTTCAGGAATTCGGGTCTTGGTCAATGGCAATACAGGTTTTTCTAAGGTCTGTTGAGCAACTTCTATCAATTTTTTGCAGATCTCCAACCTCTCTTTCTCTAGGTCACCTCTAGGGTATTCTCTTTCATGTTGTTCGATGGTCGGTCCGGCTCTTATTCGTGCCTTGTATGCCTGAATCTACATAGCTAATTCTTCAGGCATGGGATCTGCTAACACTGATCCTACCTCTTCTTTTTTGTACTTTTCATTTTTATTTTCTTCTTCATTTTCCTCTTTTGGGTTTTGTTTGCTCTTCTCATTTTCCTTCTTCTGCAGTAACTTCTTTTCTTTTATTCTATCTCTACGGTTCTTCCATCTTTGGGTTCTTTTACTTACAACACTTCTTTCAGGCTCTTCCGAGTCTTCCACTCTCTGTGGTGTGGGTGTATTCAATTCTGGGCTACTTTGATCGTGTTTTTCAGGTTTTTCTAGGGTCTCTCTAACTTTGGCTCTTGTTATTGCCTTCAATGGTACAGTATATTCCTTATCGCTCCCTGATGACTCGATTACTTCTATCACATTGATTTGCACGTTGGATGTAGCCTTGTTGGGATTCTTGGGGCAATCTCTGAAAAGGTGTTCCTTACCACAATCACTACAGTAGCCTTCCCAGACGCGTTGTGGTGGTGGTGGGTTTGGCAATGTACATTCTCTGATATAGTGATCACCTCCACATCTATAGCATGGTCCTCTGGGTAGAGGCGGTCTGTTCATGGGTCGGGGTGGTATGGTTGCTCTAGGAGCTGTGTACATTAATGACACGTAGTCCTGCTCATATCCGTATGAACTATCTGATACTTCCATGCCATAGGCATATGGTTCATACAGTTGTCCATATTCCATCATTGAGCTTTCATAATTAAGATATGTTCCTTGACTAGGGTCATAAAACGAGTCATATGGTTCATTACTAGTCAAAGGTGTGGCTGGGACTATTGCTCTCTCTAGGTTTTCTTCAGGTTGAGCAATCTTGACTGGGACAACGTTCTGAGGATGGGGTGGTTGTTGTCCTAGTACTGGTTGTGGTTGGGTGTATCCTTGATACGCATATGGTCGTGGCACTGGTGCCTGCGGCTGATAATTGGGATATCTAAAGGCTTCACCTCCTTGATCTCTCTGAGGGTATCCATAAGGTCTCATGTATGGCTGTGCTGGTCTCGCTTGCCTATTGTAAGGGCAATTTTCTGTATTGTGATTTGTATGTTTTTGTTCTATACTACAATATTGTAGAGATCCTGGGACAGTGGGTCTATTATAAGCATAAGCAGGTGGTGGGACTACTCCCCTAGTACACAAGTGAGAAGGATGATCACCTCCGCACTGGATACATCTTCTGAGCATGGGTACTCTCATAGGGTTATTGGGGTAGTTCCTCTGTCTTTGAACGTTCAACTTCTTTGCTACCAAATCAGCTATTTCCTCGACGTTGTTTTTAGGGATTGATGTGCAACTGACCGAATCTTCACTTTTCAAGCTACCTTGAGGTATTTTCAGGTCCTCTGCTAGGTTGTCTTCTAGGTCTATACATTCCTTCATGCATTCTTGCAAAGTCTGAACTCTCTTTACATATACTAAAGATCTCAAAGATCCGTTCAACAATCCTTCCAAAAATAATGACACCATTTTATTTTGGGTAGGTCTCTCTTCTACTGGGCATGTGTCCACATACTGCTTGAATCTTCTTGCAGCCAATCTCACTGATTCGGTAGGGGCTTGCTTGAAGCTATGGATCAATGATAGAGAATTGTTTTTAATTCCTGACTTAGTGAATTCCTCAATCATTTCTTGGTAGACTTGCTCCATGTTTTGAAAATTATTAAAGTCCAATGGCTGAAACCATGCTAACGCCATATCTGACAAGGTAAGACCAAAGGACTCATATTGAATCAAGAAGTCTTCTACCTGTTCGGCTCTGATTACTTGTTTGAATTCAGCTATATGATTGTAAGGTTCACTAGAGCCATCATAGTGATTTCTCGTGCATTTCGCCACTTGAATTGGCCTTAATCTTCTTCCTGCTTCGGGCGGTCTAGGCATCACTGGGAAAATTGGTCTTCCTATTGGTATGCCTGGTCCTCTTACTACCGGCGGTTTGACTGGAGCATGAATTCCATGTCTTGGGTCAATAGTTGGTTGGGGTTGGTAATTAGGGTTATTTGCAGGCATTGCAAACTGCACATATGGTCTGACTAGGATTTGGGTTTGTTGTGTTTGTTGTGTTTGGCCCAACTGTTGACATGAATCATTATGGGATGTTCCCAGTGGGTTTCTTGAAGTAGTGGCTTGGTCCCTAGGGGGAAACACTGGGATATTCTGATATTTCAACTCAGCTCTTTCCGCTTCTGTTAAGGGCCAATATCTTCTCTAATTCTTATCCAGATATGTGATGATGGTGGGGAAATCAGGATCTTGTAACTCATAGATGGTGACTGGATTAGGGGCAGCTTCCCATATTGAAGAATGTGCTCTAAGAAGATGCTCTATCCCATTGATCAAATACACATCCATTAGGGAGTCGTCTTGGGGAATTAGGCCTCCCCTCCATATCCTAGCTACAGCAGATCTCCTTCTAGGTGTAGTTACTTGCTCTTCATTCCCACCTCCATTTAAGTTTGAAGCATTATTATCTTTACCATGTTCATTAATGTTTTCCGGGTGCTCGGTGAGAATATATTGGATATCTCTTTTGTCCATGTAAAAACCTCCTACATACTTGACTGCTGGTCTAGGCACTATATAAGCCTCTGACGCTTTCTTTAACCTGGCCACTGATCTGTTTAGACCATCCAAATAAATAGGGATCTCATTTTGGTTGGTGTTCACGTACTCCAAGGAGGTCCTGTACTCTCCCTCAATGATCGACATCATGCCAATCATGGGTACTGTGTTTAGCATATCCTCCGAAGCCATGGGAATTTCGTCCTCTGACTCACTGGAGGTCTCCGAATAATGTGAACGGTTACTTTGCTCTGCTACACTACCTGCAGAAGAGATTACACTTCTTCGGCTTCCTAGGGTTCTTCCGGATCTCAGGTTCATCCACCTAACAACTTTGATCAGCCCTTGCAACCCTCTAGCCTCTGGGATTCTTCACCAAAGGTCAGAATTTCTAGAAGACTTTGGCTAGGAAATGACTGAAAAAGGGTTTTTTTCCAGATCACGATACTTGACTCCAGATTCCACGATACACGATCTCTAGCCTAAAACGATACACGATCTTTGGGCTCAAAGGATACTCGATATTTGATCCCAGACGATACTCGATCTCTGTCTACAAACGATACACGATACTTGGACACAGGCGATACACGATCTCTGACTTAGGCGATACCCGATCTCTGATAAATATCGCGATCTCTGATAAACGATACCGATCGCTTGAGTGAAACGATACCGATCTTTGACCGAAACGATACCGATCTCTCGTGCAAATGATACACGACCTATGAACCAAACGATACACGATCGCTGGTGAATATCGCGATCTTTGATCAAAACGATCTCTGGGCCAAACGATACCGATCTCTGATCGAAACGATACCGATAGGAGGGAAATATCGCGATACTCGACCACAGAAGGAAAACGATACTTGCTAAGTATCGCGATACTCGACCGCGGGAGCAAAACGATACTTGACCCTTGGACAAATTTTGAAAGAGATTTTTTAAATTTTGCTTCAATAAATTTGTTGTACTAGCTCTCGTACCCTCTCCCCTCTCTCTGTATCAATCAAAACACACCTTTTTTACCCTGTTGGTCCTAAACGATACCTGACGCAGATCGTTTCATACTGAAATTGATTTTTGAGTGATGAAAAAGAACTAGCAATAGAAGGGCTCACCTCTGATGTTCTTTCCCACTCTTCTAGCATCCTCTTTTGCTCTACCTAGCTCTCTATAGCTCTGAAACGATACTCGACTGTCTCTGCCCACGATACTTGTTCAAAAACACAAGTGATTTGCAAATGACTCTTTTTGGCCTTTATACTTGGGATTTTCTTGCTTTCAAAAAGAAAACTCTACTCTAGTGGCTTGGTCTACTCTCTAACTACTCCTACTCTACTCCTTCTACACACTTCCCTAAACTAACAACTCACTACACACACTCCAAGAATGAGAAGTAACAAGTGCGGTTGAAAATGACTTACCAAAGAAGAGAAAATCACCACTCCTCCTCTTACTTCAATGCAAAAAAGCTACTTACCATCACACGAATGCCTCGGTTTGATTCGTCACTCCCCGGCAACGGCGCCAAAAAGTGTGTTGACCTAAGTACCAACTTGTGGGGATACACACTTTTAATTATCAATCCAAAGAGTATACAAACCTAGCCGAGTGTATGAGGACATGCAATCATGTGATGATCAATGCAAATGAACTACTCAAAGAGTGTAAACAAGGCAAAGACTTATCCAAACAAGCTTCAACTGTTGGTCATGGCGTCACGATACTTGGTGCAGCAGCCGTCAGTATTTTGGACTTTTCTCCCAGCTCCGAGCTCCAAATATAGCAAATAGCATATGCGTTTCAAAGCTCTCGAGAAGACGCATCCAATGGCAGTGGCTTCACTCAATTCTGACACTCCTACTTCAAGTTATGAGTAAAATACTGAGTTGCGGGAAATCTTTCCTACACTTCAGCACTTCCTACACTTCAGCACTTCCTACACTTCGCACACACCGTAACTATAGCAAATAAACACTTTCATGGATAGACAACACTCCCTCACACTCTTTCCAAGCAATACACATGCATACAAGCTCACAACGAAGAAGATACAGAGTGAAGAAAACACAAATTCGAATTTCTGTGCTCCTATTCTCACAATGGCCAAAAAGTCCTTTACAAAGAGTCACATTTGACTTATATACTTGTGCCCTAAAAATGGTCCTTTCACACAAGAGACCGACACTTTATTTACTAAAAGACTAATTTCCTACTATTTTACATGGGTAAATCTCTAATCTTCTGTGGGGATGCATCTAGAGGACTCCTCTAGTGCATTTACAACGGAAAATATATTACAAGAATGGTTATGATACAAAAATATGATGTCCAAATCGGAAAAATTTTGGGGTCCGTCTTTTTCTCTGCTTTGTGCTCTCTTTAGCTCTGCAACACTCTCCCCCTCTTCGTCTCTGTCGTCCCTTGACAGGCTTTGCCTCTTGTCCTCGGTTTGTTGTCCAGTGGTCGAAGAAGCAATAAGGACCGTTAGAGAATTTGTTATTTTGTCCGATCTATGTCCTTTGCTTCTGTTTTGCCCCTTGGTATTCCGTATATCACATATCTGGGTTGCTGTATTCAGTTGGGTTGCCACGCACGCCACCAGTGACCTATATCTTGCTTGTTGTTCTCTGATTTGTCCTGGTTGCAAACATGTGACCCCATTGTATTGCTTTGAGCCTGTTTACTTTCTTCCACCGTGCAGGACCTGGATGATTTGTGTTGTTGACTGATGCGTGCCCCTACGGGGCTCTGTGCAGAGATGGGTGTTGCGCCCCTGCGGGGCTTCCTGCAGAGATATGTCTTCAGATATTTCTTTTTAGTGAAGCTACTTCTTTCGTTGTCTTCTTCTTTTCTTTCTTTTACTTGATTCTCCCTCAATAGTCATATTGCATTAGTAAGAGGAACCATCTTACTAAGCGTCCAGTATTGCAAGGTTTATTGACCAAATATAACAAAGCTTGATGATCAGTGAAAAACTTGAACTTGTTGGCCAATAAATAGTGTCTAAACTTCTTCACAGCATATACCATGCCTAAGCCCTCTCGCTCAGTTGTGGTATAGTTCCGTTCAGCTGCAGTGAGCTGTCTACTAGCATATGCTATGGGCAAATCTAAATTCCCTTCACCTGTGGGTTGTGCTAGCACACATCCTATGGCATGATTGGATGCATCCACATGGACATGGAATGGCTTATTCCAATCAAGAGTGGTCAGTATTGGTGCTGTGCACAAACGTTTCTTCAGTTCATTGAAAGAATTCTCGCATTCATCGTTCCACTCAAAATTAGACAACAAGGCATAAAGGGGTCTAGCTATGATCGCGTACATGTGGATAAACCTACGGTAATATCCACAATGGCCCATAAAAGCTTGAACCTCTTTAACATTCCTCGGCCTTGGCAGCTCCGCTATGGCTCGTACCTTATCTTCATCTGTTGAGATTCCATTCTTAGAAACAATATGTCCTAAGATTTTACCTTGATGCACCATGAACACACACTTTTCTCGGTTCAGACACACTCGATATTCTCTACACTTGTTGAAGATTTGTCTGAGTTCAGGGATGTGAAATCTTCTTTCTTGGGAATGAGCACATAAATCATCCACATATACTTCTAAGCTCTTTCGCAAGAACTCTTTGAAAACATGACACATGAGCCTTTGGAATGTTGCAGGTGCATTGGTGAGCCCAAATGGCATCACACGAAATCAAAGATTCCCCACTCCGTAGCAAAAGCTGTTTTGTGTTGATCTTCTGGGGCAATGGCTACTTGATTGTAACCTGAAAACCCATCAAGGAAGCTATAAACTTCCTTGCCCGCAACACGTTCCAAAAGGTGTTCCGTGATTGGAAGTGGATAACTATCTCTGATCGTAGCGGCATTAACTTTTTTAAGGTTAATACACACTCACAACTTTCCATTCTTCTTGGGCACTACTACAATGGGGGACACCCATTCAGTATGCTCAATCTCATAGATGAATCTAGCTTCAATCAACCTATCAATTTCTTCTTTTATTTTGGCTGCATAGGTATCATTATATGTGTAGGGCTTCTGTTTGGTGGGCTTGGCATCAGCAGTCATGGGGATAGTATGAGAGAAAATTCTTGGATCTACCCCTTTCAAATCTCTATAGTGCCACGCAAACACATCCCTATATTCCCTTAATAGAGCTACAAGCTCCATTTCTTCTCTTGCACTTAGGTCATCTCCTATATATGTGCATCTCTCTTCGTTCTCTTTGATGGTCACTACAATCTTCTTGGTCTTTTCTTTATTATCATATGATTCTCCTATGATGGCCTCTCTCTTAGGCATTCGTACCAAAATTTTGCGGTCGTCAACTTCATATTTCTTGAAGTTTTCTGGTACTTCAAACAATGATTCCTCCTCTTCTTGTTTCACTGCTTTTCTTTTCTTTTTCTTTTGACTACTCTCACTTCTATCCTTTGAATTTACTGTTTTAATACTTGTGAAAGGTTCTTCTTCTTTCTGGGTGAACACTCCTATATCTTCTAGATAGTGCTGCTCTGAGTTAAAGCAACTATCCATCACAATAGACTCCAGATCATCGTCATTCTCTTCTTCTTCTATGACATCACTAGGGTCACATTCTTCTAGCAAGGGCTGACACATGAACACTGAGATATCATAACCCTCCTCATCACAATGAGGTGTCCATTGTTCTTCATTGACAGCAATGTCCATGGTGGCTAAGATTTCTGGCCAGCCATGAGGCTCAAATTCCTCATCTGGAAAGATCATCGGTGTGTAGGCTGGGTCTCTAACTGGTCTATCTCCTGGTGAAATTCCTTCTTCTCTCGCTTTCAAGCGTTTTTCCTCTTCCTCTGCGACCTTGCACATCCACAAATGAGTATCTTCGTGCAGCCATGATGTATCACGTGAACTTTCAGAATGCACAGAGATGGAATCTTCTCTCGCTTTGTGGATAGGATTCCACCGTAGGGGTGGCATATCTCTGAAGGAGTAATCCTTCAAATTGACCTTGGTGGTGACCCCTAAGTGCTGTAAGTACAAGGAGTTGGTTCCCCAATCCTGTACTATTTGCAATTGTCGTAGGAAGGGTCTTCCTAGGATCATCTCATAGACGTTATTTTTCTCAAAGTCACATATGTTGCGAACATTTGTTTTATGTAGGGTACAAGTTTCAAATTATGTAAATACCTTTGGGAAGTCTTCAAATACTTCAAGAAGGCTCATATTATTCATAAAATGTAGCAAAAATACCACGTGAGTTCTAGAACATGGTGAGTCAAATTAGTGAGTCACAAGGGAGCTTCAGTGGTGTCCTAGTGGAAGGTCGATGTGGCTAGTTCTCAAAGTCCATCAATACTTTGCTTATTTGAGCACTTGAGTCATGTAATACCTCCATCCAAGTGTCTACCACGAATTTAGATGTATTAGGAAGGTTTTAGATTAGTTTCCCATGCTATAAAAAGAGAAGAAAAGTCGTGATCTTGTGGGATGTCCAAGAGAGTATCTCTATGCTACTCTAGTTTTTGTATGCAGAGCTTGCAGAGCTTGTATCTCCCTCATTATATATCCAAATTACATGTTTGATAGCTCATTTGAAAGCTCTTCTTGTCTACTTTCATAGTACAAATTTTCATAATCATTGGATTTGTGAGCTGAGAGCAACACTCTCTGCAAGTAGTGTGTGTTCTCTGTTTTTTATCCCTGCTGAAGGTCTCCATTAAACATCCAACGTGCAGAGGTCATATCTCCTTGTGTATGTATCCAAATAATGTGTTCTTTGGCTTGTTAGAAAGCTCTCCAAGTCTATTTGTATTCTGGAAATTTTCAGATTCATTGGAGTTGTGAGTTAAGAGCAGTAGTCTCTGCAAGTGATGTATGTCCTCAGGTTCATCTCTGTTTCAAGGTCTCCATTAAAGCTGCATATTGCAGAGGTCATAGCTCATTGAGTATTTATCCAAATTGAGTGTTCTTTGGCTCATTGGAAAGATCTTGGTCTCTAGTATATGTGGTTAAAACAGTTTTAAAAACTTTTGAGTGAGTAGAGAGTAGTAAGCTCTGCAAGCATGACTGGTTTTCTATGATGAAGTTTGTGAGAAGGTCAACTTGTTCCTAGGGGGTTCCACCTACTTCCTGCTATACTTTGGAGGTCAATAAACTCCAACATTGGTATCAGAGCAAGTACTTGGAGGCTTGGAGAAGGTTATCATACCTTGACGAAGAATTTGGAGCTATCAAAGAAGCAGTTCATCATCAACACTACACAAAGGTAGAAGAAGATTGCAAGGAGGCATCTGAAGCAACATCCAAGCAAAGAAAGGTGCACATACCTCATTTACAAGGTAAATATTATATTTCTTCTCATCACACACATTGGAAAGGAGGCTTAAAGGAGGAAGCTTAGCATTTGTATTATGGGAGACCAACATGCACAAATAGAGAAGCTTGATAAGACCAATTATCAGGCATGGAAGTTTAGAATCACAGCATACTTGCAAGGTAGAGGCTTGTATGGTTTGATTGACGGCACAGATATCAAACCCACATTACCAGAGGACCCAAATCAGCAACAATTGAGGGAGTTTACACTTTGGAATGAGAGAGACAAAAGGGTTATATTCATTTTATCACAAAATATTCAAGATTCAATGGTAGGACACATACAAGATCTAGACACAAGTAGAGATGTTTGGCTTGCATTGGAAAGGTTGTATGCTACAGGTACAAGAGCAAGGAAGATTCAACTCAAAAATGAGTTGAATAACATAAAGAAAGATACAAGGACATCGGTCAATGATTACATATTGAAAGTTAAAGAGATTGCAGATCAACTAGGATCAATTCAAGCTCATGTGGAGGACGACGACTTGGTTGCACATACTCTCAACGGACTCAAAGATGATGAGAGATGGAAACCCTTCATTACTTCAGTTTATGTCAGAGGAGAATTACCAGATTTTGATCAACTTATTGCCCTCATGGTCACGGAGGAGATGAATCTAAATGGTTCTACTTCAAATCAAAAAGGATCTCAAGGACAAGCTCTTTATGTAGGATCATCAAGAGGTGGAAACAGAGGTGGAAGAGGTTCAAATAGAGGTCGAGGAAGAAGGATCGATGATCAAAGGACTTCAAGTGGCTTCTTCAACACAAGAGGAAGAGGAAGATCAAGCGCTAGAGGTACGAGAGGCTACTACAACTACAACCAAAGACAAAGGAGTGAAGATAATAAGAACAATTGCTATATATGTGGAAGGTATGGACACTATGCCAAAGATTGTTATCAAAATGAAAATAATCAAGGTGGTAATCAAAGAGGAGGCTATTCAAGAAGAGGTAAACAACAAGGAAATTATGCAGTTGAAGGTAAAAGTGATGATTATGATTCTCTTCTTATGATGAATGTAGAAACTAAGATGAATTCCAATAGTGATGTATGGTATGTAGATAGTGGTTGTTCTAATCACATGTCTCATGATGCTTCATGGTTTTCTAATATGCATAATCCGTCATGTAAAGGTCATGTTAAAACAGGAGATGATACAACACATAAGATTATGCAGGTTGGAGATGTTGTTATGCAGGATAAGAGCAAGAAAAATTGCTTGAAGGATGTACTTTATGTGCCAACGATCACTAAGAATTTGATGTCGGTTGGTCAAATGGTAGAAAAAGGTCTACAAGTGAGATTTAATCATGCAGGTTGCTTCATTGAGGATCCAAAGCAAAGGAGGTTAATTGCTAGAGGTCAAAAACAAGGTAGATTGTTTACATTCAAGGTAAACCCAAATCATACAAACTATTTCTCTTATGGTATGCATCGAATAGCAGAGCTTGATCTATGGCACAAAAGGATTGGACACATGAATGTACACAGGTTAAAGGAGCTATCAAAGAAGAGGATTGTTGAAGGATTACCTGATCTTACTAAGCAACAGATGGTGCATCTTTGTAAAGCATGTCAAATGGGTAAGCAGAGTAGACAACCTTTCAAGCATTCAAGCTATGTAAGTGATGGTTTGCTAGATCTCATACACACAGATGTGTGGGGACCTACTAAAGAGGCATCCTTGGTTGGTAATAAGTACTATGTTTCATTCATTGACGATCATAGTAGAATGACATTTGTGTATTTCACTAAACATAAGAGTGAGGTCTTTGATTGTTTCAAGAAGTTCAAATCATATGTCGAAAAGCAAACAGGAAGGTATATTAAGAAGCTAAGGTCTGATGGAGGGGGAGAGTATTTCTCTCAAGCTTTTACTGATTTTTTGTATGATGAAGGTATCAAAAGAGAAGTTACATGCAGGTATACTCCACAACAAAATGGAGTCGCAGAAAGAAGAAACAGAATCATAGCAGAAGCATCTAGAAGTATGCTTAATGATATGTGTTTGCCTAATTATTTTTGGGCTGAAGCTGTTAGCACAAGTGTTTACATTATGAATAGAGTTCCGACTGCTGGAGTTCATCATTTGACACCATATGAGGTATGGCATGGAAGGAAACCAAGTGTAAGTCATTTGAAAGTATTTGGTTGTGTATGTTATGTACATGTACCTAGTGAGGTGAGATCTAAACTTGATGCAAAATCAGAAAAATGTATATTTATTGGTTATGCAGATACTCAAAGAGGATATAGATGCTATAATCCTCATACCAATAAGGTTGTTGTGTCAAGAGATGTAAACTTTGATGAATCACTTTCATGGTATGCAGATAAGAATTGTTTGCAGGACATGGATGAAAATGAAGAAGGTGTGGTTGAAGGAGATGAATGCATAGTTCAGCCATCAGGAAGTTTAAATGATGAAAGGAGTGGTCTAGATGAAGAAAGAGGATCACCTTTCAATGGAAGATTAAGGCAAGAGTCACCTCCAAGTGTTAAAAGTAAAGGTAAACTCAAACTTGTTGAAGTTAATGATGAAGGAGAGGAAATTAGTGATGTATGTGAGTATGGAGAATCATCAAAGGTTCCTAATAAGAAAGGAAGAGCATCTACATTGGAGGTAAGAAGAACTTCAAGAGTAAGTAAGCAACCTCAAAGGTATACTTATGAATCTTTCATGAATACTCATTATGCTTTTATGACAAAAGTTGAGCAGGAAAATGAACCCACATGTTATGATGAGGCCAAAGGAGATGAAAAGTGGGAGAAAGCAATGAGAGAAGAAATGGAAGCACAACTTGGAATTTAGTTCCAAGTACACCAAAGCAAAAGGTAATTGGTTGCAAGTGGGTTTTTAAGATTAAAAGAAATAGTGATGGTAGTGTGTCTAGATATAAGGCTAGACTTGTAGCAAAAGGATATAATCAAACTCAAGGTGTGGACTATGAGGAAACATTTAGTCCAGTAGCAAATATGGCAACAGTGAGAACTTTGTTGGCTTTAGCTGCAAGTAAAAGGTGGAATATATATCAACTCGATATAAAGAATGCCTTTCTTAATGGTGAGTTAAATGAAGAAGTGTATATGTCACAACCAGATGGTTATGTGAATGCAAAATATCCTAATCATGTATGCAGGTTAAAGAAGGCATTGTATGGTCTTAAGCAGGCACCAAGGGCATGGAATGCAAGGTTGGTAAAGTATCTTATGCTGCAAGGATACACAGCGAGTCATGCTGATCCTTCACTTTATGTAAAACATGTAGATGGCATGTGTGTCTATGTATGCATTTATGTGGATGACTTGTTGATTACAGGGAATGATGCAAAAGCAATTGATGAGATAAAAGGTAATTTGGGAAAGGAATTTAAAATTTCAGATCTTGGTTTGCTCAGATACTTTCTTGGGATTGAAATTGTGTATAGCGATGAAGGTATGTGGTTGATACAAAGAAAGTATATATGTGATATGCTGAAAAGGTTTGGTATGCAGGAATGTAAATTTGTTTCTACTCCAATGGAATGTAATGTAAAGCTGAGTGCAAAGGAAGGTGATGAGTTGCATGATATGAATGTATATAGATCCATGGTAGGATCTTTGATTTATGCAACAAAAACTAGACCTGATATATGTTATGCAGTGGGAGTATTGTCACAGTTTATGCATGAACCTAGAGTACCTCATATGCATGCAGCGAAAAGAGTGCTTAGGTATTTGAAAGGTACCATGAACGAAGGATTATTTTATAGTCATGATGTTGATCTAACTCTTAAAGTCTTTAGTGATGCAGATTGGGCTGGAAGCAAAGATGACAGAAGATCCACAAGTGGATATGTGGTAATAGCAGGAAACAAGACATTAACATGGAGTTCAAAGAAACAGCCTACAGTTGCTTTATCTTCTACAGAGGCTGAGTATAGAGGTTTAGCATTGGCTACTACTGAGGTTATGTGGTTTAAAAAGTTGTTTCATGACTTGAATGTGCAGGTTGATGTACCACTGATATATGGGGATAACTTGAGCAGCATTCATATGACCTCAAATCCTATTTTTCATGCTAGAACAAAGCATATAGAGGTTCACTATCATTATGTTCGAGAGAAGACCATGAACAATGAAGTGCAGGTTTCTTTTGTTGGAACAAAGGATCAAGTTGCAGATATCTTCACCAAATCCTTGGATGGACCAAAGCTTCAAAGATTCAACTATATTCTTGGCATGAAGGAAATACCCTTTGAAACTTGAGGGGGAGAATGTTGCGAACATTTGTTTTATGTAGGGTACAAGTTTCAAATTATGTAAATACCTTTGGGAAGTCTTCAAATACTTCAAGAAGGCTCATATTATTCATAAAATGTAGCAAAAATACCACGTGAGTTCTAGAACATGGTGAGTCAAATTAGTGAGTCACAAGGGAGCTTCAATGGTGTCCTAGTGGAAGGTCGATGTGGCTAGTTCTCAAAGTCCATCAATACTTTGCTTATTTGAGCACTTGAGTCATGTAATACCTCCATCCAAGTGTCTACCACGAATTTAGATGTATTAGGAAGGTTTTAGATTAGTTTCCCATGCTATAAAAAGAGAAGAAAAGTCGTGATCTTGTGGGATGTCCAAGAGAGTATCTCTATGCTACTCTAGTTTTTGTATGCAGAGCTTGCAGAGCTTGTATCTCCCTCATTATATATCCAAATTACATGTTTGATAGCTCATTTGAAAGCTCTTCTTGTCTACTTTCATAGTACAAATTTTCATAATCATTGGATTTGTGAGCTGAGAGCAACACTCTCTGCAAGTAGTGTGTGTTCTCTGTTTTTTATCCCTGCAGAAGGTCTCCATTAAACATCCAACTTGCAGAGCTCATATCTCCTTGTGTATGTATCCAAATCATGTGTTCTTTGGCTTGTTAGAAAGCTCTCCAAGTCTATTTGTATTCTGGAAATTTTCAGATTCATTGGAGTTGTGAGTTAAGAGCAGTAGTCTCTGCAAGTGATGTATATCCTCAGGTTCATCTCTGTTTCAAGGTCTCCATTAAAGCTGCATATTGCAGAGGTCATAGCTCATTGAGTATTTATCCAAATTGAGTGTTCTTTGGCTCATTGGAAAGCTCTTGGTCTCTAGTATATGTGGTTAAAACAGTTTTAAAAACTTTTGAGTGAGTAGAGAGTAGTAAGCTCTGCAAGCATGACTGGTTTTCTATGATGAAGTTTGTGAGAAGGTCAACTTGTTCCTAGGGGGTTCCACCTACTTCCTGCTATACTTTGGAGGTCAATAAACTCCAACAACATATAGCAAATGTATGTTCAAACTCCACACCACAAGTGGTTAGAGTTATCCCTTCGAGCAATCCTAGAGGTCTTTCAAAATGACCGTCGGCCATTTGAAGCTTCATTCTAGTTGGTCTTAATGTGGGTTTGCCCCATTGCTTCCACAAGGAGGTGGTCGCAATAGCAACACCCGCACCTGAATCTATGATTGCTTTGGTTGTGTAACCTTGGTAGGTGATTGGAAGATAAGTATTACCTTCTTCACCCTCACACATGTCCCCTATTTTGTCTAGAGGTATCTCTGGTACCTTTTGTTTAGAGCCTGCTTTTGGCATTTTGGAATCAAGTTCTGGAACTTGATCCTTCACATGATTCCAAAGCTTAGGTTTTGCTTTGAGAAGCTCTTCTACAGTGAGATGACACTGGACCTTAGTGTTCTTCATGACATCAGTGTTCCTTGGAACCACTGAGTCTTCATTTCTTACTAGTATTGTGGGAGCTCTAATCTGGAGTGATTCAGATTCCCATGGGCCTGGAAATTGAGGCAGTTCTTCTAGGGTATTAGATTCAAAATCTAATCTTTTGTCATCTTGTTGTTCTGCTTCATCTCCGTAAATAGATGGAATGTCTTGGGGAAATTGATCATGAAGATCATCAATCTCAGGAATAGGAGGGGAATTACCCTTCTCCTGGGCCCATTTCTCTTCTTGTATTTCCCGCAAGAACTCTTGAGAGTACTGTTGAATTGAAGGAGGTATTCCAACATCTGTGCAATTAGGAACATAAGCTCCCATTGGTGGTGAGCTTCCTCTTTCAATAACTGGTTGAGCCTGTGGAGGTAAAGAAACTTGTGGTTTGTTTACCAATTGCTCTAATCTTTCTAGTAAGCCTTGGAAATGCAAGTCCGGTTTGACAGAGTTTGTCTGATTGAACTTTTGACTAGTCTCGAGTATAGCTTGAGCTTGTTCTACTATTTTCATGCACATTTTCATCCATTCAATCTCTAAATCTGCTCTAGGGTAACTCTTGTCTAGGTTTGCAGCTGTAGGCCCTTCTTGAAGTCGAGCCTAGTAGGCCTTGAACATCATGTCCAAGCCTTCTGGGGTTGGATCTGCAAGAACAGACCTTGGTTGCAGTCTATTTACAATGGATGGTGGGATGAGATGAGGTGGAGTGGATGGAGTTTTGGCATGCGAGGGGCTTTGAGATGCAATGTCCTCTATTTTTGTTTTCGCTTCTTCTAAGCTTTCTTCTAGTTTTGATAACTTTTTATTCCACTTGCGATTGGCCTTCTCTCTGGTATCCTTCCATGTTCTTGTTTTCCTCTTACTAGGCTCTCCTGATTCACTCGACTCTGATTGTTCTGCTGGTTTATCCTGTTTTAAGGCTTGTGCTCTAGTGACAACTTGTATAGGAGCCACATTGCTACTACTTGAACTTGAATCTGCCACTAAGCCTACCACATTAATGGGTGTAATCTTGGGTGCACTGGAGGGGTTTCTTGGACAATCTCTGGGGAGATGGTCTTTGCCACAATCAGGACAAAAATCCTGTATTGTGATAGCTTGTCCTTGACTCGGAGATGGTGGGTGGGGACAATCACGAATGAAATGGTCATCTTGAAATCTAAAACATGGTCCTCTAGGGGCTTGTGGTCTCATTTGTCTCAATTGGGGCCTAGGGTTAGGATTTGTGTACATGACATTGGAGTATTCTTGCTCCCAATTTTGCTCCATAGGTGGTGCCTCATATTGATACGAGTAAATCTCACTATGTTCAGGTGACTCTGTGTAATAAGCATGTGGACTACCTTCATGGGAATAGTTTGAACTATGAGCATGAGAGTCATTATCTGGTATCAATGGGGTTAGTGGCACCAATGCTCTATTTGGATTTTCCTCTCCCACAGCATATTTGACTGGAATCACGTTGGCAGGAGCTGGTGGTTGGTTTCCCAAGACTGGTTGTGGCCTATATTGTGCCTGATATTGCTGTTGTGGTCTATAATATGGCTGTTGGTATTGGTTTTGATACCTACCTGGTTGGTAAGGTTGTTGATAATTGTGTCTAACGGCCTGCCTATTATAGGGACAATCTTGAGCCGTGTGGTTCGTATATTTTCTCTCAATAGTGCAATATGGAGCATTCCTTTCTCTCATGTTTTGGTTTTGCATTGGGCATGCGTTAGCCATGTGGTCACCTCCGCAAGTATAACACCGATTCAATGGGGTGACTCTCTGTGTTTGTCTATTTTGGACTCCCAGCTTCTTGGCAACTTGCTCAGCTATCTCTTCTATTTCCGTGGAGATTTTTGAAGTATGACTAGTAGAACTATCCGAATCTTTGTAGAGTTTGGACAATCCTAACTCCTCACCCAAGTTATCTTCTATGTCAATGCACGTCCGCATGCACTCTTCTATGGATCTAGGCTCTTTCAAGTATACATATGATCTTAACTTTGTGCTCAGTAAGCCATCTAAGAACAAAGCCACTTGTTTGGCTGGTGTGGGTAGCTCTGGAGTAGGGCATCTTTCTAAGTACTGTTTAAACCTTCTACCTGCTAGTCGCACTGTTTCTTGGGGTGTCTGCTTGAAGCTGTGGATCAAAGATGATGTGTTATGCCTGATACCACTCTTGGAAAATTCTACAATGAATTCGTCTAGCAGTTGACCTATATCACGATAGTTGCGACTACTTAGTGGTTGAAACCAAGCCAACGCAGTGCCCTTAAGAGTCAAACCAAATGCCTCGTACTGGGTGAACAAGTCCTCAACCTGCTCAGCTCTTAACACTTGTTTGAACTTGGCCACATGATCGTAAGGATCTCCTGACCCGTCAAAATAATTCTTCAATGCCTTGATCACTTGAGTGGGTCTAAGGGTTCTTGGGTACTCTAGGGGTCTAGGCAATGGAAAATCCTGTTCATCTCTTTGTTGCCTATGTGCTTGATGTCTCTCTCTTTCAGGTCTTTCATTTTCAAATCCTGATCTATTCCTGCCCACGGTGTGTGCAAAACTTACCTCAGGTCTCTCTCTAGTTCTTTCTCTCTGGGCTGCATGAGCGTGGGATGATCCTACTCCTTGGAGGCCATGGGAAACATTGGATCTTGGTGGAGGGAAAATCAATTCACTCTTCCAAGTATATGCATGTCTATCATGTTCTGTTACCAAGAATATCTTCTCTGATGTGTTATCCAGGTAGACAACTTTGCCTGGTATCTCAGGATCTTTGAATTGATAGCTGATGACTATGCCTAATTGGCTAGGTTGATCTGGCTTGAATCTCCAAAAGGCTTCCTCTGTTTCTCTATTCAAGAAGAGTTCTATGCTTTTGTTGTCTTGAGGGATCCAATTTGGTGTGATCACTCTGGTCAGAACTGACTTACCTCTAGGAGTTTGGGGTCCTTGTCCTACATTTCCTTGTTCTAGGTCTCCTATCTCATTCTCATGAATGATATTTCCAAACTCATCGGTCCTATCTGGTTGGTTGGTAACCACATACATGGTTCCTTCCTTATCAATGTATGAACCCTCTTTGAACTTGACCACCGGGTGTTCAAGTCCGAAGGGTTGATCTGGATTTTTGAGTTGGACCACTGATCGCCTCAGACCATCCTCATAGATGCGAGCACCTAATTGGTTGGTCCGAATATATTCCAACTGTGTCTTATAGGGACCTTCTGGTGTTTGTAGATGGGCAGTCCCTGAGCCACCTGCAGGTTTTCCCATGCAAAAAGACATTTCTGAATCACTTGTGTTTGAACTTAGTAAAAGATGACCACTTAGTTGTTGTGCCCAAGACTTGGATGTATGGTTGACACTAGCCTCAGAAGATCTAATGCTTTGTTTATCCTTGCCTAAGTGTCTACCAGATCTCAGGTTCATAAGCTTTAGTCAAGAGTCCAAATTTTCCCTTTGGTATGGTTCAAAATTCTTTGGAGCCCCCTTGGTTCCCTAGTCCCACTTGAGGGTCAACTTCAAAGGGTCACTTGAAACGAGCTTTCCAACGAGCTATAGAGCTCAAAAAATGGACTTCGGATGAAAAAGTTATGTCAAATCAGGCTCCTGGGGGTCAAAACAGGCAAACAGGACCTTTTAGAGAAAATCACGATTTTGTGAACTTCAAGAAAATCGCGATTTTGTACCTTGAGAATCGTGTTCACAAAATCGTGTTTTCATAAAATCGTGTTTTGAAAATCGCGATTTTGAGCTGAAAATCGTGTTTCTGAAAATCGCGATGTTGAGCACAAAATCGTGTTTCTGAAAATCGCGATGTTGAGCACAAAATCGTGTTTCTGAAAATCGCGATGTTGAGCACAAAATCGTGTTTCTGAAAATCGCGATGTTGAGCACAAAATCGTGTTTCTGAAAATCACGATTTGTCTCAGAGAATCGTGATTCACAAAATCGTGTTTTTCATAAAATCGTGGTTCTCAGAATCGTGTTTTTTGACATGAAAATCGCGATTTTGTCTCAGAGAATCGCGTTTTCACAAAATCGTGTTTTTGCTGTGGTTGGTGAGAATCGCGATTTTGAGCACAATCACAGAATCGTGTTTTCTCAGAATCGTGTTTTTGACATGAAAATCGTGATTTTTTCAGAATCGTATTTTTTGGCTGAAAATCGTGATTTGTGAGAATCGCGATTTTGAGCACAATCACAGAATCGTGTTTTCTCAGAATCGTGTTTTTGACATGAAAATCGCGATTTTGTCTCAAAGAATCGTGTTTTCACAAAATCGTGTTTTTTGTTGAAAATCGTGATTGGTGAGAATCGCGATTTTGAGCATAATCACAGAATCGTGTTTTTTTTAGAATCGTATTTTTTGGCTGAAAATCGTGATTTATGAGAATCGCGATTTTGAGCACAACCACAGAATCGCGTTTTTTCAGAATCGTATCTTTTGGCTAAAAATCGTGATTTATGAGAATCGCGATTTTGAGCACAACCACAGAATCGCGATTCTGAGAATGACCACAGAATCTTGATTCTTTCAGCCAACTTTTAGGCGGGAAAACAGAAAATCGTGATTTTTCAAAAAATTTTGAATTTTCACAGAATCGCGATTTTCATCACAAAATCGCGTTTTTTGGCGAGAAATTCAAATTTCTGAGCGCTGGCAATGGCGAGCTCCGTATGAGCAGAAAATCATGAAAAAAACACGGCGCTTGCTCTCCCTTGCACCTCGTAACTCCTTCCCACACAATAATGCATGAAAAATGGCATGAAAATGGTGAGAATGCACTAAAAAACAAGAAATTTCTATGAAGAAGAAGATGGAAGAAGGTGGAGATGATGATGATGATGAAGATGAAGAGGAAAAAACAGAAAATGAACTGAAATGACAGTTTTTTTTTTTTACCTTCCAACGTCGCAAGTCTACGATCTTACCATCACAACGCTCGTCCTCGAAGCTCTCTCCCTAGCAACGGCGCCAAAATTTGGTGTAGCTCAAGCGTAAGCACCACCTCCTTTACTTGTCAATCCGCGGAGACGTGAGGACCGGTATGAAGACCACGAGCAAGTGAAGGCACAAGTGCGTGAGTGAAAGCACACAAACATGCACACACATACACACACACGCGCACAAAGTAAGATCAAAGAGAGGAACAATGGAAAGCTTAGATTGCAAAAGAGTTCTCTTACAAAAGTTCTATTCTCTAACAAGCTAACCTCAAAAATGAGCTCTCTAGCTCTTTTTATAGTTTTTTTACTAGTTTTGCCCGTGTCCAGACCTAGTGTCCGGCCTAGTTAAAAATTAGGTTCCAGTGCTTATTTGAGGGCTCAAACGGAGTCTAAAAAATTGGTACGATGGTACTTCTAATACTCCTCAAGCTCGAGGACTCCTCGGCTTGAACAAAATGGAGTTATAAAAATAGATAATGGTATTTACAATGGTTTTTAGTGATGAAAATCACTATTTTTGTAGGGGATTCTTCTGAAAATTTGACATATACTTCTTGGAGCTCCCTACTTGCTCCCTCTTCTTCTATGTCCACTTCTTTGATGTGCTTCCATGTTTTATGCTTGACCTTGAGTTCCAACAGAGCCTAACTTCCCTCAATCACTCTTCAATCTATTAGTGATTGATTTGATTCTGCAACTACCATCAATCAAGAATTCCTGGCTTCTCTTTCCTTTTTTGATCAAGTGGACTCAACCACTTAAGATTCTTTCACTTTTACATCAAGTAAGACTTCAAAAAGTTACAAGAGGTAGTTCACAAGTGAACTTTACATTGTCTTCATTTTAAAGCTTCTTCTATGACTTTGTGGGACTCAAGCCAATACTTAGGCTTGTCATAGACTTGCTTCAACAAAGATTGTGCATACAATAGGAAACCTATTAGACAAACTTATCAGAAACCTTTCCAACAAGGTAGGTAGAGAATCAATACCAACAACCATATTATAGGCCACAACAGCAATATCAGGTAGCATATAGGCCACAACTAATCCTGGAAAACCAACTGACACCTCATGTCAATGTGATTCCAGTTAAGTATGTCATGGGAGAGGAAAACCCTAATAGAGCATTGGTTCTCATAACCCCGTTGGTCACAGCAAATGACTCTCATGCTCATAGTTCTGACTATTCCCATGAAGATAGTCCACAAGTTTATTACACAGAGTCACGTGAGCATAGTGCGGCTTATCCTTATCAATACAAGGCACTACCTATGGAACAAAATGGGTGCCTGAATATTCCAATGTCATGTACATGAATCCTAAGCCCTTGCCCCAAGTGAGACAAATGAGACCACAAGCCCTTAGAGGACCATGTTTTAGATATCAGGGTGATCATTTCATTCGTGAATGTCCCCATTCATTGACTCTAGGAAAGGACAAAACATCACAATACAAGGCTTTTGTGCCGAGTGTGGAAAAGAACATCTTTTGAGAGATTGCCCAAGGTACCCCTCTAGTGCTGCCAAGGTTACACCCATTAACGTGGTAGGCTTAGTGGTGGATTCAAGTTTTGGTAGCCTTAATGTGGCTCCTTTATAGGCAGTCACTAGGTCACAAGCTTTAAAACAGGATAAACCAGTAGAACAATCAGAGTCAAGTGAATCAGGTGAGCCTAGTAAAAGGAAAACAAGAACATGGAAGGATACTAGAGAAAAGGCCAATTCTAAGTGGACTAAGAAGTTATCTGAACTAGAAGAAAGCTTGAAAGATGCAAGAAAAAATAAGACATTGCATCTCAAAGCCCCTCACATGCCGAAACTCCATCCACACCACTTCATCCCACCCCACTAGTCACTATAAATAGACCACAACCAAGGTCTATTCTTGCAGATCCAACCCTAGAAGACTTGGACATGATGTTCAAGGCTAACGAGGCCGACTTCAAGAAGGGCAAACAACTACAAACCTAGACAAGAGCTAGCCTAGCATAGATTTAGAGATTGAATGGACAAAAATGTTCATAAAAATGGTAGATCTAGCTCAAGCTATACTTGAGACCAACTAATTATTTAATCAGAAATTTTTTTTCAAACCGGTTTGCATTTCCAAGGCTTACTAGAAAGACTAGATCAATTGGTAAACAAGATGCAAGTTTCTTTACCTCCACACACTCAACCAATTGCTGAAAGAGAAATATCACCACCAATGAAAGTTTATGTTCCTGATTCTACGGATGGTAGAACACCTCTTTCCATTGAGCACTACTCTCAAGAGTTCTTGCAGGAAATACAAGAGGCAAAATTTGCTAAGGAGAAGGTTAATCCCCTTCCTATTCCTTAGATTGATGACCTTCATGATCAGTTTTCCCAAGACATTTCATCTATTTATGGAGACCAAGTAAAGCAACAAGAAGACGAAAGATTAGATTTTGAATGTAATTCTTTACAAGAATTGCCACAATTCATAGGCCCATGGGAATCACAATCTCTTCAGATCAAAGCTCCCACAATACTGGTTAGAAACCAAGAGTTAGTGGTTCCAAGAGACAATGAAGTTATAAAGAACACAAAGGTTCAATGTCATCTCACCTTAGAAGAGCTACTCAAAGTAAAACCTGAGTTGTGGAAACATGTGGCGAATCAAGTTCCAAAACTTGGTTCCAATATTTCAAAAGCAAGCTCTAAGAAAAAAGTACCAGAGATACCTCTAGATAGAATAGGAGACGAGTGAAGGTGAAGAAGGTAATACTTATCTTCCAATCATGTACCAAGGTTTCAAAACCAAAGCTATCTTAGATTCAAGTGCTTGTGTTGCGATTGAGACCACCTCCTTGTGGAAGCAATGGGGAAAACCCACATTAAGAGCAACTAGAATGAAGCTTCAAATGGCAGATGGCCATGTTAAAAGACCTCTAGGATTGCTAGAAGGGATAACTCTAACCACTTGTGGTGTAGAGTTTGAAGATACCTTTGCTATATGTGACGTTGGCAAAAATAGGTATATGAGATGATCTTAAGAAGACCCTTCCTACGACAATTTCAAATAGTACAAGATTGGGGAACCAACTCCTTGTACTTACAAAACTTAGGGGTCACAACAAAGGTCAATTTGAAAGATTATACCTTTAGAGATGTACCACCCCTACAATGGAACTCTATCCACAAGGTGCAAGAAGATTCGATCTCTATGCATTCTGAAAGTTCATTTGATCCATCGTGGATTCATAAAGATACTCATTTGTGGATTTGCAAGGTTATAGAGGAAGAGGAAAGACTCCTGAAATTAAGAGGGGAAGGAACTTCTCAAGGAGGTAGACCAATTAAAGACCCAGCCTACACATCAATGATCTTTCCAGATGAGGAGTTTGAGCCTCATGGTTGGGCAGAAATCTTAGCCACCATGGACATTGTTGTCAATGAAGAACATTGGACACCTCATTGTGATGAGGAGGGTTATGATATCTCTGTGTGAGCCCTTGCTAGAAGAATGTGATCTTAGTGATGTCATAGAAGAAGAGGTAGATGATGATGATCTAGAGTCCATTGTGATGGATATTTGCTTTAATTTGGAAGAGCACTATATAAAAGACATAGGAGTATTTACCCAAAAAGAAGAAGAACCTCTCACGAGTGTTAAAACTATAAATTCAAAGGATGGAAGTGAAGGTACTCAAAAGAAAAAGGAAAGAAAAGTAGTGAAACAAGTAGAGGAGGAATCATTGTTCGAAGTACTAGAGAATTTCAAGAAGTATGAAGTTGAAGAATGAAAAATTTTGGTATGAATGCCTAAAAGAGGGTCCATCATAGGAGAAACATATGATAATAAAGAAAAAAATTGTTGTAACCATTGAAGGGAATGAAGAGTGATGTATGTACATAGAAGAAGACCTAAGCGCAGAAGAAGAAATAGAGCTTGTCGCTCTATTAAGGGAATATAGGGATGTGTTTGTGTGGACCTATAGAGACCTAAAGGGGTAGATCCCGAAATATGTTCTCACACGATCCCCATGATAGCTGATGCCAAGCCCACCAAACAAAGGCGCTACACATATAATGAAACTTATGAAGCCAAAATAAAAGAAGAAATCGATAGGCTGATAGAAGCTAGAATTATCTATGAGATTGAGCATAACAAATGGGTGTCCCCCATTGTAGTGGTGCCCAACAAGAATGGGAAATTGTGAGTGTGTATTAACCTTAAAAAAGTTAATGCTGCTACGATCAGAGATAACTATCCACTTCCAATCATCGAAAATTCATTGGAGCATGTTGTAGACCAGGAAGTTTATAGCTTCCTTGATGGATTTTCAGGTTACAACCAAGTAGCCATTGCCCTAGAAGATCAACACAAAACAACCTTTCCCACAACATGGAGAATCTTTGCATTTCGTTTGATGCCATTTGGGCTCACCAATGCACCTACAACATTCCAAAGGCTCATGTGTCATGTCTTCAAAGAGTTTTTGCAAAAGATCTTAGAAGTATATGTGGATGATTTATGTGCTTATTCCCAAGAAAGAAGATACCACATCCCTGAGCTCAGACAAATCTTCAATAAGTGTAGAGAATATCGAGTATATCTCTTTTATGTAAATCTTATCTTGCAGCTCGTTCCCATCCTGGCTATTCGTGGAGAACTTGACGAATGCAAGCACACACAGAGATCTATATTCGTTATACCTCCCAACCATCGAGCGTGAATCTCATACCTTCTCTTGAAAAAGAGATCTTAAGACTTAAATCTTCTACCTTATGACATAAGTCCCTATTTGTGCCATGTGGCATCTCATAACCTCCATGATGTGACATCCATAATGTGACATTTCCTTCCTCTTGAAGGCATTTTTATCCTCAAAAATGTAAATGAAATGTCCGTAATGGTAGAAGAAAGTGCTCCGACTCCCCTGAACCCCATGTACTCTATGTACATGGTCATCTCTGTGTGTTGTTTCCCCATATCCTTCCCCTTAAGAAGCCTCATATGAGATCATCTCAAAGGTGGTAAACCGTTTGAGTGGTGCCTACTATCTCCCTTGTACACTCCACTTTCAAACTATCACTCCCATGAAAAGTGACATCATCAAAATGACCTAAGTCCATATGATGCATCCTCTATGGAGTAATAATATAAAAGGAAAGTGTAAGGTGCCAAGCTTATAAGCTTGACCATATCATAATGGAGATAGTAAACCATAGAATCCTATGAAATATAGAACAAACTCCCATAACAAGTGACTCCAAACCCATCTAAGAATAAATGATATAATGCCCTCATAACACTCCAGGTCTTTCTAACCTTGAGTGTGCTCAGAAGTAATAGTTTCCTCTAAACTACCTTGTGACAATGCAATTCCATCATCTAGCTCATATATAAGAATTTCTTGGTAGTAAAATGCAATCTCCACATTTCGCCAACCAAGAAGTCTGTGGTTTTTCATCCATTACCTTTGGACTAAGTTCTATTGGAAGAGCATCTATTGGCACTTGTGCAAACTCTAAAATATTTGCTTCCCCATAGTTTTCCATATGAATGTAGAAGTATTCCCTTTGAGATTCAGATAATCCCTAAGTACCCATTATCCTAACTTATGATCACACATCATCCTCATGATGAAGCATCAACTAAGAGTTTGGTACCCCAATAGGTTAGATACATCCCTATCTCCTAGAAACCCTAAAGAGAGAGGTCATAACTTTATTCCCAGTCTCACTAATGTCAATAAGTAGATCATCTCATCTAGTCAAGGACCATCACTGGAAATAAACATACCTGCTTCTCTTTAGAGTCTATAGGTGAGAATCCTCTAACCACCATGATTAACTGATCTCCCTCCATGTTTTCCTTCAAAATTAGTGGAGAAAGAGAGTCCTATGTGAAAGAAAATTACATTGAAAAGTAGAGTAAATGAATTCATTTTGCATAAAGACTAAGAGATGTTTCCCAAACACCTCTTCTATCTAAAGGAAAACATACTCTATTCTTCTCCTATGAAGAGGTTTTCCTTTCCTTCTTTCTCTCTCAAAGAGCAAGAGCTAAAGTGAGACAACTGAACTAAAGTGAGATCTCTCACGGATCTCTAAGCTGATTCCCACTTTCTCCTTTCCTTAAAAGAGAAACACCTGAATTTATTTAGTCCTCTCTTCCAAAACTAATGCATAATCCCTCATTACACGTATTCCTATGAAGATGGAGAACAGATCTCCCCTAACTAATGAATGTGTATGTAGTGAAGACTGGAGAAAATAAATTCCTAATAAGGGTCAAAGCTGCTAAAATGATCAGCAATGATGTAATATGATACCATAAACACACGTGTATCCATAATAAAGAACTATCTCTACCAACCATACTCTGTGCATGGATCTATATGGTCCAATAAAACTGATGGAATTATCCTTCTTGAAAAACTCAAAACGAGTATGTGATACTAATGGTGATAAAATCACCTATCACATTCTCTACTGGAAGAATAAATCTTCCCCAAACTAAGAAGGATAACTCCCAATCCTAAGGAGATGTATACTAAGAGCTCTCCGTTGATCTAGTGAGACATGATGCCATGAATGATGAGTCCTTTTCTCCCATGCCATAGAAGAAGAGTGCTCAAAGGGAAGTCATTTCGATTGCCCCATACCATTGAAAACTTCTTCCAATCCACAATGTCATACCTACACTAAACCGAATATATATTCCACATGTATGTGATGAAATATATAAGTGGACTCTAATGAATCCCATATCCTCACATCATGTCAGTGGACTCAAATGAGTTCCATGTCCTCGAACTTGTTAGTTTGATTCTAGTCAATGTGTGACAATGGATATCCCTTTCTATTCCAAACCAACTAATTCTTACATACCCAGACTAGGTCTGAGTACCTCTCTATAGATCCCAACATACATATATGTATTGGGTACCCTAACTATTTCTTACTAAGGGATCTATGCTCTGAGTCATAGAGCTAATGCCATACTTGTGGCCTTCCTAACCATCACTCGAATCACATAAGCACCCGTCGATGTTGTCTCATGAAACCCATCTTTGTGCTCCCATATAATTGGTTTCCTTAGTGGTGTAGCAGAAATGCTTCACTACTTGCTCAAGTGAGGTGCATGAGTTAAATTAGTCACTCTTCGGGTATTCCTGATAATACCCCATAGTCTCCTAATGCTACTGTGAGACTCTTGTGAAGATAAGTAAATCTTCACTACCTTGGAGATTATCATAAATGTATCTCCCATGCCTATATGCAACCTCCTATAACCTATAGGATTGCTTGTGCACATTTCTAATGGTGAAGGTATACCTCCTTCCCCTTAGCAATCCTACGGTCTAAAATCCATAAGGATTATGTGTAGGGATCCTATTGCTACTGAAGTTGCCTTATGTATAATACTCTGATGGTACTAACTCCATCAAATACATGCTTATAAGCATGCCTAAAACTTATTGATGTTTGAAAAAAAGGCATGTCACCATGCCATAACATTCTTACCTAAAGGCAAGTGCGTATATAATGCCATGAGGGGGGAAATTTTTTGACAGCATTTCCCCAGGAAATGGAATCCCAAAAAAATTTAAACCATAAGCTCAATGGCACACATGACATCCAACAACATAGGGCTTGACAGGCCCATGGCATGCATGCCATAAACTCATACATGGACTCCATAACCTGCAAACAACATAAAAACAGATGCTAGCAACAATCTCTTTGCTGCCTAACCATGTAGTTCCTGCAATTATCTTTCCTCCAAACAATCAAAAAGTGTACTTCCTGCATGTTAATCCATACTTTTAAAATTCAAATAATGATCAACTTGGATATATGCAATCCAATCCATGCATGTACACACAAAGGATGCCATAAACTAAAATAAGATGCCAGAAAACATAAATCATACATTCCTGAATGATTTGGTATTGGAATTGCATGCATCCAATCCTTCTCGATCAGCTTCGAGACCTCTGCACCTTCCTCCTCAGGTCCTAACATAAGCTTTGAAGTGTTTGAAAAAATCAGATCACTTCCCAAAACATAAAGCATGGTTAGATGATTACTAGAATAATGCAAAATTTACCCAAAAATGCATTTGTAATCCCTATTTAGACCTGCAAAAACCATTCTAGGACTTGCAAATGATCAAAAACTGAAATATATATCATGTGCAAGTAACTCGAAGTGAAATTACTTCAATTGCCTTCCTGATGTGTAAGATATGGCTTCCGTAAGGTAGTTGCCGAAAACTCTTCAGACTTTGCAGACCTGTTCAGACCTGCCAAAATACTTCTTTTCCAAAATTTCTTTTGATAAACTGAAGGTAGACCTTGTGCTCTTCGAAAGGAGCATGTTTAATTTGGATTTTACTGGCCCAAGATATGGCCATTCCAAGTGGGGCATGCCAAACTAGTGGAATGTTGGAGGGGTTGGAAAAAGTGTGAAAATGTGATTTTTGGGGTGTCCAAAAGCATTCTTCCATCAAGCAAATCCAAAAATTCTCTCGATATCCTTAGAGAGTGGTATGTGAAGATGCTTGGGCCTATTTTTACCTTTCAAAATCCTCCCTTAGTGCATGTGAATTTTCTCCCCAAAAGAGGCATAAATCAAAATTTTTACTTTTATGCAAAAACTTAAATGGGAGCTTCTAGCAAGCTTCCGATCCACTCCAAATATGGGTTTCTCTTGGTTTTTATCTTCTCCATGGTAATTCATACATCATACCTCATGTATGTATGCACTTATCCATGGGAAGCCTCTTAAATGGTCTTTTTTCTTACTCCCAAAAGTGTAGTTCGATAAAAATTAACATCTGAAAATTTTCCAAAAAGTGCAGGAAGGGGGTTTTTGAGGAAGTAAACTTCCTCCTTAACTTATTATTTTGATGAATCTAATGATTCCATTATGAAGTCCGTACACCACACTCTCATTATATATAATTTTTCCCATCATCCATAGCTATTGCACCTTTTTTTCCCTCTTCCAAAATGGGAATTTCTTAGATTCAGGTGCTGATTTTTTTTGTCTCAAACTGTGATGGAATGGGGTTTGGTGGAGCTTCAAACTTCCGTCATACTGAGGTATATTTTGGATTTCTTAATCGTATATGAAATTCAAAACACTAGACTATAGGTATGCATGATTTTTCTTACCAAACTAAGAAAATCCCCACTTCATATCCCTTTCCCAAAATGGCTACTAGTCTAAAATAGTTCCTGAAATTTATGTTAAAATCATGAAAAAATGACTATTCTATAAATACCCTAAACTTATGTCTTTTTATATCTTGAGGGAAGCCTTGCCTCCAGATGAGAGTATAGACATCATACTCTCCATACATATGATTTCCCTTCAAGATCTTGGCCGTCACATCCTTTGTTGTCGTTCTCAAAGAGTCACACCCTCATCTTTTAATTCCTGAAAATAACAGAAAATTCTCATACCTGTGATAAAGATGAAACTCCATCCTCTTTCACTTTGGAACCATGATATTGTAAAGCTCATGGAAGGGATGCTCTTTGTTCATGATCTCTTCATGTAGCATGTGCATTGAATAACAACTCTCTTCTTATTGATCAACTATCTGATTTCCTTTCTCATCACTATGGAGCTCTCTTCCAAGTAGCCAAGAAGGATAGCTTAAGGATTTGCCCACCTCTCCATGTCCATATGCAAGGTTATGCACCTAACCTCACGGGGCCATGGAGCTCTCCTTCTTCGTTTTTCGAAGCTGCTACAAGCTAATCATTGGAATTTTAGGAAGTATCTTCAACAAATGGAAGTGGGCAACATGGATAGCCCAGTCCCCTCTCTTTAAGAGGTCACGATTTGGATCCCAACATCCGCCATCGCCTAAAACACATATAGAAGCGCCTTCGAAACCTGCTTATATACCAATCTTTTATGTAAATCTTCTCTTGTAGCTCGTTCTCGTCTTGGCTACGCGTGGAGAACTTGACGAATGCAAGCACACACAGAGATCTATATTCATTATACCTCCCAACCGTCGAGCGTGAATCTCATACCTTCTCTTGAAAAAGAGATCTTAAGCCTTAAATCTTCTACCTTATGACATAAGTCCCTATTTGTGCCATGTGGCATCTCATAACCTCCATGATGTGACATCCATAATGTGACACTATCTCAACCAACAAAAGTGTGTGTTCATGGTACAACAAGGTAAAATATTAGGCCATTTTGTTTCTAAGAATGGAATATCAATAGATGAGGACAAAGTACGAGACATAGTGGAATTGCCAAGACCAAGCAACGTTAAAGGGGCATAAGACTTTATGGGCCATTGTGGATATTAATATAGATTTATCCACATGTATGCAGTCATAGCTAAACCTCATTATGCTTTGTTGATAATTTTTGAGTGGAATGATGAATGCGAAAATTCCTTCAATGAGTTGAAGTGATGTTTGTGCACAACACCAATATTGACCATTCTTGATTGGAATAAACCATTTCATGTCCATGTAGATGCGTCCA
Source organism: Ceratopteris richardii (assembly GCA_020310875.1). NCBI lineage: Eukaryota > Viridiplantae > Streptophyta > Polypodiopsida > Polypodiales > Pteridaceae > Ceratopteris > Ceratopteris richardii. Next base: position 11,588,754 of record CM035414.1, on the reverse strand, counting down.
ATCCTGCAATAGGATGTGTGCTAGGACAACTAGAAAGTGAAGAAAATATATATTTGCCTATAGCATATGCTAGCAGACAGTTAAAAATAGTTGAGCGAAACTATACAACAACTAAAAGAGAAGGCTTACGCATGGTATATGCCGCGAAGAAGTTTAGACACTATCTGTTGGCCAAAAAGTTCAATTTTTTCCCTGATCATCAAGCTTTGTTATGTTGGTCAATAAACCTTGCAATACAGGATGCTTAATAAGATGGTTCCTCGTACTAATGGAATACAACTTTGAAGTGGTTGTTAGGAAAGGTAGAACCCACCTTAGGGCAGATCACCTTTCTTAGATGGCTTCACGAGAATCACCTCAAGGAGTATCTGATGCGTTGCCCAATGCATATCTGTTCAATTTAGAAGTTATTCCTAAATGGACAAATAAGTTGATACATGTCCTAACCTTTGGACCTGTAGACAAGAATGTGAAAGACAACAAAGAGGAACTTGTAAAATCACAAAAATATCAAATATTGGCAGGAAGTATGTACAAACAAGATACCAAGGGTGTATTAGCTTGTTGTGTCAAGGACGATGAACATGGTAGTTGGTTGCAACAAGCCTATGAAGGATTGGTAGAAAATTACTATTCTAAACAATGAACATTGCAGAACCTAAAATGTTTAGGATTGTATTGGCCTAGTATGGATAAAGAAATACATGAGTGGATTAAGAAATGTCCAATGTGCCACGAACGACCCCTAGTGGAGCATGCTATCCTTTATCATGTGTCATTGATTCCCAAATGGAGTTCTCCATTGGTGGAATTTATGAGATCCAGAACACTACCCAACAAGGCTAGTCTAGCAAGAAAGCAAAATATGGAGCAAGAGGCTCAAGACTATGCCTTAGTAGGAGATAACCTATATCAAAGAGGCAAAGATGGTTACTTAAGACTGTGCATTCATGAATCAGATTATTTGAAAGTCTTAGAAACTGCACATAGTGGTGTTGTAGGTGGACACTTTGGACCTGCTTGAGTAATTAACACCATTCTATTCTCAGGGCTTTGGTGACCAACTCTTCATATGCATGCTCATACCTATGTGAAGAAATGTGACACATGCCAACGTGCACAATATCCGATTAGAAAAGACGAGATGCCTTTGTGGCCAATGATGGGAGGACACACATTCTCAAAGTGGGGTATAGACTTTGTAGGTCCTATTAAGCCTGTAGCTAGAAACTCCCATGCCAAATACATTATTGTAGCCACATATTACCTTATGAAGTGGGTAGAAGTAAAATCCATGACAATGAATGATGCTCAAACGATGGCTAAGTTCTGATTTGAGAATGTCTTCACTAGATATGGGTTACCAATAGAGTTAGTAAGTGATCGAGGTATGCACTTCTTGAATGAAGTCATTGAAAACGTTCTCCAACAATTTTTGGTGATACATAAGAAGTCTGCCCCATATCATCCACAAGCTAACAGACTAGCCGAGAGCACAAATAAGATCCTATGTAATGTATTGATGAAATTGGTAAATATTAAATGCTCTGATTGGGATAAACAACTTCATCATGTTGTGTGGGCTTATGGAGTTGCCTATAAAATGGTACTCAATGCCACCCCATTTCAGATGGGCTTCAATGAGAATGTGGTGCTACCATTGGAATTCCTAATCTGAGCTTTAAAATTAGCACAAGAGCACGAGTGGAGTGGACATGAGTTGTCCTCTAGGATCTTGGACATAGAATGCTTAGGTGAGACAAGGCTATGAGCAACAGTAGGCATCTACACTACAAAGAAAAGAAAAAAGGCATACTTTGATGAACACATCAATGATAAATGATTGAAAGAAGGAGATCTAGTGCTAATTTATACACTAAAATAGCATGCCCATAAATTGGAAAAAAAGAGGATATGGACCCATGATCTTTAATAGAATTTCCACTAGTGGTGCAGTTGAATTGGCCACTCTAGAAGGTGACATCTTGCCAAGCTATATTAGTGGTTTTTGAGTGAAGCTATATCAAGAACCTCTTACAAAGGTTATGCTAAGGAGGCTCAACACTACTAAGAAGCGAAAAGAATAAGTATTGAGGGGTTAGAGAAGAAGCACAGGTAGAGAGTAGAGAGAGCATTAGGCAAAAAAAGTTAAGGTGACTAGGCCTAGATGTCAACCTTGAAGCCCCGAGATATCACATGGCCATGTGCATACTACCAAGACTTGCAATTCAACATCAATCACATAGAAGCCTATCTCATGGTTTGGGAGGTGTGGAAACCCCTTGTGTGGGTGAGGTGGAGATTTCCATCTACCTTCAAGATGTCCCAATGAGAGTCAAAATGCTAGTGTGTGAAGATGAGGACCTTACAGAACCACTTTTCTTGGGTCACGAATAGATCTATGATCATGCAGTCAACTTAAATTTAAGAAGTCAAGTTCTTCAAGTTTGGGTACATGAACAATGCATTACATTAGAATTAGAGAATTTCATGCTCATAAAAACTAGCTGTCACACATTCTCTTAGTTCTTCTAAGCCTAATCTTAGAGAAGAAGATGTTGTGTGTGTCAAAAGCTCTATAGTGCAAAAGGACTCAATCATGGAAGAATAGGCTCAAAGGCAAGCAGACCTCTCTTCTTTTTCAAAAACTAATGTAGTCACAACAATTCAACTAAAGAGGCAAGAGAAACAACACAAGACAATCGGTTTATCAAATAGACAAGCAAAATTCAAGAAGAAAGTAGTTATGGGCATGAAGCAGACCTAGGTATGAAAAGGAGTGCAACGGCTAGGTTTGCCCCAACAACTTCCACCAAGGCAAGCCAACGATGCCAAAAGAAGAACCAAGCAACAAGCACAAGCTCAAACACCAAGTATCCAACAAATTTGGGTGCCTAAGAAATTAGTTGCAGTTCAAAAAGTACAATTACACATGTGGGTACCATTTAAGCTCTTACATACACAACAATCTATGCTCTCCCACATGAGAAAAATCTAAACAAAGAAGCCAAGAAGAGGAAAGGGTTAGAACCAAGCACAAAAATGAAAAGAAGATCAATTCACCTCTTTGACAATATTAAGAAGAAAATCATCAAGGGCATGGGTGTGGAAGCCAAAAGCACTAGCAGCCCCCACAAAATCAAAGAGCCAACCACGAGGGACACAAAATGTAAGAAACCACCCAAAGTTGAAAAGGTCAAAAGTAATCGGTACATAGCCAACCACTATCCTCAAATGGATCCCTATAAAGAGGAATGATCAAGATCCATATATATCTCCAAAAAAAGGTTGCATCAACATTGACAAGAACAAGGAAGCCTCTATGTGCAACAACCATATGCCTTTGGCATAACCTTGTCTTTTGCACCATTTAGGTCATGCATTTCCAAAGTATGCATTAATATAAGTCCACATTACACGGTCGTGCATAGACACAATTGAGAGTTCCAGGCACAAGAGACACATTTGACACATCTAAAATATTTTATTGCTACTAACCTCTTTTCTTCTTGTTTTGTGACATTATTCCAAAAAGAAAATACAAAAAGGAGAAGAATCGAACAAAAAATGGGGAGAAAAAAAAGGATAGGACTCTACACTTGAAGAATCTCATCAGTGGACCATCAGCAAGGACATCCATCAACAAGCAAAACAAGACAATATGATGACAAAGAGGTTCCCTAATCTACCATGATTATGGTGTTCTCGAAGTAGGTGATTCTTACCATGGTGAAAGGTCCATCAATCTTCACTCTTCGTGTTGTACGCCCATCACTCTGATTGACCATTGGCATGTCTTGTTATGTTGATGAATGTTCTTGTTGATGATTCACTCATAAGATTCGTTGAACACATAGCCCAATCCTTTTTCTCCCCTTTTTTTTTGAGGAACAATGGCATAAAACAAGAAGAAAGAGGTTAGTATCAAGAATATATTTTATGTATGTCAAGTGTGTCTCATGTGCCTGGGATTTCTCAATTGTCTCTATGCAACTGTGTAATGTGGCCCTATATTAATGCACACTTTGGAAATGCATGACCTGAATTGTGCAAAAGACAAGGTTATGCCAAAGTCAGATGGTTATTGCACATCGAGACTATCAATGTTCTTGCACATGTTGATGTAGCCTTTGTTGGAGATATCCATTGGATTTCAAAATGACAACTGATCATTCCTCCTTGTAGGGATCCATTTTAGGAAACTGTTTCGTTGTGTACAAGTCATTTTTGACTTCTTCTTCTTCTTCTTTGGTATGTTGCTTAGATTTTGTATGTGGTGTGGTTGGCTCTTTCGTTTTGTGGATGCTACTAGTACCTTTGGCTTCCAAACACATTTCCTTGATGTTTGTCTTCTTTCTATTATCGAAGAGGTGACTTGATCTTCTTTTGATCACTGTGCTTGGTTTTGACCCTTGCCTTTCCTTGACTTCTTTGTTGAGACTTTACTCGTGTGGGAAAACATACAATTTTGTACATGTAAGAGTTCCTTGGGTACCCACATGTGTAACCACCCTTCTTGAGTTGCACCTTATTTCTTAGGCACCCAAACTTGTCGGATACCTTATCGTTGAGCTTGTCCTAGTTGCTTGGTTCTTCTTTTGGCATGGTTGGCCTGCCTAGATAGGAATTGTTGTGGCAACACGGATAGTTGCTCTCCATTGCCTACCTAGATCTGTTGCATGTCCAGAACTACCTTCTTCTTAAATTCCTTTTGTCTCTTGAATATAGTGGTCTTCTTGTACTGGTTCACTTGCCCATTTGGTTGAATTTTTGTGGCTGCATTGGTCTTTGAAAAAGAAGAGAGGTCCATGCACCCTTGAGACTGTGCTCCCATGATTGAGTCCTTTTGGATTATAGAGCTTTTCACACATACAACTACTTCTTTGCTAAGATTAGTCTTTGAAGAACTAAGGGAATGTGTGTCATCAGGATGTGTAAGCATGCAATTCTCTAAGTCTAATGTAATGCATTGTTCATGTACCCAAACTTGAAGAAGTTGAATTCTTAGATTTAAGTTGACTACATGGTCATAGATCTAGTCTTGACCCAGGAAAAGTTGTTCCATAAGTTCCTCATCTTCACACACTAGCATTCTGACTATCATTGGGACATCCAGAAGGTAGATGGGAAGCTCCACCTCACCAAGAAAAGGGGTTTCCAAACCTCCCAACCCTATGAGATAGGCTTCTATGGGATTGATGTTCAATTGCAGGTCTCAGCAGTATGAAAGTCTAACTGCACTAGTTGCTTCACCTAAATCAATCAATGCTCTCACAGTTTTTACACTCCTTCATCGTCCTACCTCTATGGTCACAAAGGGACTTTGGTAAATTATTCGAGATGCAATTGCACCTGATGTTTGGGACATGGTCATGTGGTATCATGGGGCTTTAGGATTGACATCTAGGCCTAGTCACCTTAACTTATTTTGTCTAATGTGCTCTCTATCATCTATGTGTTCTTCTTCTCTAACCCTCAACTCTTCTTCTTTTCGCTTCTTAGCAATATTGAGTCTCATTAGCAAATCCTATGTAAGAGGTTTTTGATATAGCTTGACTCAACATCCACTAATATAGTTTGGCAAGATGTCACCTTCTAGACTAGGCAACTGAGCAGCACCACTAGTGGAAATTCGATTAATGATCTTGGGTCCATATCCTCGTTTTTTCCAGCTTATGGGCATGGTACTTTAGTGTATAAACCAGCACTAGGTCTCCCTTTTTTAATCCTTTATCCTTGATGTGTGCATCGAAGTATGCATTTTGTCTTTTCTTAGCAGCATAGATGCTTGCTACTACTCGTAGCCTCATCTCACCTAAACATTCTAGATCAAAGGTCCTAGAGGACAACTCATGTCGATTCCACTCATGCTCTTGTGCTACTTTTAAAGTTGGGATTAGGAAGTCCAATGGTAGCACAACATTTTGTCCAAAGACCATCTAAAATGGGGTGGCATTGAGTACCATTTTGCAGGCAACTCGGTAAGCCCAAACAACATGATGCAGTTGTTTATCCCAATCAGAGCATTTATTATTTACCAATTTTGTCAATACATTACATACGATCTTATTTGTGCTATCAGCTTGTCCGTTAACTTGTGCATGATAGAGGGCAAACTTCTTATGTATCACCAAGAATTCTTGGAGAAGGTTTTCAATGACTTCATTCAAGAAGTGTGTACCTCTATCACTTACTAACTCTATCGGCAATCCATATATGGCGAACACATTCTTGAATAAGAACTTAGCTGTCATTTGAGCATCATTCTTTGTTGTGACTTTTACTTCTGCCCACTTTGTAAAGTAATCTGTGGCTAAAACAATGTACTTTGCATGGAAGTTTCTAGCTGGGGGGGTTAATAGGACCAACAAAGTATATAGCTCAATTCAAAAATGTGCGTCCTCCCATCATTGGCCTCAAAGGCATCTCATCTTTTCTAATCCAATGTTATGCAGGTTGGCATGTGTCACATCTCTTCACATAGGCATGTTGTTGGAAGCAGCCAGAGGCACAGACACCACGGAAGCATGTAACGATGGAGCAGGGAGCCAGTCGGATTAATTTCTCAAACAAATACGTTTTTTATCACTTTTCAAAACATTCAACAGTGATTTTTATCACTAATTGTAACATATGTATCATAGAAAACCCCATTTTGTAATCCATAGCTCCATTTTGTGCAAGCCGAGGAGTCCTCAAGCTTGAGGAGCTTAGGTAGAATGCGCGTACCAATTTTCGTTATTTTTAGATACCGTTTACCCTTCCAAATAGCATCTAGGACCTAATTTTTAACTAGGCCGATCACTAGATGTGAAACCGGTCAAAACTAGTCTAAAAACTATAAAAAGAGCTAGAGAGCTCATTTTTGAGGTTGGCTAGTGTGAGCTTAGAGCTATTTTGAGCTTGTAAGAGTGTTCTTGAGTAATAGAGCTAATTTCCCACCTTCCATTGTGTCTTGCTTGTCTCTTCATTGTGTGTGTGTATGTGTGTGTGCATCTTGATGCTTCTCACCTTCACTCTCACATCATCTCACATTCACGATCTTCATATCACTCCTATCTCTTCCGCGGACTGACATTAAGGAGGTGGAGCTTCTTAACGTGGTTCTCACCATTGTGCTAGAGCAACACCAAATTTGGCGCCGTTGCCGGGGATCGAGTCTAGGACGAATGTGTGATGGTAAGAGTATAGCAAGAAGTGGCATTGGAAGGTAAAAATTTCAGTTTTTGTTGTTGTTTTTACTTAGTTTTTAGTGTTTTTCACCTCCCCCACACTCCATCTTCATCATCGCATCATCATCTTCATCTCCAAAAAAAAAAAAAAAAAATTAGAAAATTCACTATATCCACCCATTCTCCTCATTTCCCCTCATTTGTGCATGCGATAGAGTGAGAGAGAGCTTTTGTGCTTGCATGTGCTTTTGTTTTCTTGAGTTTTCTTGCAGGTACAGAGCTCCAGAGCATCAGGAAAGCTTGGAAAAGGTAAAATTTTCAGTTTCTGTCAGAAATTTCCGACTGTGTCAGACCATCGCGATGGTCTGCAAAGTTCGGATTTTGAAGAAGGCGAGTTCACCACCGTGTAGGCGACCCCTGCGTGTGTAGGAATCCATAGCTGCATCTCAAAAAATCACTGTTTGGTGGACCATCGCGACGGTCTCTGACCATCGCGATTGTGTCACACCATCGCGATTGGCTCACGCCATCGCGACGGCTTGGCCGAACCATCGCGACGGTCTCTGACCATCGCGATTGTGTCACGCCATCGCGATTGGCTCACGCCATCGTGCCGACGGTGCCACGTGGCAATCTAGACCATCGCGACGGTGCACTTCAGACCATCGCGACGACACCCTCAGACCATCGCGACACTTCAAAAATTCAGACCATCGCGATTGGCTCACGCCATCGCGCCCAGACCATCGCGGTTGGCTCACGCCATCACGTTCAGACCATCACGGTTGGCTCACGCCATCGCGTTCAGACCATCGCGACGGTTCACTTTGGACCATCGCGATTGTCCACGTTGACCGTTGACTGACGCCATCGCGATTGTCCATTTTCACGCCATCGCGATTGTCCAATTTCACGCCATCGCGACGGTGCACTTTCACGCCATCACGATTGTGCAATCTCACGCCATCGCGATTGTGCAAATCCAGACCATCACGATTGTGCAAATCCAGACCATCGCGACGGTGCACCCTCACGCCATCGCGACGGTCCCAGACCATCGCGATTGTCTCAGACCATCGCGATTGTGCACCCCCATCGCAAATTTTAGGGTTTCAATTTTAGGCCAATTTTGGGGCTATTTTTGGGAAATTTTTGGGTGATTAGACTCATAGGAGACCCCTTAGCTCATATTTGGAGAAAAACCTGTTTGTCAGTTTTTACCCCCCAGGGCCTGAACGGTCATAACTTTTTCATCCGAAGTCCGTTTTTTGAGCTTAATAGCTCATTAGAAAGCTCATTAGAAAGCTCATTTTTAGATAAGCTATTTTGAGGTTGACCTAGTTTGGGACTTGAAAGCCAGGGGGCAAGCATTAAAAAGTTGGGCAAAAGGGAAGGGACTAAAAAGGTGTATATACTTAAGTGCTTGATCATCCAACTGTGAATTGGTCTAATATTGGATTTGTCCAGGTCTAGCAAGGGCAATCGAAGGCAACCAAGGCAAGGCAGTGAAGGGCACAAAGCTTGGGAAGCGTGGCTTCTTGGGCATCAGAGCAACCAGAAAAGCTGACTCGAGGTTGGAAGATTACTCAACCCCCTCAGTCAATTCTTAGCTTAGGATAAACGTTAGCATTGTGGATTAAGACGATAGGAACGCCTCAAGTTCAAGATATTTAATTCTTTCAAGTTCAAGACTAAAGTAAAGGGTGTGTGTGACGAAAACCTAAAGGAAAGAACATAAGTCTGACGGAACGAGAACTCAAAATTATAACAAAAAGTCGAATTCCTGACGCATACATTAAGGCAAGAATCTAAAGAAATTTAAAAAGAATCAAGAAAGTAATAACAAAGAATCATTGACGATCTAAGCGTGTACTGAGTGTGCAAGGAAGAAAATTAATGAACCTTAGATCGGGCAAACATATAGGCAAGTCAGACCGGAGAAGCCTTAGATCATCAGAGGCAAGTGTAAGAACTACTGCTCGATCGTGGGCTCAGCAATTGAATAGTAATTACCCCTACAAGAGCTCAGATAGTAGCGAATCAGAAATGGCATTTAGCACAGAAAGACCAGAAGGAGGGTCAAATGTAGCATACTTAGAAAGACCAGAAGGACCCTATAGGACTCAACTAGAGTTTCTCCGAACCAACCGATTAGGTGCTCGCATCTATGAGGATGGTTTGCGAAGGCAAGTGGTGCAAATGCACAACCCCGATCAACCCATTGGATTGGAACATCCAGTGGTGAAATTCGAGAGAGACGCGTACATAGACAAGGAAGGAACAATGTACATATTAAGTACGCAGCCAAACAACACCAATGAGTTTGGCGTGATTCAACCAGATACGGAAGCAAAATCTCAAGGAAAGGAACCATTAGAAGAGCCTAGAACACCTAGAGGGAAATCTGTACTAACACGAGTACTAATCCCGGATTGGATCCCTCAGGACAACAGAAGCATAGAGTTGTTTGTAAATAAAGAAACTGATGAAGCCTTTTGGAGATACAAGACCGAACTACTTAGTGAGGTAGGTATCATCACGATATACGAGTTCAAGGACCCGGATACACCTGGAAAGGTTGTATACCTGGATGAGGCTTCAGAAAGAGTCTTTGTGGTGCCTGACCGCGCTAAAAACACATACACATGGAGAGGTGAATTGGTATTCCCTCCATCTAGAACGAACATGAATACAAGTCAACAAGGGGCAAGAACATCCTCAGCCCATGGAAATCAAAGAGAGGGAAATAAAGAGAGACCGGAAGTAAGCTTCACTCATCCCATAGGGAGAGATAGAACAACCACTGACACTAATAGAGCAGCTAGACAAAGAGATCATGGAATACTAGGTGGTAGAGATGGTTTTCCTCTACCTAGACCACGTGAACACGCAAGAATATTGAGACCCACACAGTTAGTAAAATCAATGAAGAATTACTTTGATGGGACAGAAGATCCCTATGACCACGTCGCAGAATTCAAGCAAGTACTAAGAGCCGAACAAGTTGAAGACATGTTCACGCAATACAACGCATTTGGACTAACGTTAAATTGGTTCCAACCTTTGCAACAAAGGCAATTTAGAGACATCCATCACTTTTTAGAGTCATTCATCACCGAATTCTCTAAAAGTGGGATTAGACATGACACGTCTTCGTTGATTCATAGCTTTAAACAGACCCCTCAGGAAACAGTCAGACTGGCAGGACGTAGGTTTAGACAATATGTTGAACGATGTCCAATGCAAGAGCTACCCTCACAAGCCAAGCAAGTGTCATTGTTTCTAGATGGCTTGTTGAGCTCTAAACTACGCTCCTATGTGTACCTAAAAGAACCCAAAACGCTAGAGCAATGTGTGAGAATATGCATAGACATTGAGGACAACTTAGGAGATGAGTTGGAACTCTCAAAGGTCTATAAGGACTCAGACTGTTCATCTCTAGCATCCACAAAATTGTCTAACTCAATAGAAGACCTAGCAGAAAAAGTGGCCCAGAAACTAGGAGTTTCTAGTAAACCTCGGGTGCTAACAAACAAGCGTTGTTACACCTGTGGTGGTGATCATATGGCAAATGTGTGTCCCAATGCACCACAACCTCAAGCCAACCCTAGTGGCCAATATTGTACAATTGAGAGAAGATACACGAATCATACGGCTCAGGACTGCCCATACAGCAAACAAACCGTGAGACAGAACTACCCGCAAGCATACCCGCAGCCAGGTAGGTATCAAGGCCAATACAATGCTCAGCCCTATTACTATAGGCCTCCCCAGAACTACCCATACCAGGCTCCTACCCTACATACGTGCCTATCCAAGCTATAACAAGAGCCCAGACGCTCTTATAGAACCAAAAGCTTAATCAAGAGAAAGCAGCCGGAAGTAGTGAAGTTGCAGAATCTAGCAGTAAAAAGACAAAATCTTGGAAAGATTCTAGAGAAAGAATAAAGAGAAAATGGAGTAAAAAGATAAGTGAGTTGGAAGGAAGTTTGAAGGAATCTAGAGCCAAAATCCAAGAATTGACTTCACAGGAATTGAATCAAGAGAATCCAGCTCAAAAATCAGGATCAATTTTAGCGGAACCCATACCAGAAAATCTAGACATGATGTTTCGTGCATATCAGGCTAGATTAAAAGAGGGACCTCAAGTAGCTGAAATGAGTAAAAACTACCCTCGAGCTGATCTAGAAATTGAGAGAACTAAACTTTGCATGAAGATGGTAGAACTAGCACAAGCTTTGTTCGAAGCCTCTAGATATCTTAATTGGAATAACACGGCAAAACCGGAATTACACTTTCGAGGACTCATGGAGAGGCTAGAAGATTTGATTGAAAGCAAAGAGAAAAAGAATCAGCATAGGAACCCCATTGTCTCAGAGACACAGGAAAGGAATGCACCATCCCTGTCTCAAGTACCCAATACAGAAAGTCAAGACAACCTATCTTCCATACATAGGTACTCACATGAATTTTTGAGAGAAATACAAGAAGAGAAGTGGAGAAAGGAACAAGGAACTCATCCTCCTATTCAAGAAATAGATGACTTGCAGGAACAATTTCCCCAAGACATCCCCTCTATTTACGATGACGTAGAGGAGGAACAACTGAGTGAACACACAAGATTTGAATCTAATTCTTTACAAGAATTACCTCAGTTCACAAGACCTTGGGAAGCAAAGTCTATTAGTATGAGAGCACCCACGATAATAGTGAGGAATGAAGAATCAGTAATCCCTAAAAACACGGAAGTGATCAAGAATACCAAAGTACAATGTAATCTCACTCTAGAGGAGTTGTTGAAGGTAAAACCAGAGTTATGGAAACATGTAGCAAATCAATTCCCCGAGCTTGCTACTACTCCCTCACAAATAGGATCACAAAATAAGGTACCAGAAATACCCGTAGAAAAGATCGGAGATGTAAGCGAAGGAGAGGAAGGTAACACTTATCTTCCGATAACCCATCAGGGCTACACCACGAAAGCCATCTTAGATTCAGGAGCCGGAGTAGCCATAGCTACCACCGCCTTATGGAAACGTTGGGGTAAGCCAGCATTGAGACCCACCAGGATGAAGCTGCAAATGGCTGACGGACACATAGAAAAACCATTGGGCTTACTAGAAGGCATATCTCTCACCACTTGTGGTGTAGAATTTGAGCATACTTTTGCCATTTGTGACTTTGCAAAAAACCATGCTTACGAGATGATATTGGGACGACCATTCATGCGTCAGTTGCAAATTGTACAAGATTGGGGAACTAATTCTTTGTACTTGCAACATTTAGGAGTGACTACCAAAGTCAATCTTGAAGACTATTCACATAGAGATGTACCCCCAATACAATGGAATACCATCCATAAGACACCAGTAGAGACGGAATCCGTGCACTCATTAGAATCAGATCCTTCTTGGTTGCATGAGGATACTCATTTATGGATGTGTAAAGTAGCCAAACAAGAGGAAGAAAGGTTAGAAGCCAGGACCTTAGGTGCAGAACAACATCCACGAACCCTTCAAGATCCAGCCTATGCACCGGTAGTATTCCCTGACGAAGAGTTTGAACCCCATGGTTGGGCAGAAATCCTAGCAACCATGGATGTAGCCATCAATGAAGAACAATGGACACCCCACTGTGACGAGGATGGCTATGACATTTCAGTTTTCACGATAGAGCCAATCATGTGCGATGCAATTTTAGAAGAGTGTGAACCTAACACTGATGCATTTGAGGATGCAAGCGATTTTGATTTAGAATCAATTGTCATGGACCCACCCTTTGCATCAGAGGAAGAATATTTTTTCGAGGTAGAGACTCACACTCAGAGACACGAGGAAATTACGAATGAGGTGAGGTTAGTGTTGCTCAGTGATGAGTAGCACCTCCTTTAATGTCAATCCGGGAAGACGTGAGGATGGTATGAAGACCTCGAGCAAGTGGCGGCACAAGTGCGTGAGTGAGAAGCACACAAGCATGCACACACATACACACACACGCACACACACGGCAAGACAAAGAGGAAGAATCAATGGAGTTCTTTAGATTACTTTCAAAAGCTCTTACAAGTTTGTTTCAATTACGATCTAACCTCAAAAATGAGCTCTCTAGCTCTTTTTATAGTTTTTTGACTAGTTTTGGCCCTGTCCAGACCTAGTGTCCGGCATAGTTAAAAATTAGGTTCCAGGGCTTATTTGAGGGCTCAAACAAAGTCTAAAAATTATGAAAATTGGTACGATGGTACTTCTAATACTCCTCAAGCTCGAGGACTCCTCGGCTTGCACAAAATGGAGTCTAATCTACAAAAAACGGGATTTACAATGTTTGTGTAGTGATTAAAATCACTTGAGTTGTACATAATCCATGGGAAAAAATGATCTGGCCTTGTTGCCGTATTGTGCATGACTCCTTTGTTGCTTTGTATGCCAACACTCCCCCCTTCCTAGCGTCTGTCGCCCTTGACAGACCTTTGTTCTTTCGGGTGGTCGATGTAATATTGGATGACATTGGTGGCCAGTTCATGTTCTCCTATCCTTAAGCCTCTTGCTAGATCGGCTTCCAATGCCTCCCAATTGATTGCACCAGGGGTCTCTGGTTGCGGGGTGGTGTAGTACTCTGAATACATTGCTTGCTCACAAGCAAACAGTTGGAGCAGATGTGTTGGCTTTGGTGCGAAAACCTCCGAGTGATACTCCCAGAAACCTGATCTGAACATTTCTTCAAAGGTCTGTTTGTAGCAGGCGGGGAGGTATTTGATGCGTGCATGCCAAGCGTAAGCCACACGAATACTGGGGGTGGTGCTCATGTCATACACCAAGTCGTAATTTCCATTGCTAAACCCCGGGAGACGTACCTGTGGTGCGGCTGCATTTTAAAGGTCTTCAGTACTACTTGCATCATATCTAAGATTTTAAGCATCATTTGCGCTGCTACATCTTGCATGGGCTTCAAGCGCGGCATCCAGTGTCGAATGGTCCCCATCATATATGCTACCGATGGTGGTCCTTGTGGTGGCGCAATGTACGGGTAGTTCAGCCATTCCTTGCATTGTGCGTTGTTCTGTACCTTGATATTGAATGCCTTCCACGACCTGCGGCGGGGAACTGGACCGTAGCATGGATTGTATAGGAGGTGCAAAGGCGCGTTGTTCCATGTGCGTAGCATTTCTGGATATGTCTCTAAAAGTTTCTGTCGCCATGTTGGTTGACGAATTTTGCCTTTTTGCACCTCTGGAGGAAGGTCTTCGGGTTGAAATTGGGTCGCAAAAGTAGGAATCTGACCCGTGACTCTTTGTATTTCTGCATTATAATCAGCCAAAATAATATAATACGGCCTGTATTGGAGTTCCGATGAGAGAATCAGGCGTCTCGATGACAAGTTCTTAAAGTAAGCTGATTGTAACACAGTCTCCTCTATGACCCTCATGGCCTGATTTTGCACTACGGTGCGCTCTTCGTGCGAACTCCCTATTTCCTCCACTTGTCGTAACCATGGGGGCCGTGGTGCCTCGAATGTGTCCTGCGCTTCTTCTGTTTGTTGGCCTCCTGGGAATGGTTGCGGATCGTATTCTTCGTCAAACGTTTGTTCCACCGGAATTTGCACAACTTCTTCGTCCGTGGGAGCCTCTAGAGGGGAAGATGGTCTCTCATATTGCAGTAGGCGTGTTTGCAGTTCAGTGATCTGTTTCTGGAGATCTTTTATGGCCTCTGCGTCTGTGAGAAGCGAAGCCGCAGAGGGGGTGGTTGGAGGGGCTGTTGTTGGTCCTTGTTGGTGTTCCTGCTTTAGTTGTCCCAGCTCCTCCGATAGCTTATCATGTGCTTCGAGCAGCATGGCATAATCTTCCAATATAATCTTGATATTATCGGGGGTCACTGCTTGAAACTTGGATGGGCTGATGGGTGCCCCCGGTGTGCTCTCAATAGCTGCCTCCAGGTTCTCTTGATTTTGTATTTGCAGGCGTCTATTCTCTTCATGAGCAGCCGCAAGATGGCGTTTGAGTAGTGCCATATTTCGCTGAAGTTTTGAGTTGCGTTCCAGCTGTGTCCGTAGGTGACCTTCTACCACCTGCACCGCTTCCTGATCTACGTTCTGTAGCTGTACCTCCAATATGTTATGGGCTTCTTGGAGGGTTTGGAACTGTGTGTGGAGGCGAGCGTTCTCCTCTTCTAGTGCCGCAAAGCGGTGCTATAGTGTCGCTGAGTGCTCGTGCAGGTGTTCGTTTTGTTGCTGGAGCTGAATGTAATCTGTTCTTAAATTTGATATACAAGCCAACATGGTGTCCAATGCATTTCCTATAGATGAGTGTGTGGTGTTTACCGTGGGAGATGCATGGGAAGGGAATTGGGGAAGGGAGACAGTGAATGATGTGTCTACGGAAGTTGTGTGTGTGGGTGAAATTGGTGGAGGGGGAATGGGAGGAGGTGAAACCGTGGGTGGAGGTGCCGTGGGTGGTGAAATGTCCATACCTTCAGGAGTGGGTGTGAGTGTGGGGTCTGCCATATACATTGGTATGGTAGGTGGTGTGTGTGTGGAAGTGGTGAATAGATGCGAAGTGGGGTGGGGAGCTGAAAAGGTAGGGAATGGTTGAGAGCCTGGTTGAAAAGCCCTAGCAAAGATGTCATGGAGGGATTGTAGAAATGGAGAGAGGGATATTGGGGGTTGGGGTCGTAAATTTGAGAAGGGTTGAAAGGGTTGCGTGGTAGCAGGGAAGCCCATGAATGTGGATCTAGGGTCAGGATGACCCGTGGCTGAAGGCATTGGGGATGGTTGCCCTAGGGCAGGCTCGAGGAGGGGTTCGGTGGATTGTGTAGTGATGGGGTTTGCTTCAAAGATCGGGTTATCAGTGGTAGAGAATAGGGTGGCGCTAGAGATGGGAGTACGGAAGATGAAGGTGGGGTTAGTGGGTTGAGTAGTCGATGTGGTTTCCACTGTTTCTCTTCTAGGAGGTGATGGTGGGGGAGTGGGTGGTAGTGGTTCGGTGGACTCCTCATGGGTGGCAGGGTGCTGTTGGCTAGCTGTTTGGGAGGTTGTCCTGATAGTTTCAGGTGTAGTAGTTGGTTCTTCTGCAACTGTAACGGGAATTTGGGTCATATTGAACTGGAGGCCTCTGAATGGCAGTGCGCACTGCTTCTACTACTCCATATGTTTCTGCCATCAATAAGAGACCTTCCCTGTACTCTGAGTCAACCCCCGCTTCTTCCAACAACTGAGTCATAAGTACTCTGCTGCTCTGTTCAGTGAGTAGTTGCTGCGATCGCACTCTTTCCATAATCTGATACAGCCTTCGGAGTTCTGCTGTATAGGCTGGGGCTTCAGTGGTCTCTTCTTCATACGCTTCTTCTTCTTCCGGGTGTCCATGTTGTTGCCTTTGCTGAGCGTCACTCCAATGTACATGTCGACCGTCTGTAGACTTTCGTCTTCTTCGTGAGGATGTGCCCTGCTCCTCTGCCTCTGAATAAAACTCCACATCAGAGAATTGTGTGCTTTGTAGGAATGCTTCGAAGTCCTGGGGGTCCAGTCCTTTCGCATCTCCAGTGGCAGCAAATTCGAATTCAGTTGGAACAGGAGGAGCCGATGGGGTAGCTTGTGCCGTAGTGTCAGATTCTGATCTCGGTATCCGGATGGTGAAGGGAGGTACAGTGGCCTCCCTAAGTGGTGATGCCTCAGGAGTAGTCAGGACTTCCCTTGTCTGGACACAAGGGATCGCACCCCTCATGCGCTTGGATTGATGTGTGGACGTCTTGAGCCTTTTAAACATTTGTAATTGTGCCCAAGTTAAGGCACGTTCAATGGGGACATCATATGCTAGGCATCGGTAAATAATGCGTGTGATTGCACAACATCCATTCACCACTAATTTCCTAGAAGCCCGTTTGTTTGCTTCATACAACTGATCTATAATCCAGACTGGTAGCTTAATGGGTAACGCACCTGCTTCCGCTAAGTAGAGAGCGAACCAGATCTTCTTGTGTGGTTGTGTGAATCGGTCTTGGCCGGGAAAGGCGAAATGTTGCATGCACATGCGGAGAGGGATGGACACATTCGGGGTGAGTGCTGCCATGTCTTTAAGCTTCAGCAGTTTCTTGTCCTTCATGTTAGTGGGAACAAGAGCATCCTTTTCAGAGGGTACATGCGTGCCGTGCATATTCAAAGCGTCGCTTACCAACTCCACAGTAAGTTCAAACCTCTTCAATTCGTTGTTGCCCAGCAAGGAGGGAAGCACAAATGATCCGGGTTTGTCCTTTTCTTCATTAGCTTGTAATGTGGAGACCAGATAGTAACATCGGAGGAGATCTGGTTTAGGTAGTGGGGCTTCGAAGTATTCTGCCAGCCCTGCTCGTTGCCATATGGTCTGGAGATCCTCGGTGTTCTGTAAAGTCTCGAACTCCTTGGAGAAGAATTGGAATCGAACCCATGATCTCTCATACTCGCACTTAGACTCCCATATATACTTGGCCTCTCCTAATGGACCTGGCATGCCATTGAACCAATGAGAATTGGCATGTACTCTTTCCGTGATCCCTGTAGGTGGATCTAGCACCGGGATTTGCTGAAGGTGCTGCATCTCCACTGGTCGTTCAGTTGGTGGCACATCCACAGGTAGACTATCCACATCAATTCCTGCAGTAAGTATCCCTACTTGTGAGCCCGAACCTGTCGCTTCTGCCATTTTACTTCTTGCCTTCTGATTCTGTGAGAATATAGAATCATGTGTTAACATCGTAATGGACAGAATAAATCCGTTGGTGTCCCCGTTACAACATTAACATGAGGTAGATGGTGAGTTAGTGGTTAGTAAGTGCACGAAGACAGTGTGTGTAGTTAATGTTTGTGTATTCCTAGGAGACTAATGCCGTTAGTAAGTGGGGTGAATTTACAAATTGGGGTCGGGGGGTTTATTACAGGTCTTAGACTGCCAAATGCAGTGGATGGGCTTTGCTTTCGGTTTCGTAGAGACTCTAGAGAGCTGTCTCGGTGTCGCGGTTTGGGAATGGGGCCTTTTAGGGACCCACTTATAAGTGATTACATGCATGCTCTTGGCTCTTGGTGTGTTCCTAAGTGTTGAGAACGAGGGAATACTGGTTGTACTCGTAGTTGGGTTATGCTGCAGAGGTTGTGGCCTTGGCGTAACTACTTGTGCCCTCAAGCAAGCCTTAGGCACCCAAATTTGTCTTGACTGTGGGCTTGCCTTCATCGACTTCTTGGGCACCCAAATAGATTTTACTTTAGCAGAAGGATTTCTGAAAGACTTCTTATTAGCGTCGTGTTGTTGGTTACTAATAAGAGGCTTTGCCCGTGTAGTTGATGGTGGTGCAACCGGTCGTTCGCCTTTTCGCATCCACACCTGGTTTATTTTCTGGGACATTCTGCTTGAACTTGAGTTGTTAGGTAGTCTTCAACTTGATACCTGCCTATCGTCGCCCTGACTTATTCCTACTTCTAATCGTTCTTAGCCTAAGCTAGGAATTGACGAAGAGGAGTTGAGAATATTCCGACCTTTCTTGCCAAACCTTGCTCTTTAGTGCTCGAGAAGTTGATTCTCAAGCTTGCGCAAAACCCTTGCTTGGACGCTCTCAATTGCTTCTCAATAGACCTGCATAAATCCCAAACTTAGCTCCAAGTAGACCTTTTAATTGTCAAACAGTTTATTCCAGACACTTTTTAATGACCCTTGTTCCCCCTTTCGTGTTGCTAGAAATTTCCTCTAGAGCTCCCTTGGTGTTCCTACCCCTCAGTGTGTCAACTTCCAAATATCCTATCTGAAAATCAATGTGGTATTCTTATAAAAAACAGTTAAGGGCGTGTAGTATGTGTCACGAACTTTCCGACAAGCCCTAGAGCTCAGAAAATGGATTTCGTATGAAAAAGTTATGACCGTTCAGGGTCTAGGGGTTGACTAGACAAACAGAACCTTTCAGGGGTTTTAATGCATTTTCTAAGGCCTTTGTAAGTATATGAATACTTGAGAGTGCAAATATGCCCAGAATTTTACCTAATTTTCCAAAAATTTGCCCCTTAATTTTTTGTCAAAAATGTCTGTCTATCACGATAAACAGTGTCTGTTGCGATAGACGGTGTCTGTCGCGGAATTTCAGTCTGTCGCGATAGACGGTGTCTGTCGCGATAGACGCTGTCTGTCGTGATTTTTCGGTCTGTCGCGATAGACGGTGTCTATCGCGATAGACGGTGTCTGTCGCGATAGACGGTGTCTGTCGTGGATTTCTGTCTGTCGCGATAGACGGTGTCTGTCGCGATAGACAGTGTCTATCGTGGAATTTCAGTCTGTCGCGATAGACGGTGTCTGTCGCGATAGACGCTGTCTGTCGTGATTTTTCGGTCTGTCGCGATAGACGGTGTCTGTCGCGGAATTTCAGTCTGTCGCGATAGACGGTGTCTGTCGCGATAGACGCTGTCTGTCGTGATTTTTCGGTCTGTCGCGATAGACGGTGTCTGTCGCGATAGACGGTGTCTGTCGCGATAGACGGTGTCTGTCGCGATAGACGGTGTCTGTCGCGATAGACAGTGTCTGTCGTGGATTTCTGTCTGTCGCGATAGACGGTGTCTGTCGCGATAGACAGTGTCTATCGTGGAATTTCAGTCTGTCGCGATAGACGGTGTCTGTCGCGATAGACGGTGTCTATCGTGGATTTCTGTCTGTTGCGATAGACAGTGTCTGTCGTGATAGACGCTATCTGTCGTCTGTCGTGGGTCTCTGTCTGTCGCGATAGACGGTGTCTGTCGCGATAGACGGTGTCTGTCGCGATAGACGGTGTCTGTCGCGATAGACTGAAAAAACGCAAATTTTTGAGAAACTTCTAGTGATCTAGAGTGCCCTCAAGGTGTGGGTTACCGTGCTAATCATGCATTCACAAAATTTTAAGATTTTTTGTCTGTCGCGATAGACAGAGGTTGTCGTCCCGAGATCTGTGCAGAGCCTGTCGTACCTGCGCACACTGCTGGGGATGATGGTACAGCAAAAACCTGCAAAATAGCTCAAGAAACAAGCAAAAACAGCACACGCAATTTCGCTCTCTCGCTCTCTCTCACAAGTGAAATGAGGAAAATGAGGTGGAGATGGGGATATAGTCAAAAAACTGAAATTTTCGCGATGATGGAGATGGAGGTGGGAGATGGTGATGATGATGATGGTGATGAAGCTGGTGAAGAAAGTAAAAGAAAATCAATGAGAGTGAAGAAAATACCTACAACTCCAACGCGTCAACTCTACGTCTTACCATCACACGCTCGTCCTCAAAGCTCGATCCCCGGCAACGGCGCCAAAATTTGGTGTTGCTCAGTGATGAGTAGCACCTCCTTTAATGTCAATCCGGGAAGACGTGAGGATGGTATGAAGACCTCGAGCAAGTGGCGGCACAAGTGCGTGAGTGAGAAGCACACAAGCATGCACACACATACACACACACGCGCACACACGGCAAGACAAAGAGGAAGAATCAATGGAGTTCTTTAGATTACTTTCAAAAGCTCTTACAAGTTTGTTTCAATTACGATCTAACCTCAAAAATGAGCTCTCTAGCTCTTTTTATAGTTTTTTGACTAGTTTTGGCCCTGTCCAGACCTAGTGTCCGGCCTAGTTAAAAATTAGGTTCCAGGGCTTATTTAAGGGCTCAAACGAAGTCTAAAAATTATGAAAATTGGTACGATGGTACTTCTAATACTCCTCAAGCTCGAGGACTCCTCGGCTTGCACAAAATGGAGTCTAATCTACAAAAAACGGGATTTACAATGTTTGTGTAGTGATTAAAATCACTTGAGTTGTACATAATCCATGGGAAAAAATGATCTGGCCTTGTTGCCGTATTGTGCATGACTCCTTTGTTGCTTTGTATGCCAACAGTTAGCCACTCAAGTGACTACTAAGAGTGAAGGTAAGAAAAGAAAGAAGAAAGAAACCATGTCAGAAAAAGAAGAATCTTTATTTGAAGTACCCGAGAACTTCAAGAAATATGAAATCGAAGATAGAAGAATCATGGTACGAATGCCTAATAGAAAGGCGAATGACGGACAAGTATATGATAACCGAGAGAAAACTAAGAAAATAATAGTTGCTATCGAAGGAGAAGAAGAGAAATGTACATACATAGGGCATGATTTGACAACTGAAGAAGAAAAAGAGCTAGTTGCCCTATTGCACGAATATAGAGATGTGTTTGCTTGGAGTTATAAAGATTTGAAAGGAGTAGATCCAGACATATGTTCTCATAGAATCCCTATGACTCCAGATGCAAAACCTACGAAACAGAAACCGTACACGTATAATGATAACTACGTTGCGAAGATTAAAGAGGAGATAGATCGATTGATAGAAGCAGGATTCATCTATGAAATTGAGCATACCGAATGGGTATCCCCCATTGTGGTTGTGCCCAAGAAGAATGGAAAATTGCGTGTGTGTATTAACCTTAAAAAAGTTAATGCCGCAACGATTAGAGATAGTTATCCTCTTCCTATCACGGAACATCTATTGGAAAGAGTTGCGGGCAAGGAAGTTTACAGCTTTCTTGATGGATTTTCAGGCTATAATCAAGTAGCCATTGCTCCAGAGGACCAACACAAGACGGCATTTACCACTGAATGGGGCATATTTGCATTTCAAATGATGCCATTTGGCTTAACAAATGCACCCGCCACTTTCCAACGACTCATGTGTCATGTTTTTAAGGAATTCTTACGCAAGAGCTTGGAAGTTTATGTCGATGACTTATGTGCACATTCAAATGTAAGACAGACACATATCCCATAGTTAAGGCAAATATTTGACAAATGTCGAGAATATCAGGTTTGTTTGAACCCAGAAAAATGCGTTTTCATGGTCAGACAAGGCAAAATTCTAGGACACATTGTCTCAAAAAATGGAATCTCTACGGATGAAGAAAAGGTGAAGGTAATTGCAGATTTACCTAGACCAACTAATGTGAAAGAGGTACAGGCATTTATGGGCCATTGCGGATATTATAGGAGATTCATACACATGTATGCAATCATAGCCAAGCCTTTGTACTCTCTTTTAACCAATTTTGAATGGACAGATGAATGTGAAAATTCATTCAATGAACTCAAACGACGCTTGTGCTCAGCACCTATATTGACAAACCCAGATTGGAGTAAGCCATTCCATGTACATGTGGATGCATCCAATTATGCCATAGGATGTGTGTTAGCACAACCCACGAATGAAGGTAACATAGATCTCCCCATAGCTTATGCGAGCAGACAAATGAACGCAGCAGAAAGAAATTACACCACGACGGAACGAGAAGGATTAGGGATGATCTACGCAGTAAAGAAGTTTAGGCACTATTTGTTGGCCAATAAGTTCAAGTTCTTTACAGATCATCAAGCCCTATTGTACTTAGTCAACAAACCATGTAACACCGGACGATTGATACGTTGGTTTCTATTACTCATGGAGTATGATTTTGAAGTCGTAGTCAAGAAAGCAAAGACACATCTTAGAGCTGACCACCTTTCAAGACTAACCTCAGGAGAAGCTCCTCAAGGAATAGCGGATGATCTACCAGATGCATACTTGTTTAATCTTGAGATAGCACCAGAATGGGCTAAGCCTATAGTCCCTATTCTGACATACGGACCCAAGAATCCTAGGATAAAGATCAAAGAAGGAGAGATTACCAAGTCTCAAAGATACCAAATAATGGCAGGAAGCATATATAAACAGGATAATCAAAAGATTCTTGCTTGTTGTGTAGATGAATGAGAACATGCGAATTGGTTGCAATTAGCACACGTAGGTGCACTAAAGCAACATCATTCAAAACATCGAACATTACAGACTCTGCATAGATTAGGAGTATATTGGCCTAGATCGAAGCAGATGTCTACAAGTTGTGTAAAGAATGCAATGTTTGTTGTGAAAGACCACCAGTAGAGCATGCTACATTGTATCATGTGTCTCTCACACCTGATTGGAGTGAACAATTAGTGACATACTTGAGGACGAAGACATTCCCTCAAGGAATGACTTTAGCACGACAACGCAGTCTAGAGCAGGAAGCTCACGACTATTCACTTATTGGCGATAATCTATACAAAAGAGGACGAGATGGATATCTAAGACAATGTGTTCATGAAAGCGATTATCTGAGCATACTAGAGACTGCACACCAAGGTGTTGCAGGAGGTCATTTTGGACTCGATAGGATAATCAAAGCCATCCTCTTTGCAGGATTATGGTGGCCCACTCTTCACATGGATGCTCATACCTATGTCAAGAGATGTGATGTGTGCCAAAGAACTAAGTTTCCTACTCGCAGAGACGAAATGCCATTGAAACCCATGATGGGCGGACGTGCATTTTCTAAGTGGGGTATAGACTTTGTAGGACCCATTAACCCCCTTGCAGAAGGTACACATGCGGAATACATTATTGTTGCCACAGATTATCTGACGAAATGGGTAGAGGCAAAAGCCACGAAAAAGAATGATGCACACACAACTGCAAAATTCTTATTTGAGAATGTCTTTACAAGATATGGATTGCCTATAGAGTTAGTGAGCGATCGAGGCACTCACTTTCTAAACCAAGTCATTGAATATTTGTTACAGGATTTTATGGTGATTCACAAGAAATCCGCACCATATCATCCTCAGGCCAATGGTCAGGCTGAAAGCACTAATAAGATCCTTTGTAACGTACTGACGAAAATCGTGAACAACAAACGTTCAGATTGGGACAAACAGTTACACCACGCTGTTTGGGCATATCGAGTGGCCTACAAGACCGTACTCAATGCAACTCCCTTTCAGATGGTTTTTGGTCAAAATGCTGTGCTTCCTTTGGACTTCTTGATACCGACCCTTAAGGTTGCACAAAAACATCAGTGGACCGGCCATGAATTATCAGCAAGAATAATGGACTTGGAACGATTAGGAGAAACCAGGCTAAAGGCTGCAGCAGGCATATATGCAGCGAAGAAGCGACAGAAAGCGTATTTTGATGCACATGTGAAAGATAAAGGCCTAAAAGAAGGAGATTTAGTCCTAGTATATACGCTGAAATAACACGCACGTAAGTTAGAAAAGCGAGGTTATGGACCTATGATCATTAACAGACTCTCAACAAGTGGAGCAGTACAATTAGCCACTTTAGAAGGAGATATAATGCCTAATTATATTAGTGGCTATAGAGTCAAGTTATATCAAGAACCTCTTACTGAGGATATGCTTAGACGGCTCACGTTGGCAAAGAAGCGTAAGGAGGAAGAAAATAGAATACGAGCGGAAGCTCAGGTAGAAGCAATAGAACGCATTAAACGCATGAAGTTAAGAAGACAAGGACTAGGGAGAGAACATTATAACCATCTGGAAACTACACCCAGATATCCCATGGCCATGTGTCAAGTAAAGTCAACCACTCATCCTAGTATAGTGGACAGGAGACCATTCATTACAGTTAGGTTAGAGCACGACAACCCTTGCCAAGAGCTCAGGGCTTTAATTGACTCAGGTGCTGCGACTAGTGCTATTAAATGGTCCCACTATAAGGATTCAGGAATAGAAATGCGGCCAATTGAGGCATACCTCATAGGCCTAGGAGGCATGGAAACCCCTTGCATGGGTGAGGTGGACCTTCCTATCCTCATTAAGGATGTGACCATGACAGCGAAGCTTCTAGTGTGCCATGATGACGACCTGATAGAACCCCTACTTCTTGGCCAAGATTGGCTATACAATCACTCAGTGGACCTAAATCTTAGACAAGGCTCCTTACAGATTGGAACCTTAGAACAGAAGCGAGTGATACCGCTTGACTTCCCTAATTGCATTCCGATTGAGGTTTGTAACCCTAGACCCTATGAAATGCATGCGACGGAAGACCGGAAGATCTTGGGTCAGACCAGTCACGTTACGTCTACTCCAACCCGCTCGGGCTTGGGTAGGGACAATTGTCAGTCAGAAGGACGACAGGAGATCTTCCCTGGGGCTTCCTGCAAACTAGAAGGGGCAGCTACCCAACCGCTAGGGCAGATGAACACAATCAGCGGTCAGGTGGGTTGCATCAGCGGCCAAATGAGCACAGCACCCTGCGGTGCTCATCCTTCCAAACTTGCTGCGGACTGGCCTAGATTAAAGATAAAGAACGAATCACTTCCTAATGGGCAGGTCACGCAAGTGTTGGATCTCCCTTCTTTTCCAAAGCCGAGCGTCCAATGGACCTCTCAAACCCAACCACGAATGAGTCAACCACAACAGAGGAACCCAGACCGACGACAACACCAGACAAGGCAAGGAAAACAGCAGTATCAACATCACAGAACAAGTGGCACAAAACAAATATGGGTGCTAAAAGGACAGCAACCACAGGCTATTGGCAACACTGCAGACGCGAACAGGACAAAGTTGCAACAGAAGCAGAGTCCACATCCAAAGTCCCCTCGATCTTCTTCTACATGTACCAGTACTCGACAGATTTGGATCGCCAAGAAATATCTTATCCATAGACCCACACCCATGCAGATTTGGGTACCCAAACCATGTATTATAGCCCAACTCTCTAGCCATGTAGTATATCCCCCTCAGAAACCTTTTCATCCTTCAATACCACCAAACCCGATACCGCTTTTTGTCCCTCAGCAGAAACACACCACCCACTCAAAGACTCTTAGGAAATGGATACCGAAACGTATCCAGACGTCTTCTTGTACCCCATTATCTAACAATTTTCCCACCCCGTTTAAACTCCACCCTTGTACTAATTCACCCTCAACCAAACCTTGTATAAATTCATACACCCAAAACCCCACATCATGCATAATAACGGCTCATCAAGAAATGTATGCATAATCTGACCATGTAGGTGTCTAGAGACCTGCATTAGTTTTGCAAATAATCATTGCATTAATCACTTCACGACACTTGGCTACACGGGTTACACATCGGTTATGGAAAGGGATTGCGGTCTCACCTTAATGGGATCATAATTAATTTCCATACTAATGTGTTAATCTTTTGTAGCAAATCTTTTCCATTAGCTCATCAGTCATCATGCAAACCGAAGCAGGACCATCGGAAGCAGACCCCAGCATAGCAGCGGTGCCCCTCAATGTTTTACGAGCAGAATCCCACCCGACCGCTCCACCGCCAGAGTTCCAAGGATTTCTGGGACCCATGCCAATCGATAACCCACCTATGGGATACACAGAGAAGATACACCGTAACTCTCATTGGTTCCAAGGCCTAGCAGGACCTTTAGCTGATGCTGACTTCATTTTTGAAGCAAATATGACATTTGATGATCGCACATGGGGCAAGTATCAATTCTTCTCAAGAGAATTCGAAGGCCTACAGAACACCCAGGACTTAACTCATGTTTGGGCCAGAGCCGGCTTCACGGAGTATTTCAGTGATCCTATGCCCAAACCTGACTTTTATCGGTGTTATTATTTAATCACCACTTTGCTGGCCTCAGAGAATAAGGACATCCCAGGAACCTTTATTTTGCCTTCTTTAGTGGATGATCCACCTTACAAAAGATTTTATCTTTCGAAGGATTTAATCAGAGCCGCCATCAAAATACATGGAACACACACTCCAACGGAGAAAGAACGGCTAGTCCCAAAGCAGATGAAGCGTGGTGATGTAACTAAATGGGAGGATATTTCTGCTATAACACCTGAGCTCTCTAAGCCATTACGGATATGCATGCAACATTTTGCTTTCCCAGCTCAGGATCGTTTTACCATGCCCCACAAAAGAATCTGGTTTGGATTATACTTAGCATGTACTGGACCGCAAACAGTTGATCTAGCCAGTTGGATCATTGATCAGCTCTATTTGGCACAACATCGGTGGGAGCAAAAGAAGGTAATCAATGGGTGCTGCGCCCTCACCAGGATCATATATATGTGCTTGGCATATGATTTACCCGTAGAGCGTGCCATGACCAGTGAGGAACTGAAAGCATTCAAAGGGACCACAAGGAAGGCTAGAAAGTCTAGCAAAGGCAGAGCCGGAAAGCGGATGAGAGGTACTATCCCGTGCCTACAAGTCCCAGAATCACCCTCGCCACAACCATCTCCAGAGCAGTCACCAACAGAAGCCACTCCCACAGTACAACCTATTCGCATAAGGTTATCTAGACCAGTGGTCACGGAGGGCACCACCAGTACTGTCGCACCCCAAGCAGCCACAACCACAGAACCTATCACCACAACAGCTGAACTTCCCACCACTATTGGTGCGGAAGCTTTCTCTTTTCCAATACCGCATTTAGAACCAGGACAAGCAGAGCCACTGGACCAAACGTTTGATTTTGAGATGCCCGATGCATTCTCCAATCAGTTCCAGTATTCAGAAGGGCACTTGTTTTCTCAAGAATTTGAAAGGCCTAGCTACCCTACTACACCCAGGGATCAGCCACAAGGACAGATCGTGTCCAGCTCTGATGACGAAAGGACAGCAACCGATGACGACGAAGGTGACGACGAAGCTAGCCAGGGAACACATGAATCCCAGGAGCATGAACAGACAGATGGCCAAGGCCAACAAACAGACACACATGGCGATACTAGTACCCATGAAGACGAAACTTATGAAGCAGCAGCTTACACACTGGCTATCAAGAAGTTGTATAGAACCATGGAAAAAGTTTGGGCACGCAAGAAGCTGACAGAGGAAGAGAGCCAAAAAATAATAGAACAAGAACTTGTCACAGGCGGATTCGAAGACGCATATATCAAAGGATTCAAAGAATTAGTCCAATCAGTAGGCTCCAATGAGGCACTCAGGTACTTGCAACGAAAGCCACTGCCACAGTTTGACCCCCGCAGAGTACGACTACTTTCAAAGCCCGGCGAATACATTCGTGTACCAACCGGAGCACAATCTTCAAAACAAGCCAGGGAGGCACGCCTCGTCCCCGAAAGTTCGGTGGCAGTTGAAACCATCTTTGTAGATTCCCCACCCCGCGCTCCAGCTGTACAAACCTCAGTAGTCACTGAAGTACCGACCTCACCACCCGTCCATCCAGCCTCCCCTCTTCACCCTCCTTCCCCCAGACCCACACCTTCATTCGCCGGTGGTGTTGCAGAAACCGTCTTTACGACCACTCACCCCACAATTCCCGCGCCCATTAGCCCTACTCTACCCCTTCCCACACCCACCTTTCTATCCAACCCATTCCTTCATCAATCTTTTCCATCTTTCCCCACAACTCCAAGACCCCTCTTCCCATTCCCCCCGCCGTTAACCTTCTCCCCCGTCTCAACTCCCCGACCCACTGTAACCCCTCTTTCCCCTTTCCACCAAGCCGCTCCAGCCAGCCCCCCTGTAAATTACCCCTCAACCGTTGTAAATCCTGTATTTACACCAACTCGAGCACCCACGATCACACCAATATTCACGGTCACCGCACTAGACACGTCCACTGACATGGACATCTCACCACCCGCTGCACCATCACTACCTTCACTCACGGCACAAACATTTTTAGGCACATCACAATTCTCAACAATCACTACATCATCCACCTTCCCATCCCCATTCCCCGTTCCCGTTGCATCTACACCAACTGCATCTTCATTTAGCACCCCGTTAATACTATCACCCATTGTCGATAATGCATTCCGACAGATGTTCATGTGTATGACGCAAGTAAGAGATGAGTTCACATCTCTTGGTGATAATTATCAGCAGCTGCAGAGGACAACCAATGACTTACAGTCGCAGCTTAATTTATTGTCTATTGAGAATGCCTCTCTGAACACTCGCTACCAGGAATTACGCGAGGCATATCACAAATTGGAGCTAGAAAGCGAAGAAAAGACCAAGGACGCCACTGCTGACTTGGATAATTTATTAAGAGCCCAGACAGTCCGCAATGCAACGCTAACACGAAACATGGGCTTACTAAGAAGACACCTAGCCGCAGCAAAAGAGGAGAACTAGAGACTCCAAGAGCAGAATAGAGAGAATTTGGAAGCGGCATTGGACCATCCAGAACAACCCTTAAGTCCTAGCAGATTCAAGGCAATCCCATCCGAAGCAATGAAGATGTTGCTAGAAGACCATGTTCGCCTGCTCGAGGACTATGATCGGATGAACGAAGAGCATCAGAAGTTAAAGGAAGATCACAAGCTACTACAGCTCAGAGAACCAGCAACACAACAAGTACAAGTAGCAGCAGAAGTACCAGAACCTATGGACCCCTCTCCTGACCTCCTAGAGGAACTCAACTCATTACGGGCCCAGGTATCGACCCTTGAATCAAGGATTGCAGTATATGAAGCGCCACCAAGGCCAGATTCCCCACCTGAGCTTCCAGCTGACGAAGAAACGGTCACCATCCCGGTGGAGGAAACATTTGAAGAGGCATACGAGCCACAGCCTATCCCAGGCGGACGTGTCACGGCTGACGGCCAGATGACGTATGAACTTCCGACCCCCGCGTGGATGAAGACTATTGAGGAAATTGGAACAACGCACTCAGCTAGAGTCGAGGCCCAGCTACATGCTATGGCCATGATCGAAGAAAGAATTTTGCAATCTCCCTACTTTGCTCAATTGGCCCCACGCAGGTACATATCCGGGCATGAGCTTCAATACAAACCTTACTTCATGCTAATGGCCGAATACCAGCTGGCCATAGAGAAGCGAACTGGCAAGAAACCATCACATGCAACTCAATTCGAGCCGGAAGACTTGCCACTGGATGCGCAACAAGGCACTATTTATCAACCAGATTGGCGTACACGTCTTTTACAGGAGTACCCTGAAATGATGAGCACATGGGTTAAGGCACCTTTACATTTAAAATACAATCCGTGTTGGGGACCAGTGCCACGATGCCGCTCTTGGACTGCCTTTGCTATTAAGGTACAAAACAATACGCAGTGCCAAGACTGGTTAAATTACCCCTATTTTAAGCCACCCATTGAGTTACCAACTGTTGGATACATGATGGCTACAATTCGCCACTGGCTCCCTCGATTAAAGCATATGGACGATATAGCGGCGCATATGACTGTCAAAATCTTTGACATGATGCAAATGATTTTTAAAGTCTTCCGACGCGTCAAGGCACCACATGTCAACACCCCGGGCTTTGAGCATGGCAATTTCGATCTGGTATATGATATGAGTACAATGCCATCGCTACGGGTTTGTTATGCCTGGCACTGCAGAATAAAGTACCTACCGGCGTGCTACAAGCAGACATTCGAAGAGATGTTCACAACCGACTTTTGGGAATACCATTCAGAGGTATTCATAAGCAGGCCTACACATTTATTACAATTATTTGCCTGTGAACGAATGGTCTATTCCACACATTATCAGCTCCCGCCACCGGAAGAACCGCAACCAATCGACTGGGAGAAATTCGAGGCAGACCTGGCCCGAGGCATTCGTATCTCCGAGCACACCCTCGCTCAAGACCTCCTACAGAACTATATCCGGCAGACCTCACAACAAGGTTCTGTCATGGACGACAGAAGCGAGAGGGAGGGGGGTGTTGGAAGCAGCCAGAGGCACAGACGCCACGGAAGCATGTAACGACGGAGCAGGGAGCCAGTCGGATTAATTTCTCAAACAAATACGTTTTTTATCACTTTTCAAAACATTCAACAGTGATTTTTATCACTAATTGTAACATATGTATCATAGAAAACCCCATTTTGTAATCCATAGCTCCATTTTGTGCAAGCCGAGGAGTCCTCGAGCTTGAGGAGCTTATGTAGAATGCGCGTACCAATTTTCGTTATTTTTAGATACCGTTTACCCTTCCAAATAGCATCTAGGACCTAATTTTTAACTAGGCCGGTCACTAGATGTGAAACCGGTCAAAACTAGTCTAAAAACTATAAAAAGAGCTAGAGAGCTCATTTTTGAGGTTGGCTAGTGTGAGCTTAGAGCTATTTTGAGCTTGTAAGAGTGTTCTTGAGTAATAGAGCTAATTTCCCACCTTCCATTGTGTCTTGCTTGTCTCTTCATTGTGTGTGTGTGTATGTGTGTGTGCATCTTGATGCTTCTCACCTTCACTCTCACATCATCTCACATTCACGATCTTCATATCACTCCTATCTCTTCCGCGGATTGACATTAAGGAGGTGGAGCTTCTTAACGTGGTTCTCACCATTGTGCTAGAGCAACACATGTGCATCCATAGGAAGAGTGGGCCAGGAAGACTGGGCCACCAAAGTCCTGAGAATAGAATAGTCTCAATTACTCGGTCCAGCCCAAAGTGTCCACCTGCAACACTGCTGTGTGTAGTTTATAAGATTTTCAAATAGTGTGATTCGTGAATGCACACTCTTAAGTAACCATCTTTGCCTCTTTGATATAGGTTGTCTCCTACTAAGGCGTAGTCCTAAGCCTCTTGCTCCATGCTTTGTTTCCTTGCTAGACTAGCCTCACTCGGTAGTGTTCCCGATCTCATGAATTGTACCAATGGAGCACTTCATTCTGGAATTAACAACACATGATAAAGGGTAGCATACTCCACTAGGGGTCTCTCTTGGCACACTGAACAATTGTTAATCCAATCATGTATTTCTTTGTCCATATTAGGCCAATACACTCCTAAACATTTTAAATTCTAAAATGTTCATTGTTTAGAATAGTGATTTCCCAGCAATCTTTCATGGCATCTTGCAAACAATTACTATGTTCATCCTCCTCAAAAAAACAAGCTAATACACCCTCTGTATCTTGTTTATACATACTTCCTACCAATATCTACTATCTATGTGATTTTACGATTTCATCTTTGTTTGTTTTCACATTCTTATTTTCGGGTCCAAACGTATGGATAGGTATCAACTTATTTGCCCATTTAGGAAAAACTTCTAAACTGAACAGATAAGCATCGGGTAGGTCATCTGACACTCCTTGTGGTGACTCTCATGAAGTGATACAAGAAAGTTGATCTGCCTTGAGATGGGTCCTACCTTTCTTAAGAACCACCTCAAAGTCATATCCCATTAGTAAGAGGAACCATCTTACTAAGCATCCTATATTGCAAGGTTTATTGACGAAATATAACAAATCTTGATGATCAGTGAAAAACTTGAACTTGTTGGCCAATAGATAGTGTCTAAACTTCTCGACAGCATATACCATGCCTAAGCCTTCTCTTTCCGTTGTTGTATAGTTTTGTTCAACTGCATTCAGTTGTCTACTAGCATATGCTATAGGCAAATCTAGATTTCCTTCACTTGTGGGTTCTACTAGTACACATCTTATTGCATGATTGGATGCATCTACATGGACATGAAATGGTTTACTCCAATCAGGAGTGATCAGTATTGCTGTTGTGCACAAACATCTCTTCAGCTCAATGAACGAATTTCGGCATTCATCATTCCACTCAAAATTTGTCAACAACGCACAAAGAGGTTTAGCTATGATAGCATGCATGTCGATAAACCTGTGGTAATATCCTTAATGGCCCATAAAGGCTTGTACCTCTTTAATGTTCCTTGGAACTCTGCTATGACCCTTATCTTAGCCTCATCTACTTATATTCCATTCTTAGAAACAATATGACCTAAGATCTTACCTTGATGTACCATGTACACACTTTTATGGGTTCAGACACACTCAATATTCTCTAAACTTGTTAAAGATTTGTCAGAGCTTAGGGTTGTGGTATCTTCTTTCTTGGAAATGAGTGCATAAATCATCCACATATACTTCTAAGCTCTTTTGCAAGAACTCTTTGAAGACATGACACATGAGCCTTTGGAATATTGCAAATGCATTGGTGAGCCCAAATGGCATCACACAAAATGCAAAGATTCCCCACTCTTTGGCAAAGGTCATTTTGTGTTGATCTTCTCGGGCAATGGCTACTTGGTTGTAGCTTGAAAATCCATCAATGAAGCTATAAACGTCCTTGCCTGCAACACGCTTCAATAAATGTTCGATGATTGGGTGTCACATGGAGTATCATATGAGTTAGGATTTAGAGGTGAGAACCTCCCCTTATACATTAAGAGTATGATACTCACATGAGAGGCTTTGATTATTGCCCATATTGGGTATGATGAGATTGAGAGAGTAGTATTGGAAAACCCCACATGGCTAGATGGTATTATCATCAAGAATCTCTCTGCGAGTACATCCATGAAACTAGCCGGCAAGCTACCTCGAGAGGCATGCAAGATGAGTCCCAAAATGAGGGGAGTCCTCGGAGGCCATTACAGTGGTATCAAAGTAGGAGAAATCCTCAGTTCAGACTAGAACGCCCATGCGACCACGTCAAGGAGCAGCCACACATCTACATCAAGGAGCAGCCATGTGACCACAACAAGGAGTAGTGCTCACGTGCTCGCGAAGAGAGAGGGAGAGACTCTCCCATCCTCCTCCTCCCCTCCTCTTGGATGGTAAAGTGAGCCTTTAGGCTCTCTATATATACAAGGACTTCGGCGTGGCAGCCCCCTATGTGGGATAAAGTCTTCCATCGGCACTTACTCCTTCGATTTTTTTTTTTGCGAATTTGGGGATACAAAAATTATGCTATGGATAAAAAATTTGGGAAGTTGATGATGTATACATGTAACATGGACTGTGGAGATGGGCTATGGGTTTTGAGTTTGTTCAAAAAAGCTTCAATTCCTTAGTTTTGAGCTTCTCAAAGTCACCCTTCCATGAAGATTAGCTTTTCAACTTCCTACTCCTGACATACCTAGCTTCCCTGCACCATAGCTTGCTCATACAATATCCAATTTCAAAAATCTTTGTCATGTTACAAAGTTATACTCCTAAGCCTCGTTTAGAGACCATTGCTTTTAGATTTGGACAAGATTTGGGCAACCAAAATCTCTCTTCAGCAGTTCAGCAAGAACTAGGTAGCCACTTCTAGGCCTAGTTTCTCATCATCTAGTGTCCACATTCACTTTTTTCACTTGGGATAGCTTTATATATTTGAAGTATAGGTTTTGGGCTATATTTCTTGGACTGGCAACGATTGTCAAATCTCAAAAGTTGTTCAGTTTCACTCAGTTTCCTCGATTGGGGCTATTGCTACATGGTTTTGGCATTGTTCTTGTTGGTTTTTGGTGATTAGAACCTCCTTAGACCAACCGAACATTTCCAATTTTTGTTTGGGCCTGGTGAGGATTCAAAATCAGCAACCTAAAGCTTCAAAGATCACTTGGATTTCGCTTCCGTAGCTTCATTTTGTACCAAGAAGTGCTCTTGTGATATATTTCTCTTCTTCTTGCATATTCAAGGTTTACTTCCATTCATTTTCATATACTCTAGTTAGCAAACAGGGGAAGGGAAGTCAAACATTAAATCTAAAGGGAAACAACTAGTTGAACACACTTCTCCATGTAAAGATCAACTAGAGGATCCTGATTCTAGAATGGAAGAAGTAGAATTAGGGCAAGAAGTAGAGGGAAATTTAGAAGAGAAAAAGCCTAAGCAAGAAGAATATACATATGAGGAACTTTTAGATGAGTTTGTCACTCATGATCAATTCGTAGATTTGAAAGAGAAAACCCTTAAATTAGAGAGAGATCTTAGTGGCATTATGTCTCTCATTCAGCAGCTAAAGTCTCAAATGATCTCACTTGAGACTAAAGTCACCTCTTTCCTAGCTAGGAAAGAAAGAGAAACCCCTCCTCTTCCTCTAGAGATCACTAGGAAAGATACTTCTCTTCCTAGTAAGGACAAAGGAGAGAGCTCTAGGGAAGCTCCCCTCCTGAAAGACTTGAAGCCACCTACCTTTACGGGGGATGACGGAGATAGGAACAAGGATGCAATCTACACTTTTTTACAAAAGTGGCATGATTTGCATCAATTGAAGGGCACCCCACCAGAGTACCATGTGCTAGAGGCGAGTCTCTCGCTCGGCCCACATGCTTGTTGATATATTTAGGTAGTGATGTGTGTGAACACTCTAGGACCGCCGGGCCACTTTTTTCCCTCTTTAGGAGGTTTTTTTCCCCCGGCTTGTATATACGCCTATTGCCCTAATGGGCTACTTATCTTTGTACATTCTCTAGTAATACATTCAGTCTTGTGTGTTGTGCTCCAAGCTTCTTCTTCTTCCTTGTGCTGTTCGCGTGCTTCCGCAAACGTCTAACTCCAACAATTGGTATCAGAGCAGGTCGTTGCTTCTTCTAGGGCGCCGTCGACACTCCTCCGTTTGCAGTCTCAGATTCGCATGAAATTTGGTGAGCATACTCAGGGTGTTTCCTAGATCAAAACTGCTTCGCTTTGTGGTGCCGAAATCGCGATCTGAGCTCGTTTCGGCCTCCGAATGCACTATCGCAGTGCTTGTGCAGGCTATTTTGTCCTTTTGTGCCAAAGGTATATACCAGTTTCTGTTCGCCAGTTTAAGCGTCTCGAAGTCTGCTACAGGTCTAGCAGAACTCGTCTGGGCAGTTCCGTTCAACTTTTTGAGATACAGTCAATTTTCTGCATCAAGGTATTTTAGTCACCGGCCATGGCTGAAAGCAGTGATGTATTCCGTATGTTGGTTGTTGAGGATAAGTTGGATGGTACCAACTACCCATTATGGGCTTATATGATGCGACATGTACTGGTTGCAAAAGGATTGTGGAACATTGTGCAGGGTGTTGAAAGACGTCCTGTTACACCTGTAACGACAGGTACTGCAAATACAGGTGTTGGAGCTGATGAAGATGGTGTCGAAGATGATATTCCGCAGATTCCTGTTCGTGCTGCTGTTTCTGTTGCACCTACTGCAGAGCAGATTCGTTGGGATGGCAGAGATGCCCAGGCACATGCATTGATAGCTTTGTCTGTCAAACGTGCCATTATCCCTCACATTCGCTCTTGCAGAACAGCAAAGGATGCTTGGGATACACTTACCACTTTGTACCAGGCTAGGAATGAGGCTCGTGTTGCTTACCTCCGAAAACAGTTGGAGAGTGAGCACATGAATGAAGGTGATTCTATGGACAGTTTTCTTACAAAGATCAAAGACCTGAAGGAACAATTGATTTCTGCTGATGAGGTTATACCAGATAGCTCACTTGTGCAGACCGTTCTAAATGGCCTTCCTGATTCATATCAGAGTTTTGCCTCTACTCTTCGATTGATGATGAAAGGCAATCCGAATGCCTTGTCATTTGAGGAATTAGTCTCTGTTCTGTTGCAGGAAGATCAGTCCAGGCAGAACAGGTCCATTATGCGTGTTGCAGATCAAGCTTTCCTGGCTAGTCAGAAGGGCAAAGGAAAATGGAGCTCTTCTACTAGTAAGCAGAAATCTGCAAATGCTGCACAATCGAAGAACCAAGATAAAGATGAGAAGAAATCAGAAAAGCAGAAATTGTTCTGCAAGTACTGTAAAGGAAATGATCATATTATAAAGAACTGTCCAAAACTGGTTGCTAAAGAGGCAAAGAAGAAAGAGGCTGGAATGGTTGTTGCAGAGGCCTCTACACCAAAAACAGAGTCTGCAAATCTTGTGCAGGAAGAAGAATGGGCGTTTACTACTGTCTGCAGTTTTGACCCATCTTCTCATGATCAGTGCATGTCTGCAGTAGACTCAGATGTTTGGTACTTTGACAGTGGGGCGACCAAACATATTACCTCGCAGCGCAGTTTCTTCTCTTCACTCGAGCCTGCCCCTACAGGGAATACTGTCACATGCGCCAATAACTCCTCTTATCCTGTTATGGGAGTTGGTAAGATCATTTTGACTACTGCTGATGGTAGTTCTTTCACTTTGTCAGATGCTTTATTTGTGCCAGGGATCAAAAAGAACCTGTTATCAGTTTCTGCATTAGCCAAGATTGGCTTGGTTGTGAAATTCGTTGATGACAGGTGTACAGTCCATGATCTCTCAAATGGCGATGTGATTATTGCTTCTGGCATTTTATGTCGTGGGCTGTATAAGCTCATAGACTATGAAAGATCTGTGAATGATTCGGCATGTGCAGTTCATGATTCTCAGGCTATGTCAGATGCAAAGCTTTGGCATGCACGCTTTGGTCATCTGAATTTTGCTAGTTTGTTACGCCTGCAGAAATCTGAAATGGTGTCTTCTTTGCCCAAACTTGAGGCACCTGGAAAACATGTTTGTGAAGGCTGTATTTTGGGCAAAATGCAGCGTTCTTCCTTTCCAAAAGATGGTTCAGTTCGGGCTATGCAGAAATTGCAGCTTGTACATAGTGATGTCTGTGGTCCTATGCAGACACCCTCTTTTGGAAATTACCTTTACTTCGTGACTTTCATTGATGATTTTTCCAGGCATGCATGGGTATACCCACTCAAAGCAAAGTTCGAAGTGTTCATGTGCTTCAAACAGTTTTTGGTTTTGGCTGAAAATCTGTCAGCATGTAAAATGGGCACCCTCCGTTCTGATCGAGGGGGGGAATATATGTCTTCAGATTTTAATGCATTTCTGGCTGAACGTGGGATAAAACACCAGTGTACAGTGCCGTATACACCTCAACAGAATGGAGTTGCTGAACGAAAGAACAGGTCACTCATGGAGATGGCGAGGTGCATGGTCAAAAGTCAGGCTTTACCACATAGTTTCTGGCTTGAGGTTGTCATGTGTGCAGCATATGTACTGAACAGGTGTCCCACCAAAGCGTTGCAGTCTATCACTCCATATGAGGCTTGGCATGACCGCAAGCCATCTGTTGCTCATCTGCGTGTTTTTGGTTGTTTGGCATATGCATTAGTGCCTGAACAACATCGCAAAAAATTGGATGATAAGGCAGTAAAATGTATTTTTGTTGGGTACAGTTCTGAAAGTAAAGGCTATCGTCTGTATCATCCACAGACTAAACGCATTCTGGTTAGCCGTGATGTTGTCTTTGTGGAAGATGCTATTCAGCCATTGCTTTCATGTACTAAGGAGACATCTGTTAGCTCCAAAGACATGTATGATACTTTGATGCCTCTTTTTACAGGTGGACAGGCTAGTGCTGGTCCTAATGAGGCAACTTCTCAGCCTTTGCAGGTTTCATATGATGATGCAGATCATTCCATTTCTGATGCAGATTTACATGATGCACTTGTTGATGAGAGAGCTGATATTGAACAGGCAAAAACTATGCCAAAATGGCTGGTGCAGACTTTGCGTGACAGCAAATTAGATGCACCTTTGTCATATCGTACTCGTTCAGGCTCTCATAGTACCTCCTTTGCATCAGATTGCTATGCTATGGCTGCATCTAGTCTCTGTGATGAGAATGAGCCTGTTTCTTTTGATGAAGCACAAAATTCAGAAAATTGGATGGCTGCTATGCAATCTGAATATGATGCTATAATGAAGAATGGTACATGGTCTTTATGTGACTTGCCTCCTGGCAAGAAGGCCATTGGCACTAAGTGGGTATACAAGCTGAAGCGTAAACCTGATGGTACAGTTGATAGGTATAAGGCTAGGCTTGTTGCAAAGGGTTATGCGCAGGAAAGAGGCATTGATTTTGATGAGACCTTTGCACCTACATGCCGTATGACTACTGTTCGGAGCATTTGTGCACTTGCAGCCCATCATGGTTGGAATGTACATTAGTTGGACATTAAAACAGCATTTCTGAATGGTGACTTGCATGAAGAAGTGTATGTTTTTCAGCCCCGTGGCTTTGTGCAGAAAGGGCATGAAAACCAGGTGTGCAGGTTAAAGAAGGCGTTATATGGTTTAAAGCAAGCACCACGTGCTTGGTATGAGAAGATACATGCCTATCTGATTGCACATGGTTTTGAGAACAGTCCAACTGAAAGCACCTTATATGTTAAGCGTGCTAATGATGTGCTTCTGATCATTGTTGTCTATGTAGACGACATGCTGCTCACTGGTCCTCTTGAGAAGCATATTGCTGATTTCAAGGCTGATTTGCATGCCTCATTTGAGATGTCTGATTTGGGGCATTTGCATCACTATTTGGGCATTCAGTTTATGCAAGTTGATGGTGGAATGGCTTTGTGTCAAACAAAATATATTGACACATTATTACAGCGTTTTGGCCTTGAAGACTGTAAGCCTATTGCCACTCCTATGGAGACAGGTTTACGATTGAGTCTTCATGATGCTGGAGATGCATTTGATGCTGTTCTCTATCAGCAGGCTGTTGGATGCTTGATTTACTTATGCATTACTCGGCCAGATATTCAGTTTGCTGTCTCACAGATGAGCAGGTTTATGCATTGCCCAGGAGTCACGCATTGGAAAGCGGTTAAGCACATCTTTCGCTACTTGAGTGGTACTCGGCTACTTGGGTTGTTTTATCCCAAGGGGGGATCACCACCGCCAGATTTGCATGCTTTTTCTGACTCAGATTGGGCTGGTTGCTATGACACTCGTGTGTCCACCAGTGGTTTTTGCTTCATGCTTGGTAGCTCATGTATATCTTGGTTGAGCAAGAAGCAGCCTACTGTGGCCACTTCCAGTTGTGAGGCTGAGTATAGGGCAGCTTTCACAGCGACTGTTGAGTGTGTGTGGCTCAGACGCCTTATGGCTGATTTGGGTGTTGGCCAGTCTTCTGCCACCACCATCTTCACTGACAGTCAGAGCGCATTGGCAGTTGCGAGGAACCCTGTGTTCCATGCTCGCACTAAGCACATTGAGGTGCATTATCACTATGTCAGGGAGAGGTTCTCTGCTGGGGAGATCAGCTTGGCATATGTGCCCACGCAGGAGAACATTGCAGACCTTTTCACGAAGTCTCTGCCTAGGGAGAAGTTTGAAGCTTTCCGCAAAGCTTTGGGCTTACTTCCTTTTGTGGAGTGATTTCCACATAGCTCGGCACTTCCTTATACATGAGTGCCAGCTCCTTGTTCACCGCATCACTCCCAGGGGGGATTTGTTGATATATTTAGGTAGTGATGTGTGTGAACACTCTAGGACCGCCGGGGCACTTTTTTCCCTCTTTAGGAGGTTTTTTTCCCCCGGCTTGTATATACGCCTATTGCCCTAATGGGCTACTTATCTTTGTACATTCTCTAGTAATACATTCAGTCTTGTGTGTTGTGCTCCAAGCTTCTTCTTCTTCCTTGTGCTGTTCGCGTGCTTCCGCAAACGTCTAACTCCAACAATGCTTACAAGTGGTGGATGTTGGAGCAAGTCTATGACAAGCCTAAGTATTGGCTTGAGTCCCACAAAGTCATAGAATAAGCCTTAAAATGAAGGCAATGTAAAGTTCACTTGTGAACTACCTCTTGTAACTTTTGAAGAGTTTACTTAATGTAAAAGTGAGAGAATCTTAAGTGGTTGAGTCCACTTGATCAAAAAGGGAAAGAGGAGCCACGAATTTGTGATTTGTGGTAGATAGGGAATCAAATCAATCACTAATTGATTGGAGATTGATTGAGGGGAGTCAGCCTCCCAAGCTCAACTATAAATAGATGGTAGCTTTAGTCGTGGTTAGAGAGACCTATGTGAAGACCTCCAAAAGCTGAGCTTTATGCCATATCAAGGTGTGATTACAATCCACACATATGTATCAGTAAATTCATTTTATTGTACAAGCAATATGCTTTCATTTTCGTGATCATTTGAGTTCATATTTCCATGTTCTTGTGAAGTGTACTACTCACTACCATATCTCTTAGTTTTCTCAGTCAGATTGCAGAGATGGTTTCTCTGAGCTTGGTGGATCATTTTTAGTGATTTAACTTGTTAAAGTTAGCTCTATAAGTCTACTAGATGCTCACCAAGTTTCATTTCATTTGGGTGTTTCAATCTTCAGTTATGTTCAGTTGAAGTCAACAGTGTCTGTTCATTTTCACTTCTCTGTCAGGTACCCGTCTTTTTTACTCATCTTGTCAGAGCTGTTTCTCAGTGTGTACTTACCCAAATTCAATGATTTAAAGCTTGTTGAATTCAACATACTGTCGAGTATAAGCGTACAAATCTTCATAATTATTGGATTCTTAAAGCTGAAGTTATGTTCATTTTTCTGCTCACTGGTCTCATTACTGTAGCAGCCCATGAAAATCGGGATGATGTCATCACTTGTTAAACATCTTTCTCAGTGTGTGGTTCATTATTTTTTATGCGATTACTCTTGAAAGTTATCTCTTTAAGTTAACTAGACTTTCCCAAGAGGAATTAAGCTAATTGCTGCTGTCTTGAGAGAATTATGCAAAACACTAGACAGGTGTATGAACCAAAATAGCAAGTTCTTCACCTCTGAGCTAACTCCAACTTATTTGTTTTGATCTATCTTTTTGAGAGTGATCTTCCAAGGTACATAGGGTGTCTAATACATCCATTGGCAAGCTAAAAGGGCCCATCATATACTCCTAGAGTTCATTTGGCTAGTTTAAATCAAGGATTTTGCAACACCTCTTCATCTTCAAGCACATACCTATCCATATCTTCATAGTGGTATCAAAGCAAGGTTGGACAACATGGCAGATGGATTTCCTTCATCAATTGACAAATTGGACAGAGGTAACTACTCAGCTTGGTCATTAAGAATGGAAGCTTATCTCCAAGGTAGAAGTTTATATGGTTATGTGGCTGGAGATGAAGTTATGCCGAGTTTCAGGAACAAAAGTCAACCAACACAAGAAGAGCAAGAAAGATTGAGCACGTGGTGCTCCAAGGATGAACTTGCAAGGTCTTATCTCCTCAACTCTATCTCAGATTTTTTGTTGCCTCACATTAGAAGTTGTAAGACATCTCAGGAAGTGTGGGATGCACTTGAAGCTTTCTTCTCTTCAAGTACGAAAGCTAGGAAGCATCAACTATGGCTGGATTTCACAACTCTCAAGAAGGTTCCCAAACAAAATGTGACTGATTTTGTCACAAAGCTCAAGGAGATAGCAGATCAGTTGGGAAGCATTGGAGAGGTAATAGATGAAGAGCAAATTGTAAGGCAGGTCATCAACGGCTTGAAGGCAGATGACAAGTGGGAAGCATTCACCACAGCGATGGATTTGTACATGGACATGCATGTACCTGATTTCAATACACTCATTGGACAACTACTTACTCAAGAGGCAAAGCTTATCAAAAATGGAGAAAGCACTAAAGGTAATCAATCTTCAGCTTTATACACTGATAAAAGCAAGTCCAAAGATAACAAAGGAAAGGCAAAGAAAGTGGATGATGAAGCAGGTACATATCAAGCTAACTATGCAGGTAGAGGAAGAGGAGGTAGACAAGGCAGGGGGAGATCCCAAGACTCCAACTCATGTTCTATTTGTGGACTAACTAATCATACAACTGAAAATTGCTTTAGGAATTCCAGGAATCAAAGAGGTAGGGGATACAATAGAGGAAGTTATGACTACTCAAGAGGAAGGTTCAACAATTATCATGGCAACCAACAACTACAATCATTCAACTATCAAGGAGCCTACAAAGGAAGGAGAGACTTCAATAACTACACAGAAGACTCAAACAAAGAGGATTCATTATTGATCATGAACATGGCTATGCCACAAGGTAAATCT
The DNA here is from genome assembly GCA_020310875.1 of Ceratopteris richardii. NCBI lineage: Eukaryota > Viridiplantae > Streptophyta > Polypodiopsida > Polypodiales > Pteridaceae > Ceratopteris > Ceratopteris richardii. The sequence goes on along the minus strand of CM035414.1, from coordinate 11,546,215 downwards.
GATGAGCATGTTTTCTACATAGATTCAGGTTGTTCAAATCATGTGGCAGGAAATGTGGCACTCCTATCAGATTTAGAAGATCCAAGGAATAAGCATGAGGTACAAACAGGAGATGACACAAAACATCCCGTGGAGAAAATAGGCAATGTCAAAGCACCTGATGGAAACATCAACCTACTCAGTAAGGTACTCTATGTCCCTACCATTACAAAGAATTTGATAAGTGTTGGGTAGATAGTAGAGAAAGGGTTGCAAGTCAGGTTCACAAAAGCAGGAGCATTTGTTGAAGATCCAAGTCAAGGATTCAAAAGAATTGCAAAAGGTGAAAAGACAAGTAGATTTTTTCACATTTGAATTACAAGACACTAGAAACATTTCTCTCTTTAATTATGGTAGTCAGACAATCATAGAATTGGAAGTATGGCACAAAAGGTTAGCACATATTGGTGAAAGGTCATTAAAGCAAATTTGCAGGGACCAAAGTGTACTTGGACTTCCTAACTTGTCAAAACAACATATGATTTATAAGTGTAGTGCATGTCAATTTGGAAAGTCTCATAGGTAACCATTCATGAAGAAAGGTTATATACATGTAGATCTCTTGGAGTTGGTTCATACAGATGTATGGGGACCTAGCAAGGAAGCTTCAATATCTCGATCAAGGTATTATGTCTCCTTTATTGATGATTGCATCAGATGGACTATCCTATTCTTTATGAAACACAAAGATGAAGTTTTTTCATGTTTCAAAAGATATTTGGCTCTTGTGGAGAATCAAACAGGTAAATCTCTAAAAAGGCTAAGGTCAGATGGAGGGGGAGAATACTTCTCCCATGAGTTTGATTCTTTTCTTCAAGAAAGAGGAATCAAAAGAGAGGTAACTACAAGGTACACTCCTGAGCAAAATGGAGTGGCAAAAAGGAGGAATAGGACAATTGTTGAAGCTGCAAGGTCCATGTTAAATAAAAAGCATTTGCCTAATTATCTATGGGCTGAGGCTGTATCTACAGCCACTTACTTGATTAACAGGTTGCCTTCAAAATCCCTTGATGGGATGACTCCATATGAGGCTGGCAATGGAAGAAGACCAAGCTTCGATCATTGTAAAATTTTTGGATGTATTGCTTTTGCTCATGTTCCTTCACAGGTTAGAGGCAAGATGGATCCAAAGGCAGAAAGGTGTGTATTTATTGGATATGACAACAATCAAAAGGGTTACAGGTTATACAACCCTACCAACAAAGGATTCTTGGTAAGCAGAGATGTAGTTTTTGATGAAAACAATTCATGGTATGAAGATTCATGCTGGAAGGTCAATTTACCATATGATCTTGAAGAAGATTTTCCAAAGCTTGGTAGAGAACAACCAAAGATTGAAGAACAAGACACCTCGGAGGATGATGAAGAATCTCAAATGGAAAAGATCAAAGCATGGAAGTCTAAAGGTAAAGCAAAACTGCACGAACTTGGACATGAGGCAGAATCATCACATCATGGCCTAAGAAGATTTATGAGGGAAAATAAAAAACCAAAAAGGTATGGGTTTGACACCTCATTAGTAACTAAATATTCTATCTACATAGCACAGGACATAAACCAAGAGGATCCATCATCCTTTGAAGAGGCCAAAGCAAAATCAGAATGGAAGCATGCAATGAAGGAAGAGATTGAAGCACTTGAGGAAAACAACACTTGGGATTTGGTGCCCAAGACTTCATCCATGAAGGTAATAGGCTCAAGATGGATCTATAAACTCAAGAAGAATTTTGATGGTTCCATTAATAGGTATAAGGCTTGTAGCAAAAGGCTTTGCACAAACTTAGGGAATTGATTATGAGGAGACCTTCTCTCCTGTGGCAAAGATGCCTACTATTAGGGTTTTGCTTGGTATTGCCTCTTCCAAGAATTGGAAGATACTTCAACTAGATGTAAAGAATGCATTCTTGAATGGTTGGATAACAGAAGAGGTATATATGGCACAACCACCTGGTTTTGAGAATCAAGTTTATCCTGATTATGTGTGTAAATTAACAAAGCATTGTATGGTCTCAAGCAAGCCCTAAGAGCTTGGAATTTTAGACTTGTTTCATTCTTGTAGGATAAAGGCTTTCAACCAAGCAAGGCAGATCCTTCACTCTTTATTAAAAAGAGTAATTCTGAGATCATCTACCTATGTGTATATGTAGATGATATTATATTGACAGGAAACGATGCAGATGGTATGAAGAAGATCAAAGATCAGATGAGAGAAGAGTTCAAGATAAGTGATTTGGGTTCACTTACCTACTTCCTAGGTTTGGAAGTTGTCTACAAAGATCATGGTTTGTTTCTCACTCAAAGAAAGTACATTAAGGACATGTTGGAAAAATTCAAGATGCAACATTGTAAGATTGCAGGTACTCCAATGGAGGTCAATCACAAATTGAGCTCACATGAAGGTGAACTCATAGAGGACATCACATCATATCAAAGTCTAGTGGGTAGTCTCAATTATGCCACATTGACAAGAGTAGATATATGTTATAGTGTGAGTGTGCTAAGTCAATTTATGCACACACCAAGGAAACCACATATGGATGCTGCCAAAAGGATTCTCAAGTATCTCAAAGGAACCATAAATGAAGGACTTTATTATCCTTATGTATCTGATTTAGGTTTGAAGATATTTTTTGATGCAGATTGGGCTGGCTCCAAAGAAGATAGAAGGAGCACTTCAGGTTATCTTACCTTTGCAGGTTCAAAGCTTATTTCATGGTCATCCAAGAAGCAACCCACAGTTGCTCTCTCTTCTTCTGAAGCTGAATACAAAGGTCTTGCCATAGCTACTCAGGAAGCTATGTGGATGAAGACAATATTCAAAGATCTTGGATTGGAGTTTGGAAATCCAACTATTTTTTGTGACAATATGAGTTCTATTCACTTAGTTGCTAATCCTATTTTTCATGCAAGGACTAAACATATTGAAGTTCATTATCACTATGTAAGAGAGAAGGTTCTAAGCAAAGAGATTCAAATATCATGTGTCCACTCATAAAAAATGTGCAGATATTCTAACCAAAGCATTGGATGGTACAAAGCTTTGCAAATTCAAGGCTATGATTGGTTTACAGGTAAGCTTGGAAGATTTTTTTTTATTTTTTAATATAAAGGAAGTTCGGCAATAGCCTACTCTCCCGGACTTGAATTAAATTAAGAAACAAAGGTACAATAGAAGGGGACTAGTGCCCACGGGACCCCCCAAATCCCACAAAGCAGGGGAAGCTTGGTTGATTCCTAGGTTGCATTACAAAGAAAGTTGATCACCCTCTCGTCGCCCTCATGCGGGACCCACTTGGGTTTGAGCTTGTTGTTGATCAAAAGGAGGACTTGATGGTGCCTGAAGGGGGGGGATTTCTTACTGTTGACAATCCTTTTGCCAAGGAGGAAAAGAGATTTTTCAATCGACCACTCCCTGGGGGGGTCGCCAAAGTTGAGAGCACACCGCTCCCGCCAAATTTTCCACAGGACTTCCCCTCTGATTGCGTTCCAGAGAGCCGCAGAGCATCCAATCGCTTCTCCCAAAAGGACTTGTTTCCAACTAAGCTGTTTTTGAACTCTGATTTTCAGTCCAACCGTCTGCCAGATTCTGTAGGAGTTGGGGCAAGTAAGGAAGATGTGTGGGACATCTTCGATTGCACGGTGGCAGCGTTTGCACCACGAAGGGATCCCGCAAAATTTGCTTGCCTTATGGTTAGTCCAAATTCCTCGATGAAGAATTTGCCATAAGAGGACAGACTTCTTAATCTCTATAAGTGGGTGCCAGATACCCATGAATTTCATGTCCCACCGAAGCCGCGTCCAAGACAGGCACCACTTCTTGTTGAGGCTGATCTGGAGGTCAGTCGTTTCTTTGATGTTCGGGATTTTGAGTAGGCTATTTCCATTGTGCCATTTGAGACCACGCGCGTTCGGGGCATCATGTCCCATGAGAAGGCGAGTTTTGTGACGATCCCAAGCGAGGCATCTGCTTTGCAAGGTGTTCCATTCTTCGTAGGAGATGTTTATGCGAGGGTCGATATCCTCGTAGTTGATCCAACTATTGGTGTCATGTTTCCAGAGGTGTTTCCATTTTTTGAATCCTTTGTTCCATAACTTCTTGGCATTTTGAATGTTCCACGACTCCACACTCCGGATGCCATGTATCGGAAACCAGATAGAGTCGTTTTGTCTGATTCCGGCCGCCCACTTCCAGTCCTCACTAATTCTTGTGAAGCTTTTGACTTTATTCCAGCCCTTCCAAAGAGAGCATACGAGATTGGAGCCTTTCGGGAAGACAGGTATCGGGGAGAATAGCAAGGTCATGATGTCAAGGTTCTTCCAGTTCGGGGACCCCGTGAGGGCCAACTCATTTTTGTTTCTGAAGATCAGCTTGGCCCACGAGGCCTCCCTATTGCACCAAGCTTTAATCATCCATTTGGCTGCCAGTTTGTTAGCCATACACCCAATGTCCAGGATGCCAAGCCCCCCGCTATCTCTAGGGCTGGTGCAGATGGCCCATTTGATTTTAGGCACCCCCCTTCTGTTATGATCACCCGTCCAAAGAAAGTTTCTGCAGATGCTATTTAGTTTGGACAGGCCTTGCTCATTCGGTCTCCAGCAAGAAAGGAAATAGATGGTAGACGAGAGGAGGAACGTGTTGATAACCATCGCTCGTCCAGCGAGATTGATTTGCATGCCTCTCCAGTAATTGAGCTTGTTTTCAAGTTTGGCCAGCACCCAGTTCCATCGCTGCTCCATAGAGACGCCAAACCCCAAGGGGATTCCAAGAAGCCGAAAGATTTGGCCCTGCGGAATGATTTGACAGCCATGATCAATGAGAAGGCCAGGTTGATGTCCCACAATGGCCCTAAAGGCGGTCTTATTGTGGTTGATTTTGGATCCAGAGGCCTCACAAAAAGTATCAAGACACCTCCAGAAAGTCTCCAGGCTGGTATTATCATTGTGAACGAACGCGTTCATATCGTCGGCAAAAAGTCTCATGATGATTTGACTGTGGTCGTGAGGTAGCTGGAGGCCTTTGATATTGCCAGCCTCCACATGATGAGCCACAAGTCTGCTCAGCCCCTCAGTGGCGATGGCAAAGAGAAGGGGGGCAAGAGGGCACCCTTGTCTAATAGATCTTTTAAGATGGATCGCCTTCGAAAGTTTGCCGTTAACGTTAATTTGGGTTGTTGCGTTGCCGAGAAGGGTCGCGATCATCTTGGTGAATTTCTGACTACATCCGAGGTCTTGGAGCGACTGCAGAATATAGTCCCATTCTAGCCTATCGTAGGCTTTGTCAAAGTCGATCTTGAGGAAGACCACATCTTGATTAGACTCATTTGCAAATTGAATACCTTCCCAAATGTCCATAATGGTTTCCAGGATGGACCTGCCTTTGATGAAACCTTTTTGGTCCTCGCTAAGCCAAGATCTCAGGTGGCACGCAAGTCTGTTGGCAATGACTTTGGCGACGATCTTGTAACCTGTTTGGAGCATCGTAATTGGCCGCCAGTTCTCGATCCTGTTTTTTTCCCCCTTCTTGTGAATCAGCTTGATAATTCCATTATTTATACAAGAAGGAAGAGCACCAAAATTTAGCGCTTGGAAGATTGAAGACTTCAAGCATACTTGGCTTGAGGGGGAGTTGTTGGAGCAAGTCTATGACAAGCCTAAGTATTGCCTTGATTCCCACAAAGTCATAGAAGAAACCTTAAAATGAAGACAATGTAAAGTTCACTTGTGAACTACCTCTTGTAACTTTTGAAGAGTTTACTTAATGTAAAAGTGAGAGAATTTTAAGTGGTTGAGTCCACTTGATCAAAAAGGGAAAGAGGAGCCACGAATTTGTGATTTGTGGTAGATAGAGAATCAAATCAATCACTAATTGATTGGAGAGTGATTGAGGGGATTTAGCCTCCCAAGCTCAACTATAAATAGATGGAAGCTTTAGTCGTGGTTAGAGAGACCTATGTGAAGACCTCCAAGAGCTGAGCTTTATGCCATATCAAGGTGTGATTACAAGGCACACATATGTATCAGTAAGTCCATTGTATTTTACAAGCAATATACTTTCATTTTCATGATCATTTGAGTTCATATTTCCATGTTCTTGTGAAGTGTACTACTCACTGCCATATCTCTCTATTTTCTCAGTCAGATTGCAGAGATGCTTTCTCTGAGCTTGGTGATCATTTTCAGTGATTTAACTTGGTAAAGTTAGCTCTATAAGTCTACTATATGCTCACCAAGTTTCATTTCATTTGGGTGTTTCAATCTTCAGTTATGTTCAGTTGAAGTCAACAGTGTCTGTTCATTTTCACTTCTTTGTCAGGTACCAGACTTTTTTACTCATCTTGTCAGAGCTGTTTCTCAGTGTGTACTTACCCAAATTCAATGATTAAAAGCTTGTTGGATTCAGCATACTGGTTAGTATAAGCATACAAATTTTCATAATCATTCTATGCTTAAATCTAGAGTTATCTGCTCACTGGTCTCATTATTGTAGCAGCCCATGAAAATCGGGATGATGTCATCACTTGAAAAATCTAAGATTTGAAAATCACGATTCTGTGTTTTGGGTGATTTTTCTAAATTTTTTTGCAAAAAATGATTTTTTAGCTTTGATTATTGTAAAAATAAATCTAAGAACAAAATACCTTGCAGCTTGATAGCTAAAACCCAAAATTTTTTGTATCTGCTAAAAGTCGTGATTCTTCTGCTCTCTCTCACTCACTCTCTCACACAAATGAATTTTTCAAATGAAAATTGTGCTTTTATAGTATGATGAAAATCACGATTCTGAATGAATTCAATGATTTGGACTTCAAATTTTTGACATTCTCCTAACCATGCACAATCATTAACAAATTTATGTCACATCATCCATTTTTAATTAAATTCCCATATTCAGCTCTCAAGATGAAAATCGTGATTCTATGTTAATTGTTAAAATTTACCAATTTTCAATCCATGAAAACTCAAACTAAATTTTCTCAATTTGCATGTATTTCACTTCATTTTCTTAACTCACGTGGATGCCCAAAAGCACAATTGAAGAAAATTTACCATTTTACAAAAATCGGGATTCTGATCTGAAAATCATGATTTTTGGTTCTTCTTGCAAATTGTGTTTGTTGGTTTCTTTTTCATCTTGGTCTTTTCTAATGTGTTTCAACAACTTTCATTCCAAGTGTCACCTCCAAAACATAAAAAAAATTCATATTTTTTTGAAATAAAGCTCAAGAAAATAAACAATTTTGACTTTTCATGGAATATGTTTGATTTTTTCTTTTTTAAGTCATCCTTAAGATTTTTCTCATTCACCCCACTTCATACACCTCATCTCTCACTTCATTACAGAAAAGAAATTTGTTTGCAATTTATATCCAATTTTTATGATTTTTTTGGTATATTTTTTCCTAAATAAAATGAAACCACTTTACCTAGGGTATTCTTTTGAAGATCCATTGATCTTAAGAAATTAATTTGGTTGCTCAAGTGTACTCTCAATTTGGCTATGAAAATGAGTTCTTCAAGAAAAGTGTATAATGGCAAATACAATTATCAATTCGTGCAAAGGTATAACCATAAGCTTTTCTTCAAATATTAAAAATAGTATTTCTAAAAGATTCACAATTTACTTAGGACAAGTAAATGGCATAGTCTATTTGTATATAGCTACTTAAATTGAATTTCCTTTTAGCAAATAAAGCTGCCTTTCCCAAAGACAAAAAAAAATTGCTTAGTACTTGGTTACAAAGCAATCTAAATATGCAAAAATGAACACATTCAACTTTCCATTCAGCAAATCAAGGCATCTTTTTCCAAAAGACCTATACTTTACATGATAGTATTAGAGTAGTACCTTTCCCAAATGTGTTTGTTTACCGTCAACCATAGAAGATCCAGCAAGGTCCAATACTTCAATGGAAGCTTTGATAGTTTCCCTAGCAACGACACCAAAAAGATGTTTGTTGCTCTTTGGATTTTTCCTCTCCAATCATCATAGCATAAAAGATTAACTTTCAAGTCTTAAATTTTTCAATCCGGGAAGCATACTAAGACCACAACCCCTTTTAGTTAATGGAATCCAAGAAAATGTAAAAACAATTCTGATTGCTGAGAAGAATTTGAAGAAGGAGTAGGAAAATTAGGGTTTCATGTATCTAGAGCTATTCAATAGATTTTTCAATGATTCTTGTGCCTAAAGTGTGTCATTTTTCCTGTAGATTACAAATATGAACTCAAACATAGCTTTCAATACCTATATCACCTAGATGCGACAATCATGATTCTAATAAAACTAAGAATTTCCATCTCCAGCAATGATCTTGTGCACTCATTATACTGATAATCACCTCTTCTTACAAAATCCACTCAGTAATACACAAGTTAGAACAAAAAATTCCATGGATAACACATAAGAAAGACTCAAGAATCATTCATGAACACTCAAGAAAAGAGAAATACATTTTTCTAACTGAAGCTCTTCATTCACATGTCACATGAGTACAAAATGATACAACCCCTTCAAAATACAAGATTTTGTCCTTTATACTTATTCAAGTGTCCTTTTTCACACTTGAAATTTGATCCTCTTGATTTCTAATCTAAAATTATGTGCTTGAAGAGCTTCTAAAAATTCTCAAAAAATACATATGACTTCTTCTATCTATGAGGAAGAATCTTCCTAATTTTTACAACATTCTCATAAATAATTTACAAAATAATGGGTCTTTTACAGCAAAAAAATCCTATTCTAACCCCCACATATTGCATTGAGTATGTTCACCTTATTCAATGGGGTCATGAAAGATCTGGGACTCATTCGATGTAGATAATCAAGAGCACATGAGAAATTTTTAGGGGTTTTCCCTTTTTCAAACTTTTGAGAACTTTTCTAACATGGGTGATGCCATCTAGCTCGGGAGGAATGGAGATCGAGAAGGGAGGCGTAGTGGCGGCATGTGGAAAATATGGGGGGCCTAGCTCTTTTAGAAAGGGGTGAGAAGATCGGTAGGTAGGGGATTTTGGTGATTCAGAGTAGGGATATACAAGAATCATGGAAGAAATACTAGGGGAGAATACTTAAAGTTTGTTCGGCATCCGCTTTAGGCAAGGGGGCTTGTAGACCAAGCAAGAAAGCCATGGCTTCCATCGCTTATGTCTACATGCACGGCAGATGTGAGGGGGTTCTCATTGCGAGTAGGATGGCTTTTCTTGAGTTATGCAGCCATGCTTAACACATTGTGTAGCATGGAAACAATGGTCCATCATGTACTTTCCTTCATAGAGGAATTTTTGCAATCTCTTAGCTCTTCTCCTAAGTGTCGCGCTCTATATTCAGTCCAATTCTGGATTTAGTAAGCTCAACAGTTTCTATCCCTAGTTTCCCTATGGATTTTGAATGAAGGGAACTTGCTACAAAGACACACGTTGTTGCTGCTGGTCCCTGGGTCCTTAGAAATGTCTTGCAAACACATTGCAGAGTATTGGGGCCTTTGAAGTGTTCTATGATGGTGATTTGATCATTTCCAAGCTCAAGGAGGAGAGTTCGTACTCACACAATTTTGATCACAACTGACAACCATGAAGATCCATCTGTGCTTCTTGGATGCTCTCTTGACTATGCCACCCAACAAGGATATGTGACAATGAAGACATGGATTTTTCAAACATCAACTGTTTTTTGTGGCTATTTAGGAGAACGTCATCATATGGAAGGGGATTTTGGGAACATGGTTTTGCATGGCGGCTGGCAGTCGTAGAGAGCCCTTCAGAGAATGTTGGAGCTCTGGAGAACCCAAAGACGATAGAGTTCTTCAATGGAGTTGCAAACGATGCACAACAAGAGATCTTGAAGAAATGAACTTGAAGAGGGAAGGTGATAAATCACTGATGCTATTGATGTCTGAACCGTCAAATAAATTGTGATATGTCAAAAATGGTAACAATCTTTTTCTATCAAAACGTATTTATGGAGAGACAAATGCTTGTCCACATAAAGTAGCTCCATGTGAGATTCTGTTGAAGGTTAAAGGGTAACACGAAAGAACTATTTGATTTGTTTGAAAGTGAGATTATTTCCTTCAAAAAGAAGTTCCCAAAGAAGAGAGCTGCAAAGCTTTCTTATGTCTACATTCTGTAAGATTTTGTAGGGAAATAGGACAGAAAAGTAGTGTGTGAAGGCACAAAAGCTCATTCTCTGGTCTGTTTGCTTCTATTCTCTGAAAGTGCTGAGACAAGCTCTTCTAGAAATTCAGTGAACAATGTCATTTGTAGATGCATATTAAACTTTGGTTTCTCCATTGCTCTAAAATTCAAGGAATGCGAAAATCTGATGAAAACCTACCTTTGTAAGTTTCTTTTTTGTAGATAGTGCAAGCCTTAATGCACCTTCAGTGCTATGAATTTCTTATCAATAAAATCATCATTCTTGGCAGAAGCAACATCATTATGATTGCACTTTATTTTTTGTCCAAATGTACTCCAATATTACTTGTTGGAGGTGCTTCTAAAATTTCACATTCTTCTTTGGAAGAATTTTCTATCACCTGTCCAGCTATGCAAGGTTTTTTATCATTACATGTTGAATGAATATTATGAGAGTGTTCATGGACTTGGCTAAGAATTAACAAAGACCGCAAGCTCATAAGAGTATCATATATAAAAGATCTGCTTTGATGCATGGATTAGATCGCACTGTTTTGAATCCATTTCAAGAGAGGGCAGCCAATTTGCGCATGATTAAGTGTAGTCCATTTTTAGTTGAATAGTTGAACCTTCTCATTATTTACATTTGATCATCCTTATCGTTGATCAAATGCAGGCTTAAAGCCACATGTATAATCTAACAATGGTCAAGGTACCCTAAACTCCCATCCCATCATAACCAATGGTTCATGCCTATTTATTTATCAAATACATGCCCATATCCTTGCAAATTCAATTGGTATGGTTTGATCACCTTTGCATCTATGTATCAGCCTTTGTGCACTTTTGGGATTAAAAGTTTCATTTGACCTATCATCCTAATTTACAAGTTTATAAATGAAAGCTAGTTTCAAGCTTCTTACTTATGTGTGGTATACATCTACTTAACCGCAAATACAAATGTCTCTTCATCCTCTGAGAAACCCTGCAACAATGTATACATGCTTCAAAACCATATGAAGCTATGTATATAGGTTGCCGTTCAAGAAAAGAAATTCTGTGAGCTATCATCAACTTGATCTCATCCATATGTATGTTTGGGGACCCACAAAGGAGAATTAAATTGGAGGTAATGGTACTTTGTAATTTTCATTGATGATTTTATAAGGATGACTTGGCTCTAATGGGTACATCGTGTTTAAGGTCATATGGAGGGGGAGAATACTTTTTCCATGAGTTCTTTGATTTCTTGGAGACTAATGACATCAAGAGAAAAATCAAATGTAGGTACACACCACAACAAAATGGTGTGGTAGAGAGGAAGAATAGTTACATTGCATAATGTGCTAGGGCCATTATGAAGGAGATGGGTATGCCTAATTGATGTTGGTTGGAAGCAACAACCACAACTATATACATCATGAATAGGGCTCCGACATCAAGTAAATATGCTACCACACCCTATGAATCTTGGTATAATAGGAAGAGAGATGTATCACACTTGAGATTCTTTGGTTGCACAGGTTATTTATTGATTCCAAGTGCATTAAGGATCAAGCTTGATGATTGGTCATAAAGATGTGCTTTTATATGGTATGTCGCTGAGCAAAAGGGGCATAGATGCTACAAATGCACAACAAAGGAGCTAAAGGTATCAAGTGATGTCAAAATTGATGCAGTTTTACCTTGGTATGCTACACATGTATCTATGTATGGTAATGAAGATGAAGAAAAGAGGATTTCGAGGGATGAACTAGAAAGCATGGTTCTTAGTGGACTAAAGGATTAGAGTATTCAACAATCTTGGGGTAAAGGAAGTGCAACATCACGTCAACTAAGTTATGCAAGGAGTAAGGGCAAGGCCAAAATCATAGAAATAGAAGATGAAGAAGATGAAGACCTATGGATTGAGCTAAATGTAGACCATCATGGGAAGAAGCGAGGGTCTCAAAGGTCAACAAAAAATATTCGAATCCATGGAATGGTGAGATAAGAAGGTCTAATACGGTAAGGTATGTAGTAGAAGGACTTATACATGCAGAGGCCACCACATGGCAAATGTATGATAAATGCAAAACCAGAACATGAGAGAACCAAATTCTCCATTTTGCACTATTGAGAGAAAATACACAAACCACATGGCTCAAGATTATCCATACAATAGGTAGGTTGTTAGAGAAACTTATGGGAAACCTTACCAACAGGGTAGGTATCAGAACCAGTACCAATAGCCATATTATAGGCCACAACAACAATATCAGGCAGCATATAGACCATAACCATTCCTAGGAAACCAACCACCACCTCCTACCAATGTGATACCACTTAAGTATGCAGTGGAAAACCCTAATAGAGCATTGGTGCCAATAACCCCTTTGGTCTTAGAAAATGATTCTCATGCTCATAGTTCTGACTATTCCCAGAAAGATAGCCCACAATCTTACTACATAGAGTCACCCAAGCATAGTGAAATCTATCCGTATCAATACGAGGCACCACCTATGGAACCAAATTGGGAGCCACAATACTCCAATGTATTGTATATGAATCCTAACCTGATGTCCCAATTGAGGAAAATGAGACTTCAAGCCCCTAGAGGACCATGTTTTAGATGTCACGGTGACCATTTCATTCATGAATGTCCCCACCCACTAGGCCCAAGACAAGGACAAAACATCACAATACAAGGATTTTGTCTTGAGTGTAGTAAAGAACATCTCCCAAGACATTGTCCAAGGAACCCCTCAAGTGCACCCAAGGTTACACCCATTAATGTGGTAGGCTTAGTGGTTGATTCAAGTTCAAGTAGCATTAATGTGGATCCTATACATGCAATCACTAGATCAGAAGCCTTAAAACAAGATAAGCCAGCTGAACAATCAGAGTCAATTGAATTAGTGAGAACCTAGTAAGAGGAAAACAAGAACATGGAAGGATACTAGGGAGAAGGCCAATCGTAAGTGGAATGGAATTTTATCTGAACTAGAAGAAAGCCTGAAAGATGCAAAAACAAAAATAGAAGAAATTGCATCTCAAAGCCCCTCACATGCCAAAAACCCATCCAGTCCACTTCATCCCACCCCAACACTCACAGTAAATAGAACACAACTAAGGTCTGTACTTGTGGATGTAACCCTGGAAGGCTTGGACATGATGTTCAAGGCTTACTAAGATCAACTTCAAGAAGGGCCAATGGCTGCAAACCTAGACAAGAACTACCCTAGAGCAGATTTAGAGATTGAACAGACAAAAAAGTGCATGAAAATGGTAGAACTAGCTCAATATATCTTTGAGGCTAATCAGTTGTTCAATCAGACAAATTATATCAAACTAGGTTTGCATTTTGAGGGCTTACTAGAAAGATTAGAGTGGTTGGTAAACAAGACGCAGGTTTCTTTATCCCCAGAGGCTCAACCAGCTGTTGAAAGAGAAAGCTCACCACTAATGAATGCTTATGTTCCTAATTCCATGAATGTTGGAACATCTCTTTCAATTTAAGAGTACTCTGAAGAGTTCTTGCAGGAAAAACAAGAAGAGAAATGGGCCAAGGAGAAGGATAATCCATCTCCTATTCTAGAAATTGATGATCTTCATGATCAAGTTCCCTAGGACATTCCATCTTTTTATGGAGACCACATAGAGTGACAAGAAGATGAAAGATTAGATTTTGAATCTAATTTGTTACAAGAGTTACCACAATTCACAGGCCCATGGGAATCTGAATCTCTTCAAATTAGAGCTCCCACAATACTCGTAAGAAATGAAGACTCACTGGCTCCAAAGTCATGAAGAACACTAATGTTCAGTGTCATCTCACTTTAGAAGAGCTATTCAAAGTCAAACCTGAGTTATGAGAACATGTGGCAAATCAAGTTCCAAAACTTGATTCCAATATGTCAAAAGTAGGCTGTAAGCAAAAAATCCCAGAGATACCTATAGAAAAAATTGGAGACATGAGTGAAGGTGAAGAAGGTAATACTTATCTTCCAATCACCTACCAAGGTTACACAACCAAAGCTATCTTAGATTTAGGTGCTGATGTTGCGATTGTGACCACCTCCTTGTGGAAGCAATGGGGAAACCCCACATTAAGACAAACTAGAATGAATCTTCAAATAGCTGATGGCCATGTTGAAAGACCTCTAGGATTGCTAGAAGGGATAACTCTAACCACTTGTGGTGGAGTTTGAACACACCTTTGCTATATGTGACTTTGGCAAAAATAATCTCTATGAAATGATCCTAGGAAGACCCTTTCTATGACAACTTCAAATGGTACAAGATTGGGGAACCAACTCCTTGTACTTGCAACACTTAGGGGTTACAACCAAGGTCAATCTTAAAGATTATACATTTAGAGATGTACCACCCCTATAGGGGAACCCTAGCCACAAGGTGCAAGAATATTCAATCTCTGTGCATTCTAAAAGTTTATCTCATCCATCTTGCATGCATGAAGATACTCATTTGTGGATGTGCAAGGTTGCAGACGGAGAGGAAAGAAGCCTAAAAGCGAGAGCAGAAGGAAATTCTCAAGGAGAAAGACTGGTTAGAAACTGAGCCTACACACCGATGATCTTTCCAGATGAGGAATTTGAGCCTCACGGTTGGGAAAAAATCTTAGCCACCATGGACATTGATGTCGATGAAGAAAAGTCTGCTTTGGTGCATGGATTAGATCGCACTATTTTGAATCAATTTCAAGATAGGGCAGCCATTTGTGCATGATTAAGTGTAGTCCATTTTTAGTTGAATAGTTGAACCTTCTCATTATTGACATTTGATCATCCTTATCGTTGATCGAATGCAAGCTTAAAGCCACATGTATAATCTAACAATGGTCAAGGTACCCTAAACTCCCATCCCATCATAACCAATGGTTCATGCCTATTTATTTATCAAATACATGCCCATATCCTTGCAAATTCAATTGGTATGGTCTAATCACCTGTGCATCTATGTATCCAAGATAGAGATCTATCAGGGAAATTTTATTGCTTAATGCAACAGTTGCTATTCACATGTGTTGATACATTACTTTCTTGCTCGTATATGTTCATGACATCTGTATCATCCCTTGTGCACTTTTGGGATTAAAAGTTTCTTCGGACCTATCATCCTAATTTGCAAGTTTATAAATGAAAGCTAGGTTCAAGCTTCTTACTCATGTGGTGTATACATCTACTTAACCGCAAATACAAATGTCTCCTCATTTTTGAGAAACCCTGCAACAATGTATACATGCTTCAAAACCATATGAAGCTATATATATAGGTTTCCATTCAAGAAAAGAAATTATGTGAGCTATCATGAACTTGATCTCATCCATATGTATGTTTGGGGCCCACAAAGGAAAATTAAATTGGAGGTAATAGGTACGTTGTAACTTTCATTGATGATTTCATAAGGATGACTTGGCTCTATTGTATGAAGCAAAAATCAGAAGCCTTTTATTACTTCAAGAAGTTCAAAGCTATTATTGAGAAGGAATGTATGGGTACATCGTGTTGAAGGTCATATGGAGGAGGAGAATACTTTTTCCATGAGTTCTTTGATTTCTTGGAGACTAATGACATCAAGAGAAAAATCAAATGTAGGTACACACCACAACAAAATGGTGTGGTAGAGAGGAAGATTAGTTACATTGCATAATGTGCTAGGGCCATTATGAAGGAGATGGGTATGCCTAATTGATGTTGGTTGGAAGCAACAACCACAACTATGTACATCATGAATAGGGCTCCCACATCAAGTAAACATGCTACCACACCCTATGAGTCTTGGTATAATAGGAAGCCAGATGTATCACACTTGAGAGTCTTTAGTTGCACATGTTATTTATTGATTCCAAGGGAATTAAGGATCAAGCTTGATGATAGGTCATAAAGATGTGCTTTTATATGGTATGTAGGTGAGCAAAAGTGGTATAGATGCTATAAATGCACAACAAAGGAGCTAAAGGTATCAAGGGATGTCAAAATTGATGCAATTTTACCTTGGTATGCTACAAAATGTATCTATGTATGGTAATGAGGATGAAGAAAAGAGGATTTCGAGGGATGAACTAGAAAGCATGGTTCTTAGTGGACTAAAGGATTAGAGTATTCAACCATCTTGGGATAAAGGCATCAAGTCAACAAAGTGATGCAAGGAGTAAGGGCAAGGCCAAAATCATAGAAATAGAAGATGAAGACCTATGCCTCCTACCAATATGATCCCAGTTAAGTATGCACTGGTAGAGGAAAACCCTAATGGAGCATTGGTGTCGATAACCCCTTTGGTCTTAGAAAATGAATCTCATGCTCATAGTTTTGACTATTCCCAAAAAGATAGCCCACAATCTTACTACACAAAGTCACCCAAGCATAGTGAAATCTATCTGTATCAATACGAGGCATCACCTATGGAACCAAATTGGGAGCCAGAATACTCCAATGTATTGTATACGAATCCTAATCCGATGTCCCAAATTAGGGAAATGAGACTTCAAGCCCTTAGAGGACCATGTTTTAGATGTCAGGGTGACCATTTCATTCGTGAATGTCCCCACCCACTAGCTCCAAGACAATGACAAAACATCACAATACAAGGATTTTGTCTTGAGTGTAGCAAAGAACATCTCCCAAGAGATTGTCCAAGGAACCCCTCTAGTGCACCCAAGGTTAGACCCATTAATGTGGTAGGCTTAGTGGTTGATTCAAGTTCAAGTAGCATTAATGTGGATCCTATACATGCAATCACTAGATCAGAAGCCTTAAAACAAGATAAGCCAGCTGAACAATCAGAGTCAAGTGAATCAGTGAGAACCTAGTGAGAGGAAAACAAGAACATCAAGGATACTAGGGAGAAGTCAAATCATAAGTGGAATGGAATTTTATCTGAACTAGAAGAAAGCCTGAAAGATGCAAAAACAAAAATAGAAGAAATTGCATCTCAAAGCCCCTCGCATGCCAAAAACCCATCCACTCCACTTCATCCCACCCCACCACTCACAGTAAATAGACCACAACTAGGGTCTGTACTTGTGGATCCAACCCTAGAAGGTTTGGACATGATATTCAAGGCCTACCAAGATCAACTTCAAGAAGGGCCAATGGCTGCAAAGCTAAAAAAGAACTACCCGAGAGCAGATTTAGAGAGTGAATAGACAAAAATGTGCATGAAAATGGTAGAACTAGCTCAATATATGTTTGAGGCTAACTAGTTGTCCACAAGGTGCAAGAAGATTCAATCTCTGTGCATTCTGAAAGTTTATCTCATCCATCTTGGATGCATGAAGATACTCATTTGTGGATGTGCAAGTTTGCAGACGGAGAGGAAAGAAGCCTAAAAGCGAGAGAGGAAGGAAATTCTCAAGGAGACAGACCGGTTAGAGACTGAGCCTAGACACCGATGATCTTTCCAGATGAGGAATTTGAGCCTCGTGGTTGGCAAAAAATCTTAGCCACCATGGACATTGATGTCAATGAAGAAAAGTAGACATCTCATTGTGATGAGGAGGGTTATGATATCTCTATGTTCATGCGTGAGCCCTTGCTAGAAGAATGTGACCCTAGTGATGTCATAGAAGGTGAAGAAGAGGACGATGATGTTCTAGAGTCCATTGCGATGGATAGCTGCTTTGACTAAGGGGAGAACTATCCAAAAGACATAGGAGTATTTACCCAAAAAGAAGAAGAACCTATCACAAGCATCAAGGATGTAAACTCAAAGGATGGAAGTGAAGGTAGTCAAAAGAAAAAGAAAAGAAAGGCAATGAAACAAGAAAAGGAGGAATCATTGTTTGAAGTACCAGAGGATTTCAAGAAATATGAAGTCGAAGACCCAAACATTTTGGTACGAATGCCTAAGAGAGAGGCCATTATAGGAGAAGCACATGATAATAAAGAAAAAACCAAAAATTATTTTGTAGCCATTGAAGGGAATGAAGAGCAATGTACGTACATAGGGGAAGACCTAAGTGCAGAAGAAGAAGTAGAGCTTGTGGCTTTATTAAGGGAATATAGGGATGTGTTTGCATGGACTTATAGAGATTTGAAGGGGGTAGATCCAAAAATATGTTCTCATACGATCCCCATGACAGATGATGCCATGCCCACCAAACAGAAGGCCTACACATATAATGACACCTATGTAGCCAAAATAAAAGAAGAAATTGATAGACTAATTGAAGATGGATTTACCTATGCAATTGAGCATAGTGAATGGGTGTCGCCCATTGTAGTGGTGCCATAGAAGAACGGGAAGTTTCGAGTGTGTATTAACCTTGAAAAAGTTAATGCTGCTACAATGAGCAATCACGATTGTCTGGAATTTTAAAATCACAAAAAACACGATTTTGGAGCAAAATCGCGAAAAACACGATTTTGGACCAAAATCGCGAAAAACATGATTTTGGACCAAAATCACGATTTTGGACCAAAATCACGATTTTGGACCAAAGTCGCAAAAAACACGATTCTGGATCAAAATCGCGAAAAACATGATTTTAGAACAAAGTCCCAAAAAACACGATTTTGGACCAAAATCACAAAAAACATGATTTTGGACCAAAATCGCAAAAAACACGATTTTTGACCAAAATCGCAAAAACTACGATTTTGGACCAAAAGTGCAAAAATCACGATTTTAGACCAAAATTGTAAAAAACTAGATTTTGGACCAGAATTGCAAAAAACACGATTTTGTGTGCAAAATCTTCAAAATCATGATTTCTCAAAACAAAGTTGTGACAAGTACATCAAAGTTGTGATTTTCTCTAGTAATTCAAGAAAAGTACAATTTTGATTTGAGAATCAGGATTTTCATCAGAAAATTGTGATTTTAACAAAGACCTTATTTTTTTATTTAAAAACAATAAAGTGTATACTTGAGATAAGTCTAGAGGTTACAACTAGATAGTTGAGAGAAAAAAAAAACTTAATCAACACAGAAATCACCGAAATTGTGATTTTAGGCAGAAACACGATTTTGGTCAAATAGGAACAAAAAATTAAAAGTTGTGAACAAGAACTTCGAGGAATTTTGGAAATAGATCAATTGGTGAAATTGTAAAGACTTTGAATGATTTTGAGATTAGGCACTAAAATATCACATACTCAAACAAAGTTGCAGCAAAAAAGGAACATAGATCGAAGTGATTATCAGGAAGAAGAGGCAGACAACACAATCAACATGGAAAATCAAAACATGGAGAATGAGAATTTAGACAGAGATGACTATAGAAATTGTTACTGTTAGTGTCCATGTGAAAGGCCAAACGGCCACCGGACACTTCTTTGTATATGTTCTTTAATAAAACATATAGTGGCCTGGTCAGTCACAGATTGTAAGTTCGACCGCATTTGTAAGACCTAAGAAGTCTATCTTCGTGCTCCCTGTGTACTGTGTTTTTTTTGTGTGTATCTACAGCTCTGTGCAGAGTACTGTGTGCGGCGTCAAGAGCTCGGTTTTCTACTCCGAGCATATCGTCGTGGAGCTCTCGAGAAGGAGAGTGCAGTGTGGTGCATCACCATCGAAATTCTTCACTGGTATCAGAGCAATTGGAGGCAAAAAGCTTTGTTCCTTTGTGCGAGCGAAGCGAGCACCCCCCCCAGGCTTTCGACTAAGGCGGCGACCAAGGCATAGACCTTGGCATACCTTGTCATCCGAGTCACCGAAGTCACCATTGGCGCCGTTGGCTGCGCGCGAGGGAGGACCTCAACGATCAAGGAATATAGAGGTTCCCGGTACTTCCCGGGAGGTCACCCATCCCAGTATTGTTCCCCCCCAGAGCTCGCTTAACCGTGGCAATCTCTTGCCACTAAGCTACACTCTTGTGGTGTTTGAAGAAGGGGAAAGACTAAGGTTGACATTACCTTGAACAAGTTTTGGTCCCTCAAAGCTTCATTTTTGCTTTTAAAGCCTATTTTTGAAGCAATTTTGGGGTGTTTTTTGGAGCCATTTCGGAGTACTTTCGCACGTAGTTCTCTTCACACAGGTCCAAGAACATCAAGAAGAGTGTTCCTTGTACTTCTTAGACAATAAATATCAACCTTTGGGGCTGTATTTTCAGCCACACTCGTAAAACTACAGGTTTCTCGAGGGGTTTTCAGTTTTGGTGGGAGCAGTCGTTGCAAATTTATGCAGGTTTTTAAAGCCTAAAACATCAGAGTTGACAGACACTTGCAGGTGTTATTGGCTAGTTTTTGGGCTGTGTATTCAGCCTTTTAGTGTCATTTTACTGCATATATTGAGCACATACACACCATGTACGCTTCTGTGGACACCGCTTATGTACGTCCATGTGGGCATTGATATAGCGGTTATGTTCTTTGCATAAAGCCTTCTACGTTTGATAAAGAGGGTCGTGGTGAGGTTTTCTTAATTGGGAGACACCCAGATGTCGGGGTCTCTTCGGTGATGTAGGTGGAAGACTTACCCAGCCTCGCCATAGGAGATGTATGATAGTTGTTCATAGGTGCTCGATAAGCCTAGTTGGCTTCTATTGGGTAACTGATTATATGCAGTGGAGTCAGTGATTCACTATGCAGGTAGACATGTCAGTACTTGCAGTTTTATGATACTTTGACACTGGTCATATGCTAATTTTGCAGAGGATACTCTGGAAAAATTTTTCCAGATTTCTGGTTTAGTCAACTATATAGTGGTCGATTTACTCCTTGATACACTTATTTGTTGGTGTTTGGACTCTTCTAGCGCCATTATCATTCTACTCAGCTCTCTACGATCATGGCATCAGAGGTCTCAGGCACATCCGGTGGATCAGGGTCTAGTGCTAGCGTTCCGAGGAGGAGCTATAACTTGCAGGGCAAAGACCATTTTGAGATCCGAAAATTTGATGGCACAAACTTTGCTCTATGGAAGAATCAGATTAAAGATGTACTGATTCAAAGAAGGCAATGGAAGCCAGTAAATGGGATTTCAAAGAAGCCTGCTGACATGGATGAAGATGATTGGGATGAGTTAGATGAAATGACCAGGTCTACCATTCGCTTGCACCTGGCAGATAATGTTTACTTTACAGTATTAGACTGTGAAAGTGCAGAGGAGCTTTGGAAGAAGTTATGCAATACATATGAAAAAGAGACGGCATCAAATAAAGTATATCTGATGAGAAAATTATACGACCTTCATATGAAGGACACAGATAGTGTTGCTACTCATCTAAATGATTTTGATGCCATATTCTCCCAGTTAGAGGCTCAGAAAATGGATATGGACAATGAAATGAAAGCAGTATTGCTATTATGCACCTTGCCATCATCATGGGATACATTTTGCACAGCTATTAGCAATAGTGCACCAGGTGGTAAACTCGTCTATGATGACATATGTGGAGCACTCTTGAGTGAGGAGATTCGTAGAAAATCTATGGTTGGCACTCAGAGTGGAGATGCATATAATGTTCGTGATTCTTACCAAGGAAAGAATCAACAGCGTGGCAGGAGCAAGAACAAGGAAAAGAATGGTCAACGGAATAAGAGCAGAAGTAAATCAAGGAAGAGGGATATTGAATGCCATTATTGTCATAAGAAAGGACACATAAAGAAAGACTGTTATGCATTAAAGAATGCTAAAGGTAAAGGATAGAATGTTGATGGGCATGTTAAACAGTTATCTGCACCATCTACTTCGACTGTGAAGATTGAAGAAATTAATGCTATTTCTGATGATGCTGATGTGTTGACACTTGATAGTACTGTGCCATCTGAGGCACTTATGGCTGATTCTCTTTCCCACACCTGGCTGCTAGATTCTGGTGCTTCTTTCCATGTGACACCACATAGAGAATGGTTCTCTAATTATGCAGCAAAGTCTCTTGGTACCGTGAGACTTGGTGACTCTTACCAGTGTGATGTTGTGGGGATTGGAGATGTGGTTGTGCAGTTCATTGACGGTTCAAAATTTACTATGCATAATGTACGCCATGTACCTCAGTTATCACGCAGTTTGATGTCAGTTGGTCAACTTGATGACCTTGGTTACAAGGTGGTCTTCTATGCTCAGTCCTTTCGTATATCAAAGGGCAATATGGTTATTGCAAAAGGAAGGAAAGTTGGCTCACTTTACCCTTTATTTGTATCACAGAAAGAACACTTGTTAGCTGTTACTGAACAGCCTATGGCTTGTATTTGGCATGGTCGTTTGGGCCATATATCTCGTAGTGGAATGGAAAATCTTTCTCGTTCTGGCTACTTACCTGTGTTATCTTTCTCTGATTTTTCATTTTGTGAGCATTGTCAATATGGAAAGCAAACCAGAAATGTGCATAAAACGCACATTGACTCTTCAATTCAGCCTTTAGATCTTGTTCATACAGATGTGTGTGGTCCTATGCCCACTAGGTCCTTAGGTGGTTCTCTTTACTTTGTCACTTTCATAGATGATGCTACTAGAAAAGTCTGGGTATATCCTATCAAATCAAAGGATGATGTATTCCCTACTTTCAGAAAATGGCTTGCTTCAGTTGAGACTGAAAAAGGAACTAAGCTTAAGGCTTTACGTTCAGATAATGGGGGTGATTATACCTCACATGAATTCAACCTTTTCTGTCAGTGTAGAGGGATTCGTAGAGAGTTTACAGCTCCTTATACCCCAGTACAGAATGGTGTAGCTGAGAGGATGAATAGAACTATTCAAGATAGAGTAGTCTCTATGTTGCATCATGCAAACCTCTCACAAGGTTTTTGGGCAGAAGCAGTATTAACTGCAGTTCATGTGATTAACCTTTCACCTAGTACTGCCAAAGGTCTGAAAGTGGCACAAGAGTTATGGACAGGGAAACCACCATATTATGATCATCTTCGAGTTTTTGGGTGTGAAGCATATGTTCATATACCCAAGAATCTTAGACAGAAGTTGGACCATAAGTCAAAGAAATGCATTTTTCTTTGATATGGTCGAGAAGGACAATTTGGATATCGCTTATGGGATCCTGAAACACGGTCAGTGATCAGAAGTAGTGATGTCATTTTTAATGAGTCTAAGATGCATAAACAATCGATTAAGGAGGTTGAAGTGAGAAGAGTGGTGTTTGAGGATACTAGTCCTCCGGTTAGCATGCATAAAAATGCTGCACATAGGGATCTTCAAGAGAATGTCCATTCAGATCAGTCTGCACATGTTCCCGTTCAGCAACCATTGAGACGTTCTGCACATGTCTCATATCCACCTGATAGATATGTTCTAGGTTTAGATTTTGTTATGCTAACAGATGCCGGTGAGCCCTCTTGCTACAAAGAGGCTATTCAGACAGAGGATCATGTCAAGTGGGAGTGTGCCATGAAGAGTGAGTTGGATTCTATTCACAAGAATGGTACTTGGGACTTAGTACCTTTGCCAAAGGGCAGGAAAGCTTTACCATGTAAATGGGTATATAAGTTGAAATTCACATCAGATAGTGCTTCTCCAAAATATAAAGCACGACTTGTTGCAAAGGGTTTTAAGCAACAACATGGTGTTGATTTTGAGGAAATCTTCTCTCCAGTGGTCAAGATGACTACTTTGCGCATGTTGCTTGGATTCGTTGCAATGGAGGACTTAGAGCTAGTCCAAATGGATGTGAAAACAGCTTTCTTGCATGGAGATCTTACAGATGAGATCTATATGGAACAACCAGAGGGTTATGTATTTCCTGGCAAGGAAAGTCTAGTTTGTAAGCTCAAGAAGAGCTTGTATGGACTTAAACAGTCTCCTAGACAATGGTACCAAAAGTTTGATGCTTTTATGAAGTCCCAAGGCTATTCTCGGAGCAATGAGGATCATTGTCTCTACACAAAGAGATGTTCTGATGGCAGCTTGATATACTTGAGATCGATGATATGTTGATTGCTGGGAAGTCCTCTTATGATTTGTCAATTCTCAAAAAGAAGTTGAGTCAGACATTTGATATGAAGGATTTGGGGGATGCCAAACATATTCTTGGCATGCGCATTACTCGTGATAGGAGTAAAAGATGCATATACTTGTCTCAAAGTGAGTACATATCCAAAGTACTTCATCGATTCAATATGCAGGGTGGAAAGACATTGAGTACACCTTTACCCACATATGTGAAATTGAGCAAGGATGACTGCCCCAAATCAGATGAGGAAAAGGAATTCATGACCAAAATTCCCTATCAGTCTGTTGTTGGTAGTCTCATGTATGCTATGGTAGCTACGAGACCAGACATTGCATTTGCAGTGGGAGTTGTGAGCAGATATATGTCTAATCCTGGCAAGAAACCTTGGGAAGCGGTCAAAATGATTTTGAGATATCTGAGTGGCACTAAGGACAAGTGTCTATGCTTAGGTAGAGGGAAAGCATCCATTATTGGTTACACAGATTCTGACTATGCTGGTTGTGTAGACAATCGTAAGTCTACATCAGGGTACATTTTTCATTTTGCTGGAGGTGCTATCTCTTGGAGATCTCGTCTTCAAGAATGTACAGCTGTTTCCACCACAGAAGCAGAGTATGTTGCAACAAGTGAGGCATGTAAGGAAGCATTGTGGCTTTCTCGTCTTGCTTGTGATATGGGTTTGCCTCAGCATGTACCTCACTTGCTCAGTGATAGTCAGAGTGCCATTGCTTTGGCTAAGAATCCGGTCTATCATGCAAAGACCAAGCACATTGAGGTGAGGTATCACTTCATTAGAGATTGCTTAGCCACTGAGAGCATTATTCTTGAGAAGGTTCACACTCGAGATAATGCTGCAGATGCTTTGACTAAAGCTCTACCACAGGATAGCTTTCGACACTGTTGTCACTTGATGGGGGTTACTTGATTCTTGATCTTACGCAGTCACTTGTATACTGTGTAACATGCCCATCAGGTGGGAGGTATAGTTTGTATACTTACACTTAGGTATTCTTTATCATTCTTTCTTTTTTCTCCCATAGTTACTCTAGCCATATTGGCCTTTAGTGGGAGATTGTTACCGTTAGTGTCCATGTGAAAGGCCAAATGGCCACCGGACACTTCTTTGTATATGTTCTTTAATAAAACATATAGTGGCCTGGTCAGTCACAGACTGTAAGTTCGACCGCATTTGTAAGACCTAAGAAGTCTGTCTTTGTGCTCCCTGTGTACTGTGTTTTTTCTGCGTATATCTACAGCTCTGTGCGGAGTACTGTGTGCGGCGTCAGGAGCTCGGTTTTCTACTCCGAGCATATCATCATGGAGCTCTCGAGAAGGAGAGTGCAGTGTGGTGCATCGCCATCGAAATTCTTCAGAAATATCCTCAAATATATGTAGACCAATGGGTTTGGAGCCTATGTGTACCAAGATGGCATGCATAAGTCTCTCATTAGGTTGAGAAACTTAGAAATTCCTCTGAACTTAATGCTAGTGGCACAATTCAGAGATGGTAGATATGAGGATAGACAAGGATGTGTCTACATATTTGCACATGATCCAGAAAATTCCAATGATTTAGGTCAATGTGCAGATAAGAGACCTTGGGATCAAGACCTAGGGCAAACAGATATACCAAGACAAAGTAGGTCTCACACTCCCATTGAGACACATAAGGAAAGAAGAACATATACCTCTCCTAATCTTTTTGAAAGGGAAGGAGACGAGATGCCAGTGTTTCGACTCAGAAGAAGGCCACAATGGCAAAACCAAGCAAGGATGCTCAGACCCTATCAGGTGGCTAAGTGCATGTAAAATCAGTATGAGGGTTACTCGGATCCTCATGCGTACATGCTGCTGAGTTTAGACATTTAATTAGGGTTGAAGAGGTAGAAGACTATAAAGTTCAATTTGAAGCTTTTGGTCTAACCCGAATAGGACCAACATTATCTTGGTTTATTTTGCTGAGAAAAGAAATGTTTTCTGACATAGAAACTTTTCTTGAAGTTGTTATAGGGGATTTTCCAAAACTCGAATCAAGCATAGTACAACAACTTTGATACATAGTTTCAAGTAATAAAAAGATGAAAATGTGAGAGAGGCTGCTAGGATATTTAAGAAATACATAGATAGGTGTCCAAAAGATAAAGTACCATCAATGGCTAGGCAAGTTTCCTTGTTTATAGAAGGATTGAAAAGTGCACAATTGAGAACTTTGGTATATTACAGAAGATGTCCTGATCTAAGAGCCTTTGTCAAAGAGTCCATACATTTAGAAGATAACAGGGGTCAAGGTTTGATGGCATTTGAACAACAAAAAACAAATGAAGATAGGATAACTCCAACAAAAGAACTAGCAAAAGCTATTGCAGAAGCTTTAGAAAGTAGTACAAAAACAAATCTGATGAACACAAGACTCACACCCAATAAGAAATCTTTCAATTTTGGGGAAAACCATCAAATATATCAATGCCCATATCAAAAACCTCAACATCTACAAGACAAAAAAACACTTAAATATTGTACCCTGGAGAGGAAATGGACTAATCACACTAGAGATGAGTGTTTTTATAACAAGCAACGGGTCAGAGAAAAGGAGTATGCAAACCAGTACAATCCACAAAGAGAATAAGGTTTCGTTGAACAACCTAGACCTCTGTTGGGACAACAACCACCATTACCAACAAATGTAGTACTAGTAAAGTACACTCCAGTAGATGAGGAAAATCCAAGACCTAGACCAATCTACAGGGATGAATATCACTCTTTTGAGTGATATCAAGGAAAATGGGAAGAACGTGATGTAAAAGAACTAGACTTACAAGCCTTAGATTTGGGTAATGGGAGAATTGAAATGGACACATCTACATTCATGTATATAACTAACAAGTATATGTCCAATTAGAGATCTCAGTTTAAGGGCAATCAAAAGATAACATGTTATAGATGTGGCGGAGAACACTTCATTCGAGATTTTCCACAACCTCCAACATTGAGAGTAGAAGGATCTTTTTGTTAGGATTGTGGCAGGGAGCATCTAGTCAAAGAGTATCCAAGAAATCCCCAAAAACAAAAAATCGCGATTCTCTAATTTCACACAATCACGATTCTCTGATTTCACAGCATCGCGATTCTCTTGATTTCACACAATCACGATTCTCTTGATTTCACAAAATCGTGATCTTTTCCAAAAGGTCCTGTTTGCCTGTTTTGACCCCCAGGAGCCTGATTTGACATAACTTTTTCATCCAAAGTCCATTTTTTGAGCTCTATAGCTCGTTGGAAAGCTCGTTTTGAATCCTACACAGCCTCAACTGTTTCTTTTAAGAAACCCAAGGGGACTCCAAAGGATTTTGAACCATACCAAGGGGAAATTTTGGACTCTTAACCAAAGCTTATGAACCTGAGATCTGGTAGACACCTAGGCAAGGATAGACAAAGCATTAGATCTTCTGAGGCTAGTGTCAACCATACAACTAAGTCTTGGGCACAACAACTAATTGGTCATCCTTATAGACTAAGTTCAGACACAAGTGACTCAGAAATGTCTTTTAGCATGGGGAAACCTGTAGGTGGCTCAGGAACTGCCCATCTACAAACACGAGAAGGTCCCTATAAGACACAACTGGAATATATTCGGACCAACCGATTAGGTGCTTGCATCTATGAGGATGGCCTGAGACGATCAGTGGTCCAACTCAAAAATCCAGATCAACCCTTTGGACTTGAACACCCAGTAGTCAAGTTTGAAGAAGGTTCATACATTGATAAGGAAGGAACCATGTATGTGGTCACCAACCTACCATATAGGACCGATGAGTTTGGAAATATCATTCATGAAAATGAGATAGGAGACCTAGAACAAGAAAATGTAGGACAAGGATCCCAGACTCCTAGAGGTAAGTTAGTTTTGACCAGAGTGATCACTCCAGATTGGATCCCTCAAGACAACAAAAGCATAGAACTATTCTTGAATAGGGAAACAGAGGAAGATTTTTGGAGATTCAAACCAGATCAACCTAGCCAATTGGGCATAGTCATCATCTACGAGTTCAAGGATCCAAAGATACCAGGCGAAGTTGTCTACCTGGATAACACATCGGAGAAAATGTTCTTGGTAACACAACATGATAGACATGCATATACGTGGAAGAGTGAATTGATTTTCCCTCCACCAAGATCCAATGTTTCCCATGGCCTCCAAGGAGTAGGCTCATCTCAAGCTCATGAAGCCTAGAGAGAAAGAACTAGAGAGAGACTTGAGGTAAGTTTTGCACACACCGTGGGCAGGAATAGATCAGGATTTGAAAATGAAAGACCGGAAAGAGAGAGACATCAAGCACATAGGCAACAAAGAGATGAACATAATTTTCCATTGCCTAGACCTTGAGAGCACACAAGAACCCTTAGACCCAGTCAACTGATCAAGGCAACGAAGAATTATTTTGACGGGACAGGAGATCCTTATGATCATGTGGCCGAATTCAAACAAGTGTTAAGAGCTGAACAAGTTGAGGATTTGTTCACCCAGTACGAGGCATTTGGTTTGACTCTTAAGGGCACTGCCTTAGCTTGGTTTCAACCATTGAGTAGTCGCAACTATCGCGATATAGGTCAACTGCTAGACGAATTCATTGTAGAATTTTCCAAGAGTGGTATCAGGCATAACACATCATCTTTGATCCACAGCTTCAAGCAGACACCCCAAGAAACAGTACGACTAGCACGTAGAAGGTTCAGACAGTACCTAGAAAGATGCCCTGCTCCAGAGTTACCCACACCAGCCAAACAAGTGGCTTTGTTTTTAGATGGCTTGTTGGAGGATAAACACTCCTATGTGCACAACAAAAGCAAATGAACCCTCCTAGGATCCTGAAATTTTTCAGACATAGGTTCTGTATTTTCTGAGTTTCTCTGAGTATATGCAGAGACTGAAAATGAAAATTTTCAAGAATAAACTAGACTTTAAGAGCTTTCAAATGAGAGTAAAATCACTCCATTTGGATACTGGATGATGCCTCAACCAGCTACAACAAAACAGATAACTTGATCTCTTCACAGAGTATGAGCTAACTGGACAGACACTGTTCTGGACATTTCTCTGCACATGTGCAGGCACTGAACCTGAGACTTATACCAGACAAAGTAGAACTTATAAGCTTTCCAACAAGACAAAACTCATTGCAAATGGATTCCGGATGAAGGAGAAACAACAATTACAAGACCAGGGGGTCTGCCAAAAACATCTAGATAGATAGAGTGTGTAAAAGTGAAATTTCTGCAAAATATGCAGAGAACAGCTAGTAGGGGGTGTGCTTAAGCAAGGGGGCAGCTTGGGCACATTTCCACGACTCTAAGTCATAATACAACTCATTAGAGGTTTTAAAGACCTCATACTAACCTCTTTAACCGATCAAAAGCATATACATGTCAAAAGTGAGGTCCAATCACATCAAGAGGTGAGCTAAATCTTCTCTAATCAAATTCTTTCCATTATGGGCATGATTTGATGCCTCCAACTCGTGGAAATCAGCCTCCTTTGATTGTGGATGATGTGGAAGGTTCAATTTGGGGCATGTTCCCACACTCTTGAGCTTGAAAAACTTTCAACACTCCCCCTCAAGCTCAAGTCTTTTCCTTTGTTGCTTCAGCCTATGTCTCTTATGTTGATAGCTTCCTTGAATCCTCCAAGCTTTGTACCTTCAAGAAACTTTGTCATCATGTCTGCAACCTGCATTTTAGTGTTCACATACCTTATATCTAGCTCTTTTGCCATCACCTTTTCTCTAACGAAGTGGTAATGAACCTCTATGTGCTTGCTCCTTGCATGAAACATGGGATTGTTAGCTAGATAGATGCTTGAAATGTTGTCTCCATAAAGAGGAAACTCCTGCACTTCCACTTCCAAGTCCTTAAGTAGCTTCTTAAGCCATAATAGCTCACATGTAGCCAATGCTAAACCTCTGTACTCAGCCTCTGTGGATGAAAGAGCAACAGTGGGTTGCTTCTTAGAGCTCCAAGAGATCACTTTTGTACCTATCATGAAAACATAACCCGATGTACTCCTTCGATCATCCTTGCTACCTGCCCAATCAGCATCACTATATCCTTTGACACTTAGATCAGCATCATATGAGTAAAATAGACCTTGGTTGATGGTGTGCTTGATGTAACGAAGCACCTTTCTTGCCGCCATAAGATGATCATGAGTAGGTGTATGCAAAAATTGAGAGAGAACACCTACTACATATGCAAGATCAGGTCTAGTGAATGTAGCATAAATTAATGAACCAATTATGCTTCTATATAGTGTAATATCTTGTATAGCCTCTCCTTGACCTGCAACCAACTTTGTATTGGGCTCCATGGGCTGAGAAAGTGGCTTACAACCACTCATACCAAACCTGTATAGCACATCCAACAAGTATTTTCTTTGAATCAAGAAGATGCCATTGTGTGCATAGATTACCTCTATTCCCAAGAAGTATTTTAGTGTTCCAAGATCAGATATCTTGAACTCCTTTCCTAGCTTTGATTTGATATCTTTAATACCTGCAATATCACTTCCTGTGATGATCAAATCGTCCACATAGATGCATATATATACCGTCTTGTCTCCTTGCTTCTTCATGTAAAGTGATGGATCTGCAACACTTTCTTTGTATCCACAACTTGATAAATAATCCACTAACCTCTGATTCCAGGCCCTTGGGGCTTGCTTTAGTCCATATAGTGCTTTCCTTAGCTTGCAAACATGATTTGGGTACCTCATACTAGCAAATCCTTGAGGTTGGCTCATGTAGACTACTTCTTCAAGCTCTCCATTGAGGAAGGCATTCTTCACATCCAACTGATATACGCTCCATTTCCTTGATGTGGCCACTGCAATCAAAGTCCTAATTGTTGGCATCTTGGCTACGGGGCTGAAAGTTTCATCATAATCTATCCTGTAGCTTTGGGAGAAGCCTTTCGCCACCAACCTTGCTTTGTACCTAGCAATGGAACCATCTGAATTTCTTTTAATTTTGTAAACCCACTTATTACCTATCACCTTCATGCCTTCTTGAGCTGGTACCAAGCTCCAAGTATGGTTCTCATCAAGTGCTTTGAGCTCTTCCTTCGTGAGAACCACGTTAAGAAGCTTCACCTCCTTAATGTCAATCCGTGGGAGAGGTAGGAGTGATATGAAGATCGTGAATGTGAGGTGATGTGAGAGTGAAGGTGAGAAGCACAAAGATGCACACACACATACACACACACAATGAAGAGACAAGCAAGACACAATGGAAGGTGGGAAATTAGTTCTATTACTCAAGAATGCTCTTACAAGCTCAAACTAGCTCTAAGCTCACACTAGCCAACATGAACCAACCTCAAAAATGAGCTCTCTAGCTCTTTTTATAGTTTCTAGACTAGTTTTGACCGGTTTCACATCTAGTGACCGGCATAGTTAAAAAATAGGTCCTAGAGGCTATTTGGAAGGGTAAACGATGTCTAAAAATAACGAAAATTGGTACGCGCATTCTACCTAAGCTCCTCAAGCTCGAGGACTCCTCGGCTTGCACAAAATGGAGCTATGGATTACAAAATGGGGTTTTGTCTATATTACATCTGTTACAAGAGTGATGAAAATCACTGTTGGATGTTTGAAGAAGTAATAAAAATATAATTGTTTTGAAAAAATGATCCGACTGGCTCCCTGCTCCGTCTTTACATGCTTCCATGTCGTCTGTGCCTCTGACTGTGCCTCTGACTGCTTCCAACACCCCCCTCCCTCTCGCTTCTGTCGTCCTCGACAGAACCTTGTTGTGCGGTCTGCCGGATGTAGTTTTGTAGGAGGTCGTGAGCGAGGGTGTGCTCAGATACTCGAATGCCTCGGGCCAGATCAGCCTCGAGCTTCTCCCAGTCAATCGGTTGCGGTTCGTCGGGTGGCGGGAGTTGATAATGCGTGGAATAAACCATTCGCTCACAGGCAAAAAGTTGCAATAAATGTGTGGGCCTGCTGATGAATACCTCGGAATGGTATTCCCAAAACCCGGTGGTGAACATCTCTTCAAAGGTTTGTTTGTAGCATGCCGGGAGGTATTTTATTTTACAGTGCCAGGCATAACACACCCGGAGCGATGGCGTTGTGCTCATGTCATATACTAGATCAAAGTTACCATGCTCAAATCCCGAGGTGTTTACATGCGGTGCCTTGACGCGTCGGAAGACTTTAAATATCATTTGCATCATGTCAAAAATTTTGACAGTCATATGCGCTGCGATATCATCCATATGCTGCAGGCGAGGGAGCCAGTGATGGATTGTAGCCATCATATAGCCAACAGTGGGCAACTCGGTAGGTGGCTTGAAGTAGGGGTAATTAAGCCAATCCTGACACTGCCTATTGTTCTGTACTTTGATAGCGAATGCAGTCCAGGAGCGGCGTCGTGGTACTGGTCCCCAGCAAGGATTATACTTTAAATGTAAGGGCGCTTTCACCCATGTGCTCATCATTTCTGGGTACTCCTGTAAAAGACGTGTACGCCAATCTGGTTGATAAATAGTGCCTTGTTGCGCATCCAGTGGCAAGTCTTCAGGCTCGAACTGGGTTGCATGAGATGGCTTCTTGCCAGTTCGCTTTTCTATGGCCAGCTGGTATTCGGCCATTAGCATGAAGTAAGGTTTGTATTGAAGCTCATGCCCGGATATGTACCTGCGTGGGGCCAATTGAGCAAAGTAGGGAGATTGCAAAATTCGTTCTTCGATCATGGCCATAGCATGTAGCTGGGCCCCGACTCTAGCTGAGTGCGTTGTTCCAATCTCCTCCACAGTCTTCATCCATGCGGGGGTCGGAAGTTCATAGGTCATCTGGCCTTCGGCCGTGACTTGTCCGCCTGGGATGGGTATTGGCTCGTATGCTTCTTCAAACGTTTCCTCCACCGGAATGGTTATGTTCTCGTCGTCAGCTGGGATCTCCTGTGGGGAATCAGGCCGTGGTGGTGCTTCGTATACATCTATGCGTGATTGGAGAGTGGTTACCTGGGCCCGTAATGCGTTTAGTTCCTCTATGAGTTCAGGAGAGGGGTCCACAGGTTCTGGTACTTCTGCTGCCACTGGTAGTTGTTGTGGTGCCGTTTCTCTGAGCTGTAGTAACTTGTGATCTTCTTTTAGCTTCTGATGCTCTTCGTTCATTCGATCGTAGTCCTCTAGCAGTTGAACGTGGTCATCTAGCAACATCCGCATCGATTCAGATGGGATTGCCTTGAATCTGCTCGGACTTAATGGTTGTTCAGGGTGGTCCAGTGCCGCTTCCAAATTTTCTCTATTCTGCGCTTGGAGTCTCACGTTCTCCTCCTGGGCTGCGGCTAGGTGCCTCCTAAGTAGGCCCATGTTCCTGGTCAGCGTTGCGTTCCTAATTGTTTGGGCTCGAAGCAGGTTGTCCAGATCAGCAGTGGCTTCTTTTGTCTTCTCTTCACTTTCTAGCTCTAGCTTATGATATGCCTCTCTTAGTTCTTGGTATCGCGTATTTAACGAGGCATTCTCAATCGATAATGAATTAAGCTGCGACTGTAATTCATTCGTCGTCCTCTGCAGCTGTTGATAGTTGTTGCCAAGAGATGCAAACTCATCTCGTACTTGTGTCATGCATGTGAACATTTCTTGAAGTGCAGTGTCTATGGTGGGCGATAGTAGTAATGGAGTGCTAAGTGAGGATGCAGTGGAAGTAGATGCAGCGGGAATGGGAAATGGGGTTGGGAAGGTGGATGCAGTGGTGATCGTGTAAAATTGTGACGTACCTAAATATGATGGTGCTGTGAGTGGAGTGGGTGCTGGTGCGGTGGGTGGTGAGATGTCCATGTCGTTGGACGTGTCAAGTGCGGTGACTGTGAAAAGCGGTGTGTATGTGGGTGGTTGTGTAGGTGTGAAGACGGGATTTACAAATGTAGAGTAATTTACAGGGGGGATGGCTGGAGCAGCTTGGTGAAAAGGGGGAATAGGGGTTACGGTGGGTTGGGGAGGTGAAACTGGTGAGAAGGTTAGTGGGGTTAGAAAGGTGAAAGGGGGTCTTAAAGGTGGGGGAAAGGATGGGAAGGATGAAGGGGTGAAGGGGTTAACATGTAGACGCGGAGGGTTGGGTACGGGCATGGTGGCATGAATGGGCAGGGCAAAGGGTGTGGCTATGTTGCCGTGGACTGGTGTGGATGTGGGAGGAGCAGGTGGGTGTGCTGGTGATACAGGATGGGTTGGTGAAACATGAGGTGAGAGAGGAGTAGATGGTGTGGATGTTATTTCAAGGATAGTGGTAGTATGTACAACGGTAGTATGTGGCGGGGAGTCGACTAGGATGGCTTCTTCGGTGAAGGATCTTTCCGGCCGTAGGCGTGCATCTTGTGCCTGGTGGGATGATTGAGCACCTATCGGAACTCGAATATATTCACCGGGCTTCGATAGCAGGCGAACTCTGCGAGGGTCGTATTGGGGGAGTGGCTTCCTTTGTAAATACCTCAGTGCTTCGACCGGGCCGATGGATTGGACCAGTTCTCTGAACCCTCTGATGTAGACTTCTTCAAACCCTCCGGAGACTAGTTCTTGTTCGATTAGGGCCTGGCTCTCTTCTTCAGTTAATTTCTTCCGTGCCCATACTTTCTCCATCGTACGATATAATTTCTTTATTGCCAGCGTGTAAGCTGCTGCTTCGAAAGTCTCCTCTTCGTGCGTGCTGGTGTCACCGTGTGCATCGGTTTGTTGGCCTTGGCCGTCTGTCTGTCCTTGTTCTTGGGAATCATGCGTGCCCTGGCTGGCTTCGTCATCACCTTCGTCATCGTCGGTGGCTGTTCGTTCATCATCAGAGCTAGACACAACTTGTCCCTGTGGCAGATCCCGCGGTGTGGTAGGGTAGCTGGGGCGTTCATATTCTTGAGAGAACATCTGTGCCTCTGAAAACTGGAATTCATTTGAGAATGCATCAGGCATCTCAAAATCGAATGTTGTGTTTATTGGTTCTGCCTCCATGTGTGGTATTGGGAAAGAAAAGGCGTCCGCACCAATAGTGGTGGGAGCTTCTGCTGTCGTGGTGGTGGGTTCTGTGCTTGTAGCTGCCTGAGGTGCAACGGTACTGGTAGTGCCCTCCGTGACCACTGGTCTAGACAACCTTATGCGAATAGGTTGTACTGTGGGAGCGGCTTCTGTCGGTGATCGCTCCGGAGAGGGTTGTGGTGATGGTGACTCTGGCACTTGAAGGCAAGGAATAGTGCCTCTCATGCGCTTACCTGCCCGTGTTCTACTGGGCTTCCTGGCTTTCTTCGTCGTTCCTTTGAATGTTTTCAGCTCTTCTCCTGTTAATGCACGTTCAATTGGCAAATCATAGGCCAAGCACATATAAACAATTCTTGTGAGCGCACAACATCCATTAAGCACTTTCTTGCGTTCCCATCTGTGTTGTGCCAAATACATTTGATCGATGATCCAGCTCGCCAGATCAATAGTCTGAGGTCCGGTACACGCTAAGTACAATCCAAACCATATTCTTTTATGGGGCATGGTAAATCTGTCCTGAGCGGGGAATGCGAAGTGTTGCATGCATATCCGTAGCGGCTTTGACAGCTCAGGTGTAATTGCTGAGATCTCCTCCCACTTAGTGACATCCCCACGTTTCATAGGATCTGGAATTAATCTTTCTCGATCTGTGGGTGTGTGGGTGCCATGAATTTTGGTGGCTGCTCTGATTAAATCCTTTGAGAGGTAAAACCTTTTGTAGGGTGGATCATCCACTAGAGAAGGCAAAATAAAAGTTCCTGGGATATCCTTATTCTCTGAGGCCAGCAAAGTAGTGATTAAATAATAACACTTGTAAAAGTCAGGTTTGGGCAGAGGATCACTGAAATACTCCGTGAAGCCGGCTCTGGCCCAAACGTGAGTTAAATCCTGGGTGTTCTGTAGGGCTTCGAACTCTCTGGAGAAGAATTGGTATTTTCCCCAAGTGCGGTCATCAAATGTCAAAGTAGATTCAAATATGAAATCCGCGTCCGCTAAGGGTCCTGCAAGTCCCTGAAACCAGTGGGAGTTACGGTGTATCTTTTCTGTGTAGCCCATAGGTGGGTTGTCGATCGGCATGGGCCCTGGAAATCCTTGGAATTCTGGCGGTGGAGCAGTCGGGTGGGATTCTGCTCGTAACACGTTGAGGGGCACTGCCGCTACACTGGGGCCTGCTCCTGATGGTCCTTCGTCGGTTTGCATGATGACTGGTGTGTTAATGAGAAAGATCTGCTACAAAAGATTAACACATTAGCATGGAAATTAATTATGATCCCATTAAAGTGAGACCGCAATCCCTTTCCATAACTGATGCGTAACCCGTGTAGCCAAGTGCTGTGATGTGATGGATGCAATGCTTCTTGCAGCACTAGTGCAGGTCTCTAGACACCTACACGTTTCAGATGATGCATACGTTTCTTGATGAGATGAGATTATGAGTGATGTGTGATGATGGTGGGTGAATTTTTACAAGGTTTAAAGGTTAGTGATTTAGTACAAGGTTGTATGTTAGTCGAGGGGGTAGTTTGTCAGACATGGGGTTAGGGGAAGACGATTGGACACGCTTCGGTATCCATTTCCTAAGAGTTTTTGAGTGGGTGGTGGGTTTTTGCTGAGGGGTCAAAGGTAGTATCGGGTGTGGTGGTATTGAGGGATGGAAAGATTTGTGAGGGGTATATGTTACATGGCTTAAGGGTTGAGCTATGATACATGGTTTGGGTACCCAAATCTGCGTGGGTGTGGGTCTATGGGTAAGGTATTTCTTGGCGATCCAAATTTGTCGAATGCTCGGGCCTGTAGAAGAAGGTCGAGGGGATGGTGGATACTGATTCTGTTTCTGTTCTGCCTTTTTCTTGTCGATCTCTGCTTGGTTGGAGTTCTTCGGTGCTTTTTGTCCTTTTGGCACCCATATTTGTCTGGTGCCGCTTCCTTTGGGTGGTCTAGACTGCTTTCTTTGTTGTGTCCTCTGATACTGCCGTCGATCTGGGTTCCTTCGTCGTGGTTGACTCTATCGTGGTTGAGGTTGAGAGGTCGGATGGACGCTCTGCTTTGGAAAAGAAGGGAGATCCAACACTTGCGTGACCTGCCCATTAGGAAGTGATGCGTTCTTTAACTTTAATCTAGGCCAGTCCGCAACAAGTTTGGAAGGATGAGCACCGCAGGGTGTCGTGCTCATTTGGCCGCTGATGCAACCCACCTGACCGCTGATTGTATCCATCTGCCCTAGCGGATGGGTAGCTACCTCTTCTAGTTTGCAGGAAGTCCCAGGGAAGATCTCCTGTCGTCCTTCTGATTGACAACTGTCTATAGCCAAGCCCGAGTGGGTTGGTGTAGACGTAACGTGGCTGGTCTGATTAAAGATCTTCCGGTCTTCCGTCGCATGGATTTCATAGGGTCTAGGGTTACAAACCTCAGTCGGAATACCGTTAGGGAAGTCAAGCGGTATCACTCGCTTCTGCTCTAAGGTTCCAATCTGTAAGGAGCCTTGTCTAAGATTTAGGTCCACTGAGTGATCGTATAGCCAATCTTGGCCAAGGATTAGGGGTTCCATCAGGTCGTCATCATGGCACACTAGTAGTTTCGCCGTCATGGTCATATCCTTAATGAGGATAGGAAGGTCCACCTCACCCATGCAAGGGGTTTCCATGCCTCCTAGGCCTATGAGGTATGCCTCTATTGGCCGCATTTCTATTCCTGAATCCTTATAGTGGGACCATCTAATCGCACTAGTCGAAGCACCTGAGTCAATTAAAGCCCTGAGTTCTTGGCAAGGGTTGCCGTGTTCTAGCCTAACTGTAATGAATGGTCTCCTGTCCACTATGCTAGGATGAGTGGTTGACTTTACTTGACACATGGCCATGGGATATCTGGGGGAGGTTTCCAGATGGTTATAATGTTCTCTCCCTAGTCCTTGTCTTCTTAGCTTCATGCGCTTAATGCGTTCTATTGCTTCTGCCTGAGCTTCCGCTCGTATTCTATTTTCTTCCTCCTTACGCTTCTTTGCCAACGTGAGTCGTCTAAGCATATCCTCAGTAAGAGGTTCCTGATAGAGCTTGATTCTACAGCCACTAATGTAATTAGGCATTATATCTCCTTCTAAGGTGGCTAACTGTACTGCTCCACTTGTTGAAAGTCTGTTAATGATCATAGGTCCATAACCTCGCTTTTCTAACTTCCGTGCGTGTTGTTTCACCGTATACACTAGAACTAAATCTCCTTCTTTTAGGCCTTTATCTTTCACATGTGCATCAAAATATGCTTTCTGTCGCTTCTTCGCTGCGTATATTCCCGCTGCTGCTTTCAGCCTGGTTTCTCCTAATCGTTCCAAGTCCATTATTCTTGCTGATAATTCATGGCCGGTCCACTGATGTTCTTGTGCAACCTTAAGGGTCGGTATCAAGAAGTCCAAAGGAAGCACTGCATTCTGACCAAAAACCATCTGAAAGGGAGTTGCATTGAGTACGGTCTTGTAGGCCACTCGATATGCCCAAACAGCATGGTGTAACTGTTTGTCCCAATCTGAACGTTTGTTGTTCACGAGTTTCGTCAGTACGTTACAAAGTATCTTGTTAGTGCTTTCAGCCTGACCATTGGCCTGAGGATGATATGGTGCAGATTTCTTGTGAATCACCATAAAATCCTGTAACAAATATTCAATGACTTGGTTTAGAAAGTGAGTGCCTCGATCGCTCACTAACTCTATAGGCAGTCCATATCTTGTAAAGACATTTTCAAATAAGAATTTTGCAGTCGTGTGAGCATCATTCTTTTTTGTGGCTTTTGCCTCTACCCATTTCGTAAGATAATCTGTAGCAACAATAATGTATTCAGCATGTGTACCTTTTGCAGGGGGGTTAATGGGTCCTACAAAGTCTATACCCCACTTTGAAAATGCACGTCCGCCCATCATGGGTTTCAATGGCATTTCATCTCTGCGAGTAGGAAACTGAGTTCTTTGGCACACATCACATCTCTTTACATAGGTATGTGCATCCATGTGAAGAGTGGGCCACCATAATCCTGAAAAGAGAATGGCTTTGATTATCCTATCGGGTCCAAAATGACCTCCTGCAACACCTTGGTGTGCAGTCTCTAGTATGCTAAGATAATCGCTCTCATGAACACATTGTCTTAGATATCCATCTCGTTCTCTTTTGTATAAATTATCGCCAATAAGTGAATAGTCTTGAGCTTCCTGCTCTAGACTGCGTTGTCGAGCTAAAGTCATGCCTTGAGGGAATGTGTTCGTCCTCAAGTATGTCACTAAAGGTTCACTCCAGTCTGGTGTGAGAGACATGTGATATAATGTAGCATGCTCTACTGGTGGTCTTTCACCACACACCTGGCATTCTTTGCACAACTTGTAGACATCTGCTTCCATCGTAGGCCAATATACTCTTAATCTATGCAGAGTCTGTAATGTTCGATGTTTTGAATGATGTTGCTTTAGTGCACCTATGTGTGCTAATTGCAACCAATTCGCATGTTCTGATTCATCTACACAACAATCAAGAATCTTTTGATTATCCTGTTTATATATGCTTCCTGCCATTATTTGATATTTCTGAGACTTGGTAATCTCTCCTTCTTTGATCTTTATCCTAGGATTCTTGGGTCCATATGTCAGAATAGGGACTATAGGCTTAGCCCATTCTGGTGCTATCTCAAGGTTAAATAAGTATGCATCTGGTAATTCATCCGCTACTCCTTGAGGAGCTTCTCCTGAGGTTAATCTTGAAAGGTGGTCGGCTCTAAGATGCGTCTTTCCTTTCCTGACTACTACTTCAAAATCATACTCCATGAGTAATAGAAACCAACGTATCAATCGTCCTGTGTTACATGGTTTGTTGACTAAATATAATAGGGCTTGATGATCTGTAAAGAACTTGAATTTGTTGGCCAACAAGTAGTGCCTGAATTTCTTTACTGCGTAGATCATCCCTAATCCTTCTCGTTCCGTCGTGGTGTAATTTCTTTCTGCTGCGTTCAATTGTCTGCTCGCGTAAGCTATGGGGAGATCTATGTTACCTTCATTCGTGGGTTGTGCTAACACACATCCTATGGCGTAATTGGATGCATCCACATGTACATGGAATGGCTTACTCCAATCTGGGGTAGTCAATATAGGTGCAGAGCACAAGCGTCGTTTAAGTTCATTGAATGAATTTTCACATTCATCTGTCCACTCAAAATTGGTTAAAAGAGAGTACAAAGGCTTGGCTATGATTGCATACATGTGTATGAATCTCCTATAATAACCGCAATGGCCCATAAATGCTTGTACCTCTTTCACATTAGTTGGTCTAGGTAATTCTGCAATTACCTTCACCTTTTCCTCGTCCGTAGAGATTCCATTTTTTGACACAATGTGTCCTAGAATTTTGCCTTGTCTGACCATGAAAACGCATTTTTCTGGGTTCAAACAAACCTGATATTCTCGACATTTGTCAAATATTTGTCTTAACTCTGGAATATGTGTCTGTCTTACATTTGAATGAGCACATAAGTCATCGACATAAACTTCCAAGCTCTTGCGTAAAACTTCCTTAAAAACATGACACATGAGTCGCTGGAAAGTAGCGGGTGCATTTGTCAAGCCAAATGGCATTACACGAAATGCAAATATGCCCCATTCTGTGGCAAAAGCCGTCTTGTGTTGGTCCTCTGGAGCAATGGCTACTTGATTATAGCCTGAAAAACCATCAAGAAAGCTGTAAACTTCCTTGCCCGCAACTCTTTCCAATAAGTGTTCCGTGATAGGAAGAGGATAACTGTCCCTAATCGTTGCGGCATTAACTTTTTTAAGGTTAATACACACACGCAATTTTCCATTCTTCTTGGGCACAACCACAATGGGGGATACCCATTCGGTATGCTCTATTTCGTAAATAAATCCTGCTTCTATCAAGCGATCTATCTCCTCTTTAATCTTCGTAGCGTAATTATCATTGTACGTGTAAGGTTTCTGTTTTGTCGGTTTTGCATCTGGAGTCATAGGGATTCTATGACAACATATATCTGGATCCACTCCTTTCAAATCTTTATAACTCCAAGCAAAAACATCTCTATATTCGCGCAATAGGGCAACTAACTCTTCT
Source organism: Ceratopteris richardii (assembly GCA_020310875.1). Taxonomy (NCBI): domain Eukaryota; kingdom Viridiplantae; phylum Streptophyta; class Polypodiopsida; order Polypodiales; family Pteridaceae; genus Ceratopteris; species Ceratopteris richardii. The sequence continues at coordinate 11,505,085 of CM035414.1, read as the reverse complement.
TCTTCTTCAGTAGTCAAATCATGCCCTATGTATGTACATTTTTCTTCTTCTCCTTCTATGGCAACTATTATTTTCTTGGTTTTCTCTCGGTTATCATATAGTTGTCCATCATTCGCCTTTCTATTAGGCATTCGTACCATGATTCTTCTATCGTCGATTTCATATTTCTTGAAGTTCTCGGGTACTTCAAATAAAGATTCTTCTTTTTCTGACATGGTTTCTTTCTTCTTTCTTTTCTTCCCTTCACTTTTGTTAGTCACTTCCGTGGCTAACCTCACCTCATTCGTGCCTTCCTCGTGTTTCTGAGTGTGAGTCTCTACCTCGTGGAAATATTCTTCCTCTGATGCAAAGGGTGGGTCCATGATAATTGATTCTAAATCGAAATCGCTTGCATCCTCGAATGCATCAGTGTTCGGTTCACACTCTTCTAAAATTGCATCGCCCATGATTGGCTCTATCGTGAAAACTGAAATGTCATAGCCATCCTCGTCACAGTGGGGTGTCCATTGTTCTTCATTGATGGCTACATCCATGGTTGCTAGTATTTCTGCCCAACCATGGGGTTCAAACTCTTCGTCTGGGAACACTACAGGTGCATATGCTGGATCTTGAAGGGTTCGTGAATGTTGTTCCGCACCTAAGGTTCTTGCTTCTAATTGTTCTTCCTCTTGTTTGGCTACTTTACACATCCATAAATGGGTATCGTCATGCAACCAAGAAGGATCTGATTCTAATGAGTGCACGGATTCCGTCTCTGCTGGTGTCTTATGGATGGTATTCCATTGTATTGGGGGCACATCTCTATGTGAATAGTCTTTAAGATTGACTTTGGTAGTCACTCCTAAATGTTGCAAGTACAAAGAATTAGTTCCCCAATCCTGTACAATTTGCAACTGACGCATGAATGGTCGTCCCAATATCATCTCATAAGCACGATTTTTCGCAAAGTCACAAATGGCAAAAGTATGCTCAAATTCTACACCACAAGTGGTGAGAGATATGCCTTCTAGTAAGCCTAACGGTTTTTCTATGTGTCCATCTGCCATTTGTAGCTTCATCCTGGTGGGTCTGAGGGCTGGCTTACCCCAACGTTTCCACAAAGCGGTGGTAGCGATGGCTACTCCGGCTCCTGAATCTAAGATGGCCTTCGTGGTGTAACCCTGATGGGTTATTGGAAGATATGTGTTACCTTCTTCTCCTTCGCTGACGTCTCCAATCTTTTCCACGGGTATCTCTGGTACCTTCTTATGTGATCCTATCTGAGAGGGTGTGGTAGCTAGCTCAGGGAATTGATTTGCTACATGCTTCCACAATTCTGGTTTTACCTTTAACAATTCCTCCAGAGTGAGATTACACTGTACTTTCGTGTTCTTGATCACTTCCGTGTTCCTAGGGATCACTGATTCTTCATTCCTCACTATTATCGTGGGTGCTCTCATACTAATAGACTTTGCTTCCCAAGGTCCTGTGAACTGAGGTAATTCTTGTAGAGAATTAGATTCAAATCCTGTGGGTTCACTCAGTTGTTCCACCTCTACATCATCATATATAGAGGGGATGTCTTGGGGAAATTGTTCCTGCAAGTCGTCTATTTCTTGAATAGGAGGATGAGTTCCTTGTTCTTTTCTCCATTTCTCTTCTTGGATTTCTCTCAAAAATTCATGTGAGTACCTATGTATGGAAGACAAGTTGTCTTGACTTTCTGTATTGGGTACTTGAGACAGGGATGGTGCATTCCTTTCCTGTGTCTCTGGGATAATAGGGTTCCTAGACTGATCCTTTTTCTCTTTGCTTTCTATCAAGTGTTCTAGCCTCTCCATTAGTCCTTGAAAGTGTAGTTCTGGTTTTGCCATGTTATTCCAATTAAGATATCTAGAGGCTTCAAACAAAGCTTGTGCTAGTTCTACCATTTTCATGCAAAGTTTAGTTCTCTCAATTTCTAGATCAGCTCGAGGGTAGTTTTTACTCATTTCCGTTACTTGAGGTCCCTCTTTTATTCTAGCCTGATATGCACGAAACATCATGTCTAGATCTTCTGGTATGGGTTCCGCTAAAACTGATCCTGATTTTTGAGCTGGGTCTTCTTGATTCACTTCTCGTGAAGCCAATTCTTGTATTTTGGCTCTCGACTCTTTTAGACTTCCTTCCAACTCCGTTATCTTTTTACTCCACTTTCTCTTTATTCTTTCTCTAGAATCTTTCCAAGATTTTGTCTTTTTACTACTCGATTCTACAACTTCACTAGTTCCGGCTACTTTCTCTTGATTAAGCTGTTGGTTTTGTAAGAGCGCCTGGGCTCTGGTTATAGCTTGGATAGGCACGTATGTAGGGTTGGATCCATCTGCGTTATTTACAATACCTATCACGTTGATCGGTGTCACATTCGAAGCGTTAACTGGGTTCTTAGGACAATCTTTGATTATGTGCTCTTTGCCACAATCGGCACAAAAGCCTTGTATGTTATAGTACTGTGATTGCCTTGCTATTGGGGGATGTGGACAATCCTTTATGAAGTGATCTCCTTGGCACCTAAAGCATGGTCCTCTAGGGCCCTGTGGTCTCTATTGTCTCAATTGAGGCCGTGGGTTTGGGTTTGTGTACATCACATTAGCATAGTCTGGCTCCCAACTAGGTTCCATTGGAGGACTATCATAATGATATGTCTCCACATGTTCTGGTGACTCCGTGTAATAAGCGGGTGGACTAGTTACATGAGTAGAGTCAAAACTGTTTGAGTTCGGGTCACTTTCGGTGATCAAGGGTGAAGAAGGCACTAAGGCCCTACTTAGGTTCTCTTCCGCAGCAGCGTATTTGACTGAGATGACATTCGCTGGTGGGGGTGGCTGCTGAGCTAAGACGGGTTGAGGTCTCTGTTGAGCCTGGTATTGGTAGTTCTGAGGAGGCCTATAGTAATAAGGTTGAGCATTGTATTGGCCTTGATACCTACCTGGCTGCTGGTATGTTTGCGGGTAGTTCTGTCTCACGGTTTGTTTGTTGTATGGGCAGTCCTGAGCCGTATGATTCGTGTATCTTCTCTCAATTGTACAATATTGGCCACTCGGGTTGGCTTGAGGTTGAGGTGCATTGGGGCACACATTTGCCAAATTATTTCCACCACAAGTGTAACAACGTACGTTTGTTGGTAGCTTGGGCACCTGTTTACTAGAAACTCCTAGTTTCTGGGCCACTTTTTCTGCTAGGTCCTCTATCGAATTAGACAATTTTGTGGATGCTAGAGAAGAACAGTCTGAGTCCTTATAGACCTTTGAGAGTTCTAATTCATCTCCTAGGTTGTCCTCAATGTCTATACATATTCTTATACACTTTTCTAGCGTTCTGGGTTCTTTTAGGTACACATAGGAGCGTAGTTTAGCGCTCAACAAGCCATCTAGGAACAGTGATACTTGTTTGGCTTGTGAGGGTAGTTCTTGCATTGGACATCGTTCGACATATTGTCTGAATCTACGACTTGCCAGTCTTACTGTTTCCTGAGGGGTTTGTTTAAAGCTATGAATCAACGAAGACGTGTCGTGTCTGATCCCACGTTTAGAGAATTCTGTGATGAATGACTCTAAAAAGTGATGGATGTCTCTAAATTGCCTTTGTTGCAATGGTTGAAACCAAGTTAAAGCGGTATTCTTTAACGTTAGCCCAAATGCATTGTATTGCGTGAACATGTCCTCGACTTGTTCTGCTCTTAGTACTTGCTTGAATTCTGCGACATGGTCATAGGGATCTCCTGTCCCATCAAAGTAATTCTTCATTGATTTTACTAACTGTGTGGGTCTCAATACTCTTGCGTGTTCGCGTGGTCTAGGTAGAGGAAAATCATCTCTACCACCTGGTATTCCATGATCTCTTTGTCTATCCATTCTATTAGTGTTCGAGGTTGTTCTATCTCTCCCTATGGGGTGATTAAAGCTTACTTCCGGTCTCTCTTTATTTCCTTCTCTTTGATGTCCATGGGCTGAGGATGTTCCTGCCCCTTGTTGACTTGTATTCATGTTCGTTCTAGATGGAGGGAATATCGATTCACCTCTCCATGTGTATGTGCTTTTAGCGCGCTCAGGCACCACGAAGACTCTTTCTGAAGTCTCATCTAGGTATACAACCTTTCCAGGTGTATCTGGGTCCTTGAATTCATAAATTGTAATGATGCCTATCTCACCAGGGTGTTCCTTTCTGTACCTCCAAAAGGCTTCATCTGTCTCTTTATTTACATACAACTCGGTGCTCCTGTTATCTTGAGGGATCCACTCTGGGATGAGTACTCTTGTTAATACGGATTTCCCTCTAGGTGTTCTAGGTTCTTCTAACGGTTCTTTTCCTTGAAATTTTGCTTCCGTCTCTAATTGAATTGTGCCAAACTCATTAGTATCGTTTGGCTGCGTACTTAGAACGTACATGGTTCCTTCTTTGTCTAGGTAAGCGTCTCTCTCAAATTTCACCACTGGTCTTTCCAATCCAATGGGTTGATCAGGGTTGTGCAGTTGCACCACTTGCCTTTGCAAACCATCCTCATAGATGCGAGCACCTAGTCGGTTGGTTCGGAGAAACTCTAATTGCGTTCTATAGGGTCCTTCAGGTTTTTCTAAATATGCTACATTAGACCCTCCTTCTGGTCTGTCTGTGCTAAATGCCATTTCTGATTCGCTAGTATCTGAGCTCTCGTAGGGGTAATCGCTATTCAATTGCTGAGCCCAAGATCGAGCGGTAGTTCTTACACTAGCCTCTGATGATCTAAGGCTTCTTCGGTCCGATTTACCTATGTGTCTCCCTGATCTAAGGTTCATTAATTTTTCTTCCTTGCACACTCAATTACACACTTATATCGTCAATGGTCCTTTGTTATTACTTTCTTGATTATTTTTTAATTTTCTTTGGATTCTTGTCTTAATTTATACTTCAGGAATTGGACTTTCCGTTATAATTTTGAGTTCTCGTTCCGTCAGACTTATGTTCTTTCCTTTAGGTTTTCGTCACACACACCTTTACTTGTAGTCTTAAACTTGAAAGAATTAAGTATCTTGAACTTGAGGCGTTCCTATCGTCGTTAATCCGCAACTACCGTTTAGCCTAAGCTAAGAATTGACTGAGGGGGTTGAGTAATCTTCCAACCTCGAGTCGGCTTTTCTGCTTGCTCTGATGCCCTGTTGCCCAAGAAGCCGCGCTTCCCAAGCTCTGCTGTCTTCACTGCCTTGCTTGCTTGCTTTTGATTGCCCTTGCTAGACCTGGAAAAATCCAATATTAGACCAATTCACAATTGAATGATCAAACACTTGAGCATATACACCTTTTAGTCCCTTCCCTTTTGCCCAAAATTTCAATCCTTGCCCCCTGGCTTCCTAGTCCCAAACTAGGTCAACCTCAAAATAGCTTATCCAAAAATAGATGTATTCTTTATGAAAAAAACAGTTGAGGTCACGTAGTACTCGTCACGAGCTTTCTAACGAGCTATTAAGCTCAAAAAACGGACTTCGGATGAAAGAGTTATACGCGTTCAAGCCCTGGGGGGTAAAAACTGACAATCAGGTTTTCCTTCAAATATAGGCTAAGGGGTCTCCTATGAGTCTAATGGTCCAAAAATTTCTCAAAAATACCCTCAAAATTGGTCAAAAATTGGAGCCCAAAATTTGCGATGGGGGTGCACAATCGCGATGGTCTGGGACCGTCGCGATGGTCCGAGCGAACCGTCGCGATGGCGTGGAATTTGGACAATCGCGATGGCCCGAAAAAGTGAACCGTCGCGATGGCCCGAAGTGAACGATCGCGATGGCGTGAGGTCGAACCGTCGCGATGGCCCGAAGTGAACGATCGCGATGGCGTGGAAATGGACCGTCACGATGGTCCGAAGTGAACCGTCGCGATGGCGTGGTCAGGCGGACAATCGCGATGGCGCGGTCAACGGTCAAAGGTGGACAATCGCGATGGTCCGAAGTGAACCGTCGCGATGGTCACAAGTGCGATGGCGTGAGCCAATCGCGATGGTCCGATTTTGGGCTGTCGCGATGGTCCAAAAAACGAACCGTCGCGATGGTCTAACTTGACACGTGGCACTGTCGTGGCGATGGCGTGAGCCAATCGCGATGGTCCGGGGTCAGCTGAACAATCACGATGGTCCAAGTGGACCGTCGCGATGGCTCAAGTGAACCGTCGCGATGGTCCGAAAAAGTGAACCGTCGCGATGGTCCGGCCGAGCCGTCGCGATGGCTTGAGCCTATCGCGATGGTGCGACACAATCGCGATGGTCCGAGCCAATCGCGATGGTCCACCAAAGTACGAATTTTTGAGATGCAGCTATGGTTTCGTGTATGCGCAGGGATCGCCTACCTCGTGGTGTGGTCGCCTACCAAAAATTCCGAAAGTTGCAGACCATCGCGATGGTCCGCCACACTCGGCAGATCTTTGACAGAGAGTAAATTTTTACCTTTTCCAAGCTTCTCTGATGCACTAGAGCTCTGTACCTGCAAGAAAACTCAAGAAAACACAAGCGCACACAAGCACAAAAATTCTCTCGCTCTCTCGCATGCACAAATGAGGGGAAATGAGGTGAATGGGTGGATATGGTGAATTTTCTGATTTTTTTGGAGATGAAGATGATGATGCGATGATGAAGATGGAGTGTGGGGGAGGTGAAAAACACTAAAACTAAGTAAAAATAACAACAAAAACTGAAATTTTTACCTTCCAACGCCACTCCTTGCTATACTCTTACCATCACACATTCGTCCTAGACTCGATCCCCGGCAACGGCGCCAAATTTGGTGTTGCTCTAGCACAATGGTGAGAACCACGTTAAGAAGCTTCACCTCCTTAATGTCAATCCGTGGGAGAGGTAGGAGTGATATGAAGATCGTGAATGTGAGGTGATGTGAGAGTGAAGGTGAGAAGCACAAAGATGCACACACACATACACACACACAATGAAGAGACAAGCAAGACACAATGGAAGGTGGGAAATTAGTTCTATTACTCAAGAATGCTCTTACAAGCTCAAACTAGCTCTAAGCTCACACTAGCCAACATGAACCAACCTCAAAAATGAGCTCTCTAGCTCTTTTTATAGTTTCTAGACTAGTTTTGACCGGTTTCACATCTAGTGACCGGCATAGTTAAAAAATAGGTCCTAGAGGCTATTTGGAAGGGTAAACGATGTCTAAAAATAACGAAAATTGGTACGCGCATTCTACCTAAGCTCCTCAAGCTCGAGGACTCCTCGGCTTGCACAAAATGGAGCTATGGATTACAAAATGGGGTTTTGTCTATATTACATCTGTTACAAGAGTGATGAAAATCACTGTTGGATGTTTGAAGAAGTAATAAAAATATAATTGTTTTGAAAAAATGATCCGACTGGCTCCCTGCTCCGTCTTTACATGCTTCCATGTCGTCTGTGCCTCTGACTGTGCCTCTGACTGCTTCCAACAATTGCCTCTTGCCATTCCTTGCAATCCTTAGCTTCTTCATAACTAGTTGGTTCTTTGTCCTTGATTACCTGAGTCATGTATGCATAATGCTTTGCAATGAAATTATCATATGTTAACCTTTGTACTGGATATCTTACTCTTGAAGACCTTCTTTCACTTCCTTTTGGTGTGGTTGCCATCTTCTTTCTTTGTTTAGCCACTCCTGGAGTTTGAACTTCTTCTATCTCTTCATCTTCCAACATGCTCTCGTCCACATAGCTTCCTTCTTCAACTGAAATCTTCTCTTTGCCTTTGGCTTTGCTTTCTTCAGAGCTGGTCTCTCTTTCCCTAAGCCTTCCACTCCATGGTGAGGGTGTCCTTGTGTTGCATGAGTTGCTTGGACCACTCAAATCCATGCTTTCTTGAACTCTATCATCATTCTTCAAATCTGTCTCACCTATGTCTTCAACCTGCAATGGACTTGTGCATGCATACCAAGGCTTTAACTCATCAAAGACAACATCCCTACTTACCTTCAGCTCCTTGGTGATGGGATTATAGCATTTATACCCCTTTTGTTCCATAGAATATCCCAAAAAAATACACCTTTCAGATTTGGCATCTAACTTTGACCTCAACTCTTGAGGTACATGTACATAGCATATACAACCAAAGATTCTAAGATGTGAAATGCAAGGTTTTCTTCCACTCCATGCTTCCTCAGGGGTTAGATGATGTATACCTGATGTAGGACATCTATTCATGATGTATGTGGCTGTATATGTAGCCTCTCCCCAATAACAATGCGGCATATTCATTTCATTGAGCATACACCTTGCTACCTCTGCTATGTGTCTGTTCTTTCTCTCTGCTACCCCATTTTGTTGAGGGGTATACCTGCATGTAAATTGTCTTTTGATGCCATTGACCTGCAAAAATTCAGAAAATTCATGGGAGAAGTACTCTCCCCCTCCATCGGATCTCAAAGTTTTGATAAACTTGCCAAATTCCTTCTCCACCTGTGCTTTGAATTTCTTGAAGTAGTGGAACACATCTGATTTGTTTCTAATGCAATACAACCACACTTTCCTTGAAAAGTCATCAATGAAGGTTACAAAATACCTATTTCCAACAAGGGATGCTTCTCTTGTTGGACCCCAAACATTCGTGTGAATGAGGTCTAAAACATTTGCACTTACATAGGTACTCTTCTTGAAGGGCAGCCTTGATTGTTTTCCTTGTTGGCAAGCTACACAAATTTCATGCAACATTTTAGATGTAAAATTTGGTAGGCCTCTTACCAAGCTCCTCCTTTGCATGTCCTTGAGCTTTTGTAGGTTGATGTGACCTATTCGTTTATGCCATAGATCCAAATCTGCTATCCTCTTGTCTCCATATGTGACATACATTGAATGGTGTGGCTGATTTATGTCCATTGTGAACATTCTCCCTTGCTTTTTTCCTTTTTCTATGAGCTTGAAACCTGCCCTTGGATCCTCAACAAAACATCCTCTTTCATTGAACCTAACTTGATAGCCTTTTTCTACCATTTGGCCTACCGAAATCAAGTTTTTGGTAATAGTAGGGACATGTAATACCTCTGATAAGCACTTTGCTCTTTGATTTCCTTCCAAACTGATATCTCCCACATGTTGAATGATATGCTCTGAGTTATCACCTGTTTCCACATGCCCTTGATGCTTTGGGACCTGCAAATTACTAAAAAACTCCTTTCGACATGACATATGATTGCTACATCCACTGTCTACATACCATACATCTTCACTAGCTTGAGTTGTATCTTCACCATACCTCATGGCAAGTAAATAATCATTCCCTTGGCTGGATGATGTGTTTGCATAATTACCTTGCCCTCTATAATTGTTGTTGTTGTTGTTTTGATTCCCTTGTCTTTGAGCTCTATGATAGCATTCATTTGCAAAATGACCGGGCTTACCGCATACAAAGCATCCATTTGAAGTGGCTTGTCCTCTTCCACCAAATCTTGCACCTCTTCCTCTATTTGTGGCTCTTCCACCTCTTTGACCTGCATTTTCTTGTTGTCCTTGACCTCCTTGGTTGCTTTGATATCTTCCTCTTCCTCTTGAAGCACCTCGGTTGTGTCTTCCTCTTCCTCTACCTGCATACAACAATTGCCCTTGGCTATCCTTGGCGTTATGACCACCAAGGTTCATCTCCTCTATCACCATGAGAGTGATTAGTTGATCAAAATCAGGAAGAGAGTCCCTTACATACACTGAAGTTGTGAAAGCCCTCCATTTTTCATCATCCCTAAGTCCATTTAGGGTGTGGGCGACAAGATCGTCATCATCTAGGGCACAACCGATTGACCCTAGTGCATCTACAAGCTCTTTAACCTTTAATATGTAATCATTAGCACCTTGAGAGGGGCTTTTCCTAAGATTATTTAGCTCATTCTTGAGCTGAATTTTTCTAGCTTTTGTGGAGGTTGAGTACAATCTCTCCAAGCACTCCCATACCTTCTTCGATGTATCCAAATCTTGAATATGCCCTACCATAGAGTTGCTAATATGCTGAGATAAAATGAAAATGACCCTTTTGTCCCTTTCATCCCACTCTCTTACTGCTCTTCTCTGATCATTGGTTGGATTTATCTCATCTATGTAGGGTTTTGGCTCTCCACCACTCACAAGTCCCCACAAACCTTTCCCCATCAAAAAATTGCTTATTCTAAATCGCCATGGTTGGTAGTTTCCTTTTTCGAGGTTCTCAATTTGAGCATTGAGATCAGCCATGGTGCCTCCTAACTCTTTTGAACCTCCCCCTTGATGCAATGAAGTTGAAAAGGATGGCTTTTACCTCAAAAAATAGAGCTACTCCTCTTGATGAAGCTTCGTCTTTGATTTGATGATGTATTTGCTTCCCCTTGTTGTTGACGTGCCCGTTCTTTGCTTCCTTCCTTCAAAATTTGATGAAGTCTTCACTTCACTTCAGTAGCTCCTTCTTCTCTCTTTGATACTCCACTTATAGCTCTGATACCACTGTTGGAGGATAAACACTCCTATGTGCACAACAAAAGCAAATGAACCCTCCTAGGATCCTGAAATTTTTCAGACATAGGTTCTGTATTTTCTGAGTTTCTCTGAGTATATGCAGAGACTGAAAATGAAATTTTTCAGGCATAAACTAGACTTTAAGAGCTTTCAAATGAGAGTAAAATCACTCCATTTGGATACTGGATGATGCCTCAACCAGCTGCAACAAAATAGATAACTTGATCTCTTCACAGAGTATGAGCTAACTGGACAGACACTGTTCTGGACATTTCTCTGCACATGTGCAGGCACTGAACCTGAGACTTATCCAACTCTGCACATGTGCACGCACTGAACCTGAGACTTATCCAACTGGACATACACTGTTCTGGACATTTCTCTGCACATGTGCAGGCACTGAACCTGAGACTTGGGTGAGGAGTTAGGACTATCCAAACTCTATCAAGATTTTGATAGTTCTACTAGTCATACTTCGAGAATCTCCACGGAAATAGATGAGATAGCTGAGCAAGTTGCCAAGAAGCTAGGAGTCCAAAATAGACAAACACAGAGAGTCACCTCATTGAATCGATGTTATACCTATGGAGGGGACCACACGGCTAACGTATGCCCAATGCAAAACCAAAACATTAGAGAAAGGAATGTTCCATATTGTACTATTGAGAGAAAATACACAAACCACACGGATCAAGATTGTCCCTACAATAGGCAGGCTATTAGACAAACTTATCAGCAACCTTATCAACAAGGTAGGTATCAGAACCAATACCAACAGCCATATTATCGACCACAACAGCAAAATCAGGCACAATATAGACCACAACCAGTCTTGGGAAACCAACCACCAGCTCCTGCTAACGTGATTCCAGTCAAGTATGCTGTGGGAGAGGAAAATCCAAATAGGGCATTGGTGCCGCTAACCCCATTGATGTTGGAAAGATGGATGGATGATCCAAGAGATTGAGTAGGTACTGCTAAAACCTGCTTTGTACCAGCCCTCTTTAGCTTCAGACTTGATTAGTAGACTCCCTTAGCTTTCCAATGACACCAAGAAATGGCCTATGTCCTTTGGAAATGAAGTGTGTAATGATTGAATCAAAACAGATAGCTTTGGAAGTCACAAAGTCAAGAAAACCTTCTATTTTGGTCTTGACACCTACTGAATGTTTTGCTCAGTGTGACCAGCACAGTGGCAATTGATAAAATTCCTTCTAGGGGTATTCAATTAGCTTAGTAAGCTAACATTTTCAAGTGGAATGACGTAAAATAATGAACTATGCTAAGAGAAATTAATTTAGCAAGATTTGGTATACCCCCGACTTTTTAGGACTGTAGCAGAGATAGACCACTGAGCACCTCGATGGCAATTTCTCTTAATTGGCTGAATGAAATCACTTCAAACTTTGTCCGAATGTAGATGACTTTGAACTAAATCCAACAAGCTTTGAATCACTGAATTTGGTGGAGTATTGGCTGCGATATGCCCTTGACAAGTTGACAGACTTTGGAGTAGACAAGCAGTGAACACAAAGATTAATGATGTAAATGTATCTATAAATTAACACTTGTGTACAATTCCATTGGCATGACAAGCATTGCCTAATGGTGTAGAGAGGTGTAGACTATGATGTAGTGCTCACACACACTCAATGACAGTAGAATGAAACTCGGGAGTGATCTATCTTCTCATGAATTTTCAAGTTCACCTTTTATATGAAATGTGTAAGAATTTGAATTCAAATTCAAATTCTTGGCTCCCTCTAATCAAGCTTCTAAAAACTTGGAGATATTCTCTCAATCAAGTGAAATACCTTTTCCACGAATCATTTGGGTAGGTGATTACAAAAGATTCCAAGTCAAATTGACTTTTACAATGAGGTAAAGTGGTAAGTAATCACTAGCATATGTTCCTATGGTTCTTCATGCATGTAGAGTTTTCATGATATCTTTCAAGCCAAATGTGTAGGCTTGTGATTTGCACCAACAGCTCCCCCTCAAGCCAAACATTTTGGCTTAAGTCTTCATTCTCATTCTTCAAGTATATCCTGCAGTCCAATCATAGATTTGAACCTGCAAAGTTTGGTCTCATCCAAAGCTTTAGTCAGCAAATCTGCACATTGCATGTTGGTTGACACATAGGTCAATTGAATATCTTTGCTTAGCAACTTCTCTCTCACATAATAATAATGAACTTCTATGTGTTTTGTTCTAGCATGATAGATAGGATTAGCTGCAAGATGAAGAGAACTTGTATTATCTCCAAAGATAATTGGAGGCCTAGTATATAGGCCCAATTTTGTATACAAAAGCTTAATCCAAATTGCTTCTTGAGTGGCATTAGCTAGCCCTCTATATTCTACCTCTGTAGAAGATAATGCAACAGTTGGTTGCTTCTTTGCAGACCATGAAATTGGTTTGTCACCATCAAAAGAAATGTATCCAGAAGTGCTTCTCCTATCATCCTTGCATCCTGCCCAATCTGCATCTGAATAAACTTTTATATCAATATCTGAAGTGTAAGGAAAGTATAAACCATGGTTCTGTGTACCCTTGAGATACTTCAAGATCCTTTTTGCAGCCTCTAAGTGAGGTATCCTTGGTTTGTGCATGAATTGACTTAGCACACTAACTCCATATGCAATATCAATTCTAGTTAAGGTAGCACAGTTCAAGCTACCCACCATACTTTGATAACATGTAATGTCTTGGACTTCATCACCTTCATGGGCACTTAGCTTTAGGTTCACCTCCATTGGAGTGCTTGCTGCTTTAGCATCCTACAATTGAAATTTCTTCAACATATCTTGTACATACTTCTTCTGAGTAATGTATATTCCTGAATTAGTGTAAACTAATTCAAGTCCCAAAAAATACTTCAATAGCCCAAGATCATTGATCTTGAACTCCTTCATCATTTGGCTTTTGATATTTCTGATTCCATTGACATCATTACCTGTAATGATGATGTCATCAACATAGACACAGAGATAGATTACCTTTGAATTACTTCTCTTAATGAATAGAGAAGTGTCAGCCTTACTCATGACAAAACCTTGGTCTTGGAGGTATGTAGTTAACCTGTAATTCCATGCCCTAGGTGCCTGCTTCAATCCATATAAAGCCTTCTTTAATTTGCAGACATAAGTTACCTTCTTAGGGTCTGCATAGCCAAGAGGTTGTGACATATAAACCTCTTCTGAGATCCATCCATTCAAGAAAGCATTCTTGACATCCAATTGGTACATGTTCCAATTCTTTGATGCAACCACACTCACCAACACTCTGATTGTTGGCATCTTGGCCACAGGAGAAAATGTTTCTTCATAGTCAATGCCTTGGGTTTGTGCAAAACCTTTGGCTACTAACCTGGCCTTGTACCTGTTAATTGTGCCATCAGAATTTCTTTTCAACTTATAGATCCATCTGGATCCTATTACCTTCATGGAGTCCTTCTTGGGTACTAACTCCCATGTATCACTCTCCTTGAGTGCTTCAATCTCCTCATCCATAGCTTCTTTTCATTCTGACTTGGTGATTGCTTCTTCATATGAACCTGGTTCTTCATTTGACAAATCCCTTGCAAGATAAATTGAATGTTTAGTAGCAAGAGATGTATCATACCCATATCTGATAGGTTTTTTACTTTCCCTTTGTGATCTCGTAAAGGGTTGAGCTGAAGATTCAGGTATGTCTTCAAGCTTCTTCATCTTCATTTTGCCTTTGGACTTCCATGCCTTGAACTCTTCAAGATTGATTGTATCTTCATCATCTGAACTTGAGTCTTCTTTCTGAGTTGGTTCCTCCTTTGTAAGTTTTGGAAATTCCTCTTTCAAATCATAGGGTAATTTGACCTTCCTGCATTCATTCTCATACCAAGAATCATTCTCATCAAAAATTACATTGCTGCTTACCATAAAACCCTTATTGGTAGGGTTATAAAACCTGTAACCTTTTTTATTTAAATCATACCCAATAAAAATGCATTTTTCAGCCTTTGGATCTAGCTTACCTCTTACCTGTGAAGGAATGTGTACATATGCTACACATCCAAAGATTTTGCAATGATCTAATGATGGTCTCTTACCATTTCAGGCTTCATGAGGTGTCATACCATCAAGTGATTTTAATGGTAACCTGTTTATGAGATAGGTGGCAGTAGAAACACTCTTTGCCCATAGATAGTTAGGTAATTTCTTCTCATTAAGCATAGATCTAGCTGTCTCAACAATTAACCTATTTCTTCTTTCAGCTACCCCATTGCGTTAAGGAGAGTACCTTGTGGTTATTTCCCTTTTGATGCCTCTGTCCTGCAAGAAGTCCTCAAATTCATTGGAGAAGTACTCACCTCCTCCATCTGACCTTACCCTCTTCAAATTCCTTCCTATTTGATTTTCAACTAATGCAAGATATTTCTTAAAAACAATTAAATACCTCATCCTTGTGCTTCATAAAGTATAATACAGTCCATCAGCTATAGTCATCAATAAAAGACACATAGTACCTTGAACCTGAAACTGAGGGGTCTTTTCTAGGTCCCCATACATCTGTGTGTACAAGCTCTAGATAGTCTTCATGCATATATCCTTTCTTGGAGAAGGGTAACCTGTGAGACTTACCAAATTGACAAGCACCACACTTGTAAATCATATGTTGCTTGGATACATTAGGTATCCCAAGCACACATTGGTCCCTGCACATTTGCTTCAAGGTCCTTTTCTCCTATGTGCCCTAATCTCTTGTGCCAAATCTCAAGCTCTAAAAGTGTTTGATCTTTATAACTCTATAATGCAATGTTCTTTGTATCTTCCAACTCAAAAGTGAAAAGTCTACCTGATTTTTCTCCTTTAGCTATCCTTTTGAATCCATGTCTTGGGTCCTCCACAAATGCTCCATACTCATTGAATCTGACCTGCAACCCTTTCTCTACAATCTGACCAACACTCATTAAGTTCTTTGTAATGGTTGATACATAGAGTACCCTGCTTAACAAATTCTGATTACCATCACAAGTCTTCACATTTCCAACTTTAACTACATAATGCTTTGTATCATCACCTGTTTGGACTTGGTGTTTACCTTTTGGTTCCTCAAGATCAGAGAGTAGTGCAACATTACTAGCCACATGATTTGAACACCCTGAATCAATATAAAATA
The DNA here is from genome assembly GCA_020310875.1 of Ceratopteris richardii. NCBI lineage: Eukaryota > Viridiplantae > Streptophyta > Polypodiopsida > Polypodiales > Pteridaceae > Ceratopteris > Ceratopteris richardii. Next base: position 11,489,487 of record CM035414.1, on the reverse strand, counting down.
AGTGATCATCATTTGTACCTGACTCTGAAGTCATGTTCATGATCAAGAGAGAGTCATCCTGCTCCTCTGTGTAGTTGTTGTATTCCTTTCTATTTCTGAATCCTCCTTGGTAGTTGCCATTGTAATTGTTGTTGTAGTTGTTGTTATAATTGTTGTTGTGGCCTTGGTGATGGTTGAACCTTCCTCTAGACTGAGAGTATCCACCTCTTTGCTAGCCTCTTCCTCTCTGATTTTTGTAATTCCTGTAACACTCATCTGTGGTGTGGTTTGACAAACCACAAATGTTACATGGTGATGTGTTATAGGGTCTCCCCCTACCTTGCTTACCTCCTCTACCCCTACCTCTTGAAGATCTACCTCTCCCTACATAGTTGGCTTGGGAGGTAGAGCCTTCATCTTCCACCTTCTTACTCTTACCTTTATCCTTAGACTTCTTATGAGTGTATAGGGCAGAAGAGTTGTTACCTTTGGATGTATCTCCATTATTTGTGAGCTTTGCTTCATGTGTAAATAGTTGTCCCATGAGAGTTGTAAGATCTGGGGTATGCATGTCCATGTAGAGATCCATTGCAGTGGTGAAGCTTTCCCACTTGTCATCAGCCTTGATTCCATTAATTACCTGCCTCACAATCTGTTCTTCTTCAATTTCTTCTCCTATGCTTGCTAACTGATCTGCAACATCTTTGATCTTGGTCATAAATTCTGAAACATCTTGCTTAGGTTGCTTCCTTAGTGTTGTGAATTCAATCCACAACTGATTTTTCCTAGCCCTTGTATTAGAGGAAAATATGATGACAAGGTTTCCCAAGTCTCTTGGGAAGTCTTACAATTTCTGATATGAGGTAAAAGAAAGTCAGATATAGAGTTGAGTAAATAAGACCTTGCCAATGCATCCCTTGCACACCATGTGTTGAGTTTTTCTTGTTCCTCCTTGGTTGGCAAACCTCTTGCTTTGAATGAGGGCAATTCCTCATCTCCTGAGATGTATCCATAGAGACTCCTTCCTTGCAAGTAGGTCTTCATCCTTAGAGACCAAGCTTGATAGTTGTTCCTGTCCAATTTATCAATGAATGAAGGAAAACCATCTCCCATTTTACCTTATTTGCTCTGATACCACTGTTGGAAAGATGGATGGATGATCCAAGAGATTGAGTAGGTACTACTAAAACCTGCTTTGTACCAGCCCTCTTTAGCTTCAGACTTGATTAGTAGACTCCCTTAGCTTTCCAATGACACCAAGAAATGGCCTATGTCCTTTGGAAATGAAGTGTGTAATGATTGAATCAAAACAGATAACTTTGGAAGTCACAAAGTCAAGAAAACCTTCTATTTTGGTCTTGACACCTGCTGAATGTTTTGCTCAGTGTGACCAGCATAGTGGCAATTGATAAAACTCCTTCTAGGGGTATTCAATTAGCTTAGTACGCTAACATTTGCAAGTGGAATGATGTAAAATAATGAACTATGCTAAGAGAAAATAATTTAGCAAGATTTGGTATACCCCCAAGTTTTTAGGACTGTAGCAGAGATAGACCAGTGAGCACCTCGACGACGATTTCTCTGAATTGGCTGAATGAAATCACTTCAAACTTTGTCAACATGTAGATGACTTTGAGCTGAATCCAACAAGCTTTGAATCACTGAATTGGGTGGAGTATTGGCTGAGATATGCCCTTGACAAGTTGACAGGCTTTGGAGTAGACAAGCAGTGAACACAGAGATTAATGATGTAAATGTATCTATAAATTAACACTTGTGTACAATTCCATTGGCATGACAAGCATTGCCTAATGGTGTAGAGAGGTATAGACTACAATGTAGTGCTCACACACACTCAATGACAATAGAATGAAGCTCGGGAGTGATCTATCTTCTTGCGACTTTTCAAGTTCACCTTTTATATGAAATGTGTAAGAATTTGAATTCAAATTCAAATTCTTGGCTCCCTCTAATCAAGCTTCTAAAAACTTGGAGATATTCTCTCAATCAAGTGAACTACCTTTTCCACGAATCATTTGGGTAGGTGATTACAAAAGATTCTAAGTCAAATTAACTTTTACAAGGAGGTAAAGTGGTAAGTAATCACTAGCATATGTTCCTATGGTTCTTCATGCATGTAGAGTTTTCATGATATCTTTCAAGCCAAATGTGTAGGCTTGTGATTTACACCAACAATTGATACCAGATAATGATTCTCATGCTCATAGTTCACACTACTCCCATGAAGGTAGTCCACATGCTTATTACACTGAGTCGCCTGAGCATAGTGAGATTTACTCGTATCAATATGAGGTACCACCTATGGAGCAAAATTGGGAGCCAGAATACTCCAATGTTATGTACACAAATCCTAACCCTAGGCCCCAATTGAGACAAATGAGACCACAAGCCCCTAGAGGATCTTGTTTCAGATGTCAAGGTGACCATTTCATTCGTGACTGTCCCCACCCACCATCTCCGAGTCAAGGTCAGGTTATCACAATAGAAGCTTTTTGTCCTGAATGTGGAAAAGACCATCTTCCCAGAGATTGTCCAAGACACTCCTCTAGTGCACCCAAGATTACACCCATTAATGTGGTAGGCTTAGTGGCGGATTCGTGCCAGTAGAAGTAATGTGGCACCTGTACAGGCAGTTACTAGGGCACAAGCATTAAAACAAGATAAACCAGCAGAACAATCGGAGTCAAGTGAATCAGGAGAGCCTAGTAAGAGGAAAACAAGAACATGGAAAGATACCAGAGAGAAGGCCAATCGCGAATGGAATAAAAAATTGAAACTAGAAGAAAGTTTGAAAGACGCAAAAACAAAAATAGAAGACATTGCATCTCAAAACTCCTCGCATGCCAAAACTCCATCCACTCCATCTCATCCCACCCCACCACCCATTGTAAATAGACCGCAACCAGGGTCTGTTCTGGCAGATCCAACCCCAGAAGGCTTGGACATGATGTTCAAAGCCTACCAGGCTCGACTTCAAGAAGGGCCTACAGCTGCAAACCTAGACAAGAGTTACCCTAGAGCGGACTTAGAGATTGAATGGATGAAAATGTGCATGAAAATGGTAGAACAAGCCCAAGCTATACTCGAGACTAGTCAAAAGTTCAATCAAACAAACTCTGTCAAACCAGATTTGCATTTCCATGGCTTACTAGAAAGATTAGAATAGTTGGTAAACAAACCACAAGTTTCTTTACCTCCACAGGCTCAACCAGTTATTGAGAGAAAAAACTCACCACCAAAGGGAGCGTATGTTCCTAATTCCATGGATGTTGGAATACCTCCTTCAATTCAGGAGCACTCTCAAGAGTTCTTGCGGGAAATACAAGAGGAGAAATGGGCCAAGGAGAAGGGTAATTTTCCTCCTATTCATGAGATTAATGACCTTCATGATCAATTTCCCCAAGACATTCCATCTATTTATGGAGATGAAGCAGAACAACAAGAAGATGAAAGGTTAGATTTTGAATCTAATACCTTAGAAGAACTACCTCAATTTCCAGGCCCATGGGAATCTAAATCTCTTCAGATCAGAGCTCCCATAATATTGGTAAGACATGAACACTCAGTGGTTCCAAGGAACAGGGATGTCATGAAGAACACTAAGGTTCAGTGTCATCTCACTGTAGAAGAGCTGATCAAAGCAAAACCCAAGCTGGGGAATCATGTGAAGGATCAGGTCCCAGAACTTGATTCCAATGTGCCAAAAATAGGCTCTAAGCAAAAAGTTCCAGAGATACCTCTCGATAAAATAGGAGACATGTGTGAGGGTGAAGAAGGTAATACTTATCTTCCAATCACCTACCAAGGTTACACAACCAAAGCAATCATAGATTCAGGTGCTAGTGTTGCTATTGCAACCACCTCCTTGTGGAAGCAATGGGGCAAACTCACATTAAGACCAACTAGAATGAAGCTTCAAATGGCCGACGGTCATTTTGAAAGACCTCTAGGATTGCTCGAAGGGATAACTCTAACCACTTGTGGTGTAGAGTTTGAGCACACATTTGCTATATGTGACTTTGAGAAAAATAATGTCTATTACACCTTCAGAGATGTACCACCCTTGTGGAGTTCTATCCACAAAGCGAAAGAAGATTCTATCTCTGTGCATTCTGAAAGTTCACTTGATCCATCATGGCTGCATGAAGATACTCATTTGTGGATGTGCAAGGTCGCAGAGGAAGAGGAAAAACGCTTGAAGGCGAGAGAAGAAGGAACTTCACCAGGAGATAGACCAGTTAGAGACCCAACCTATACACCAATGATCTTTCCAGATGAGGAATTTGAGCCTCATGGCTGGCCAGAAATCTTAGCTACCATGGACATTGCTGTTAATGAAGAATAATGGACACCTCATTGTGATGAGGAGGGTTATGATATTTCTGTGTTCATGTGTCAGCCCTTGCTAGAAGAATGTGACCATCACCTCGTGATGTCATAGAAGAAGAAGAGAACGATGACGATCTAGAGTCCATTGTGATGGATAGTTGCTTTAATTCAGAGCAGCACTATCTAGAAGATGTAGGAGTGCTTACACAAAAAGAAGAAGAACCTCTCACAAGTATTAAAATGGTAAATTCAAAGGATGGAAGTGAGAGCAGTCAAAAGAAAAAGAAAAGAAAAGCGGTGAAACAAGAGGAGGAGGAATCATTGTTTGAAGTACCAGAAAACTGTTGGTGCATTCTACCCAAGCCTACATGCTTGATATGCTTGATATTATGATCATTTGTAAGTCACATGTGTACTCATGTGAACACCTCTTGTAAAAGAGTACATTTTATCTCTTGTAAATGGAAAAAGAAAAAAGGAAAAGGATGGTTTACCTCATCCATGATGTAAAAGCAATTTCGTGGCTCTAACTACCTAAATCACGAATTTTTGAGCTGAGGGAATATCTCCTAACTTTGGGGATAACTTTTAGGTGGAGCCATTCGAATTCGAATTCAAAACTCCCTCCAAGAATAGCTATAAAAAGAGCAAGAAGGAAGAGGCGATAAGCAAGCCTTGTACGTGACCACTTCATGTCATTTTGTAGAGATTGAAGAGATTACTCCATAGCTCTATCATTCTACTCCCATTGTGCAAATATTCATTGCCAATGTGGTTGTAATCGTATGTGAATCTATACATTTATCATTATCTACTTCTCTGTTTTGTTCTCTGCTATACTCACTCAGAGCAGTAACTTCAGAAGGTCATATTTTGAGTTGTACTCAACCTTCTTCAGTGTTTTAAAATGCGTTGGATAGATCTTACTGTCTATGTTTGGCATATAAATTTCCAAGGTCATTAGAGTTACAGTTTGTGAGATATCTGCATTTTACTGCTCACTGGTCTATCTCTACAAAGCCCCGAGAATTGTGGGCATGTTCCAGAAATTGATGAATCTTCTTCTCAGTGCTTAGTCCATCATTTGAAGTGTTTTAACTTGGATTGGGAAGCTTGCTAAGTCTATTTGCTAGGCCCAAAAGGAATTTATCTAATTCCTACCAGGTTGAGAGCACTGTTCATTTTTTCCAGCAGGTGTATGTCCAAAAATAGCAAGTTTTGGGAGCTAGTCATTTCGCAACTAGTGTGTCTTGACTTAAACTTTTGGGATACATGTTCCAAAGTACTTGGCTGATATTTTGGTGGATTTAGGAAGCTCAAAGGGTATACTAATCAACTCCGAAGTCTCAGTTGGCTGGTGTGAAGCTGGTTGTAGCGGCACCTACTCATCTTTGGATTGCATCCACCATCTCTCTTCACAGTGGTATCAAAGCATAGTCAAGCAACATGGGAGATGGATTTCCATCAACAATTGACAAATTGGATCGAAACAACTACGCCGCATGACCTCTAAGGATGGAGGCTTACCTTCAAGGGAGTAATCTATATGGATTCATATCCGGAGATGAAGCAATGCCAACCATGAGGAACAAAGGGCAACCATCGCATGAAGAAGTGGAAGGACTTTCAAATTGGTGTTCGAAGGATGCACTTGCAAGGTCCTATATTCTAAACTCAATCTCTGATTTTCTTTTACCTCATGTCAAGGGATGCAAGACATCAAGAGAGACCTCGAATGCACTTGCTTCTTTCTTCTCTTCCAACACTCGAGCAAGGAAGAACCAATTGTGGATGGAGTTCACAACAATGAAGAAAAGCCCGAAGCAAAATGTGACTGATTATGTCACAAAGATGAAGGAGATTTCCGACCAACTTGGAAGCATTGGAGAGGTAATTGAAGAGGAGAAAATCATTAGACAAATCATAAATGGAATCAAATCAGACGACAAGTGGGAGTCATTCACAACAACCATGGATTTATACATGGATATGCATGTACCCGACCTCAACACACTCATGGGCCAACTCTTCACTCATGAAGCGAAGATTAACAAAGGTGGTGAGTCCTCAAGAGGTAATCAAACTTCTGCCTTATATTCTGATAAAGCTAAGGTCAAGGAAAAGTCAAAGAATAGGAAGAATGAAGATGAAGGTAGCTCTTTCCAAGCAAACTTTGCATGTAGAGGAAGAGCTAGAGGTGGAAAGCAAGGCAAGGGGAGATTCCAATCATCTCAACCTTGCAACATATATGGCTTATCTAACCATACTACTGAAGAATGTTTCACGAATCCAAGGAACTCAAGAGGAAGAGGATTCAATAGAGGTGGCTATGGATCAAATAGAGGCAGGTACAATGGAGGCTACAACAACAACTACTACAACAACAATTACAACAACAACAACAACTATCAAAGTGGCCATAGAGGAAAGAGAGACTACAATAACTATGCAGAGGACCAAAGTCAAGAAGATTCATTATTGATTATGAATCTATCAGTGAAGAATGGTAAGGATGATGATCACATATTTTACATTGATTCGGGATGCTCAAACCATGTAGCAGGAAATGTGGCTTTACTTTCTGATTTGGAAGATCCTCATAACAAGCATGAAGTGCAGACAGGAGATGACACAAAGCACTCAGTGGAGAAGATAGGTAATGTGAAGACATCAGATGGGAATATGAACCTCTTAAGCAAAGTCTTGTATGTCCCTACAATTACCAAAATTTTTAATAAGTGTTGGACAGATTGTTGAAAAAGGATTGCAGGTTAGATTCAACCGGTTTGGAGCATATGTTGAAGATCCAAGACAAGGCTTTCGAAGGATTGCCAAAGGAGAAAAGAAAGGAAGGCTTTTCACTTTTGAAGTGGAAGATACAAAGAACATAGCTTTGTTTAGCTATGGATCTCAAACTCTTACAGAGTTGGAGATATGGCACAAAAGGCTTGCTCACATTGGTGAGAGGACACTCAAACAAATTTGCAGGGACCAAAGTGTACTTGGTTTGCCTAATATCACAAGGCAACACATGATTTATAAGTGTGAAGCTTGTCAACTCGGCAAGGCTCATAGACAACCTTTCAATAAGAAAGGATATATGTATCAAAATCCTTTGGATCTAGTGCACACGGATGTGTGGGGTCCAAGTAAGGAGCTGTCTATATCAGGCTCAAGATATTATGTGTCTTTCATAGATGATTGTAGCAGGTGGACCATTCTATTTTTCATGAAGCACAAGGATGAAGTGTTTAATTGCTTTAAGAAGTATATTACTCTTGTTGAAAACCAAACAGGTAGGACTTTGAAACGACTCAGATCAGATGGTGGAGGAGAATACTTCTCTTCTGAATTTGATGCCTTCTTGCATGAAAGAGGCATTAAAAGGGAAGTCACTACAAGGTATACACCCGAACTCAATGGTGTAGCAGAGAGGAGGAACAAAGCTATTGTCGAAGCTGCAAGGTCCATGCTCAACGAAAAGGGATTGCCAAACTACCTATGGGCAGAGGCTGTGTCTACAGCCACATATCTCATAAATAGACTTCCATCTAAGTCACTAGATGGAACCACTCCATATGAAGTGTGGAATGGAAGAAGACCTAGTCTAAATCATTGTAAAATCTTTGGATGCTTAGCCTATGCTCACATTCCTTCTCAAGTAAGAGGCAAATTGGATCCCAAGGCAGAGAAGTGTGTATTCATTGGTTATGATCAAAACCAAAAAGGATATAGATTGTACAATCCAACCAATAAAGGATTTTCCGTGAGTAGAGATGTAATTTTTGATGAAAACAAATCATGGTTTGATGATGACAGGAAAGTGAAGCTGCCTTATGACTTGGATGAAGATTTTCCATCACTTCAACCAAAGGAGCCAAAGCAGATTGAAGAAAGTGATTCGGAGATTGACCTAGAAGACTTGGAAAGACTAAAGCTATGGAAGAACAAAGGTAAAGCAAAGATGCAAGATGCTACATATGGACCCGAAAGCTCACATCCACCACTTAGAAGGTCTTCAAGGGAGAAGAAGAAACCAGAGAGGTTTGGTTATGATACTTCTTTGGTCACCAAGCACTCAATCTACATTGCAAAGGATTCAACCAATGAAGAACCTACCACATTCGAAGAAGCACAAAGCAAGAAAGCTTGGAGAGATGCAATGGATGAAGAAATGGAAGCCTTGAAGGAGAATAACACTTGGGAGCTTGTACCTAACAAGCCATCTATGAAGGTAATTGGATCTCGATGGATATACAAAATCAAGAGGAATCCAGATGGAAGTATAAATAGACACAAAGCAAGGTTAGTTGCTAAAGGGTTTGCTCAAACCCATGGTATTGATTATGAGGAGACTTTCTCTCCTGTTGCAAAAATGCCTACAATTAGGGTTCTCATTAGTCTTGCTACATCTAGAAATTTATCAACTTGATGTAAAGAATGCTTTCTTGAATGGATGGATTTCTAAGGAAGTGTATATGGCACAACCTCCTGGATATGAGGATGCACATCATCCTAACTATGTACACAAACTAAAGAAAGCTTTGTATGGATTGAAGCAAGCTCCAAGAGCTTGGAATTTTAGATTAGTGACTTATTTGCAAGACCAAGGATTCAATGCTAGCAAAGCGGATACCTCTTTGTTCATAAAGAGGAATGGATCTGAAGTGATCTATTTATGTGTGTATGTTGATGATATTATTATCACAGGTGTTGGAACTGAAGGACTCACAAGGCAAGGAAGCTTACGAAGGGAGTCAGAGAGAAGAGAAAGTACAAGCAGACAGAGCAGTCAACGACGATCTGGAAAGTAGGCCAATATTTTTTCAGGACACTAACGCATATAAAAGAGGTGGACACACAAGGAGAAGGAGCAAGTAGGGAGCTCCAGGAAATGTATGTCAAAATGTTATTAGAAACCCCTACAAAAATAGTGATTTTCATCACTAAAAACCATTGTAAATACTATTTCATATTTTTGTAGCTCCATTTTGTGCAAGCCAAGGAGTCCTTGAGCTTGAGGAGCTTTAGAAGTACCTACCTGTCAGTTTTCACATTTTTTAGACTTCGTTTGAACCTCCAAATAGGGTAGAGAACCTAATTTTTAACTAGGCCAGACACTAGGTCTGGACACGGCCAAAACCTAGTCAAAAACTATAAATAGAGCTAGAGAGCTCATTTTTGAGGTTAGCTTGTAATTGATCTAAACTTGTATGAGATTTTTGAAAGTAATCTAAGAACTCCATTGCTTCTCACTCTTTGTCTTACCGTGTGTGCGCGTGTGTGTGTACGTGTGTGGATGTTAGTGTGCTTCTCACTCACGCACTTGTGCCTTCACTTGCTCGGGGTCTTCATACCATCCTCACGTCTTCCCGGATTGACATTAAAGGAGGTGCTACTCATCACTGAGCTACACCAAATTTTGGCGCCGTTGCCGGGGATCGAGCTCTGAGGACAAGCGTGTGATGGTAAGACGTAGATTTGAGACGTTAGCGTTGTAGGTAATTTCTTTACTCTTCCTTATTTTTCTCTTTTTTACTTCATCATCATCACCATCATCATCCTCACCATATCCGACCTCCATCTCCATCATCGCGCAAAATTTCAGTTTTTTTATCATATCACCTTCTCCACCTCATTTCCCTCATTCCACTTGTGAGAGAGAGCAAGAGAGCGAACTGTTGTGTGTTGTTTTGCCTGTTTCTTGAGTTTCTTGCAGGATTTGACTGTTTCATCACCACCAGCATGCTGCGCAGGTACGGACAAACTCAGAACTGTCTCTGTGTCGCAGACCTCTGTCGATCGCGATCGACAGAAATTTTCATCTTTTGGTAAAACTAAGTGCACCACAGTAGACTAGAGACCTTGCACAGCTGAGATCCACAAAAATTTTTGAAAAATTTGCATTTTCTTAGTCCATCGCAATTGATAGCATCAATCGCGATTGACACTATCCATCGCGACGGACAGCCAGTCAATCGCGATTGACAGACCCCGATGGACATGTGTCCATCGCGACGGACACCCCTGTCCATCGCGACCGACAGAAAAATCACGATTGACACCCCATTTCGACGAGAATCTTGACCATCATGACGTATAGAGCCCCGATCAACACATAAACACAGAAAAAACCTGAAATTTCAGTCCATCCCAACTGACACTGTCCATCACGATTGACAGTTGTCCATCACGACTGACAGCTGTCCATCGCGATTGACAGGAGTTCATCGCGACTGATAGGAGTCCATCACGACCGATACCCTCTGTCCATCACGACCGACACCTCCTGTCCATCGTGATTGACACCCATCAATCGCGATTGACACGTGTCCATCGTGACCGATACCCTCTGTCCATCGTGACCGACACCTCCTGTCCATCGCGATTGACACCCATCAATTGCGATTGACACGTGTCCATCGCGACTGACAGGCCACGGCGGACAGCCCTGTCCATCGCGATTGACAGCCAATTTCGGCCAATTTTTTAGGGTTTTTTAATATGAGGATTTTGGCTAATCTTGGGCATGAACATTTCACTCTAGAGCACATAAGGAGGCCATAAGAAGATAACTTGAGAAGTCTTGTTTGCCTGATAGCCTGTTTGAACCCTATTTTAATCCCTGAAGCCTGAACTGACATAACTTTCTCATACGAAATCCGTTTGCTGTGATTCTTGTTTTGTCAGGATTATTGGATAGGGTATTTTGAAGTTGACCATACCCCGAGGTAGGAAAACTGAGGGATCCTTGGGATTGTTTTCCATAAAGGCAAAGGATAATTTGGTCTGTGAGTTACATGCATGAAAGTGGTCTATTGTGTCATTTGAATCTAAGTCTTGAGCTAACCGTGGGACTTTCACAGGTCCAGTAAGAGCACTTGAGGGCATTCTAAGCAAGAGTAAGTGCAAGCTTGGGAACACGCGTCCTGGGCACACCAGGGCAACAACACAAGGAAAGAAACTCAAGGTTGGAAAATCCTCAACACCCTCTATCAATTCGTAGCTTAGGCTAAGTGCGGGAAGTGCTAGGAGTAAGTCAGGGCAGCGATAGGCATTTATCAAGTTGAAGACTACCTATGCACTCAAGTTCAAGATTAAACATAATCTCTTCGTGATGCGATAACCTTAAAGGAAAGAATCTAACGTGGAACGATCAACTTACAGTGCGAAAATTACAGTGTGATTTCTGACAAGAGCATAAACACGGTAACCACTAAAAAGAATCAAGTAACTGATACAAAAGAACTTAGCAACGAGGTTGTACTTGGGCAAATTTGGGCTATTCAATTAGGCTTATGAACCTTAGATTAGGGCGACATCTAAGGAGAGATAGACAAAGTCTTAGGTCTTCAGAGGCTAGTGTCAACCACACTGCTAGGTCTTGGGCCCAGCAGTTGAGCCACCACTCATACTACCCTAGCTCTGAGACTAGTGAATCAGAGATGTCTCAAGGCATGGACAGACCTACAGGAAGTTCAGGAGTGCAATATCTGTATAGGGTGGAAGGCCCCTACAAGACGCAACTGGAATACCTTAGGACCAACCGATTAGGTGCTAGCATCTATGAGGACGGTCTAGGAAGATCCGTGGTCCAGATCAAAAACCCTGACCAATCCATAGGACTAGAGCACCCTGCTGTCAAGTTTGAAAATGGTGCATACCTTGATAAAGAGGGAACCATATACGTGGTCACTAGTCACCCAGAGAGGACAGATGAATTCGGGAATGTGATCCCTGAGACGGACATAGATGACCTAGAACAAGGGAACGTAGGAGGGGAGCCCATGACCCCTCGAGGGAAATCTGTTCTTACTAGAATCCTCAATCCCGAGTGGGTTCCCCAGGACAACAAGAGCATAGATCTGCTTCTGAACCGAGAGACTGACGAAGCCTTTTGGAGGTATAAATCTGATCGGCCAATTGATATAAGAACAATCATGATTTATGAGTTTAAAGATCCAGATAGCCCAGGCAGGGTGACCTATCTAGATCACGCTTTAGAAAGGATCTTTGTGGTTACAGAACATGATAGACATGCTTACACTAGGATGGGTGAGTTTATTTTCCCCCAACCAAAATCTAACGTGTCCTCTGGCCACCCGGGAGCTGGAACATCCCATGCTCATGGAGTTCAAAGAGACATAAAGAGAGACAGACCTGAGGTAAGCTTTGCCAACTCCTTCGGAAGAGGAAGAACGAGAACGGAAACAAATAGAGTGGAACTTGAGGGACATAGAGCCCCAGGGAACCAAAGAAATGCGGATGAGTTCCCTCTACCACGACCTAGAGAGCACACAAGGACTTTGAGACCGACTCAGCTAGTTAAGTCCATGAAGAACTACTTCGATGGCAGTGGAGATCCATACGATCATGTGGTGGAGTTTAGGCAAGTCTTGAGAGCTGAACAAGTGGAGGATCTATTCACGCAGTACAATGCCTTTGGTCTAACCCTTAGGAACAGCCCTTACGTGGTTTCAACCATTGAATGAGAGGCAGTTCAGGAGCATAGACCAACTTCTAGAGGCATTCATTATCGAATTCTCTAAAAGTGGCATAAGACATAACACTTCCTCGCTGATTCACAGCTTCAAGCAAACCCCTCAAGAAACCGTGAGACTTGCTGGAAGAAGATTTAGGCAATACTTAGAGAGATGCCCTGTCCCTGAGTTACCCACGCCAGCTAAGCAAGTGGCTTTGTTCTTGGATGGATTGCTAAGTACCAAATTGAGATCATATGTGTACTTGAAGGACCCTAGGACCATAGAAGAGTGTGTACGCATGTGCATTGACATCGAGGATAACCTAGGGGAAGAACTAGAGCTTTCCAAAATCTACAAAGACTCAGATAGTGCCTCTAGCCTCTCTTCCTCGCAATCCACATCAATTGAGGAACTTGCAGAGAAAGTAGCTCAGAAATTAGGTGTCACTAGCAAACAAATCCCAAGGTTTGCCCCAGTAAAGAGGTTCTATACTTGCGGTGGTGACCATATGGCGAATGTATGTCCCATTATGGCTCAACCCCAAGTAAATCCTAGTAGCCACTACTGCACCATAGAACGAAGATACACAAATCACACTGCACAAGACTACCCATACAATAAGCAAGCTGTTAGGCAAACCTACCCTCAGCTATACCCTCAACAAGGCAGATACCAAAGTCCATACCCACCACAACAGTATACTAGGCCTCAGCAAAAATACCAACCGCAATATCAGGCCCAATTGAGACCCCAGCCAGTGCTAGCCCAACAACCTCCAGCTCCAGCCAAGGTGATCCCTGTAAAGTATGCAGTTGCAGAAGAAAACCTGAATAGGGCCATAGTGCCAGTAACCCCATTACTATCAGAAGTGACCCCAGTGACCATACTTTCGATTCTACACATGTTGATAGCCCCCAGGCCTACTACATGCAATCTCTTGAATATGGTGAGTCCTACTATAGTGAAGAGTCAAATGAACCTAGTTGGGAGTCAGATTACACAAACGTCATGTACGCAAACCCCAACCCTAGACCTTGTTGGAGCAAGTCTATGACAAGCCTAAGTATTGGCTTGAGTCTCACAAAGTCTTAGAAGAAGCTTCAAAATGAAGACTATGTAAAGTTCACTTGTGAACTACCTCTTGTAACTTTTGAAGAGTTTACTTAATGTAAAAGTAAGAGAATCTTAAGTGGTTGAGTCCACTTGATCAAGAATGGAAAGAGGAGCCACGAATTCATGATTTGTGGTAGGTAGAGAATCAAATCAATCATTGATTGATTGGAGAGTGTGTTTTGTTTTGGACTCCAAGTTGTCCTCTCCAATCATGAAGTAACAAAGAATCAACAAATCATCTTTATTTTGTCAATCCTAGGAATATCCATAAGACCACAGCCCCTTCAAGATAATAGATTCAAGGAAATAAGAGATTAATGGCTGGATTGCTGAGAAAAATTGAAGATGAAGAGAAATTCTAGGGTTTACCATATCTAAGGCAAATCTCCATCATTTTCTACGATCTTTGTGTCAAAACCATGCTATTTCATCAGCAGAATACAAATATGAACTCAAAATTGAAAAATATCACCTGTATCCCAGAGACGAGACAATCGCGATTCTGTGCATTCAGACGATTTTCACAATTCTGGAACTTTCTTTAGTCCTTTTCCACTCATTACATCAGTAAACCTCTTTCTTCATACAACTCACTCAGTAATACACAAATGTAACTCACAAATCTCCATGATTAAGCAAGAAACAAGCTCTCACATCAAAGGAAATACACTCAACAGGAGAAAACACGATTTTTGCAGAAACTCTCTCTTCTCTATTGATAGCATGAGCAAATGACTAACCAACCTCTCCAAATTAGAGAAAATTGACTTATATACATTTTCAAGTGTCCCTTTTCACACTTGAAATTAGGTCTTTTTCTCTAATTTTCTAAAAATATGCTATCTAAGAGTTTCTAAAAATTCTACAAAAATTACATGAGGTCCTTGACTACATAAGGAAGACTCTTCCTTATTTTTACAACCATTGCATAAATATTTTACAAGTTTTTTGGCTTTTTACTCATTTTCTACATCAAAAATACTTTCCAAAAATACACCTTCCAACATTCTTCCCCTCCTAGAGCTTTTGGCTCCTGACAAAAGACTTCCTTATGTGAGCTCAGCTTTATTTCTTCTTCCTTTGGTACACTTGTGACACCAAATCATGGCTCTTCCTTTCTGTGACATTCAAGTTATTGACCATTTCAAACAAGGCTTTCCTCCATTGTACTGCAGCTTCAGGCTTATCTATGACATCCTTCTTCAAGTATTCTGTGTAAGCGGCTTCATAAGCAGTAAGTCTTGCTTTTGTAACAACAGATAAGTTTCCAAAAATTTCTGACTCCCTTTCAAAGAATCCATAATCAAAAGCATCTTCAAATATTTGCAAAAAATGACTGCCCAAAAATATTATTCTACTGTAGTAGGCCATCAAACAAATCCTGTCTGGTGTCTCACTTAGATCAAACAATAGAGCATCTGTCGGAGAATTAAAACCTATGTAGTTCAAAATTCTGACATCTGTATCAGTGTAGGTCTCTATACAGGCTAGAATTAACCTCATTATTCTGACAAGTAATATACAAGCAGGGTCATTAACATCTTTATAATCTGATATGACAGCCTCAGCAGTATTCACCATGTAACTTTTAGTAGGCCAAGTTCCTGCCTTTGGACCTGCTATTTTTGGAAAGTTCAGCCATTTTGCTGGAATCTGCCCTGTTTTTCTTCTTTCCCAAAAAACAGTCCACTCCCTTCTTCTGGCCACAGGGCAATAAGCTGGGTTAATCTTTAAGTGCAAAGGTGCCTCCTTCCAGATTCTCCTACACTCTTTATTAGCATCCAACCATTTATTCCTCCATTTTGGGTTAGCTCTTTCAAAGAATTCCTTTGTAACATTAATATCCTCTTCATATTCAAAATATTGATTTGGAGATAATCCCACTCTGGCTAACTGATAATTTTTTATGCTTTCCAATACCATACAAAAAGGAATTCCTAATCCATCTGCAGCCCAATGGTGCTGATCTGGATTGATGCCTTTATTTAAAGCAAATGTGACAATCTGGTTCTCATAATCATCATGCATTTTTCTCATAAACTCCATTCTTGATTCTCTGCTAGTCAGCAACTTCTGAACAAATTCCTCAGTGTACTCTTCCTCAGATCTTTTGGCTACTGCTTCATAGTTTTCCTGTTCTCTATCAACATCTCCTGTTTCATACTCTCTTGTATTTGTATCTTCTGCATGTACCTGATTCTGAACCTCTTCCTGAGCTTCTGATTTCTCCAGTTGTTTCTGTAAGTCTTCTAAGGTCATCATTAAACTTTTATTCTGAGTTATCAAATCTTCTCTTTCTTTCATCCAGTCCATTCTTTCTCTTTCCAACTTTTCCTGCCAATCCTTCCTTTCTTGCTCCATATTCAAAAACAACTTGTTATACCCTCTCATAGCTGTAGCAGCATGTGTACTTGCCTGCTTTTCTAGTTCTTTGGCTTCCTTCAATTCTTCTTGGAGTTTCTGAATTTCTTTATGCATTTCATCTTTTTCTTCCTCTGTCAATTGGGCAGGTTTACTTTCATCTTTTACTAGACTTTCCTCTAGCAGCAACTTATTAATTTCTTCATGGGCCCTAGTCAAAATTTGATATGAAGTTTGTAGTGTTCTGTATCTTCCTCCTATGGTTTTTAGTTCCATTTCCATCTTGGCATTCTGTTCTGATAACTTCACACTCTTATCCTCCCAATATTGTATTTTGTTCTGCTTCTGAACTTCAATTTCTTCCAAAGCAATTATTCTATTGACATACTCTTCATTTTTCTTCTAAATTGACCTCAGTTGTTCTGACATCTACTCCTTTTCCTTTTTGTGTTCTTTGATAATCATACTCCCTTTCTCAAATTCAGATTCAGCCACCATGCCTGATATGATCATATTCCTGCTAGATGGTCTGAACTGCTCAATATTATTCATGATTATTTAACAGGCTGACCTTATATTCTTGGGTATCCTTTCCAAACCAACTTCCATTTCTGCTTGTCTGATTTCAATTTGCTTATCTCTTTTACCTTCCTCATCTTCCTCTGCTTTTGTTTCATCCTCTATATCCTTTGTATCTTGTTCTTCATTACTGGAAGCATCATTCTCTGTTTCTTGATTAATATCATCTTCTTCAAGCTCCAATACTCTGTCCTTTGCACTTTTCTGATCTGAGAGGTTTGAAATTCTATTTTCTTCCAATGAATTCCTTCCTTCTTGACCTTGCATTTCTTCTCCCTGTACCAATTTTTCTTGAACTACTATTGATTCAATATCTTCCACATGGATAACCTGATCATCATTTTTCTGCATTTCCTGTCTTCCCGTTTCTTGAGCTGTATCTGATACATTTGCATGAAAGGCTTTTATTTGATCATCACTCCCCTTATTTGTATATTCATGAGCTTGCTCATCCACATCCATAAAATCTATTCCTTCTTCCTGTTCCTGCTCACCATTGTATGTAGATTCCTCATTACTGTTTATCTCCTGCAGTACATCTTTTATACTTTGATAATTCCTTCTTCTATCACCTGTCCTAAGACCTCTTGAGCACTCTTTTCTGGTTCTATCTTCTTGATTTCCTGTTCTTTAGGTGCATCCTTCTGCTGAATATCTGAACTGCTCTTAAAAACCTTCTTTGCTAGTTCCTCTAAACTTGCATTCATTTTGAAATATGTCTGTGAAGGCTTGGTCCATATTGACTTTATACCAACATTCACTACTCCAAAGCTATCTTCATCTCTCCTTTGGTTTTCCCCTTCTGTCATTCTTGCCTTTCCTTTTAACAGTCTTCTTTCTCCTTCAGCACTCATCTGTTGGACAGTTTCTTCATGAGTCTGCCTTTCTTGAGACTTCTTATTTGTATCCTCAGGTGTCTTCATTTTTTCTACAGCCTGTATAGCTACATTAGGAGTGTTGGGTATTGACAAGTTTAAACTTTTCAACAAAAAACTCTCAATGTCACTATCTGACTCAGATGAGAATCGTGAGGATCCTCCTACTTCTTGCTCTGTAGACTTTGATACTTCCTTCACTGTGGTAGACTTCTGAGTTGCTTCCATGACTGTTGCTTCTGTGTCTTTAACTGTTGTAGCTTCAGCTACTGCTTTTTCTTTTCCCTTCTTGACTAGTTTCTTCTGTTGGACTTGCTTTTTTGGCACTTTCTTTTTTACCACAACAGTAGTCCTGGCCTCTGGAGGTCCTTGCAACTCTTTGAAGTATGCCAGCAACTCTACTTCTTTTTTCACAAATATTTCTTCGGTCTCGGCTGCCATCATTTCCTCATGTAAAACTTCATAATGCTCCACCTCCTCCTGTATCCAATCTGTAGCCTTGCAGGAATAGTCTTCCAGCATTTTCTGATATTGGGCTTCGTACATTGCTCTTTTATTGTTTCCCTGAGTTAGATAAGTAAATAATTGCTCTTTACTGGTCTGTGGGGGGTGAGGTTCACTAGAGGATTGTACCCCTTTTTGGGCTGCCACATGTTCTTCTTTTGTTGCTTCAATCTGCTCCATTTCTATTTTTCTTGGATCCACTTTCCTCTTTTTAACAGGCACTACTTCTTCAGAGATAATTTTCCTCTTCATCCCAGCTCCCCTCATACTGGTTTGTCCCACTGTGTCTTTAGCCTGCATCCTTTTGGGAGGACTTTTTACTCCTGACATCAAATTTCTAAAGTATTGTGCTTCTGGAGCTAATTTCAATTGTTCTTCCATACCCAAGATATGATAAATAATTCTTGTCAAAAACTGGGCTCCATTCATAAATTTCTTCTGCTCCCAGTGTTTGGCTACTTCCTTTAACTGTTCATGGATGTATGGTGAGACATCCATAACTCCAAATGGTTTGGTTTTGTCTTTATTGTTGAACATCAACAGAGTTACTGATTTGTGAGGCATGGTGTATCTAGGCAGCTTGGGAAAACAAAAATATTGCAAAAACATTCTGATTGCATATTCTTCATTCTCTTTTCCTTTAAAATCCGTGAACTTTACATATCCTGTATAAGTATCCTTATTCTTTTTTACAAAGCTTTGATCCAGTTTGGTGCCCATTGGATAAAATTGTAAAGAAGCTCTAATATGTTCTGCCTTAATGGTAATACGCACCTCCTGATCATCTTTGTTCTTCACTTTGCACCTGAAATAAGCATCATTCCTTGTTCCAACTTCTTCCAAACTGCTCATTACCTGTGCTACCCTTTCAAAGTCAATGAAGAAGATTGGTTCCTCCAAAAGTTTATGCAATCCCACAGCTTTCCATCTTTTTACGTTGACAGTAGTTCTTTGAAACCTATAAAACTCCTGGCACAACATTGTGTATTTATAACCTCCCACTGCTATTGTGAAGATGTGCTGACCTATTACTCCCAGAATTTCCTTCAATTCTTTTACTGCTCCTTCTGCTTCTGGAATTCCTGTATCTTCATCTGATTCCAGGTCCACCTGCTCCACTGTGGTCTCACTGTCCAAGAACCAATGTCCTCTTGACAAGGTTACTGAGTCAGCTTTGAAGTCATGAATGGTCAATTCTTTTGTATTCACCATCCTGTGTTTATATATCAAAGAAAAGAAAAATACTCCACCCACATGAGTCACAAGAATTCATAAGAAAAATAATGTCTCATTCTGGTATGTCATTGATATAAACAAATGAAAGAGACAAGTTCCAAACAATTTTTTCTTTCTTCAAAGGACTCAATTTTTAAGTGAGCAATACAGGTGTAGCAAGATATCTAATGTGCTCTCTTCAATTGTCAATTCCTTACTCAAAAAAACAATTCTTAAATAGAAAGAAGATGATGGAAAAGATGATTAATGTAAAGACTTCAAAAAATAGAAATAAAAAAGATGGTCACAAAATTTTGAACAAAATAATACAGATTTTCCATGATAAGTTACTTTCTTCCTCCCTAAATCTTGCTTTTGTGCTTTTAATTTTAGATAGAAATTACAATACATTTTTTCTCCTTTTTTTTTTTTCAATTTATTCTCTTTTTTTTTTTTTTTTAATAATAATGACATTTTTTCTGCTTTCCTTCCCCTCCTAATTCCCTTTTAAGGAAAAAGAATTTAGAAGAACATGTTGCTTTTGTCATTCATTCTCCCTCCTTTTCTTTTTTCTTTCTCTCCCTTTTTTTTTTTTTTTTTTTATAATAGTATTTTGTTCCACAGATCTGAAAATAGGTTAAGTGTGGATGATCTCTCTTCCATTGACTCAATTCTGATTTTTTTACCCAACAATGTTTCACTCTCAATGTCTTTGTATCATACAAGTATCCATGTTTCATAGACAAACTTCTTGTAGCCTCTTTTGGTTTCCATACCCATTTTATTCCCTCTTCCTGTTTTGGTGGATAACATCTGTGCATGCCCTTTTTCCATGTGTTTGTAGTTCTGTTTTGTTGATGTGTCCATAACTGTCTTCTTATTTTTGTCTCACCAGTTGTTTTTACTCCCGAGATCTCTTGTGTGGTTTGATTGTATGAAGCTTGAGCACTTGGTATTGGTAATATGTTCCTGTCCTTCATTGAGAAAGTAAATCCTTCCATATCTGGGTCAAGAACATCTAGATAAACCTCCTGTCCTTCATTACTCAGAAAAAACATTAAAAACTTTTTGTCATTTATGGTCAAATTAAGCTTCATTTTCTCAAAGTTCAAAACAACTTTACCTTGTTTGAGCCTAGGTTGTCCCAAAATCAGTTTTTCATTCATCAATTGATCTGGCCACTCTTCACAATCTATTTCCATATATTCATTATTAAATTTAACTTTAATAGAAAGTGAAGATATGCTCTGAATTATTTTTCCTTCTAGGGTTTTGATCAAAATTCTGCTTTCAGCCCTCTTTAAGCTAAATTTGTTTACCAGAGCTGAGCTAATCAGATTCACTTGAGCTCCTGAATCTACTAAAACCCTAATATTTTCATTTTGATAATTCATCATGATCACAGGCAAATGTTCTTTTTGTTTTAGAGTATTTTCACATAAGCACACTTCTTTCAATTTCCTTATTCTCTCCTTGGCTTCTTGTTGAGCCTCTTTTCTGATGTTCTTCTCTTCTTTTTTTCTATTTTGGGCCTTTTGCAGTCTTCTCCATTCATCAGAAGTTAATGGACAATCATACCTCTTAACTCTGCATCCACTTATGAAATTTGGCATGATTTCTCCATCAATATTAGCTAATTGAATGGCTCCACTTTTACTTATCTGATGTATAATGTATGGCCCATGACCTTTTTTCTGAAATTTTCTCTGATGTTCCTTAACTGTGTATGCCAAGACCAGGTCTCCTTCTTGTAGATCTTTGTCTTTTATGTGAACATCATGATAAGCTTTCTGTCTTTTCTTGTCTGTGTATATACTCATCACTGCTTGGAGTCTAGAAGCTCCCAGTTTTTCCAAATCTAAGACTCTCTAAGATAATTCATGTCCTGTCCAATTATATTGATTACCCACTTTTAATGTTGGAATAAGAAATTCCATGGGTAAAACTGCATTTTGGCCATATACTAAATTAAATGGGGTAGTTCCTATTGCAGTTTTGTATGCCACTCTG
Organism: Ceratopteris richardii; assembly: GCA_020310875.1. Classification (NCBI taxonomy): domain Eukaryota; kingdom Viridiplantae; phylum Streptophyta; class Polypodiopsida; order Polypodiales; family Pteridaceae; genus Ceratopteris; species Ceratopteris richardii. The sequence goes on along the minus strand of CM035414.1, from coordinate 11,468,018 downwards.
TAAGCCCAGAGAACATGATTAAGTTGAGAATCCCAGTCATTTCTATTTGTGTTGACTAGTTTGGACAATACTGCACAAAGTACTTTATTAGTACTTTCTGCTAAGCCATTAGCTTGTGGGTGATATGGGGCTGATTTTCTATGACTGATCAAAAAGTGGTTGGTCATGTTTTCTATGATCTGATTTAAAAAATGAGTTCCCCTATCACTTACCAGTTCAATTGGTAGTCCAAATCTAGTGATAATGTTTTCATACAAAAATCTGGCAGTGGTGTGAGCATCATTTCTTTTAGTAGCTTTGGCCTCAGCCCATTTTGTCAAATAATCTGTAGCTACTATTATGTATTCTGCATGGGTTTGTCTGGCTGGAGGATGTATTGGTCCAATAAAATCCAATCCCCATTTGCTAAAAGCTCTGGCTGAAATTAAAGGAATTAATGGCATATTATCTCTTTTGTTTGGTTGGCTCACCCTTTGACAGACATCACATCTTTTTACATAAATCCTTGCATCAGCAAATAGGATTGGCCACCAAAAGCCGGAGTATAATATGAGCTTGGCCGTTCTATCACTTGAAAAGTGTCCTCCTGCCACTTCTGAGTGTGCCATTTCCAACATTTCTAAATACTTTCCTTCAGGAACACAAATTCTCAGATATCCATCCATTCCTCTCTTATATAGTTGTTCTCCTATGAGTTGATATTCTTCCGAGATCACTTGTAAGTTTCTTGAGTCAGCACCAGCTATTACCTGTTTCCCTTTCTTCTTTCTCTTCAATTCCTCTACAATATGTTCACTCCATTCAGGGTTTTTTTGAAACCAATATAAAGTTATCAATTCTGATTCCTTCAATGTTTGACATTTTTTACAATTATCAACATATCTCTCCACATCTTGAATCTTGTTTGGCCAATGTACTCCCATCCTATTAAGGTTGCTTAAAGTGACTATCTTGGAAGCATGAGTACATGGGTTCCAGTAATGAGCTCTTCTTACATATTCATATTGCTCCTCCTCTGGAGTACAAAATTCCAGTATACCTGACTGACTAAGGTGATACAAATGTCCAGCTAACAACATGAAATTTCTGCTTTGTAAGACCAGATGTGTGTTATTCCCTAATGTGCTACACGGTCCCATGGTTAGCAAAGGAATTAATGACATAGACCATTCAGGAACACTTTCCACCTTGAATAAGTATGTATTTGGCAAATCATCATCTATAGGTGAACTAGGTTCTTTTGACTGGATTCTTGACAAATGATCTGCTCTCAAGTGTGTTTTCCCTTGTCTAACGACCACCTCAAATTCAAATTCCATTAGTAAAAGAAACCATCTTACTATTCTTCCTGTATGACATGGTTTATTTACTAAATAGAGTAGAGCTTGATGATCCACAAAGAATTTAAACTTGTTGGCCAATAGATAATGTCTGTACTTTTTGACAGCAAATATCATTCCCAATCCTTCTCTCTCAGTGGTTGTGTAATTTTTTTCTGCAATGTTTAATTGTCTACTTGCATATGCTACTGGGAAATCTAATTTGCTTCCTTCTATAGGTTGTGCTAACACACATCCCAGAGCATAATTTGAAGCATCAACATGTACATGAAAAATTTTATCCCATTGAGGTGTTTTTAAAATTGGTGCTGTCACCAAACAAGTTTTTAATGTTTCAAAGGCTTGGTCACATTCTTCAGTCCACTCAAACTTTGTGATTAAGGCATATAAGGGTTTAGCTATATCAGCAAATTTGTGTACAAATTTTCTATAGTACCCACAATGTCCCATAAAAGTTTGGAGTTCCTTCACATTTGTAGGTCTTGGAAGTTCTATTATTGCTTTTATCTTCTTCTCATCTGTAGAAATTCCATTTTTTGAAACTATGTGACCCAACATTCTACCTTGTCTCACAAAGAATACACACTTTTCAGGATTTAAGCATACTCTGTATGTCCTGCATTTCCTGAATATTTTTTCTAAATCTTGTAAATGATCTTGTCTTTTTAAAGAAAAAGTGCACAGATCATCCACATAGATTTCCATTACATTCCTCAGGAATTCTTTGAAAATATGACACATCAATCTTTGAAAGGTTGCTGGAGCATTGGTTAGTCCAAAGGGCATAACCCTAAAGGCATAAACCCCCCATTCTGTAGAAAAGGTAGTCTTGTGTTGGTCCTCTAAGGCTATTGGCACTTGATTGTAGCCTGAGAAACCATCTAGGAAACTGTAAACCTCCTTTCCTGCAACTCTCTCAAGAATATGATCTGTTATTGGCAGTGGATAACTATCCCTTATAGTTGCTGCATTCACTTTTTTCAAGTTGATGCAAACCCTAAGTTTTCCATTCTTCTTTGGCACCACAACTATAGGTGATATCCATTCAGTGTACTCTATTTCATAAATGAAATTAGCCGCCAACAACTTATCAATTTCTTCCTTTTTTTTTGGCAGAGTATTTATCATTAAATGTGTAGTGTCTCTGTTTGCTTGGTTTTGCATCAGGTGTCATAGGAATCTTATGCTCACAGATTTTTGGATCAATCCCTTTTAAATCTTTATAACTGTAAGCAAATACATCCCTATAGTTCTTTGCCAGGCTCCTTAAGGCTTCTTCTTCTTGTGTGGTCATATCATCAGCTATCACTATCTGTCTCTCTTCTCCTTCTTCCTGAGTAATCACAATCTTTTTTGTTTGTTCTTCATTGTCATATGCTTCTCCTTTTTTCTTCTCTCTTTTTGGTTTCATTTTCAGGAGTAGTCTGTCTTCTACCTCATAAGTTTTAAAATTTGCTGGTACATCAAAATATTGATCCTTATTGATCTCTTTCTCTTTCTTCTCCTTTGTCTGATCTCTTTCTATTTCCTTGTGTTTATGTTCCTTGTATTTGCCTGAGATTTTGTCCTTGATTGCATCCTCGGCTTTTACTGTTTCCAAATACTGTGTTTTTCCTTTTTGTAACGTCATTTCTTTATTTTGCTCCTCTTCTGTTTTTGGTACACTTATCATGTGTATGCTAATGTGGAAAACATCAAAGCCTTCTTCATTTTGGAATTTCACTCCTACATATTCTTCACTGGCCAGATCCATAGTAGCCAAGATTTGATTCCACCCATAAGGCTCAAACTCTTCATCTTTAAATTGTTGTGGCTCATAGCTTTCATCCTGTACTTTTCTTTCTTTCACACATTCCTCTCTTTTCAGTCTTCTCTTTCTATTGGTGAGATTTCTTATCATGTTGCACTTCCATATTGCTGATTCACTCTCTTCCTGATCCTCCATGTTTGATTCCTCACTTTCTTCTTGATTTTGATGTATTTTATACCATTCTTGAGGAGATACATCACAGTAGTGCCCATTTCTCAAGTTCACTCTTGTTATTCTTCCTTTGCTTTGGAGATATAAACAATCATTACCCCAATCTTGTACAATTTGCATTTGTCTCATAAAAGGTCTTCCTAGGATAATTTCATATGAAGTGGATTGTGGAAATTCCACTATGGCAAAGGTATGCTCTATTTCTATACCACATATGTCCACAATCACTTTCTCCCAAATTCCTAGGGGTTTTTCTATATGCCCATCTGCAAGTTGTAACCTCATCTTAGTGGGTAGTAATTCATTTCTTCCCCATTTCTCCCAAGTTTGTTTAGTCATTATGGCCACTCCTGATCCACTATCCAAAATGGCTTTAGCTGAATTTTTTCCATATTGTAATTTTAGGGTTGAATTCCCTTCTTCTCCTTCACAATATCCTCCTATTTTATCAATAGGAATATACCATAATTCCTCTAATTCTTGTGTTGGTGAATGAAGGTTTCCAGGTATTGTTTCCCCTTTATTCATTTTGTTTTGTAGGTGAGGATTTTGTTTCAACAAGTTTTCCCATGTTGTATGACATGTAATGCTACATTGTTCATCTATGATCATTTGGAATGTTAATTGTGGATTTTCCTCTTTGTTAATGCTTTTCCATGTTCTTGTTTTCTCAATTTGTTCAATTGTTCTCTGAGAACTGTCTTCTTCCCCTAATCTGAGTTGTGTTTCTTGGATAATTTGTTTGCATTTTAGCATTCTTTCTTGCTCTAACTCTGGTATAGGATAAGCCACTGCATGATCTGCAGGACTTGGTCCTTCTTGGATTTTTCCCTTATATGCTTTGATTAGGGTTTCTAGACTCTGAGAGTGTCCTATTTCAGACTGATTTTGAGTGTTTTGGGGAGGAGTACTTTTTGATTGTTCCTTATTGTCTTCTTCCAAGTTTTTGCCCATTCTTTTTTTCTTTTCCCACTTCCCTTTTTGTTTATTCCATTTCACCTTTGAGGCTGAACCTTCACTTTGTTCCTTATTTGTTTCCTGTTGCTTAGCTTGTGCCCTTGTTATTACATTGATTCCAACTTGATCATTGTCACTCAATTCCTCTTGTTCCATAATATTGACTGTTTTTAGTGGTATGCTATTGGGTGTGTTCTGTTGTTTTTGGGGATTTTTTGGACAGTCTTTGATCAGGTGTTCTCTGCCACAATCCTTGCAGTATGCTCCCTCTATCCTGAATGTTGGAGGTTGTGGACAGTCTCTGATGAAATGCTCTCCCCCACACCTATAACATGTTATCTTTGGTCCCCCTTTGAATTGAGGTTTTTGATTGGACATGTAGTTGTTGGTAATGTACATGAATGTTGCTGTGTCCATTTCAATTTTTCCATTTCCCAAATCTAGGGCTCTAAGCTCAGGTTCTCTTATTTCATAATCTTCCCATTCTTCCTGATGTCCCTCACTCCATTGATACTCTTCCTTATAAGGTGATCTGAATCTTGAATTTCCTTCGTCTATGGGTGTATATTTGACTGGTACCACATTAGTTGGAATAGGAGGCTGTTGTCCCAACACTGGTCTTGGTTGCTCAGTATAACCTGATTCCCTCTGAGCCATGTAGTCTCTTTCCTTGACGGGTTGTTTGTTATAGAAGCATTCCTCCCTGGTATGGTTTGTCCATTTTCTCTCTAGTGTGCAGTATTTGAGTGTCTTCCTATCTTGCAAGTGTGGAGGCTTCTGATATGGGCATTGCTGTGCCAGATGATTTTCTCCACAAATGTAACATTTTCTGTTTGTGTTTATCCTAGAGTTAATCAGATTAGCTTTAGTGTTTACCTCTAGGGCTTTAGCAATGGCCTGAGCCAATTCTTCTGCTGGAGGAATTTTGTCTTCATATGATCTAGGTTGATCAAATGCCAACAGATCTTGACCTCTGTTGTCCTCCAAGTCTATTGCCTCCTTCACACAGGCTGCTAAGTCAAGACATCTCCTATAGTACACTAGGGTTCTTATTTGAGCACTTCTCAAACCTTCAATGAATAGGGATACTTGTTTTGCCATGGAAGGTACTTCCTCTCTTGGGCATCTATCAATGTATTGTTTAAATCTTCTGGCTGCTTCTCTAACATTTTCCTCCTTTTGTTGTTTGAAACTATGTATTAATGTGGCTGTACTATGTTTTATCCCAGTCTTAGAAAATTCTCCAATGAAAGCTTCTAAAAAAGATTCAATGTCCAGATACATTTCCTTTCTCAAGGGAATGAACCAGGATAAGGCTGGTCCTGTTAGGGTTAGTCCAAATGCTTCAAATTGCACCTTGTAATCCTCTACTTCCTCAGCTCTAATTAGTTGTCTAAATTCTGCTGCATGAGCATGAGGATCTGAATACCCTTCATATTGGTTCTTCATGCATTTGGCTACTTGGTATGGTCTAAGCATTCTACCCTGAGGCTGCCAATGAGGTCTTCTTCTAAGTGGGAAGTCATTGTATCCATCTGGTTCCTTGTCAAAGGGATTTGGGGAAATATGTGTCCTCCTCTGTTGGAAGCAGCCAGAGGCACAGACGCCACGGAAGCATGTAAAGAAGGAGCAGGGAGCCAGTCGGATCAATTTTTCAAACAAATATATTTCTTATTAATTCTCCAAACATTCAACAGTGATTGTTATCACTAATTGTAACATATGTATCATAGAAAACCCCATTTTGTAATCCATAGCTCCATTTTGTGCAAGCCGAGGAGTCGATACATAATTCTTTCAAGTTTAAGACTACAAGTAAAAGTGTGTGTGACGAAAACCTAAAGAAAAAGAACTTAAGTCTGACGGAACGAGAACTCAAAATTATAACGGAAAGTCGAATTCCTGATGCACAAATTAAGACAAGAATCTAGAGAAAATTAAAAAGAATCAAGAAAGTAATCACAAAGGACCATTGACGATCTAAGTGTGTAATTGAGCGTGCAAGGAAGAAAATTAATGAACCTTAGATCGGGCAAACATATAGGTAAGTCGGACAGAAGAAGCCTTAGATCATCAGAGGCTAGTGTAAGAACTACCGCTCGATCTTGGGCTCAGCAATTGAATAGCAATTACCCCTACGAGTTGAGCTCAGAATCAAGTGAATCAGAAATGGCATTTAGCGCAGACAGACCAGAAGGAGGGTCTCATGTAGCATACCTAGAAAAACCAGAAGGACCCTATAGAACGCAATTAGAGTTTCTCCGAACCAACCGATTAGGTGCTCGCATCTATGAGGATGGTCTGCAAAGGCAAGTGGTACAACTGCACAACCCTGATCAACCCATTGGATTGGAAAGACCAGTGGTGAAATTTGAGAGAGACGCTTACATAGACAAGGAAGGAACCATGTACGTTCTAAGTACGCAGCCAAACGATACTAATGAGTTTGGCACAATTCAAGTAGAGACGGAAACGAGATTTCAAGGAAAAGAACCGTTAGAAGAACCTAGAACACCTAGAGGGAAATCCGTATTAACAAGAGTACTCATCCCAGAATGGATCCCTCAAGATAACAGGAGCACCGAGTTGTATGTAAATAAAGAGACAGATGAAGCCTTTTGGAGGTACAGAAAGGAATACCCTAGTGAGGTAGGCATCATTACAATTTATGAATTCAAGGACCCAGATACACCTGGAAAGGTTGTATACCTGGATGAGACTTCAGAAAGAGTCTTTGTGGTGCCTGAGCGCGCTAAAAACACATACACATGGAGAGGTGAATTGGTATTCCCTCCATCCAGAACGAACATAAATACAAGTCAACAAGGGGCAGGAACCTCCTCAGCCCATGGACATCAAAGAGAAGGAAATAAAGAGAGACCGGAAGTAAGCTTTAATCACCCCATAGGGAGAGATAGAACAACCACGGACACTAATAGAGCGGATAGACAAAGGGATCATGGAATACTAGGTGGTAGAGATGATTTTCCTCTACCTAGACCACGCGAACACGCAAGAGTATTGAGACCCACTCAATTAGTGAAATCCATGAAAAATTATTTTGATGGGACAGGAGATCCCTATGACCACGTTGCAGAATTCAAGCAAGTACTAAGAGCAGAACAAGTTGAAGACATGTTCACGCAGTACAACGCATTTGGACTAACGTTAAAGAATACAGCTTTAACTTGGTTCCAACCATTGCAACAAAGGCAATTTAGAGACATCCATCACTTTTTAGAGTCATTCATCACTGAATTCTCTAAAAGTGGGATTAGACACGACACGTCTTCGTTGATTCATAGCTTTAAACAAACCCCTCAGGAAACAGTTAGACTGGCAGGATGTAGGTTCAGACAATATGTCGAACGATGTCCAATGCAAGAGCTACCCTCACAAGCCAAACAAGTATCATTGTTCCTAGATGGCTTGTTGAGCGCTAAACTACGCTCCTATGTGTACCTAAAAGAACCCAGAACGCTAGAGGAGTGTGTAAGAATATGTATAGACATTGAGGATAACCTAGGTGATGAGTTAGAACTCTCAAAGGTCTATAAGGACTCAGATTGTTCTTCTCTAGCATCCACAAAATTGTCTAATTCGATAGAGGACCTAGCAGAAAAAGTGGCCCAAAAACTAGGAGTTTCTAGTAAACAGGTGCCCAAGCTACCAACTAATGTACGTTGTTACACTTGTGGTGGAAATCATTTGGCAAACATGTGTCCCAATGCACCTCAACCTCAAGCCAACCCTAGTGGCCAATATTGTACAATTGAGAGAAGATACACGAATCATACGGCTCAGGACTGCCCATACAACAAACAAACCGTGAGATAGAACTACCCACAAACATACCAGCACCCAGGTAGGTATCAAGGCCAATACAATGCTCAACCTTATTACTTTAGGCCTCCCCAGAACTACCCATACCAGGCTCAACAGAGACCTCAACCCGTCTTAGCTCAGCAGCCACCCCCACCAGCGAATGTCATCTCGGTCAAATACGCTGCTGCAGAAGAGAACCTAAGTAGGGCCTTAGTGCCTTCTTCACCCTTGATCACCGAAAGTGACCCGAACTCAAACAGTTTTGACTCTACTCATGTAACTAGTCCACCCGCTTATTACACGGAGTCACCAGAACATGTGGAGACACATCATTATGATAGTCCACCAATGGAACCTAGTTGGGAGCCAGATTATACTAATGTGATGTACGCAAACCCAAACCCACGGCCCCAATTGAGACAACAGAGACCTCAGGGCCCTAGAGGACCATGCTTTAGGTGCCAAGGAGATCACTTCATTAAGGATTGTCCACACCCCCCAATAGTAAGGCAATCACAGTACTATAACATACAAGGCTTTTGTGCCGATTGTGGCAAAGAGCACGTAATCAAAGATTGTCCTAAGAACCCAGTTAACACTTCAAATGTGACATCGATCAACGTGATAGGCATTGTAAACAATGCAGATGGATCTAACCCTACATACGTGCCTATCCAAGCTATAACAAGAGCCCAGGCGCTCCTACAAAACCAACAGCTTAATCAAGAGAAAGTAGCCGGAACTAGTGAAGTTGCAGAATCTAGTAGTAAAAAGACGAAATCTTGGAAAGATTCTAGAGAAAGAATCAAGAGAAAGTGGAGTAAAAAGATAAGTGAGTTGGAAGGAAGTTTAAGGGAATCGAGAGCCAAAATACAAGAATTGGCTTCACGAGAAGTGAATCAAGAAGACCCAGCTCAAAAATCGGGATCGGTTTTAGCGGAACCCATACCAGAAGATCTAGACATGATGTTTCGTGCATATCAGGCAAGATTAAAAGAGGGACCTCAAGTAACGGAAATGAGTAAAAACTACCCTCGAGCTGATCTAGAAATTGAGAGAACTAAACTTTGCATGAAGATGGTAGAACTAGCACAAGCTTTGTTCGAAGCCTCTAGATATCTTAATTGGAATAACATGGCAAAACCGGAATTACACTTTCAAGGACTAATGGAGAGGCTAGAATATTTGATAGAAAGCAAAGAGAAAAAGGATCAGCCTAGGAACCCTATTGTCACAGAGACACAGGAAAGGAATGCACCATCCCTGTCTCAAGTACCTAATACAGAAAGTCAAGACAATTTGTCTTCCATACATAGGCACTCACATGAATTTTTACGAGAAATACAAGAAGAGAAATGGAGGAAAGAACAAGGAACTCATCCTCCTATTCAAGAAATAGACGACTTGCAAGAACAATTTCCCCAAGACATCCCCTCTATATACGATGAGGTAGAGGTGGAACAACTGAGTGAACCCACAGGATTTGAATCTAATTCTTTACAAGAATTACCTCAGTTCACAGGACCTTGGGAAGCAAAGTCTATCAGTATGAGAGCACCCACGATAATAGTGAGGAATGAAGAATCAGTGATCCCTAGAAACACGGAAGTGATCAAGAACACTAAAGTACGGTGTAATCTCACTCTGGAGGAATTGTTAAAGGTAAAACCAGAATTGTGGAAGCACGTAGCAAATCAATTCCCTGAGCTAGCTACCACACCCTCTCAGATAGGATCACATAAGAAGGTACCTGAGATACCCGTGGAAAAGATTGGAGACGTAAGCGAAGGAGAGGAAGGTAACACATATCTTCCAATAACCCATCAGGGCTACACCACGAAAGCCATCTTAGATTCAGGAGCCGGAGTAGCCATCTCTACCACTGCTTTATGGAAACGTTGGGGTAAGCCAGCCCTCAGACCCACCAGGATGAAGCTACAAATGGCTGATGGACACATAGAAAAACCATTAGGCTTACTAGAAGGCATATCTCTCACCACTTGTGGTGTAGAATTTGAGCATACTTTTGCCATTTGTGACTTTGCGAAAAATCGTGCTTATGAGATGATATTGGGACGACCATTCATGCGTCAGTTGCAAATTGTACAAGATTGGGGAACTAATTCTTTGTACTTGCAACATTTAGGAGTGACTACCAAAGTCAACCTTAAAGACTATTCACATAGAGATGTACCCCCAATACAATGGAATACCATCCATAAAACACCAGGAGAGACGGAATCCGTGCACTCATTAGAATCAGATCCTTCTTGGTTGCATGAGGATACCCATTTATGGATGTGTAAAGTAGCCAAACAAGAGGAAGAGCGGTTAGAAGCCAGGACCTTAGGTGCGGAACAACATCCACGAACCCTTCAAGATCCAGCCTACGCACCTGTAGTATTCCCAGACGAAGAGTTTGAACCCCATGGTTGGGCAGAAATACTAGCAACCATGGATGTAGCCATCAATGAAGAACAATGGACACCCCACTGTGACGAGGATGGCTATGACATTTCAGTTTTCACGATAGAGCCAATCATGTGCGATGCAATCTTAGAAGAGTGTGAACCAGACACTGATGCATTTGAGGATGCAAGCGATTTTGATTTAGAATCAATTATCATGGACCCACCCTTTGCATTAGAGGAAGAATATTTCTACGAGGTAGAGACTCACACTCAGAGACACAAGGAAATTATGAACGAGGTAAGGTTAGCCACAGAAGTGACTACTAAGAGTGAAGGCAAGAAAAGGAAGAAGAAAGAAACCATGACAGAAAAAGAAGAATCTTTGTTTGAAGTACCCGAGAACTTCAAGAAATATGAAATCGAAGATAGAAGAATCATGGTACGAATGCCCAATAGAAAGGCGAATGACGGACAAGTATATGATAATCGAGAGAAAACCAAGAAAGTAATAGTTGCCATAGAAGGAGAAGAAGAAAAATGCACATACATAGGGCATGATTTGACGACTGAAGAAGAGGAAGAACTAGTTGCCCTATTGCGCGAATATAGAGATGTTTTTGCTTGGAGTTACAAAGATTTGAAAGGAGTAGACTCAGATATATGTTCTCATAGAATCCCTATGACTCCAGATGCAAAACCGACAAAACAGAAACCTTACACGTACAATGATAACTACGCTGCGAAGATTAAAGAGGAGATAGATCGCTTGATAGAAGCAGGATTTATTTACGAAATTGAGCATACCGAATGGGTATCCCCCATTGTGGTTGTGCCCAAGAAGAATGGAAAATTGCGTGTGTGTATTAACCTTAAAAAAGTTAATGCCGCAACGATTAGAGACAGTTATCCTCTTCCTATCACAGAACATCTATTGGAGAGAGTTGCGGGCAAGGAAGTTTACAGCTTTCTTGATGGATTCTCAGGCTATAACCAAGTAGCCATTGCTCCAGAAGACCAACACAAGACGGCTTTTGCCACAGAATGGGGCATATTTGCATTTCGTGTGATGCCATTTGGCTTAACAAATGCACCCGCCACTTTCCAGCGACTCATGTGTCATGTTTTTAAGGAATTCTTACGCAAGAGCTTGGAAGTTTACGTCGATGACTTATGTGCTCATTCAAATGTAAGACAGACACATATTCCAGAGTTAAGACAAATATTTGACAAATGTCGAGAGTATCAGGTTTGTTTGAACCCAGAAAAATGTGTTTTCATGGTCAGACAAGGCAAAATTCTAGGACACATTGTGTCAAAAAATGGAATCTCCACGGATGAGGAAAAGGTGAAGGTAATTGCAGAATTACCTAGACCAACTAATGTGAAAGAGGTACAGGCATTCATGGGCCATTGCGGTTATTATAGGAGATTCATACACATGTATGCAATCATAGCCAAGCCTTTGTACTCTCTTTTAACCAATTTCGAATGGACAGATGAATGTGAAAATTCATTCAATGAACTTAAACGACGTTTGTGTTCAGCACCTATATTGACCACCCCAGATTGGAGTAAGCCATTCCATGTACATGTGGATGCATCCAATTACGCCATAGGATGTGTGTTAGCACAACCCACGAAGGAAGGTAACATAGATCTCCCCATAGCTTACGCTAGCAGACAATTGAACGCAGCAGAAAGAAATTACACCACGACGGAACGAGAAGGATTAGGGATGATCTACGCAGTAAAGAAGTTTAGGCACTACTTGTTGGCCAACAAATTCAAGTTCTTTACAGATCATCAAGCCCTATTATATTTAGTCAACAAACCTTGTAACACAGGACGACTGATACGTTGGTTTCTATTACTCATGGAGTATGATTTTGAAGTGGTAGTTAGGAAGGGAAAGACGCATCTTAGAGCTGACCACCTTTCAAGATTAACCTCAGGAGAAGCTCCTCAAGGAGTAGCGGATGAATTACCAGATGCATACTTGTTTAACCTTGAGATAGCACCAGAATGGGCTAAGCCTATAGTCCCTATTCTGACATATGGACCCAAGAATCCGAGGATAAAGATCAAAGAAGGAGAGATTACCAAGTCTCAGAAATATCAAATAATGGCAGGAAGCATATATAAACAGGATAATCAAAAGATTCTTGCTTGTTGTGTAGATGAATCAGAGCATGCGAATTGGTTGCAATTAGCACACGTAGGCGCACTAAAGCAACATCATTCAAAACATCGAACATTACAGACTCTGCATACATTAGGAGTGTATTGGCCTACGATGGAAGCAGATGTCTACAAGTTGTGTAAGGAATGCCATGTTTGTTGTGAAAGACCACCAGTAGAGCATGCTACCCTATATCACGTGTCTCTCACACCAGACTGGAGTGAACCTTTAGTGACTTACTTGAGGACGAACACATTCCCTCAAGGCATGACCTTAGCTCGACAACGCAGTCTAGAGCAGGAAGCTCAAGACTATTCACTTATTGGCGATAATCTATACAAAAGAGGACGAGATGGATATTTAAGACAATGTGTTCATGAAAGCGATTATCTGAGCATACTAGAGACTGCACACCAAGGTGTTGCAGGAGGTCATTTTGGACCAGATAGGATAATCAAAGCCATCCTCTTTGCAGGATTATGGTGGCCCACTCTTCACATGGATGCACATACCTATGTAAAGAGATGTGATGTGTGCCAAAGAACTCAGTTTCCTACTCGCAGAGATGAAATGCCATTGAAACCCATGATGGGCGGACGTGCATTTTCAAAGTGGGGTATAGACTTTGTAGGACCCATTAACCCCCCTGCAAAAGGTACACATGCGGAATACATTATTGTTGCCACAGATTATCTGACGAAATGGGTAGAGGCAAAAGCCACAAAAAAGAATGATGCACACACGACTGCAAAATTCTTATTTGAAAATGTCTTTACAAGATATGGATTGCCTATAGAGTTAGTGAGCGATCGAGGCACTCACTTTCTAAACCAAGTCATTGAATATTTGTTACAGGATTTTATGGTGATTCACAAGAAATCTGCACCATATCATCCTCAGGCCAATGGTCAGGCTGAAAGCACTAACAAGATACTTTGTAACGTACTGACGAAACTCGTGAACAACAAACGTTCAGATTGGGACAAACAGTTACACCACGCTGTTTGGGCATATAGAGTGGCCTACAAGACCGTACTCAATGCAACTCCCTTTCAGATGGTTTTTGGTCAGAATGCAGTGCTTCCTTTAGACTTCTTGATACCGACCCTTAAGGTCGCACAAGAACATCAGTGGACCGGCCATGAATTATCAGCGAGAATATTGGACTTGGAACGATTAGGAGAAACCAGGCTAAAGGCAGCAGCAGGAATATACGCAGCGAAGAAGCGACAGAAAGCATATTTCGATGCACATGTGAAAGATAAAGGCCTAAAAGAAGGAGATTTAGTTCTAGTGTATACGCTGAAACAGCACGCACGGAAGTTAGAAAAGCGAGGTTATGGACCTATGATCATTAACAGACTTTCGACTAGTGGAGCAGTACAGTTAGCCACCTTAGAAGGAGATATAATGCCTAATTACATTAGTGGTTGTAGAGTCAAGCTATATCAGGAACCTCTTACTGAGGATATGCTTAGACGACTCACATTGGCAAAGAAGCGTAAGGAGGAAGAAAATAGAATACGAGCGGAAGCTCAGGCAGAAGCCATAGAACGCATTAAGCGCATGAAGCTAAGAAGACAAGGACTAGGGAGAGAACATTATAACCATCTGGAAACATCACCCAGATATCCCATGGCCATGTGTCAAGTAAAGTCAACCACTCATCCTAGCATAGTGGACAGGAGACCATTCGTTACAGTTAGGCTAGAGCACGGTAACCATAGCCAAGACCTCAGGGCTTTGATTGACTCAGGTGCTGCGACTAGTGCGATTAGATGGTCCCACTATAAGGATTCAGGAATAGAAATGCGGCTGATTGAGGCATACCTCATAGGCCTAGGAGGCATGGAAACCCCTTGCATGGGTGAGGTGGACCTTCCTATCCTCATTAAGGATGTGACCATGACAGCGAAGCTACTAGTTTGCCATGATGACGACCTGATAGAACCCCTAATCCTTGGCCAAGATTGGCTATACGATCACTCAGTGGACCTAAATCTTAGACAAGGCTCCTTACAGATTGGAACCTTAGAGCAGAAGCGAGTGATACCGCTTGACTTCCCTAACGGCATTCCGCCTGACGGTTGTGACCCTAGACCCTATGAAACGCATGCGACGGAAGACCGGAAGATCTTTGATCAGCTCAATCACGCTACGTCTACACCAACCCACTCGGGCTTGGCTATGGACAAATGTCAATCAGAAGGACGACAGGAGATCTTCCCTGGGACTTCCTGCAAACTAGAAGAGACAGTTACCTACCCACAAGGGCAGATGGACACAATCAGCGGTCAGGTGGGTTGCATCAGCGGCCAAATGAGCACGACACCCTGCGGTGCTCATCCTTCCAAACTTGTTGCGGACTGGCCTAGATTAAAGTTAAATAAGGCATCACTTCCTAATGGGCAGGTCACGCAAGTGTTGGATCTCCCTTCTTTTCCAAAGCAGAGTGTCCATCCGACCTCTCAACCTCAACCACGACAGAGTCAACCACGATGAAGGAACCCAGACCGACGGCAGTATCAGAAGACACAACAAGGAAGGCAGTTTAGGCCACCCAAAGGAAGCGGCACCAGACAAATATGGGTGCCAAAAGGACAAAAAGCACCGAAGAACCCCAACCAAGCAGAGATCGACAAGAAAAAGGCAGGGCAGAAACAGAATCGGTATCCACCATCCCCTCGACCTCCTTCCACAGGTCCGAGCATTCGACGAATTTGGATCGCCAAGAAGTACCTTACCCATAGACCCACGCGCACGCAGATTTGGGTACCCAAACCATGTATCATAGCTCAACCAATAAGCCATGTAATATATAACCCCCACAACTCATTTCATCCCTCGATACCACCACACCCGACACCACCCTTTGCCCCTCAGCAGAAACCCACCACCCACTCCAAAATCCTTAGGAAATGGATACCGAAGCGTGTCCAACCGTCTCCCCCTAACCCCATGTCTGATAAAACTACCCCCCCGACTAACATACAACCTTGTACTAAATCACTAACCTTTAAACCTTGTATAAATTCACCCACCATCATCACACATCACTCGCACTCTCATCTCATCAAGAAATGTATGCATGATCTGAAACGTGTAGGAGTCTAGAGGCCTGCACTTGTGCTGCAAGAAAACATTGCATCCATCACATCACAACACTTGGCTACACGGGTTACGCATCAGTTATGGAAAGGGATTGCGGTCTCACTTTAATGGGATCATAATTAATTTCCATGCTAATGTGTTAATCTTTTGTAGCAGATCTTTCTCACTAGCGCACCAATCACCATGCAAACCTACGAAGGAACATCAGGAGCAGGCCCCAGTGTAGCGGCAGTACCACTCAACGTGCTACGAGCAGAGTCCCACCCGACTGCTCCACCGCCAGAATTTCAGGGATTTCCAGGGCCCATGCCTATCGACAACCCACCCATGGGCTACACCGAAAAGATACACAGAAACTCTCATTGGTTTCAGGGCCTTGCAGGACCCCTTGCGGACGCGGACTTTATATTTGAATCCTCTCTGACATTTGATGACCGCACGTGGGGAAAATATCAGTTTTTCTCCAGAGAGTTCGAAGCCCTACAGAGCACCCAAGATTTAACTCACGTTTGGGCCAGAGCAGGCTTCACAGAGTATTTCAGTGATCCTCTGCCCAAACCGGATTTTTACAGGTGCTATTACTTAATCACTACCCTACTGGCCTCAGAGAATAAGGACATCCCAGGGACCTTCATATTGCCTACTCTAGTGGATGATCCACCTTACAAAAGGTTTTACTTATCTAAGGATTTAATCAGAGCGGCCATCAAGATTCATGGCACCCACACACCCACAGATCGAGAGAGATTAATTCCAGATCCTATGAAACGTGGGGATGTCACGAAGTGGGAGGAGATTTCGGCAATTACACCTGAGCTGTCAAAGCCACTAAGGATATGCATGCAACATTTCGCATTCCCCGCTCAGGATAGATTCACCATGCCACATAAAAGAATATGGTTTGGTTTGTATTTGGCATGCACGGGACCTCAAACTGTTGATCTGGCAAGCTGGATCATAAATCAAATGTATCTGGCACAGCACAGATGGGAGCGTAAAAAAGTGCTTAATGGATGTTGTGCACTCACAAGAATTGTGTATATGTGTTTGGCTTATGACTTGCCAATTGAGCGTGCACTAACAGGAGAAGAATTGAAGGCATTCAAAGGAACAACGAAGAAAGCCAGGAAGCCCAGTCAAACACGGGCAGGTAAGCGCATGAGAGGCACCATCCCTTGCCTTCAAGTGCCAGAGTCGCCATCACCACAACCCTCTCCAGAGCGACCACAGACAGAAGCGGCTCCCACAGTACAACCTATTCGCATAAGGTTGTCCAGACCAGTGGTTACGGAGGCCACGACTAGTACCGCTGCACCTCAGGCAGCTGCCGCCACAGAACCCACCACCACAACAGCAGAAGCTCCCACAACTATTGGTGCGGAGGCTTTTTCTTTCCCAATACCACATATGGAAGCCGACCCAATAAACACAACATTTGATTTTGAGATGCCTGATGCATTCTCAAACGAATTCCAGTATTCAGAAGCACAACTGTTCTCCCAGGAATATGAACGCCCCAGCTACCCTACCACACCACGAGATCTGCCACAGGGACAAGCTGTGTCGAGCTCTGAAGAAGAAAGAACCGAAACAGACGACGAGGAAGGCGACGATGAAGCCAGCCAGGGCTCACATGACGGACAGACAGATGGCCAAGGCCAACAGACTGACGCACACGGCGACACCAGCACATATGAAGAAGAGACTTTCGAAGCCGTAGCGTACACGCTGGCCATAAAGAAATTATATCGTACCATGGAGAAAGTCTGGGCCCGGAAGAAGTTAACTGAAGAGGAGAGCCAGGCATTAATTGAACAGGAACTCATCTCCGGAGGATTCGAAGACGCATACATCAGAGGGTTCAGAGAGTTAGTCAAATCAGTAGGCTCCCATGAAGCACTCAGGTTTTTACAAAGAAAGCAACTACCACAGTTTGACCCCCGCCGAGTGCGACTACTTTCAAAGCCTGGAGAGTATATTCGCGTACCAATAGGAGCTCAGTCTTCAGCACAAGCCAGGGAGGCACGCCTCGTCCCCGAAAGTTCATTGACCGCAGAACCCATCCTTGTAGATTCCCCACCACGTACCACTG
Organism: Ceratopteris richardii; assembly: GCA_020310875.1. Taxonomy (NCBI): domain Eukaryota; kingdom Viridiplantae; phylum Streptophyta; class Polypodiopsida; order Polypodiales; family Pteridaceae; genus Ceratopteris; species Ceratopteris richardii. The sequence goes on along the minus strand of CM035414.1, from coordinate 11,450,122 downwards.
TTGTACATACCACTACTATCTTCGAAATAACATCCACCCCTTCTACTCCCCTCTCACCTCATCTTTCACCAACCCATCCTGTATCCCCCGCACACCCACCTGCTTCCCCCACATCCACACCTGTACAAGGCAACATAGCCACAACCTTTGCCCTGCCCATTCAGACCACCATGCCCACACCCAGCCCTTCGTATCTACATGTTAACCCCTTCACCCCTTCATCTTTCCCCGCGTTTCCCCCACCTCTAAGAACCCCATTCCCCTTTCTAACCCCACTAACCTTCTCACCAGTCTCACCTCCCCAACCTACCATAACCCCCATTTCCCCGTTTCACCAAGCTGCTCCAACCATCCCCCATGTAAATTACTCCACATTTGTAAATCCCGTCTTCACACCTACACAACCACCCACAATCACACCACTTTTCACAGTCACAACACTAAACACGTCCAGTGACATGGACATCTCACCACCCACGGCACCACCACTCACTTCACTCCCGGCACAAACATTTTTAGACACATCACAATTTTCCACGATCACCACTGCATCCACCGTCCCAACCCCATTTCCCATTCCCGCTGCATCTACTCCCACTGCATCATCATTTAGCACTTCACTACTACTATAGCCCACCATAGACACCGCATTCCAACACATGTTCACATGCATGACACAAGTCCGCGATGAGTTTGCATCACTCGGCACCAACTATCAACAGCTGCAGAGGACTACGAATGAATTACAGTCGCAGCTTAATTCACTATCAATTGAGAATGCCTCACTGAACAGCAGATACCAAGATTTACGAGAGGCCTATCACAAATTAGAACTAGAAAGTGAGGAGAAAACAAAAGAAGCCACTGCGGATTTGGACAATCTACTTCGCGCCCAAACGATTAGAAATGCAACACTCACTAGAAATATGGGCTTACTAAGAAGACACTTAGCCGCAGCAAAAGAGGAGAACCAGAGACTCCAAGAGCAGAATAGAGAGAACTTGGAAGCGGCACTGGACCACCCTGAACAACCACTAAGTCCGAGCAAATTCAAAGCTATCCCATCTGAATCGATGAGGATGTTGCTAGATGATCATGTGCGATTGCTCGAGGACTATGATCGTATGAACGAAGAACATCAAAAGTTAAAGGAAGATCACAAGCTGCTACAGCTCAGAGAACCAGCAACACAACAAGTACAAGTAGCAGCAGAATTACCAGCGCCTGCGGACCCTGCCCCTGAAATTTTAGAGAATGAAACTCAAAGGAATTGACGGGGGCCCGCACAAGCGGTGGAGCATGTGGTTTAATTCGATGCAACGCGAAGAACCTTACCAGGGCTTGACATGCTGTGAACTCAACGCACTCCGGGCCCAGGTAACAAATCTTGAATCAAGAATTGCAGTCTATGAAGCACCACCAAGGCCAGACTCCCCACCTGAGCTACCAGCTGAGGAAGAAACCGTCACTATCCCGGTGGAGGAGACATTCGAAGAGGCATATGAACCGATACCCATCCCAGGCGGACGTGTCACGGCCGAAGGCCAGATGACATATGAATTACCTACCCCCGCGTGGATGAAGACAGTTGAAGAACTCGGAACGACACACTCGGCCAGAGTAGAGGCACAACTACATGCCATGGCCATGATTGAAGAGAGGATTTTACAGTCACCATTCTTTGCTCAATTGGCCCCGCGACGATACATATCTGGGCACGAGCTTCAATATAAACCGTACTTCATGTTAATGGCCGAATATCAGTCAGCCATAGAGAAAGAAACATGTATGAAACCAACGCATGCCACTCAATTCGAGCCGGAGGACTTGCCACCAAGTGCACAGAGAGGTGAAATCCATCAACCAGACTGGCGCAGAGATTTATTGCAAAACTATCCCGAGATGATGAGCACATGGGTGAAAGCGCCGCTGCACTTAAAATTTAATCCATGCTGGGGACCAGTCCCACAACGCCGCTCTTGGACTGCCTTCGCTATTAAGCTACAGAACAATAAGCAGTGCCAAGACTGGCTGAATTATCCCTATTTCAAGCCACCAATCGAGTTACCCACAGTAGGCTACATGATGGCGACGATCCGCCACTGGCTCCCTAGGTTAAAGCATATGAATGATATTGCCGCGCACATGACTGTCAAAATCTTTGACATGATGCAAATGGTCTTTAAAGTCTTCCGACGCGTCAAGGCTCCCCATGTAAACACCCCGGGCTTTGAGCATGGCAACTTTGATTTAGTCTATGATATGAGCACAACGCCATCGCTACGGGTGTGTTATGCCTGGCACTGCAGGATCAAATACCTACCGGCATGCTACAAGCAGACATTCGAAGAAATGTTCACCACCGGCTTTTGGGAGTACCATTCAGAGGTATTTATAAGCAGGCCCACACACTTATTGCAATTATTCGCCTGTGAACGAATGGTGTACTCCACACATTATCAGCTCCCACCACCAGACGAGCCGCAACCTATCGACTGGGAGAAACTCGAGGCTGACCTAGCCCGAGGCATTCGTATATCAGAGCACACCCTCGCTCAGGACCTCCTACAGAACTACATCCGGCAGACCTCACAACAAGGTTCTGTCAAGGACGACAGAAGCGAGAGGGAGGGGGGTGTTGGAAGCAGCCAGAGGCACAGACGCCACGGAAGCATGTAAAGAAGGAGCAGGGAGCCAGTCGGATCAATTTTTCAAACAAATATATTTCTTATTAATTCTCCAAACATTCAACAGTGATTGTTATCACTAATTGTAACATATGTATCATAGAAAACCCCATTTTGTAATCCATAGCTCCATTTTGTGCAAGCCGAGGAGTCCTCGAGCTTGAGGAGCTTAGGTAGAATGCGCGTACCAATTTTCGTTATTTTTAGACATCGTTTACCCTTCCAAATAGCATCTAGGACCTATTTTTTAACTAGGCCGGTCACTAGATGTGAAACCGGTCAAAACTAGTCTAGAAACTATAAAAAGAGCTAGAGAGCTCATTTTTGAGGTTGGTTCATTTTGGTTAGTGTGAGCTTAGAGCTAGTTTGAGCTTGTAAGAGCATTCTTGAGTAATAGAGCTAATTTCCCACCTTCCATTGTGTCTTGCTTGTCTCTTCATTGTGTGTGTGTATGTGTGTACCTCTCCCTCGGATTGACATTAAGGAGGTGAAGCTTCTTAACGTGGTACTTACCATTGTGCTAGAGCAACATCCTCCCATGTTGTTGTTCATTGCTAGTGTGGTTTTCATTTGGCCTGGGCAAATTTGTTTGTTCTATGTTATGCTCCCAAGGTCCCTTATCAGCACATTGCCCTAGGTCATTTGAATTTTCTGGGTCTTGAGAGAGGATGTATACACATCCTTGCCTATCTTCATATCTTCCATCCTTAAATTGTGCTACTGGGGTTATATTCAGGGGAACTTCTAAATTTCTCAATCTAATGAGGCATTTATGCATTCCATCCTGATATACATAGGCTCCAAACCTATTTGTATACATGTATTTGAGGATGTTTCTAAAATCCCCAGTTTCTATTGACTCATTTGTTTCATTTAGGTTTTCCATGTTATTTTCTTGCCCTAAACTTCTTTCTGATCTTTTACTACTTCCTGGCTCTTTTCCCTTCCTTGCTAGGTCTTGTTTAGAAAGTGTATTTATTTTATTTCCAGACCTAAGTATCATTCACCTATTTCCACAATTTTCTGCTTAGGTTATGGATTTTCACGATTTTCTGAATAAAATCGTGTTTCTCCACGATTTTCTGTGGAATTTATGATTTTCACGATTTTCTGAATAAAATCGTGTTTTTTTCACGATTTTCTGTGGAATTTATGATTTTCACGATTTTCTGAATAAAATCGTGTTTTTCCACGATTTTCTGTGGAATTTATGATTTTCAGGATTTTCTGTTGAAAATCGTGTTTTTCACGATTTTGAGTGAAAATCGTGATTTTCACGATTCTCTGTTGAAAATCGTGTTTTTCACGATTTTGAGTGAAAATCGTGATTTTCACGATTCTCTGTTGAAAATTGTGTTTTTCACGATTTTGAGTGAAAATCGTGATTTTCACGATTCTCTGTTGAAAATCGTGTTTTTCACGATTTTGAGTGAAAATCGTGATTTTCATGATTCTCTGTTGAAAATCGTGTTTTTTCACGATTTTGAGTGAAAATCGTGATTTTCACGATTCTCTGTTGAAAATCGTGTTTTTCACGATTTTGAGTGAAAATCGTGATTTTCACGATTCTCTGTTGAAAATCGTGTTTTTCACGATTTTGTGTGAAAATCGTGATTTTCACGATTTTGACCACAAAATCGTGTTTTCCACGATTTTGTTCCCAGACAATCGTGATTGCTCACAGATTGTTAAACACGATTTTCTAATGAAAATCGCGTTCTGGGAATCGCGACGTTGATGGCAATTTTCACAGAATCGCGATTTTGAGTTAAAACTCAGAATCGCGATTTTGTCCAGTCTTTGACAAAATTTCAAAATATTGATTTTTCAATATTTTTTCACCTATAGAATCGCCTTATCAAAATTTTAACATGCAATAAAGCAACTAAACCAAAAATTAATGATTTCTTAGTAAAAACTCAAGAAATCAAAAAATCGCGATTCTGTTATTGCACCCACCACCAACTTCTCAGAAAGTCGCGATTTTGTATAGAAAGTCGTGTTTTTTCATACTTTTGATTTTATGCCAATTTGAGTATTTTTCTCTTCTTGATTACCTTCAAGACCCTTCAACAACTTTAATTCAACTTTCACTTAAAATGTTATTTCAAAATCAATCACTTTTTTCAGAAAGTCGCGATTCTGTTCAGAGAATCGTGTTTTCTAATTTTCTGGGTTTTTGGAAATTTTTTTTTTTTTTATCTCTATTATTTTTTTTTAACTTTCTTTCTCTTTATTTTGCTTCAATTCCTTCTTTCCTTTGTAATTCACTCCACTCCTGAACTTTTGCACCAAAATCACAATCTTCCTCAGAAAATCGCGACTTTGTGCAGAAAATCGTGTTTTTCTCTATTTCTGATTTTATGCCAATTTAAGTAAAACTTTTCTTCCTAATTACCCTCAACACCCTTCAACAACTTCAAATCAACTGTCACTTCAAATGTTATTCCACCATCAACACACACATTTTTTTTTTTCTTTCCAGAAAATCGCGATTCTATGCAGAGAATCGTGTTTTCTAATTTTTTGATTTTTTGTTGCTTTTTTGGTTTCTGTTTTCACTTCTCCACAATCACTCTTATCCACAACACCTTACTCCAGCTTTCTAACAAGAAAAGAAATTTGTTTAATAATTTTTGATAGGTTTTGTGAATTTGTTTGGTATTTTTGCCCCAAAAATAAAGGAGAACACTTTACTTAGGGTTTCTGGTTTTGGAGATCAGCTGATCCCATGGTTCTTGATTGGTTATGAGTTTCTATGTCCTTAGCTATCACTAAAGTACCAAAGAAGGTTTCTCAAATGAAAAAGTGTTATGAAAGGCAATCAATTTTTGTAAAGATAAACTCAATTATATATTTTTTCAAAATGCAGAACAACTCAAGATTAATGCTCAGATTTGGTCAACAACTGAATCCCTCATTCTTACATCTAGCTACTTTAACTGTCCTTTCCTTAATATCACCATGTTATCTTCCCAAGATCACCCATGGTGTCTAGTACTTGGGCAAAAAGAAATCTAGAAATGCAAGAATAGATTCAAGTTACCTCCATCTTCAGCTTCTTGGCTCAAATCCTCCACACACCTGCACTTTTACTTCACCAATATGATGAAGAGAAATTCTAGGGTTTACCATATCTAAGGCAAATCTCCATCATTTTCTATGATCTTTGTGTCAAAACCATGCTATTTCATCAGCAGAATACAAATATGAACTCAAAAATGAAAAATATCACCTGTATCCCAGAGACGAGACAATCGCGATTCTGTGCATTCAGACGATTTTCACAATTCTGGAACTTTCTTCAGTCCTTTTCCACTCATTACATCAGTAAACCTCTTTCTTCATACAACTCACTCAGTAATACACAAATGTAACTCACAAATCTCCATGATTAAGCAAGAAACAAGCTCTCACATCAAAGGAAATACACTCAACAGGAGAAAACACGATTTTTGCAGAAACTCTCTCTTCTCTATTGATAGCATGAGCAAATGACTAACCAACCTCTCCAAATTAGAGAAAATTGACTTATATACATTTTCAAGTGTCCCTTTTCACACTTGAAATTAGGTCTTTTTCTCTAATTTTCTAAAAATATGCTATCTAAGAGTTTCTAAAAATTCTACAAAAATTACATGAGGTCCTTGACTACATAAGGAAGACTCTTCCTTATTTTTACAACCATTGCATAAATATTTTACAAGTTTTTTGGCTTTTTACTCATTTTCTACATCAAAAATACTTTCCAAAAATACACCTTCCAACAGAGTGATTGAGGGAAGTTAGCCTCCCAAACTCAACTATAAATAGATGGCAGTTTTAGTCGTGGTTAGAGAGACCTATGTGAAGACCTCGAAGAGCTGAGCTTTATGCCATATCAAGCTGTGATTACAAGGCACACATATGTATCAGTAAGTCATTGTATTGTACAAGCAATATACTTTCATTTTCATGATCATTTGAGTTCATATGTCCATGTTCTTGTGAAGTGTACTACTCACTACCATTACTCTCAGTTTTCTTAGTCAGATTGCAGCGATGTTTTCTCTGAACTTGGTGCATCATTTTCAGTGATTTTACTTGGTAAAATTAGCTCTATAAGTCTATTATATGCTCACAAATTTTCATGTCATTTGGATGTTGCAATCTTTAGTTATGTTCATTTGAAGTCAATAGGGTCTGTTCATCTTCACTTCTCTATCAGGTACCCGATTTTTTCACTCACCTTGTTAGAGCCATTTGTCAGTGGTTACTTATCCAAATTCCGTGATTTAAAGCTTTTTGCATTCAGCTTACAGTTTAGTATAACCATACAAATTTTCATAATCATTGGATTCCTACATTTTGAGTTATTTTGATTTTTCTGCGCACTGGTCTCAAACTGTAGCAGCCCGTGAAAATCGGGATGATGTCATCACTTGTTAAAACTCATTCTCAGTGTGTGGTTTATTATTTTTGATGAGATTACTCTTGAAAGTTAGCTCTTTAAGTTACCTAGACTTCCCCAAGAGGAATTAAGCTAATTGCGGTTGTGCTCAGAGAATTATGTAAAACACTGGACAGGTGTATGAACCAAGAATAGCAAGTTTTCACCTCTGAGCTAACTCCAACTTATCTGTTTTGATCTATCTTTTTGAGAGTGATCTTCCAAGGTACATAGGGTGTCTAATACATCCATTGGCAAGCTAAAAGGGCCCACCATCTACTCTTGGAGTCATTTGGCTGGTGTAGATCAAGGATTTTGCAACACCTCTTCATCTTCAAACACATACTTATCCATCTCTTCACAGTGGTATTAGAGCAAGGTTGGACAACATGGCAGATGGATTTCCTTCATCAATTGACAAATTGGATAGAGGTAACTACTCAGCTTGTTCATTAAGAATGGAAGCCTATCTCCAAGGTAGAAGTTTATATGGTTATGTGGCTGGAGATGAAGTTATGCCAAGTTTCAGGAACAAAAGTCAACCAACACAAGAAGAGCAAGAAAGATTGAGCACATGGTGCTCCAAGGATGCACTTGCAAGGTCTTATCTCCTCAACTCTATCTCAAATTTTTTGTTGCCTCACATTAGGAGTTGTAAGACATCTCAGGAAGTGTGGGATGCACTTGAAGCTTTCTTTTCTTCAAGTACTAAAGCTAGGAAGCATCAACTATGGCTGGATTTCACAACTCTCAAGAAGGCTCCCAAACAAAATGTGACTGATTTTGTCACAAAGCTCAAGGACATAGCAGATCAGTTGGGAAGCATTGGAGAGGTAATAGATGAAGAGCAAATTGTAAGGCAGGTCATCAATGGCTTGAAGGCAGATGACAAGTGGGAAGCATTCACCACAACTATGGATTTGTACATGGACATGCATGTACCTGATTTCAATACACTCATTGGACAACTACTTACTCAAGAGGCAAAGCTTATCAAAAATGGAGAAAGCTCTAAAGGTAATCAATCTTCAGCTTTATACACGGATAAAAGCAAGTCTAAAGATAACAAAGGAAAGGCAAAGAAAGTGGATGATGAAGCAGGTACATATCAAGCTAACTATGCAGGTAGAGGAAGACATGGCAGAGGTAGAGGAAGAGGAGGTAGACAAGGCAGGGGGAGATCCCAAGTCTCCAACCCATGTTCTATTTGTGGATTAACTAATCATACAACTGAAAATTGCTTTAGGAATTCCAGGAATCAAAGAGGCAGAGGATACAATAGAGGAAGTTATGGCTACTCAAGAGGAAGGTTCAACAATTATCATGGCAACTACAACAACTACAATCATTCAAACTATCAAGGAGGCTACAAAGGAAGGAGAGACTACAATAACTACACAGAAGACTCAAACAAAGAGGATTCATTATTGATCATGAACATGGCTATGCCACAAGGTAAATCTGATGAGCATGTTTTCTACATAGATTCAGGTTGTTCAAATCATGTGGCAGGAAATGTGGCACTCCTATTAGATTTAGAAGATCCAAGGAATAAGCATGAGGTACAAACAGGAGATGATACAAAACATTCTGTGGAGAAAATAGGCAATGTCAAAGCACCTGATGGAAACATCAACCTACTCAGTAAGGTACTCTATGTCCCTACCATTACAATGAATTTGATAAGTGTTGGGCAGATAGTAGAGAAAGGGTTGCAAGTCAGGTTCACAAAAGCATGAGCATTTGTTGAAGATCCAAGTCAAGGATTCAGAAGAATTGCAAAAGGTGAAAAGACAGGTAGATTGTTCACATTTGAATTATAGGACACTAGAAACATTGCTCTCTTATGGTAGTCAGACACTCACAGAATTGGAAGTATGGCACAAAAGGTTAGCACATATTGGTGAAAGGTCATTAAAGCAAATCTGCAGGGACCAAAGTGTACTTGGACTTCCTAATTTGTCAAAACAACATATGATTTATAAGTGTAGTGCATGTCAATTTGGAAAGTCTCACAGGTTACCATTCATGAAGAAAGGTTATATGCATGGAGATCTCTTGGAGTTGGTTCATACAGATGTATGGGGACCTAGCAAGGAAGCTTCAATATCTGGATCAAGGTATTATGTTTCCTTTATTGATGATTGCAGTAGATGGACTATCCTATTCTTTATGAAACACAAAGATGAAGTTTTTTCATGTTTCAAAAGATATTTGGCTCTTGTGGAGAATCAAACAGGTAAATCACTAAAAAGGCTAAGGTCAGATGGAGGGGGAGAATACTTCTCCCATGAGTTTGATTCTTTTCTTCAAGAAAGAGGAATCAAAAGAGAGGTAACTACAAGGTACACTCCTGAGCAAAATGGAGTGGCAGAAAGGAGGAATAGGACAATTGTTGAAGCTGCAAGGTCTATGTTAAATGAAAAGCATTTACCTAATTACTTATGGGCTGAGGCTGTATCTACAGCCACTTACTTGATTAACAGGTTGCCTTCAAAATCCCTTGATGGGATGACTCCATATGAGGCTTGGAATGGAAGAAGACCAAGCTTAGATCATTGTAAAATTTTTGGATGTATTGCTTTTGCTCATGTTCCTTCACAGGTTAGAGGCAAGATGGATCCAAAGGCAGAAAGGTGTGTATTTATTGGATATGACAACAATCAAAAGGGCTACAGGTTATACAACCCTACCAACAAAGGATTCTTGGTAAGCAGAGATGTAGTTTTTGATGAGAACAATTCATGGTATGAAGATTCATGCAGGAAGGTCAATTTACCATATAATCTTGAAGAAGATTTTCCAAAGCTTGGTAGAGAACACCCGAAGATTGAAGAACAAGACACCTTAGAGGATGATGAAGAATCTCATATGGAAAAGATCAAAGCATGGAAGTCTAAAGGTAAAGCAAAATTGCAGGAACTTGGACGTGAGGCAGAATCATCACATCATGGCCTAAGAAGATCTATGAGGGAAAAGAAAAAACCAGAAAGGTATGGGTTTGACACCTCATTAGTAACTAAACACTCTATCTACATAGCACAGGATATAAACCAAGAGGAGCCATCATCATTTGAAGAGGCCAAAGCAAAATCAGAATGGAAGCATGCAATGAAGGAAGAGATTGAAGCACTTGAGGAAAACAACACTTGGGATTTGGTGCCCAAGACTTCATCCATGAAGGTAATAGACTCAAGATGGGTCTATAAACTCAAGAAGAATTCTGATGGTTCAATTAACAGGTATAAGGAAAGGCTTGTAGCAAAAGGCTTTGCACAAACTCAGGGAATTGATTATGAGGAGACTTTCTCTCCTGTGGTAATTGGCCCATGTGCGAAGATCAAATGCCCTTCTGATCTAAGGTTCCAATCTATAAGGAGCCTTGTCTAAGATTTAGGTCCACTGAGTGATCGTATAGCCAATCTTGGCCAAGGATTAGGGGTTCTATGAGGTCGTTATCATGGCACACTAGTAGCTTCGCTGTCATGGTCACATCCTTAATGAGGATAGGAAGGTCCACCTCGCCCATGCAAGGGGTTTCCATGCCTCCTAGCCCTATGAGGTATGCCTCAATTGGCCGCATTTCTATTCCTGAGTCCTTATAGTGGGACCATCTAATCGCACTAGTCGCAGCACCTGAGTCAATTAAAGCTCTCAGCTCTTGGCATGGGTTGCCATGCTTTAGCCTAACTATAATGAATGGTCTCCTGTCCACTATGCTAGGATGAGTGGTTGACTTTACTTGACACATGGCCATGGGATATCTGGGTGATGTTTCCAGATGGTTATAATGTTCTCTCCCTAGTCCTTGTCTTCTTAGCTTCAGGTGCTTAATGCATTCTATTGCTTCTGCCTGAGCTTCCGCTCGTATCCTATTTTCTTCCTCCTTACGCTTCTTTGCCAACGTGAGTCGTCTAAGCATATCCTCAGTAAGAGGTTCCTGATATAACTTGACTCTACAGCCACTAATGTAATTAGGCATTATGTCTCCTTCTAAGGTGGCTAACTATACTGCTCCACTTGTCGAGAGTCTGTTAATGATCATAGGTCCATAACCTCGCTTTTCTAATTTATGTGCGTGTTGCTTTAGCATATATACTAGAACTAAATCTCCTTCTTTTAAACCTTTATCTTTCACATGTGCATCAAAATATGCTTTCTGTCGCTTCTTCGCTGCATATATTCCTGCTGCCGCCTTTAGCCTGGTTTCTCTTAATCGTTCCAAGTCCATTATTCTCACCGATAATTCATGGCCGGTCCACTGATGTTCTTGTGCAACCTTAAGGGGTATCAAGAAGTCCAAAGGAAGCACAACATTCTGACCAAAAACCATCTGAAAGGGAGTTGCATTGAGTATGGTCTTGTAGGCCACTCGATATGCCCAAACAAAATGGTGTAACTGTTTGTCCCAATCTGAACGTTTGTTGTTCACGAGTTTCGTTAGTACGTTACAAAGGATCTTATTAGTGCTTTCAGCCTGACCATTGGCCTGAGGATGATATGGTGCGGATTTCTTGTGAATCACCATAAGATCCTGTAACAAATATTCAATGACTTGGTTTAGAAAGTGAGTTCCGCGATCGCTCACTAACTCTATAGGCAATCCATATCTTGTAAAGACATTCTCAAATAAGAATTTTGCAGTCGTGTGTGCATCATTCTTTTTCGTGGCTTTCGCCTCTACCCATTTCATGAGATAACAATAATGTATTCCGCATGTGTACCTTTTGCAAGGGAGTTAATGGGTCCTACAAAGTCTATACCCCACTTTGAAAATGCATGTCCGCCCATCATGGGTTTCAATGGCATTTCATCTCTGCGAGTAGGAAACTGAGTTCTTTGGCACACATCACATCTCTTAACATAGGTATGAGCATCCATGTGAAGAGTGGGCCACCATAATCCTGCAAAGAGGATGGCTTTGATTATCCTTTCAGGTCCAAAATGACCTCCTGCAACACCTTGGTGTGCAGTCTCTAGTATGCTCAGATAATCGCTTTCATGAACACATTGTCTTAGATATCCATCTCGTCCTCTTTTGTATAGATTATCACCAATAAGTGAATAGTCGTGAGCTTCCTGCTCTAGATTGCGTTGTCGAGCTAAGGTCATTCCTTGAGGGAATGTGTTCGTCCTCAAGTATGTCACTAAAGGTTCACTCCAATCTGGTGTGAGAGACATGTGATATAATGTAGCATGCTCTACTGGTGGTCTTTCACAACAAACATGGCATTCTTTACACAACTTGTAGACATCTGCTTCCATCCAAGGCCAATATACTCCTAGTCTATGCAGAGTCTGTAGTGTTCGATGTTTCGAATGATGTTGCTTTAATGCACCTACGTGTGCTAATTGCAACCAATTTGCATGTTCTGATTCATCTACACAACAAGCAAGAATCTTTTGATTATCCTGTTTATATATGCTTCCTGCTATGATTTGATATCTTTGAGATTTGGTAATCTCTCCCTCTGTGATCCTTATCCTAGGATTCTTGGGTCCATATGTGAGAATAGGGACTATTGGTTTAGCCCATTCTGGTGCTATCTCAAGATTAAACAAGTATGCATCTGGTAGATCATCCGCTACTCCTTGAGGAGCTTCTCCTGAGGTTAATCTCGAAAGGTGGTCAGCTCTAAGATGTGTTTTTCCTTTCCTGACTACTACTTCAAAATCATACTCCATGAGTAATAGAAACCAACGTATTAGTTGTCCTATGTTACAGGGTTTGTTGACTAGGTACAATAGGGCTTGATGATCTGTAAAGAACTTGAATTTGTTGGCCAACAAGTAGTGCCTAAACTTCTTTACTGCGTAGATCATCCCTAATCCTTCTCGTTCCGTCGTGGTGTAATTTCTTTCTGCTGCGTTCAATTGTCTGCTCGCGTAAGCTATGGGGAGATCCATATTACCTTCATTCGTGGGTTGTGCTAACACACATCCTATGGCGTAATTGGATGCATCCACATGTACATGGAATGGCTTACTCCAATCTGGGGTAGTCAATATAGGTGCTGAGCACAAGCGTCGTTTAAGTTCACTGAATGAATTTTCACATTCATTTGTCCATTCGAAATTGGTTAAAAGAGAGTACAAAGGCTTGGCTATTATTGCATACATGTGTATTAATCTCCTATAATAGCCGCAATGACCCATAAATGCTTGTACCTCTTTGATGTTCGTCGGCCTAGGTAGATCTGCAATTACCTTCACTTTTTCCTCATGCGTAGAGATTCCATTTTTTGACACAATGTGTCCTAGAATTTTGCCTTGTCTGACCATGAAAACGCACTTTTCTGGGTTCAAAAAAACCTAATATTCTCGACATTTGTCAAATATTTGTCTTAACTCCCGGATATGCGTCTGTCTTACATTTGAATGAGCACATATGTCATCGACATAAACTTCCAAACTCTTGCGTAAGAATTCCTTAAAAACATGACACATGAGTCACTGGAAAGTGGCGGGTGCATTTGTTAAGCCAAATGGCATCACACGAAATGCAAATATGCCCCATTCAGTGGCAAAAGCCGTCTTGTGTTGGTCCTCTGGAGCAATGGCTACTTGATTATAGCCTGAAAAACCATCAAGAAAGCTGTAAACTTCCTTGCCCGCAACTCTTTCCAATAGATGTTCTGTGATAGGAAGAGGATAACTGTCTCTAATCGTGGCGGCATTAACTTTTTTAAGGTTAATACACACACGCAATTTTCCATTTTTCTTGGGCACAACCACAATGGGGGATACCCATTCGGTATGCTCAATCTCGTAAATGAATCCTGCTTCTATGAAGCGATCTATCTCCTCTTTAATTTTCGCAGCGTAGTTATCATTGTACGTGTAAGGCTTCTGTTTCATAGGTTTTGCATCTAGAGTCATAGGGATTCTATGAGAACATATATCTGGATCTACTCCTTTCAAATCTTTGTAACTCCAAGCGAACACATCTCTATATTCGCGCAATAGGGCAACTAGCTCTTCTTCTTCTTGAGCTGTCAAATCATGCCCTATGTATGTACATTTTTCTTCTTCTCCTTCTATGGCTACTATTATTTTCTTGGTTTTCTCTCGGTTATACTTGTCCGTCATTCGCCTTTCTATTAGGCATTCGTACCATGATTCTTCTATCTTCGATTTCATATTTCTTGAAATTCTCGGGTACTTCAAACAAAGATTCTTCTTTTTTTGACATGGTTTCTTTCTTCTTTCTTTTCTTGCCTTTACTCTTAGTAGTCACTTCTGTGGCTAACCTCACCTCATTCGTAATTTCCTCGTGTCTCTAAGTGTGAGTCTCTACTTCGTAGAAATATTCTTCCTCTGATGCAAAGGGTGGGTCCATGATAATTGATTCTAAATCGAAATCACTTGCATCCTCAAATGCATCAGTGTTAGGTTCACACTCTTCTAAAATTGCATCGCACATGATTGGATCTATCGTGAAAACTGAAATGTCATAGCCATCCTCATCACAGTGGGGTGCCCATTGTTCTTCATTGATGGCTACATCCATGGTTGCTAGGATTTCTGCCCAACCATGGGGCTCAAACTCTTCGTCTGGGAATACTACAGGTGAGTAAGCTGGATCTTGAAGGGTTCGTGGATGTTGTTCTGCACCTAAGGTCCTTGCTTCTAATCTTTCTTCCTCTTGTTTTGCAACTTTACACATCCATAAATGAGTGTCCTCATGCAACCAAGAAGGATCTGATTCTAATGAGTGCACGGATTCCATCTCTACCTGAGTCTTATGGATGGTATTCCATTGTATTGGGGGTACGTCTCTATGTGAATAGCCTTTAAGATTGACTTTGGTAGTCACTCCTAAATGTTGCAAGTACAAAGAATTAGTTCCCCAATCTTGTACAATTTGCAACTGACGCATGAATGGTCGTCACAATATCATCTCATAAGCATGATTTTTTGCAAAGTCATAAATGGCAAAAGTATGCTCAAATTCTACACCACAAGTGGTGAGAGATATGCCTTCTAGTAAGCCTAAGGGTTTTTCTATATGTCCGTCAGCCATTTGCAGCTTCATCCTGGTAGGTCTTAATGTTGGCTTACCCCAACGTTTCCATAAAGTGGTGGTAGCTATGGCTACTCCGGCTCCTGAATCTAAGATGGCTTTCGTGGTGTAGCCCTGATGGGTTATCGGAAGATAAGTGTTACCTTCCTCTCCTTCGCTTACATCTCCAATCTTTTCTACGGGTATCTCTGGTACCTTATTTTGTGATCCTATCTGTGAGGGAGTGGTAGCAAGCTCAGGGAATTGATTTGCTACATGTTTCCACAATTCTGGTTTTACCTTTAACAACTCCTCTAGAGTGAGGTTACATTGTACTTTGGTATTCTTGATCACTTCCGTGTTTCTAGGGATTACTGATTCTTCATTCCTCACTATTATCGTGGGTGCTCTCATACTAATAGACTTAGCTTCCCAAGGTCCTCTGAACTAAGGTAATTCTTGTAAAGAATTAGATTCAAAAGCTGTGTGTTCACTCAGTTGTTCCTCCTCTACATCATCGTATATAGAGGGAATGTCTTGGGGAAATTGTTCCTGCAAGTCATCTATTTCTTGAATAGGAGGATGAGTTCCTTGTTCTTTTCTCCATTTCTCTTCTTGGATTTCCCTCAAAAATTCATGTGAGTACCTATGTATGGAAGACAAATTGTCTTGACTTTCTGTATTGGGTACTTGAGATAGGGATGGTACATTATTTTCCTGTGTCTCTGGGACAATAGGGTTCCTAGGCTGATCCTTTTTCTCTTTGCTTTCTATCAAGTATTCTAGCCTCTCCATTAGTATTGGCCACTAGGGTTGGCTTGTGGTTGTGGTGCATTGGGACACACATTTGCCATGTGGTCACCACCACAGGTGTAACAACGCTTGTTTGTTAGTACCCTAGGTTTGCTAGAAACTCCTAGTTTCTGGGCCACTTTTTCTGCTAGGTCTTCTATCGAGTTAGAAAATTTTGTGGAAGCTAGAGATGAACAGTCTGAGTCCTTATAGACCTTTTGAGAGTTCCAACTCGTCTCCTAAGTTGTCCTCAATGTCTATGCATATTCTCACACATTGCTCTAGCATCCTGGGTTCTTTGAGGTACACATAGGAGCGTAGTTTAGAGCTCAACAAGCCATCTAGAAACAATGACACTTGTTTAGCTTGTGAGGGTAGCTCTTGCATTGGACATCGTTCAACATATTGTCTAAACCTACGTCCTGCCAGTCTAACTGTTTCCTGAGGGGTTTGTTTAAAGCTATGAATCAACGAAGACGTGTCATGTCTAATCCCACTTTTAGAGAATTCAGTGATGAATGACTCTAAAAAGTGATGGATGTCTCTAAATTGCCTTTGTTGCAATGGTTGGACCAAGTTAAAGCGGTATTCTTTAACGTTAGCCCAAATGCATTGTATTGCGTGAACATGTCTTCGACTTGTTTTGCTCTTAGTACTTGCTTGAATTCTGCAAGATGGTCATAGGGATCTCCTGTCCCATCGAAGTAATTTTTCATGGATTTCACTAACTGAGTGGGTCTCAACATTCTTGCGTGTTCACGTGGTCTAGGTAGAGGAAAATCATCTCTACCACCTGGCATTCCATGATCTCTTTGTCTATCCACTCTATTAGTGTCCGTGGTTGTTCTATCTCTCCCTATGGGATGAGTGAAGCTTACTTCGGGTCTTTCTTTATTTTTCTCTCTTTGATTTCCATGGGTTGAGGATGTTCCTGCCCCTTGTTGACTTGTATTCATGTTCGTTCTAGATGGAGGGAATACCAATTCACCTCTCCATGTGTATGTGCTTTTAGCGTGGTCACGCACCACAAAGACCCTTTCTAAAGTCTCATCCAGGTATACAACCTTTCCAGGTGTATCCGGGTCCTTGAACTCGTATATCGTGATGATACCTACCTCACTAAGTAGTTCTGTCTTGTATCTCCAAAAGGCTTCATGAGTTTCTTTATTTACAAACAGCTCTATGCTTCTGTTGTCCTGAGGGATCCATTCCGGGATTAGTACTCGTGTCAGTACAGATTTCCCTCTAGGTGTCCTAGGCTCTTCTAATGGTTCTTTTCCTTGAGATTTAGTTTCCGTCTCTGGCTGAATCACGCCAAACTCGTTGGTATTGTTTGGCTGCGTACTTAAGATGTACATTGTTCCTTCTTTGTCTATGTACGCATCTCTCTCAAATTTCACCACTGGACGTTCCAATCCAATGGGTTGATCGGGGTTGTGCATTTGCACCACTTGCCTTCGCAAACCATCCTCATAGATGCGAGCACCTAATCGGTTGGTTCGGAGAAACTCTAGTTGTGTTCTATAGGGTCTTTCTGGTTTTCCTAAATAGGCTACATTCGACCCTCCGTCTGGTCTTTCTGTGCTAAATGCCATTTCTGAATCGCTAGTATCTGAGTTCTCGTAGGGATAACTAGTGTTCAATTGTTGAGCCCACGATCGTGCAGTAGTTCTTACACTTGCCTCTGATGATCTAAGGCTTCGTCGGTCTGACTTACCTATATGTTTGCCCGATCTAAGGTTCATTAATTTTCTTCCTTGCACACTCAGTACACGCTCAGATCGTCAATGATTTTTTGTTATTACTTCCTTGATGCTTTTTAAATTTCTCTAGATTCTTGTCTTAATGTATGCGTCAGGAATTCGACTTTCAGTGGTACTTTGAGTTCTCGTTCCGTCAGACTTATGTTCTTTCCTTTAGGTTTTCGTGTCACCCACCTTTATCTTTAGTCTTGGACTTGATAAATTTAATTCTCTTGAACTTGAGGCGTTCCTATCGTCTTTAATCCACTATGCTAACATTTATCCTAGGCTAAGAATTGACTGAGGGGGTTGAGTAATCTTCCAACCTCGAGTCAGCTTTTCCGGTTGCTCTGATGCCCAAGAAGCCGCGCTTCCCAAGCCTTATGCCCTTCACAGCCTTGCTTTGGTTGCCCTTGATTGCCCTTGCTAGACCTGGAAAAATCCAATATCAGACCAATTCACAGTTGGATGATCAAGCACTTGAGTATTTACACCTTTTAGGTCCCTTCCCTTTTGCCCAACTTTTCAATGCTTTCCCCCTAGCTTTCTAGTCCCAAACTAGGTCAACCTCAAAATAGCTTATCTAAAAATAGATGTATCCTTTAAGAAAAAAACAGTTGAGGTCACGTAGTACTCGTCAAGAGCTTTCTAACGAGCTATTAAGCTCAAAAAACGGACTTCGGATGAAAAAGTTATGACCGTTCAGACCCTGGGGGGGTAAAAACTGACAAACAAGTTTTTCTCCAAATATGAGCTAAGGGGTCTCCTATGAGTCTAATCACCCAAAAATTTCCCAAAAATAGCCCCAAAATAGGCCAAAAAATGAAACCCTAAAATTTGCGATGGGGGTGCACAATCGCGATGGCGTGAGACAATCACGATGGTCTGGGACCGTCGCGATGGCGTGAAGGTGAGCAATCACGATGGTCTGAAGTGCACGGTCGCGATGGTCCAAATGTGAGCAATCGTGATGGCTCGATCAGGCGGACAATCGCGATGGCGTCAGTCAACGGTCAACGTGAACAATTGCGATGGTCCAAAGTTAATCGTCGGGATGGTCACATATGCGATGGCGTGAGCCAATCGCGATGGTCCAAAATTCGGGTTGTCGCGATGGTGTAAGGGTGTCGTCGTGATGGCGTGAAGTGTGAACCATCGCGATGGTTTAGCTTGCCATGTGGCACCGTCGGCGAGATGGCGTGAGCCAATCGCGATGGTGTGGGGTCAACCGAACAGTCGCGATGGTCCGCGAACCGTCGCGATGGTCCAAATGAACGGTCGCGATGGCGTGAGACCGTCGCGATGGTCCGGCCGAGCCGTTGCGATGGCGTGAGCCAATCGCGATGGTGTGACACAATCGTGGTGGTTTGAGACTGTCGCGATGGTCCACCAAAATATGATTTTTGCAGATGCGTCTGTGGATTCGTGTGTGCGCTTGTGTCGCCTATCCCGTGGTGTGGTCACTTATCAAAAATTCCGCACTTGGCAGACCATCGCGATGGTCTGACATAGACGGAAATCTCTGACAAAAACTGAAAATTTTACCTTTTCCAAGCTTTCCTGATGCACTGGAGCTCTGTACCTGCAAGAAAACTCAAGAAAACAAAAGCACACACAAGCACCAAAGCTCTCTCTCACTCTCTCGCATGCACAAATGAGGGGAAATGAGGAGAATGGGTGGATATGGTGAATTTTCTGATTTTTTGGAGATGAAGATGATGATGCGGTGATGAAGATGGAGTGTGGGGGAGGTGAAAAACAACAAAAACTAAGTAAAAACAACAACAAAAACTGAAATTTTTACCTTCCAACACCACTTCTTGCTATACTCTTACCATCACACATTCGTCCTAGACTCGATCCCCGGCAACGGCGCCAAATTTGGTGTTGCTCTAGCACAATGGTGAGAACCACGTTAAGAAGCTCCACCTCCTTAATGTCAATCCACGGAAGAGATAGGAGTGATATGAAGATCGTGAATGTGAGATTAAGTGAGAGTGAAGGTGAGAAGCATAGAAACCACATACACACACACTAAGAAGAGACAAGCAAGACACAATGGAAGGTGAGAAATTAACTCTATTACTCAAGAACACTCTTACAAGCTCAAAATAGCTCTAAGCTCTTCTCTACTCACACAAGCTAACCTCAAAAATGAGCTCTCTAGCTCTTTTTATAGTTTCTAGACTAGTTTTGACCGGTTTCACATCTAGTGACTGGCATAGTAAAAAATTAGGTCCTAGATGCTATTTGGAAGGGTAAACGGTGTCTAAAAATAACGAAAATTGATACGCTTGTTCTACCTAAGCTCATCAAGCTCGAGGACTCCTCGGCTTGCACAAAATGGAGCTGGAAATTAAGAAAAGGGTTTTTCTATGTTACATATGTTACAATAGTGATAAAAATCACTGTTGGAGGTTTTTGAAAAGTATTTGAAGACATAATTCTTTGAAAAAAGGATTCGACTGGCTCCCTACTCCGTCGTTACATGCTTCCGCGTCTTCTATGCCTCTGGCTGCTTCCAACAGCGTGCATGTTTGAGTAATTGGTAAGGAGGGCGGCTTATGACAAAACACGGCTATTTTAAAAAGAAGAGAAAGAACAGAATGAAAAGTAAAAAACAAAAGCTAAAAAATGCGGTCTACCGCCGAATGATTTAATGCGGACTAGTAGCGCTTCGATACGGCCGCAGCTTTGAGCCGTTGATTGCTTTTGGAAGTGGATTTCCGGTCAACGTAGTCAACCGAAAAGTTGCTGGACCGATTTGCTCTGCGATCTTGTAAGGGCCGAACCACCGTAATTTGAATTTGCCTGCGTATCTAGTTGACTTTGCGTTATAGAAAAGTACAAGATGTCCTACCGAAAACATTGGAGTTTTCAGGTTTCGATCGTGCGTCCTTGCCTGTCTTAGTTGAGCTTCTTGCATAGTTAAGAAACTAAGCCATCGGTGCTCATCTAACTCTTTGAGTGTGTCCAACCGAATTGACAGTGAGTCTTCCGGTAGAAGTTTCTGAGTGATTGCTACGCGTAAACTTGGTATGACTATCTCCATTGGTGCTATAGCTTATAAGCCATAAGCTAATTTGAAAGGTGTCGATCCTGTTGTTACCTTGTAGGTAGTCCGGTTTGCCCATAACACTGCAGGTAGCAGTTGATCCCATCTTTCCGGTGATTCCATGATCAATTTTCGAAGGATATTCAGCAAAGATTTGTTTGTAGTTTCGGCCAATCCATTAGCACGAGGATAATAAGGAGAATTAAATTTATGTGTGACCTAGAACGAATGTGTAAGTGCCTTCATTAGATTGTTTACAAAATGAGTGCCTTGATCTGAGACAATTTCCAGTGGTAAGCCAAAACGTGGAAAGACATTGGTTAGCAGACACTTTGCTACTGTAACAGCTGTAGCAGACCGTAAAGCCCAGGCTTCTGCCCATCTGGTTACAT
Organism: Ceratopteris richardii; assembly: GCA_020310875.1. NCBI lineage: Eukaryota > Viridiplantae > Streptophyta > Polypodiopsida > Polypodiales > Pteridaceae > Ceratopteris > Ceratopteris richardii. Next base: position 11,429,023 of record CM035414.1, on the reverse strand, counting down.
AGTCTGTGCAGGTCAGTATGTAACGGTTGTTACTGTAGACTGCTGGGGGTGTAATTGGACCGATAAAATCTAGACCCCATTTCTGGAAAGGTTCTAATGGTAAGATGGGTTGCAGAGGAAAGAGATGTCGTTGCAAAGGCTGACCCGATCTTTGACAAGTATCACATTGTTTAACAAGCTGTAATATATCTTTGTACATCGTTGGCCACCAGAGACCATTCTGCAGAATTTTCCGGTGAGTTAGATCTGCAGCAAAGTGGCCACCGGAAGGAATCGAGTGAGCCAAAGTGATAACTGAGTTAACTTCATGCGGTGGAATACATCGAAGTAGGATTCCGGTGTGATCTACATAATATAATTCTCCAGCAATTAACCGAAATCGACGGCTAAAGACTGCAATTTTTCTGCGTACTGTCGTAGAAGTCTGAGATGGAAGGCAACAATCAGTGAGAAAGGTCAAGATCTGATCATAATACGAAAATGGGATAGGTGGGTCTGCAGATTCTTCATTAATTGGTTCTGATACATAAATCGCGGGTGTCGTGTCATCTATACCCACCGGAGCTTCACCGGAATCTAAGCGGGATAAAAAATCTGCTAAGGCATGTGAACTGCCTGGCCGGTGAATGACTTCGTAATCAAATTCCTGCAAGAGTAAGACCCATCGCGCTAATCGACCACCTAGATGCTGCTGCCGAACTATATAGACAAGTGCAGCGTGATCTACATGGAATGTGAATTTACGGCCTAACAAGTAATGTCTAAATTTCTTGACCGAATATACTAGCCCTAGACATTCTCTTTCTGTTACAGAGTAATTTTTCTCAGCAGGTGCTAATCTTCGACTTGCATAATACACTGGTCTGAACCATTTATCAATTTGTTGCATCAATACACTTCCTATTGCTATATCTGAGGTTGTAAGATAGGAACTTGTGTTAATAAATGCTTTAAACGATCAAAGGCTATCTGGCATTCCTGGGTCCATTCAAATTGTCGAGGTGTTTTGCTGATTAGCTTGTTTAGTGGTATAGCCAAATGAGCAAACCACCGTAAGTGCCTTCCATGCCACCGTACTTGGCCCATAAAGCGCATAACTTCTTTTGGAGAAGCTGGCACCGGAGCTTCTAATACTGCCAAAATCTTATCTGGATCTACTTGGATACCTTGTGCAGATACAATGTGGCCAAGTAACTTGCCACATGAGACCGCAAACACCGATTTGTTTGGATTCAAACAGAGTCTATATTCTCTGCATTCTTGAAAGCAGCACCGTAAATGAAACAGATGTGCTATCATCTTACCGAAAATTGAAAAATCGTCGAGATATACTTGCATAAATGAAGTGAGATAAGGAGAAAATATCTCCTGCATACATCTTTGAAATGTGCTTGGTGCGTTTCTTAATCCAAACCACATTACCGTACAAGCAAAGACACCCCAATTGGTAATAAATGCAGTTTTCGGTATATCTTCTTCGGCCATTCTTACTTGGTTGTAGCCACTGTATCCATCTAGAAATGAATACATCTCGTGACCCGCTACTCTATCAAGCATGGTATCTAAAAAGGGAATTGGAAAGGGATCCGGTACAGTTGTTGCATTTAATTTCCGGTAATCTACACAGATTCTCAATTGCTTGTTTTCTTTGGCACAATCACAATCGGAGAGATCCATTCAGCATGCTCTACTGGCATGATGAATCCAACTTTCAATAACCTATCAAGTTCTGCCTTTACCTGGGATGCATAGTGGGGATTCATCCGGTAGCTGGTTTGCTTTATCGGTCTTCCTTCTGGCTTCAGCATGACCCTGTGCTGGTAGATATGGGGGTCCAATCCTTTCATGTCTTTGTAGTCCCATGCAAAGACATCAGTGAATTCTTGGAGTAGCTGGATTAAATCTGCTTGAAATGTTTCCGATAAGTTTTGCTTTATCTTCACAGGACGCGGATGATCTTCATCTCCTAAATTGTAAGTAATCAGCTGATCTTCGGGGACATAGAACTGTTGATGTTTCTTTGTGTTGTCTGTTGGTTTAAGAAGTTGCTGCAATTCATCGTCATGTGTCGAAATAGTGTCTTCCTTCTTAGCTTCTTCTGTGATGGGTATTACTGTACAGACTGAAGCATTCCAATTATCTACAACGGGCTGTAGATCAATAGTCCCTAAGGAAATTAAGTCAGCATTACTCTTCAGAAACTCTTCTTCTTCATCATCTGACAATCCATCTAGCATATGGACTGGTTCAGCAAAATACGGTCTAGCGTGTAGCTCGCAAGGTTGTATAGCATCTAATTTTACCACATATCTACGATTGGCATCTTTAAACGTAAGCTCTTGTGCAGACCAGTCCTGTATTACCTTCGCATGTTTCAGCCAAGGTCGGCCAAAAAGAAGGTTGTAATCCAAAGTGGATTCCGGCAAATCTAGTATAACAAAGGTCATTTTAAAGGTCGTACCTTGCAAAGTGATGGGTACATTTCGCACAAGTCCTACAGGATGGACTCTTGATTGATCTGCCATTCTGACAAAAAATTGAACTGGTTCGATTTCGGTCCATCCTAATCTTTTGCATAATGTCGTAGTTGCAATGTTAACACTAGAGCCTCCATCAATTAATACCTGCGTAATCTTATGATTCTTATTCCATACTGTAATCAAGGGAATTGAATGATCAACCGTAGAATCAGGTTCTGGTTGAACTTCTGTTGTTGCCGGAATACAAGAAGGTACCGGACTGAACTATTGTTGGAACTGTTGTCGAATTCCATGTACTAATGCCAGTAGTTGGCTCAGAGGCAGAGTGATAGATGCCTTAGATAAGATTTCCCAAGCCTGTTGAGATTGATTGACATGCTCTACTGATGTTGAAGTTGATGCCTCTACTGATGCGGAGGTGTCTACGGTGGGCAATGTATCTGCTGCTGATGATGTTTTTGCTGCTAACTCCCTTTGTTGTGTTCCTTCCTTTGTTAACGAGGGCTGGGCTACCGGAATAGGCTCTGGAAAGACTGGTGGTTCTGCTGTGGTCCATTGACTAACTTTCTTGTGTCTGGATTGCAGCAGCCTGTGTCTCCACCGGTGTGATTTTTACCGTGTTGGTCATTGGATTTTGACGTTCCTTCTTGCTTTGATCATACTCAGCTGCATCTTTGCAAAATCTCCTAATATGTCCAAATTCACCACAAAAATGGCAGCATGGTGGTGGTAAATTGGGATTTTCCGGTGGTGGTCCGTTTTGCCAGCGGTTTGGATTATAATTGTTATTCCTCTGTCCTCGGTAATTTCAATATCCTTGCTGCTGGTTGTTTCTCATTTGTGGAGGCACATAGTGATTGGCTGGCTGTCCTTGTTCCTAGATAATTGCATTGACAGTCGCTGTTCCTTGTACTCTAGCATTGTATGCACAATTTTCGGTGGTGTGTCCGGCAATGTTGCAGATAGCGCAGAATGTTTGATTAAGTGCGCAATTGGCACTGGTATGTCCTGAATTTTTGCATATGTTGCAATATACCTGTCTAGTCATATCTTCTGCAACATTCTTGTTTGCTTTTAACCATTCTAAATCTTCTGTAAATCCACCGACTTTGTGTTCCAGTTGCAGAGTCATTGTAATGACTGCATCGAGGGACATGGCTCCGACACATCTTATGATCATGATCTGCTTAAGTTGTGGAACCAAGCCATTGATGAACCACTGAGTGATAACGTCATCTGGTAAGTTAGCATGGGCCGGTGGTAGCTGCCTTAATTGTGTTCTAAAGAGAGTAGCATACTCCTGTACAGTTTGGTTTGGTTTCTGTCTGTTATTCTGCAGATAATCAAAAATTTCGGCTGGATTCTTTTTTAGCCTGAATCGCTGTAGAAAAGCATCTCGTAGTGCTTCGTAGGTGCCGAAATGATTAATATCATATTCTGTAAGCCATCTAGCTGCTTCATTAACAAGTGTAGATTGGAAGACAATGGCTTTGTAGGCCTGATCCGGTGGATGATTAAGAACTGCATAGCTTATCTCAAAGGTGCGTACGTGAGCATCCGGATAATCTCCTGGAAATCCACCAAACTTAGTGTACGTTACTCCCGTTGGAGGTGGCCTGGGTGGACATAACTGTTGTTGTCCGTTCATCGTGAGCGTGTTATACTTTCCTTCTGAACTACCAAAATCTGTATCGTCGGATGACGCACTTTCCGGTGCAATTATCTTGTCTAATATGCTTCGAATCTCTGTTTCGAACAGCCTTCCTTCCTCCTTGATGTCCAGTGTATGGGAACTCGCTTCCAAGCACGGCAGATGGGCTGAAGATTCAGCAGAAAATGCTGAATCCTCACCGAAGAACTGTGATTCTCTTACCGAAATTTCACCGGAATGAACCAAAATTATGCCCGAATTCGGCGTTTTTTCGCCTTCGCCAATTTCTTTGACTAAAGCATTTCTAATCGTAAATGAATCTGAATCTTTTTCCAAGAGTGTTAAACTAGATTCCAACTGCATCTTGGTAGGTTCTGGAGTTACTATATTTTCGACAGACTGTGCCGAAATAGTACCGGAATGTATCAGAGGCGTACCAGATTCTACCGGAATATGACCGGAATCAGTTTTAACGTTCTTAACTTTCTTGACAACTGGGTCAGTCCTAGTTGTACTTCTACCTCCCAAAGTTGGCTTTAGTACTCTAGACTGATGGTTCTTGGGATACGTTTCACCAGATCGAGTAACTGGCATGTATCATCTTTTGTACTAATCGCGTAGTATTACTAACGGGATAGTCTGCAACAATCTGGTTCTGTTGCTACTGCCAATCGAACGATAATCTAATTCTGACAGATGACTGGCAATTTTGATGCCACCTTCCCACAGACGGCGCCAAGTGTTGAAGAAGCATAAAAAGTGTTAAACATATTAAACGTACGACGTGTTTATGACTAACCGAAATCGTTACCGAACAAATATTAAACGTAAAATAGTGATTCACCGTAAACTGTATTAAGCTTTCTATTACCGAAAGGCGTTATCAGACCAAGTGGGTTCTTGGGAGTGGTAGGGGTCTGTTAGACAGAGGCCCTGTACTCTTTTCCCAATTCTTAATCACAACATCAAAACACTAATGCACGTCTTAGCTTAGTTACTTGCTGTAACTAGACAATATTGGGTTTCTTTACGCCTGCGTATCGAACTTCTTCAGACTATTCTGCTATTGGAACAGAGCAGTAGTCCATTCTACAGATTCGCTATTCTACCGTAAATCAACCAAAGTGAAGACTATAGCTGACAGATTCATTCATCACCACACTTGCCAATGATCTCAAAAGTCCACGTTACCGAAGATACTAGTTCGTACTCATGTTCAGGGTCACAGTTATTTCACCGAATGCAATGAGTCTGATAGAAACACACAGAACATACTCCGATAGGGCAACAGATTACCTATTTGATTCACATAGCCAGATAACTACTCAAACTGACTCAGGGTACTTCAATAACTAAAGAATATGCAGCAATACAACACGATAACAGTACTTAGACACACAATCCGTCATTCAATCACTCGTTATGTGAACTTCAATGTGAGCATCCGATACAGAACTCAACATTCATATTACTCAGACTCCACAATAGTGTCAACAGTACTCTGACAGAAAATTAGGCGAACAATCCGGCAATTCCAGAAAAAAGACGTCTCTTGCAACCATTCTTCTTTCATTGCTTTATATAAATTTACAGGATAAAGTCTATTCAAGAAATTTAGGAATTATTCAAGTCCCATTTATATTACTTACGATGTTAACTTCTTAAGTTTGAGGCCAACCATCATACCCCATTTATAATATAATTATCCTTAATATTAAAGTTTCAATTTAATATAATCTAACCAAGAGATAATAACATGTTGTAGTGTGTGAATAAGCCAAAATGCAAAATAGTGGGACACAAAGAACTGTCTCAAAATCCTGTGTAATTCCCATTTTTCTTGAATAGGCCTTGGATGCGCGTCCCAACTTTTCGCGCGTGATTCAAGGAACTCCGTTACATCCGGCAGTCATTACATTTGTCTCACTCGGCGGCCGACTAACAACACCTATGGAGCAAAATCATAAGCTTAGTGCTTATGAAGGAGAGCCAATTGAAGACATCACAAGCTATCAAAGCTTGGTTGGAAGTTTGAACTATGCAACACTCACAAGGGTGGATATATGCTATAGTGTTAGCATATTGAGTCAGTTTATGCATAAGCCGAGAAGACCACATATGGAAGCGGCCAAGAGAGTCCTCAAGTACCTAAAGGGGACCATGAATGAAGGTTTGTTTTATTTATTTACTTCAGATATTGAGCTAAAGGTCTACTCAGATGCAGATTGGGCCGGATCTAGAGATGATAGAAGAAGCACATCCGGGTATATATCATTTGCAGGTTCAAAAATCATTTCTTGGTCATCGAAGAAGCAACCAACCATGGAATTATCTTCTACCAAAGTTGAATATAGATGTTTGGCTAACGCAACTCAAGAAATCATGTGGTTAAAGTCTTTGTACACAGATCTTGGACTTCATTCTTCAACACCTCACATTTTTGGTGACAACACAAGCTCACTACATCTAGCAGCTAATCCGGTATACCATGCTAGTCCGGTAAGGGAGAAGCTAATGAGCAAGGATATTCAACTATCCTATGTCTCTACAGATATGCAATGTGCCGGCATGTTGACTAAAGCTCTTGATGGTACAAAGTTAAGTAGATTCAAGTTGATGATTGGCTTGCAGGAAATCAAGGACAATTGAAGACTTATTTGGAGGCCAAGCATGTTAAGCTTGAGGGGGAGCTGTTGGTGCATTTTACCCAATCCTACATGCTTGATATGCTTGATATTATGATCATTTGTAAGTCACATGTGTACTCATGTGAACACCTCTTGTAAAAGAGTACATTTTATCTCTTGTAAATGGAAAAAGAAAAAAGGAAAAGGATGGCTTACCTCATCCATGATGTAAAAGCAATTTCGTGGCTCTAACTACCTAAATCATGAATTTTTGAGCTGAGGGAATATCTCCTAACTTTGGGGATAACTTTTAGGTGGAGCTATTCGAATTCGAATTCAAAACTCCCTCCAAGAATAGCTATAAAAACAGCAAGAAGGAAGAGGCGATAAGCAAGCCTTGTACGTGACCACTTCATGTCATTTTGTAGAGATTGAAGAGCTTACTCCATAGCTCAATCATTCTACTCCCATTGTGCAAATATTCGTTGCCAATGTTGTTGTAATCATATGTGAATCTATACATTTATCATTATCTACTTCTCTGTTTTGTTCTCTGCTATACTCACTCAGAGCAGTAACTTCAGTAGGTCATATCTTGAGTTGTACTCCACCTTTTTCAGTGTTTTAACATGCGTTGGATAGATCTTATTCTCTACTTTCGGCATATAAATTTTCAAGGTCATTAGAGTTACAGTTTGTGAGATATCTGCATTTTACTGCTCACTGGTCTATCTCTACAGAGCCCCGAGAATTGTGGGCATGTTCCAGAAATTGATGAATCCTCTTCTGAGTGCATTGTCCATCATTTGAAGTGTTTTAACTTGGATTGGGAAGCTTGCTAAGTCTATTTGATAGGCCCAAAAGGAATGTATCTAATTCCTACCAAGTTGAGAGCACTGTTCATTTTTTCCAGCAGGTGTATGTCCAAAAATAGCAAGTTTTGGGAGCTAGTCATTTCGCAACTAGTCTATCTTGACTTAAACTTTTGGGATACATGTTCCAAAGTACTTGGCTGATATTTTGGTGGATTTAGGAAGCTCAAAGGGTCTACTAATCAAATCTGAAGTCTCAGTTGGCTGGTGTGAAGCTGGTTGTAGCAGCACCTACTCATCTTTGGATTGCATCCACCATCTCTCTTCACAAAAACTTCAAGAAATATGAAGTTGACGACCGCAAAATTTTGGTAGAAATGCCTAAGAGAGAGGCCATCATAGGACAATCATATGATAATAAAGAAAAGACCAAGAAAATCGTAGTGACCGTTGAAGAGAACGAAGAGAGATGCACATATATAGGAGATGACCTAAGTGCAAGAGAGGAAATGGAGCTCGTAGCTATATTAAGGGGATATAGGGATGTGTTTGCTTGGCACTATAGAGACTTGAAAGGGGTAGATCCAAGAATTTGCTCTCATACTATCCCCATGACTGCTGATGCCAAGCCCACCAAACAGAAGCCCTACACATATAATGATACATATGCAGCCAAAATAAAAGAAGAAATTGATAGGCTGATTGAAGTTGGATTCATCTATGAGATTGAGCATACTGAATGGGTGTCCCCCATTGTAGTGGTGCCCAAGAAGAATGGGAAGTTGCGAGTGTGTATTAACCTTAAAAAAGTTAATGCCGCTACGATCAGAGATAGTTATTGTTGAGCCCTAACCAGTTGAAACTAACAAAGTCAAGGTCACAGCTATGCATAGGCAAGAGTAAAGTATCAAAATTCCAGGGTCAAAGTGCACAGGTAGTGCACCTTCAATTGTTCATATAAAAGGTCTTTAATTGTTCACAGACAAGAGGTATTAAATTGGGGAAGTATTGCAGAAGTATTTTTTCTCTTAAGGTTCAAAGGGTGAATTTAAAGTCTAAAGAATTAAGAGGAAAAGGTGAAGCTATGGGGAGCGGCCGTGTACGCAAAGGTGGAAATAGGGCCGCCCAATCAAAATTTGCTTTAAATCTAAAGTCACTACAGGACAAAGTAGTGAGTCGTTGGTGGCCAGTTAAAAAGTCAATCTTGGGACATTGAAAGGGCACCAAGATTGTATTACAGTTAGAGTGCACGGAACCGGCGCATTCAACAAAGAAAGGCAAAGGCTATTCTTGGGGACACACTTGAAGAAAAAAAGAGAGAGAGAAGTGTAAGAGACACCAGGGTACGACGACACAGAGAGGTGGAAGTGAAGAGTGCAAGAGAGGTGGCTAAGGAAGAAGGCAGAGAGTGCGAAGCTAGACCCCAAGGACCTCAAGGTCTCTGTGCAGTGTGCATGCCGATAGAAGATACTCATTCCTCATCTTGGTGGAAGCTTGGTGCAAGGTGTGCACAAGGATAAGCTTGAAGCAAGTAGAGGACTGGTGCAGAGGAGGCCGACTGCAAGAAGACTTCGGGATAATTGGTAGAGATTCCAAGGTGTGCTTCTGCAGAAGCTTCCAAGGTTATTTCCTCTGTGAAGTTTCCCAGCTCATTTCTTTCTTTATTCTTTCCTTTTTCTCCTACAAATCCTCAAACTCCTTCTCGTCCAAGAATCCCCCAACAAATTTGGCACACCCAGTGGGACATCCAAGGAGAATTGAGCATAGGAGAAGATCTATTGCACTTGGAGAACAATATTCCAGTGTCGACAGTAATACTCCAGTTGACTAAAGAGGTACATACTTATATCAAGTGTCTCATATTAAGTGAACTATGAATAGCTCATGACCACGACCCGGTCACAAACCTTGAGGGTCACGTGCAAGCAGACAAGAAGAAAGGCGATCAGAAGATCATCGAGTCCACTTTCATCAACTTCATCGGTAAGAAGCATGGCAGGACAGGTGGACCTAGAAACCTTACTCTCCAGATTAAACATAAAATTTCCCTCTTTCAGAGGTTTAGCTCATGAGGATCCAGATGAGCACATTCGAAGATTTCTGGCATTAAGCAAGACTAGAGGTCTAATGGGTAGGGAAGATGCCTTCTTGATACTCTTTCCGGCCACATTGGAAGGATTGGCAGACAAGTGGTTTAGCCAGTTTGCTGAAAACCACTTTACCTCTTGGGATTTGATGAAAGAGGCCTTCAAAAATCAGTTTCAGCATGGCAACACTGCGGAGATCATTATAGAAGAGCTAGAAAATTTGAGATTGGGTCCAGGAGAAAAATTCCCAGAGTTTGTGACCAGGGCCAAAGCACTAATGGCTAAACTACCAGATCCACCGCATGATTTCTTTTTCAAGAAGTGGTTAGCCAAACCCCTACCTGTGGTCACCCAATGCAAAATAAAAGAGTTAGTGTTACCTACTGCCTCTGTTGAGGAGTTCATCAATACGGCCACACGCTTGGAGCAGATAAGGCACCAGTATGGTGCAACTTCTTCCCAACCAACCTATGATGCAGAACTGGAGGACCCAATGATCCAGTTAAGAAGGGAGCTGGAGGGCTTGAAAAGGAATAAGCCCTACACAGAAGAGGAGACTGTTGTGGCTCAGCTGAGAAGGGAGATTGAAGCACTCAAGCTCCAAAAGGGATGAGGAGGCCCAAGCAGAAGAATTAGCTCTGCTGAGGCAGGAATTGCAAGAACTCAAAGGAGGCGGTATCAAGAGTGGACTCTGGTGCTCCATGTGCAGCAAGCAAGGGCACATAGTAAGTGAATGTCCTCTGCTAAACGTGACTTGTCAATTATGCAGGAAAGTTGGCCATGAGGCCCGTGAATGCCAATCCAGGGGAATCCCTGCAACGACATACTGGACACAGGGAGGACCTCTGCCACCAGCAAATGTAATGGCAGCCGCAGCAAACCAAGGTAACAACTATAATCCTAGACCAAGGAATAATTTTGCAAATGGGCCTAGAAGGCCCATCATTTGCTTCAGATGTGGAGAGTGCGGGCACTACCAATCTAGGTGCACTCTCCCAGAAAATGCCCCTCCTTGCAGGAACTGTCCAGAGGCCAGGGATCACTATACGAACTGTTGTCCTAAGAATCAAGCCTCTACTTCCGGACCCCATCTCCAAATGATCTCTGTATTCAAGGAGGAAACATTACCTCAGGTCAATGAACCCTCACCGTCTACCAGGGTGGTACAATTAGAAGAACTTGAATCTTTTGCAGTACAGACAAGAAGCAAGGGGAAGGCAAAAGTGGACGAAAATGAAGAATCAATAATTAGGGAATTGAACAAAGACAGAGTTGCATCTGAAGACAAAGCCACCACAAGTGCAGACACAAACCAAAAGGAATATCTCATAGGCACCAGTGATGCCATTGGGCATGCCTTCAACAAGGCTCAAGAAGAGTTTGGCAAAGCAAATGAAGCTCATTCTCTTAAAGAGTCAGAGGCTTCAAAACTACTCAAGTCCATGAAGAAGGAGGTTAGTATTTTTGAATTAATAAAGATGGATGGGAAATTCAGGTCAGAATTATTGCAGATAATTGATGAGGCTTCTACTACAAGCTTAGTGGCAAAGACGGCTATTTTACATAAAGGGATAATTATCGGGGAAGCACCCCTTACGGATTATAAAAGTCCTCGGCTTACAGTATCAATCAAGGGTCATGAATTTCAAGGTGTTATTGTGGATGGTGGTTCTGGCATTAACTTGATGCCTGAACATACCATGAAAAAGATTGGACTCCACCCTTCAAGACCTGCAAACTTCACTGTTACTTTGGCAGATCAGAGCAAAGTAAGGCCCTTGGGGGTAATCCCAAAATTTCCAGTTGAAGTACAAGGTAATCTATTCATTCTGGATTTTGTGGTTTTAAGATTGCCCCAGGTTGAAGGAGGATTTCCTCTCTTAATTGGAAGACCTTGGCTGAGGCATGCCAGTGTCATTCATGATTGGGGCAAGGACACTATGTGGGTACAAAAGAAAGGGCAGGAGCTGACACATATTCATTTAGAAGAGGGCCCAGACAATCAAGGAAACACTAGTATGATGCAAACAGTTAGCGTTTGCATGGAAACAGAATCGGAGGATCAACCCCAAATAGATTTTGAGGAAGAAGAGGATATTCTAAATTGGCTCCAAGCAGGCAACTCTTCCTCTTGTTTTGGAATTTTTCTTAATAATCCTTGCACGACTGAAGGTTATGATGAAGATAAGGAAAAGGTCCATGTTGATGGATTGGGAGAGCCCATCACAGACCACAGAAGGGGCAGGAAGATACCCCTCAAATACAGCTTGGAGGAGGATGTGACAACCACAGATAAAGAAGTCTCTAAAGCTAAAAGCAAGGTAAAAAATTTTGGTGTTGAATGTTCTTTCCCAATTCAAGAAATCCCTGCACGATGGATGCAGGACAAGGAGGAACACATTGAAGTCCAAAATACACCTGTTTATGAAGCAATGCACGAAAAGCTAGTAGAAGAAGACAAGGAAGCAGATGCGCACGAAGATAATATGGTAGCGAGAAATCCTGTCCAAGAAATACACTTAGGCACTCAAGACAATAATCAGCCAGTTTTGGTGGCCACTTGGTTGTGGAGCCACCCAGGGCTCCTTGAAAAGGTAAAATCATTCTTGACCCAGTATGTAGATGTTTTTGCCTGGCATTATAAAGACTTAGAAGGAGTGCCTGCAACTTATGGAGAGCACAGAATCCCTCTGGTTGATGGAGCCAAACCCATCAGAGGAAGGAGTTATAGACTTAATCCAAAAATATGCCGAAGCTGTCTATGTGGAAATCCAAAAGATGGAGGATGCAGGAATCATCATTCCTCTTGAACACTCAGAGTGGCTCTCACCTATGGTTATAGTACCGAAGAAGAATACTAATAAAATCAGAATTTGTGTTGACTTTAGAGCACTCAACAAGGTGACCATTCCAGATGGTTTCCCTATGCCTTTTGCAGAACAGGTCATTGAAGAAGTGGTTGGGCATGCATTATATAGCTTTATGGATGGATTCAGTGGCTATAACCAAATATCAATACATCCAGAGGATCGTGAAAAGACTGCTTTTATCACACCTTGGGGAACATATGTGTATGTAAAAAAGCCATTTGGGCTCAGAAATGCTCCAGCCACCTTTAACAGAACGGTCAATCTCATTTTTGGCCCCCTATTGCTGGAATCACTTAGAATCTTCATGGATGACTTCTCTTCGTTTTCAGGATCTCACAAGGAAACTCATCTAGATTGTTTGGACCACCACTTGAGGCAGCTGCAGAATATTTTCAAAAGATGTAGGGAGACTAAGTTAAAGCTCAATCCAAACAAATGTCATTTCCTTGTGACAGAAGGAACCCTCTTAGGACATGTGGTGTCGGCTAAAGGTATGGCCCCAGATCCTGACAAAATCATTTCTATATTAAAGTTGCCTAAACCTAAATCCCCTAAAGAGATTCAGAGTTTCTTGGGGCATACTAGATACCATAGAAGGTTTATAAAAATGTATGCAGAGATAGCTAGACCTCTGGCTAGACTTACAGGCAAGGAAGTACCTTTTAAATGGGAAGAAGAGGAGGAAAAGGCATATCAAACATTACGGTCAAGGTTAGTGTCTGCTCCTATCTTGGTCACACCGGAGTGGTCAAAAATCTTTCATATACATGTCGATGCCAGTGCCTATGCAGTGGGGGCAGTTTTGACCCAACCCAGTGAAGAATTTAAAGTGGACAAGCCAATTCAATATGCCAGTAGAACCTTGACCAAGGCTGAAAGGAATTACAATAGTACCGAAAGGGAAGCCCTAGCAATGGTCTTTGCTGTCCAAAAATTCCATCATTACTTACTGGGGGTAAAATTTATTATTATAACAGATCACCAACCACTAAAATACCTACTCAACAAACCACAAGCCACTGGTAGAATATGGAGGTGGTTATTGTTGTTCCAAGAGTTTGATTTTTCTGTAGTCCATAAACCAGGAAAAGAAAATGTTATGGCAGATCACCTATCCAGAATAAATATGATGAATCAAACTAGTGGAATCAATGATGACTTTCCAGATGCTCATCTGTTTGCTGTACAAGCTCAAGGTTGGTATTACGACATCAAAAATTTCATTAAAACTTGGTTGTATCCAGAAAAGGCTAGTGTTGTACAAAAGAAGAGCCTGCTAATCAAGAGTAGACCATATACCTTCATTGAAGATAAATTGTATAGACAGGGCAAGGATGACCGGTTCAGGAAGTGTTTGGAAGAAGAAGAAGTGAGGGAAGTCCTTCACTCTGCACATGAAGGAACAGGTGGTGGGCACCTTCCAGGACATATTATGAGTCAGAGGATACTGGATGCTGGTCTATGGTGGCCTACACTATTTAGGGATGCAGATGAATGGGGAAAGGCATGTGACATTTGCCAGAGGTGTGGACCTAAGCCAACAAAGCAGAGACATAACCCCTTGGTTGTTTCCACTTCCTGGCAACCATTTGAGAAGTGGGGGCTAGATTTTTTAGGGCCCATCTACCCTCCCGCTTTTCCAAAAAGAGAAAAATATCTCTTGATAGCTACAGATTATGCGACAAAGTGGGTTGAAGCTATTGCCTCCCCCGATTGCACTGCCCAAACTGTTGCTGATTTCATTTATAGTAGCATCATTTGCAGGTTTGGATGTCCACTTGAAATTTGTACTGATCGTACCCATTTTGTAAATAAATTCCTGCAAGAAATCTTCAACAGGTATAGAATTCTTCATAGGACCTCTTGTGCTTACTATCCAAGAGCAAATGGACAGGTTGAATCGACAAATAAGGTTTTAATTTCAATGTTAAGAAAGGAATGCATGTTGCAGCCCACTTCCTGGGGCATTGCTTATCAAGGTACACTATGGGCATACAGGTTAGCCTACAAAGAGGCCACAAGATATTCCCCATTCCAACTGGTTTATGGCATATTACCCATCGAGCCCTTTGAATTTTTACATGGATCGCCTAAGATAGCATTCATGAAGGGAAAGAAGGATTGTGATGTCTCTCAGAGGCTAGGAGCACTACATAAAGTGGAGGAGATTCGTCTACTAGCGACCAAACAATTGATAGAGACTCAGATGAAGAGGAAGGAGGCACATGATCGATATCTGTGGAACAACAACATTGAAGCAGGCATGTTAGTTCTTCTCCATAAACCTAACCCTCATACGAATGCAAAAGGGAAATGGATCCCTCATTGGGAAGGCCCTTTTCGCGTTCTGAAGACGTTGCATTGGGGTGCTGTGCAGTTAGAAACACTCAATGGAGCCACCATGCCGCTAGTAAATATTTCTAGACTCAAAGCTTATCATAAAAGTTCTAACATCCCACTCCATAGTTCTTAGGTCATTTTGTTTTTCTATTGTGTTCCTTTAATCATTGCTAATAATTGCTAAAAAATATGTTGCTCAAATACACAAAGTTTTGGCACAAATTTTTTTTTGGATGGCTCTTAGTTCTACGCAGAAGCTTTTAATGCTAGCCTTTTCTTTGTTTATCTCTTGGATGGATGAGATTAAAGTTGGCTTCTCCTCTCTTTTGAACACTCTTTTATGCTAAACCATCCCTTGCTGTGAGGTGAGCCCTTAATCCTCCTTGCTATATAATGGGAACCCTCATTCATTCTGCCTTCAACTCCATCTTGCTGCAAGATCATCTCAACTGAAATGCAATACCATCGACAGGGGCTACCCGACTCTTCAGTGCATGCGTGTGTCTTTTTCGCAGGAGCACTTTGACCCTTCCATGAAGCTGATTCCTTCATTTGACCCTTCCACCGCCGCCCCCATAGCCGACACCACTGTCACCATATCTCAATCCTCCACACCCCCTCCCATCCATCCACCCGCCCTCCCGCCTCCCCTCCACACCCCCTCCCACCCACCCACCCGCCCACCCTCCCTCTCACACCCGCCTCCCCTCCACACCCCCTCCCACCCTCCCACCCGCCCACCCGCCCACCCTCTCCCACCCACCCACCCGCCCACCCTCCCTCTCACTCCACGCCTCCCCCTCCACTCCACTCCCGCCTCCCCTCCACACCCCCTCCCACCCACCCACCCGCCCTCCTGCCTCCCCTCCACACCACCTCCCACCCACCCACCCGCCCTCCCTCCCTCTCACTCCTGCCTCCCCTCCACACCCCCTCCCACCACCCACCCGCCCACCCGCCTCCCCTCCACGCCCCCTCCCACCGACCCACCCGCACACCCTCTCCCACCCTCCCACCCTCCCACCCACCCACCCGCCCACCCTCCCTCTCACTCCCGCCTCCCCTCCACACCCCCTCCCACCCACCCACCCGCCCACCCGCCTCCCCTCCACACCCCCACCCACCCACCCACCCGCCCACCCTCCCTCTCACTCCCGCCTCCCCTCCACACCCCCTCCCACCCACCCACCCGCCCAC
Organism: Ceratopteris richardii; assembly: GCA_020310875.1. Lineage (NCBI taxonomy): Eukaryota > Viridiplantae > Streptophyta > Polypodiopsida > Polypodiales > Pteridaceae > Ceratopteris > Ceratopteris richardii. The sequence continues at coordinate 11,412,959 of CM035414.1, read as the reverse complement.
CCGCCTCCCCTCCACACCCCATCCCACCCACCCACCCGCCCACCCTCCCTCTCACTCCCGCCTCCCCTCCACACCCCCTCCCACCACCCACCCGCCCACCCGCCTCCCCTCCACGCCCCCTCCCACCCACCCACCCGCCCACCCTCTCCCACCCTCCCACCCACCCACCCGCCCACCCGCCTCCCCTCCACGCCCCCTCCCACCCACCCACCCGCCCACCCTCTCCCACCCTCCCACCCACCCGCCCGCCCACCCTCCCTCTCACTCCCGCCTCCCCTCCACACCCCCTCCCACCCACCCACCCGCCCACCTGCCTCCCCTCCACACCCCCTCCCACCCACCCACCCGCCCACCCTCCCTCTCACTCCCGCCTCCCCTCCACGCCCCCTCCCACCCACCCACCCGCCCACCCTCCCTCTCACTCCCGCCTCCCCTCCACACCCCCTCCCACCCACCCGCCTCCCCTCCACACCCCCTCCCACCCACCCACCCGCCCACCCTCCCTCTCACTCCCACCTCCCCTCCACACCCCCTCCCACCCACCCACCCGCCCACCCGCCTCCCCTTCACACCCCATCCAACCCACCCACCCGCCCACCCGCCTCCCCTCCTGTTGGAGCAAACCAATCACAAATTGGTGATTATACAGATCTTGGAGAATGCTTATGGTCAGAATGAAGCAAAGGAAGACATTTGCAAAATGAAGAAGAAGTCAGAATGTTGTCTTGTACACATATGTACATTAACATAGTCATAGATGACTTAGATCTTTTGTTCAGTAAGAATTATGTACAAATTATCTATAAATACCTTGAGAAAAGTCGGGGCATGTATGAGAGCATATGTGACAATAGTTACAAGTCAAGAATTAGGGAGATAGAAGCTATGAGATAGTGGAAAGTGAATTTGTGTTTTGCTCTCATCACTCAGTTGTAATTTTCTGAGTTAATGAAGAAATATTGCGCCCGATCTTTTTGTGTCTGCTCCTTCTGTGTTTGATCATTAGCGAAATCCTTTTGAGGATATCTAAGTTGTTAGTTAATGAGCCTGTGACCTGAATTTCAGAGTCCAATTGTAAACAGGCTAGGAGAATTGTGAATAGGAACATTCATATGTGTTGAATGTCTACAGTTCTCTGAAACAGGCGCAAATTTCGTGTTTAATCTTTTGGTCAGTGCTCACTCCATAGTTTAAAGTTTTGTGCAAGCAAGCACTTAATCTTTAAGTTGGAAGGTGATCTACTCGTGGCTAAAAGCATTTGGCAAAACGGGTTAGATATTGTGAGAATCAAAGTTAAGAAGTTAGGGGTGTCTGAATCGACTTCTCAGAAGTACAGTTTCTGACATAGGTAACTTGAGAAGTTGATTTCTCAAGTTATACTTAATCTTTTGGAGTAATTCAACTTGGAATAGTTGCGCAAACTCTAGGAGATGATTCGTACAAAGTTTCATCAAAAACTTTACACGTTTGATAAGTCAATATAAGGAAATAGTGCAGCAGACTTTTCTGTGTATCACCTTCTTCACAGATTTGTTCATCTTTTGATAATTAGAAGTTGATCCTCTAAATGTGTGAAAGGTTTTGACTTATTCTTGGTATAGAGGTGCTCTAATCACAAGAATAAGTTGTTCTTTTGGAGATTAACATTCTCCATCAGTGGTATCAGAGCAGGAGACATCAATTTGAAGAAAAGGAGGATCTCGACTGCTGCAGATTCAAGAGATTCAACATTTGAAGGATCAAGAAGTGAAAGCTTGGAGTCAAAGCTCGAGGAGAAGACAAATTGACATCAAGAAAGGCAAAAGGAGTTCAATTTGAAGTAAAGGTACATACATTGTTTGTAAAACTTGAAGATTTCAATACACAGGTGGATACAAGATGGGAGAAAGCTTGCAGATTGATAAGCTAGATAGGGAAAACTATCCAGCATGGTCCATGAGGATGGAAGCACACCTCATGAGCAAAGATCTTATATCATTTATTACAGGAGATGAAGAAAAACCAGAATTTGCAGATCCAAGTATTCCTACTAGGGAGGAACTTGCAATGTTGAAGACTTGGATGAGAAAGGATGCTCAAGCAAGGAGCATCATCTACATGGCTGTAAATGATTACCTTCTACCTCACATCAGAGGTTTAGAAAGTGCTACAGATGTTTGGAATGCCTTGGAAGAGCATTTCCAAAATACAACTAAGTCAAGGAAGTCCTCACTATGGGCTGAGTTCACAACTTTCAAGAAGAAGAGCTCACAATCAATTTCAGATTATGTGGCAAGGATGAAAGATATTGCAGATAGCTTGGGAGCAGTGGATGAAGACATTGAAGAAGAAAAGTTGGTAAGACAAATACTTACAGGTCTAAGAGGTGATGAGAAGTGGAAGCCTTTTATATTGTCCATAGAATTATCACTTGATCACTTTACTCCTGACCTTAATCAATTGCTAGGACACATGCTAACCTTTGAGCAGGATCTTAAAGGAGACAATGATAGAAGTACAAGTCAAGCTATGTACTCCAAAGATAAGAAAAAGAATGGCAAGGGAAAGCAATCAAATGAAGATGAAGGGAACTCAAATCAAGCCAACTTCACAAAAGGGAAGACAAATTTCAGAGGTAAAGGAAGAGGAGGTAAGAACAAAGATAATGCTAAAGCTTGTTGGATTTGTGGCAGAACAAATCATTTGGCAAATGATTGTTGGTATAACAATCAAAGTGGAGGATACAACAATCAGAATTATAGTCAAAGAGGTAGAGGAGGCAGAAACCAAAGAGGCAATTTCAGAGGAAGAGGTGGTAGGACATCATATGGTAGAGGAGGTGGAAGAAACTTCCAATCTCAGTCCTACAACAATAATTATTACAATTATGCATCAGATCAGAAGGATGACATGACTCTTATCCTGAATGCAACTCATGAATCAATGGGAGAAGATCAAAGAGTGTTTTATATTGACTCAGGGTGCAGCAACCATCTGAGTGGGAACCTATCCTTGATGACTGATATGGAAGCAAGGGTGAATGGACATACAGTTCAAACAGGTGACAATACCAAACATAAAGTGGAGAGCATTGGATCAGTGAAGACAAAGAGTGGAAGTACACTTCTGAGTAAGGTACTTTATGTTCCTACTATTCCTAAAAATTTGATAAGTGTAGGGCAAATTGTGGAGAAAGGATATGAGGTAAGATTTACAAATGATGGTGTCTATGTACAAGATCCAAATCAGGGATATAGAACCATAATTGCAGGTAAAAAGGAAGGAAGATTGTTCACTCTCAAAGTCCAAGGTAATGTAGGACATGCATTGTTTACCTATGGAGGTCAAAAGGTATCTGAATTAGACCTATGGCATAAGAGGCTAGGTCATTTCAATGATAGAGCTATAAAGGAAATGTCAAAGAATCAGATAGTGCTTGGATTGCCAAACATTGAAGGGCAACATATGGTGTACAAGTGTGAAGCTTGTCAATTAGGTAAAGCACATAAAGGTTCTTATAACAAATCAGGGTACAAGTATTCAAATATGCTTGAATTGGTTCATACAGATGTATGGGGACCCTCAAGGGACTATAGCATAAATGGATCCAGATATTATGTGTTGTTTGTTGATGATGCAACCAGGTGGATTACTTTGTATGTAATCAAGGACAAATCAGAAGTCTTCAAGACATTCAAACATTTCCATGCTTATGCAGAAAGGATCACAGGACAAAAGCTAAAGAGGTTAAGATCAGATGGAGGGGGAGAGTATTTCTCAAAAGAGTTTGATGATTATTTGTGGAATGCAGGTATCAAAAGAGAAGTGACTTGCAGGTACTCCCCTCAACAAAATGGAGTAGCAGAAAGGAGGAATAGGACTCTTGTAGAGTTTGCAAGAGCCATGATGAAGGAAAAGAATTGTCCAAATTACTTATGGGCAGAAGCTATTAACACTGCAACATATCTTGTGAATAGGTTGCCTTGCAAAGCCTTGAATGGAGGAACCCCTTATGAAGCATGGTGGGGTAAGAAACCTAGTCTTGATCATTGTAAAGTATTTGGATGTATTGCATATGCTTATGTTCCTTCACAATTAAGACATAAGCTAGAACCAAAAGCAGAGAAGTATGTGTTTATTGGATATGATGATAGACAGATGGGTTACAGGTTGTGGAGTCCATCCACAAAGCAATTTCTTGTTACTAAAGATGTGACATTTGATGAGCAAAACACATGGTATACAGGATCACCAAATGAGTATACAGGTGTTGAAGAAGTTCAAAGAAAAGGAAAGGCAAAGGTAAAGGTATGTGAAGAAATTGTTGATGAAGTTGACTCTAGATGTAGAGTGCAGGATCATGTAGAAGAAGGGCCAAGGTTTGATCCAGAATCAAATGAGGCTGAAACTTCAAGAAGTGCAGAAATCAGAAGATCTACAAGAGAAAGGAAAGAGCCTATAAGGTATAGTTATGATACATCTTTCCTAACAACAAGAGATTATGCTTACATTGTGAAAACAGAAGAAGATCCAACAACTTATGAAGAAGCCAAAGGTAAACAGAATTGGGAGAAGGCAATGCAAGAAGAGTATGATGCTCTACTTGAAAATGAAACTTGGGAATTAGTACTAAGACCAAAGAATCAGAAAGTCATTGGATGTAAGTGGGTATACAAAACAAAGAGGTTTGCAGATGGTAAGGTGTCTAGATATAAGGCTAGACTTGTGGTTAAAGGTTATGCCCAAACTTATGGGGTAGATTATGATGAAACCTTTAGTCCTGTTGCTAAGATGTCTACAATTAGGACATTGATTGCTATTGCTGCTTGCAAAGGATGGAAATTATCACAATTGGATGTGAAGAATGCATTTCTTAATGGTTACATTGCAGATGAAGTATATATGGAGCAACCAGAAGGCTTCATGGAGTCAATTGGATCAGATTATGTGTGTAAGCTCAGGAGAGCTTTGTATGGGTTGAAGCAAGCCCCAAGAGCTTGGAATTACAGATTGGTCAAGTTCTTGAATGAATGTGGATTTCAAGCATCAAAGGCAGATAGTAGCTTGCTAGTGAAGGCAAGTGAAAATGGATATATTTACATGTGCATTTATGTTGATGATATTATTGTTACAGGAACAGATGCTCAAGGAATCAATGAACTCAAGAAGCAAATAGAGAAGGAGTTTAAGATAAGTGATTTGGGAAACTTATCTTACTTTCTAGGAATGCAGATTGTGTATACTCAACATGGAGTATATGTTTCACAAGAGAGATACTTGAAGAATCTTCTAGTCAAGTTTAACATGGAAGATTGCAGGACCTCAACTACACCATTGGAGGTAAATCATAAGTTAAGCAGGTATGGAGGTGAAGAGTTCAATGATGTGAAGAAATATCAGAGTTTGGTAGGTAGTTTAATCTATGCTACCTTGACAAGGCCAGATCTATCATATGTAGTAGGTGTGTTGTCACAATTCATGCATTGTCCAAAGAAGACTCATTGGATTGCAGCCCAAAGGGTACTCAGATATATCAAAGGAACCCTAAGTGAAGGTTTGTATTATGGTTTCACTTCTGACACAAGAATCAAAGTGTTTAGTGATGCAGATTGGGCAGGTGACTCAGATGATAGAAGGTCTACTCATGGATATCTATGTTATGTTGGAGACAAGTTAGTGTCTTGGTGTTCAAAGAAGCAACACACAGTTGCTTTATCATCCACAGAGGCTGAGTATAAGGGAATGGTAGAAGCTGCAAAAGAAGTTATATGGTTGAAGACCTTGATGAAAAGTTTTGAGACTGATCATAGTACTCCAATAATTTTTGGAGACAATATGAGTTCTTTGTATTTGGCAGCTAACCCTGTTTTTCATGCCAGGACTAAGCATATAGAGATACAGTATCATTTCTTGAGGGAAAAGGTACTTGATAAAGAGATTGAAGTGATGTACACTCCAACAAAAGAACAAGTGGCAGATATGATGACAAAAAAGCTTGGATGGACCTAAGCTACAGAGATTCAAGGAGATGGCAGGAGTGAAGAAGAATGGAATAATCACAATTAGTGATTGAGGGGGAGCTGTTGGAGCAAACCAATCACAAATTGGTGATTATACAGATCTTGGAGAATGCTTATGGTCAGAATGAAGCAAAGGAAGACATTTGCAAAATGAAGAAGAAGTCAGAATGTTGTCTTGTACACATATGTACATTAACATAGTCATAGATGACTTAGATCTTTTGTTCAGTAAGAATTATGTACAAATTATCTATAAATACCTTGAGAAAAGTCGGGGCATGTATGAGAGCATATGTGACAATAGTTACAAGTCAAGAATTAGGGAGATAGAAGCTATGAGATAGTGGAAAGTGAATTTGTGTTTTGCTCTCATCACTCAGTTGTAATTTTCTGAGTTAATGAAGAAATATTGCGCCCGATCTTTTTGTGTCTGCTCCTTCTGTGTTTGATCATTAGCGAAATCCTTTTGAGGATATCTAAGTTGTTAGTTAATGAGCCTGTGACCTGAATTTCAGAGTCCAATTGTAAACAGGCTAGGAGAATTGTGAATAGGAACATTCATATGTGTTGAATGTCTACAGTTCTCTGAAACAGGCGCAAATTTCGTGTTTAATCTTTTGGTCAGTGCTCACTCCATAGTTTAAAGTTTTGTGCAAGCAAGCACTTAATCTTTAAGTTGGAAGGTGATCTACTCGTGGCTAAAAGCATTTGGCAAAACGGGTTAGATATTGTGAGAATCAAAGTTAAGAAGTTAGGGGTGTCTGAATCGACTTCTCAGAAGTACAGTTTCTGACATAGGTAACTTGAGAAGTTGATTTCTCAAGTTATACTTAATCTTTTGGAGTAATTCAACTTGGAATAGTTGCGCAAACTCTAGGAGATGATTCGTACAAAGTTTCATCAAAAACTTTACACGTTTGATAAGTCAATATAAGGAAATAGTGCAGCAGACTTTTCTGTGTATCACCTTCTTCACAGATTTGTTCATCTTTTGATAATTAGAAGTTGATCCTCTAAATGTGTGAAAGGTTTTGACTTATTCTTGGTATAGAGGTGCTCTAATCACAAGAATAAGTTGTTCTTTTGGAGATTAACATTCTCCATCACCTCCACGCCCCCTCCCACCCACCCACCCGCCCACCCTCTCCCACCCTCCCACCCACCCACCCGCCCACCCTCCCTCTCACTCCCGCCTCCCCTCCACACCCCCTCCCACCCACCCACCCGCCTCCCCTCCACACCCCCTCCCACCCACCCACCCTCCCTCTCACTCCCGCCTTCCCTCCACACCCCCTCCCACCCACCCACCCGCCCACCCGCCTCCCCTCCACACCCCATCCCACCCACCCACCCGCCCACCCGCCTCCCCTCCACACCCCCTCCCACCCACCCACCCGCCCACCCTCCCTCTCACTCCACCTCCCCTCCACACCCCTCTCCACCTTCCCCGCCCACTAGAACCACCCTCCCCTGCCCCCCCTCCATCCATTCCCCTCCACACTCCCCTCCTTCCCCCCTCCATCCTCCTCTATCTCTTCTGCATCCCTGCCTGCCGTTCACACGGGCGGCGGCCCTGGTTCTCATTCACACGCCATCCACGATCATCTCCTTGATGTGATAAGACTCCTTCACCGCAAAAAGTTCAACAGCCTGCAGCTCCTTGCAATCTCTCTACCGGGTCCTTTCTACGCAGACCTCTATGGCCGATCCCACCGCACCGGAAGACATCTCGGAACTCACTCCTTCAGCATTGCATACAACCAATCCAAATTACCCTCCTCCTGCGTCTGCCACACCCACCACGGACCTCCACTCCCAGTTCCCTACGTTGCCCGTTCCCACTGACCCACAAAATGATGCATCGCCTTCCTCACTTCTTCCTGCCATCCTCTCCCTTCCGCCCCTTCCTTTTTGCATTTGCTCCGCGATGCCAGTGCAGCTGCTTCTGGCAGTGCTCATGCCTTCAAAAGTGTCTTTGGATTCTGTATCAGCCGCCGCTTCTATTCATCAACAATACATTAATACCATAGACAACATCAATCGAATAGCTCACTCTCAATGGCACTCGCTCAATGAAACGGCCCGCTTACTCAAGGATGAGCGCGACGAATACTGCGATATGGCCGAATCCGCATTACAGAACTTATCCGATCTTCAAAATCGCTCTTCCTTAGGGTTATGTGATAATGCTACTTGCCGTCGTATCAAACGCGAACGGGACGACCTTAGGCAGTGCCTTAGTTCTCTCCAGCATATGATTGAGCAAGCTTCTGCTCCACTGACCTCATCTCCCCAACCCTCAGCTGTCGATCCCACTCCCCCTTCGCAATAATTTACTTCACTTCGTATTTAGGGCTTCAGCTTCAATTCTAGATATTCAACAAATCTCATCATACTTCTCCTTTTGTCATGATCCGGGTTAATAAATACTAGTGGCACTCTTTATCTGTTGTTTTTTTTATGCTTCATCAATAATAGCCATCTTTCTCTATTTCCTTACCTCCGTTTCCTCTGTGGTTCTTCTGATGTTTTCTCTCTGTTATTGAAGCCTCCTTACATTGTGTCATTGTGGTCTCTCCGGGACGGAGAGAACTTTAGGTGGTGGGCATCTGTTGAGCCCTAACCGGTTGAAACTAACAAAGTCAAGGTCACAGCTATGCATAGGCAAGAGTAAAGTATCAAAATTCCAGGGTCAAAGTGCACAGGTAGTGCACCTTCAATTGTTCATATAAAAGGTCTTTAATTGTTCACAGACAAGAGGTATTAAATTGGGGAAGTATTGCAGAAGTATTTTTTCTCTTAAGGTTCAAAGGGTGAATTTAAAGTCTTAGGTGCAAAAGTAAAGAATTAAGAGGAAAAGGTGAAGGTATGGGAAGCGGCCGTGTACGCAAAGGTGGAAATAGGGCCGCCCAATCAAAATTTGCTTTAAATCTAAAGTCACTACAGGACAAAGTAGTGAGTCGTTGGTGGCCAGTTAAAAAGACAATCTTGGGACATTGAAAGGGCACCAAGATTGTATTACAGTTAGAGTGCACGGAACCGGCGCACTCAACAAAGAAAGGCAAAGGCTATTCTTGGGGACACACTTGAAGAAAAAGAGAGAGAGAGAAGTGTAAGAGACACCAAGGTACGAGGACACAGAGAGGTGGAAGTGAAGAGTGCAAGAGAGGTGGCTAAGGAAGAAGGCAGAGAGTGCGAAGCTAGACCCCAAGGACCTCAAGGTCTCTGTGTAGTGTGCATGCCGACAGAAGATACTCATTCCTCATCTTGGTGGAAGATTGGTGCAAGCTGTGCACAAGGATAAGCTTGAAGCAAGTAGAGGATTGGTGCAGAGGAGGCCGACTGCAAGAAGACTTCGGGATAATTGGTATTTTGTAATTAAGCACCCTCTGTAGTGCGCACAAAAGTATTGACTCGGATTGTGCTCAAACATTGTAATTGTTTTACTCTAATCAAACTCAAGATTCCAAGGTGGGCTTCTGCAGAAGCTTCCAAGGTTATTTCCTCTGTGAAGTTTCCCAACTCATTTCTTTCTTTATTCTTTCCTTTTTCTCCTACAAACCCTCAAACTCCTTCTCGTCCAAGAATCCCCCAACAGTTATCCCCTTCCAATCACGGAACACCTATTGGAGCGTGTTGCAGGCAAGGAAGTTTATAGCTTCCGTGATGGATTTTCTGGTTACAATCAACTAGCCATTACTCTAGAAGATCAACACAAAACAGCTTTTGCCATAGAGTGGGGAATCTTTGCATTTCGTGTGATGCCATTCGGGCTCACAAATGCACCTGCAACATTCCAACGGCTCATGTGTGATGTCTTCAAAGAGTTCTTGCGAAAGAGCTTAGAAGTGTATGTGGATGATTTATGTGCTCATTCCCAAGAAAGAAGATTTCACATCCCTGAGCTCAGACAAATCTTCAACAAGTGTAGAGAATATCGAGTGTGTCTGAACCTAGAAAAGTGTGTGTTCATGGTGCGTCAAGGTAAAATCTTAGTTCATATTGTTTCTAAGAATGGAATCTCAACAGATGAAGATAAGGTACGAGCCATAGCAGAGCTGCCAAGGCCAAGGAATGTTAAAGAGGTACAAGCCTTTATGGGCCATTGTGGATATTACCGTAGGTTTATGCACATGTACGCGATCATAGCTAGACCCCTTTATGCCCTGTTGTCTAATTTTGAGTGGAACGACGAATGCGAGAATTCTTTCAACGAGCTGAAGAAACATTTGTGCACAACACCAATACTGACCACTCCTGATTGGAATAAACCATTCCATGTCCATGTGGATGCATCCAATCACGCCATAGGATGTGTGCTAGCACAACCCACGGGAGAAGGAAACTTAGATTTGCCCATAGCATATGCTAGTAGACAGCTCACCACAGCTGAACAAAACTATACCACAACTGAGCGAGAGGGCTTAGGCATGGTATATGTTGTGAAGAAGTTTAGACACTATTTATTGGCCAACAAGTTCAAGTTTTTCACTGATCATCAAGCTTTGTTATATTTGGTCAATAAACCTTGCAATACTGGACGCTTAGTAAGATGGTTCCTCTTACTAATGGAGTATGACTTTGAACTTGTTGTCAGGAAAGGTAAAACCCACCTTCGGGCAGACCACCTTTCTTGCATCACTTCAGGAGAGTCACCACAAGGAGTGCGTGATGAATTACCTGATGCTTATCTGTTCAATTTAGAAGTTGTTCCTAAATGGGCAAATAAGTTGGTACCAGTCCTAACCTTCGGCCCTGCGAATAAGAATGTGAAAACATCACAAGAAGAAATTGTAAAATCACAAAAGTATCACATACTGGCAGGAAGCATGTACAAACAAGATACTCAAGGTGTATTAGCTTGTTGTGTCGAGGATGATGAACATAGTAGTTGGTTGCAACAAGCTCATGAAGGATTGCTAGGAAATCATTATTCTAAACAGTGCACATTACAAAATCTGAAATGTTTAGGAGTGTATTGGCCTAGCATGGACAAAGAAATACATGAGTGGATTAAGAATTGTCCAATGTGCGGAGAGATACCACCAGTGGAGCATGCGACCCTTTATGAAGTGTCATTAATTCCAGATTGGAGTGCTCCATTGGTAGAGTTTATGAGGTCGGGAAGATTACCCAAAGAGGCTAGTCTAGCAAGAAGATGAAGCATGGAGCAAGAGGCTCAAGGCTATGCCTTAGTAGGAGACAACCTGTACCGAAGAGGCAAAGATGGTTACTTAAGACTGTGCGTTCATGAATCAGACTATTTAACGGTCTTAGAGACTGCACACAGTGGTGTTGCAGGTGGACATTTTGGTCCTGACCGAGTGATCAAGAACATTCTATTCTCAGGACTTTGGTGGCCCACTCTTCATATGGATGCACATACCTATGTGAAGAAATGTGACACATGCCAAGGTGCACAATATCCAGTTAGAAAATGCTGGTGTAAATCACAAGCCTACACATTTGGCTTGGAAGATATCATGAAGACTCTACATGCATGAAGAATCATAGGAACATATGCTAGTGATTACTTACCACTTTACCTCATTGTAAAAGTCAATTTGACTTAGAATCTTTTGTAAGCACCTACCCAAATGATTCGTGGAAAAGTTAGTTCACCTGATTGAGAGAATATCTCCAAGTTTTTAGAAGCTTGATTAGAAGGAGCCAAGAATTTGAATTTGAATTCAAATTCTTACACATTCCATATAAAAGGTGAACTTGAAAAGTCGCGGTGAGACATCACTCCCGAGCTTCATTCTACTGTCATTGAGTGTGTGTGTGAGCACTACATCATAGTCTACGCCTCTCTACACCACTAGGCAATGCTTTTCATGCCCATGGGATTGTACACGTGTTAATTTATAGATACATTTACATCATTCATCTCTGTGCTCACTGATTGTCTACTCCAAAGTCTTTCAACTTGTCAAGGGCATATCTCAGCCAATACTCCACCACATTCAGTGATTCAAAGCTTGTTGAATTCAGCTCAAAGTCATCTACATGCTGACAAAGTTTGAAGTGATTTCATTTATCCAATTCAGAGAAATCATCGTCGAGGTGCTCACTGGTCTATCTCTGCTACAGTCCTAAAAAGTCGGGGGTATACCAAATCTTGCTAAATTAATTTCTCTTAGCATAGTTCATTATTTTACATCATTCCACTTGCAAATGGTAGCTTACTAAGCTAATTGAATACCCCTAGAAGGAATTTTATCAATTGCTATTGTGCTAGTCACATTGAGCAAAACATTGAGCAAGTATCAAGACCAAAATAGAAAGTTTTCTTGACTTTGTGACTTCCAAAGTTATCTCTTTTGATTCAATCATTACACACTTCATTTCCAAAGGACATAGGCCATTTCTTGGTGTCATTGGAAAGCTAAGGGAGTCTACTAATCAAGTCTGAAGCTAAAGAGGGCTGGTACAAAGTAGGTTTTAGCAGTACCTACTCAATCTCTTGGATCATCCATCCATCTTTCCCAACAGTGGTATCAGAGCAAATAAGGTAAAATGGGAGATGGTTTTCCTTCATTTATTGACAAATTGGACAGGAACAACTATCAAGCTTGGTCTCTAAGGATGAAGACCTACTTACAAGGAAGGAGTCTCTATGGATACATCTCAGGAGAGGAGGAATTGCCCTCATTCAAAGCAAGAGGTTTGCCAATCAAGGAGGAGCAAGAAAAACTCAACACATGGTGTGCAAGGGATGCATTGGCAAGGTCTTATCTACTCAACTCTATATCTGACTTTCTTTTACCTCATATCAGAAATTGTAAGACTTCCCAAGAGACTTGGGAAACCTTGTCATCATATTTTTCCTCCAATATAAGGGCTAGGAAAAATCAGTTGTGGATTGAATTCACAACACTAAGGAAGCAACCTAAGCAAGCTGTTTCAGAATTTGTGACCAAGATCAAAGATGTTGTAGATCAGTTAGCAAGCATAGGAGAAGAGATTGAAGAGGAACAAATTGTAAGGTAGGTAATCAATGGGATCAAGGCTGATGACAAGTGGGAAAGCTTCACCACTGCAATGGATCTCTACATGGACATGCACACTCTAGATCTTACAGCTCTCATGGGTCAACTATTCACACATGAAGCAAAGCTTACCAAGAGTGGAGATACTACCAAAGGTAACAACTCTTCTGCCCTATACACTGATAAGAAATCTAAGGATAAAGGCAAGAGTAAGAAGGTGGAAGATGAATGCTCTACCTCCCAAGCCAACTATGCAGGGAGAGGTAGATCTTCAAGAGGTAGGGGCAGAGGAGGTAAGCAAGGTAGGGGGAGACCCTATAACACATCACCATGTAACATTTGTGGTTTGTCAAACCACACCACAGATGAGTGTTACAGGAATTACAAAAACCAGAGAGGAAGAGGCTACCAAAGAGGTGGATACTCTGAGTCTAGAGGAAGGTTCAACCATCACCAAGGCCACAACAACAATTATAACAACAACTACAACAACAATTACAATGGCAACTACCAAGGAGGATTCAGAAACAGAAAGGACTACAACAACTACACAGAGGATCAGGATGACTCTCTCTTGATCATGAACATGACTTCAAAGTCAGGTACAAATGATGATCACTTATTTTATATTGATTTAGGGTGTTCAAATCATGTGGCTGGTAATGTTGCACTACTCTCTGATCTTGACGAACCAAAAGGTAAACACCAAGTCCAAACAGGTGATGATACAAAGCATTCTGTAGTTAAAGTTGGAAATGTGAAAACTTGTGATGGTAATCAGAATTTGTTGAGCAGAGTACTTTATGTACCTACAATTACAAAGAACTTAATGAGTATTGGTCAGATTGTAGAGAAAGGGTTGCAGGTCAGATTCAATTAGTATGGAGCATTTGTGGAGGACCCAAGACATGGATTCAAAAGGATAGCTAAAGGAGAAAAATCAGGTAGACTTTTCACTTTTGAGTTGGAAGATACAAAGAACATTGCATTATACAGTTATAAAGATCAAACACTTTCAGAGCTTGAAATTTGGCACAAGACATTAGGGCACATAGGAGAAAGGACCTTGAAGCAAATGTGCAGGGACCAATGTGTGCTTGGGATACCTAATGAATCTAAGCAACATATGATTTACAAGTGTGGTGCTTGTCAATTTGGTAAGTCTCATAGGTTACCCTTCTCCAAGAAAGGATATATGCATGAAGACTATCTAGAGCTTGTACACACAAATGTATGGGGACCTAGCAAAGACCCCTCAGTCTCAGGTTCAAGGTACTATGTGTCTTTTATTGATGACTATAGCAGATGGACTGCATTATACTTTATGAAGCACAAGGACGAGGTATTTAATTGTTTTAAGAAATATCTTGCATTAGTTGAAAATCAGACAGGAAGGAATCTGAAGAGGCTAAGGTCAGATGGAGGAGGTGAGTACTTCTCCAATGAATTTGAGGACTTCTTGTAGGACAGAGGCATCAAAAGGGAAATAACCACAAGGTACTCTCCTGAATAGAATGGGGTAGCTGAAAGAAGAAATAGGTTAACTGTTGGGACAACTAGATCTATGCTTAATGAGAAGAAATTACCTAACTATCTATGGGTAGAGAGTGTCTCTACTGCCACCTATCTCATAAACAGGTTACCATCAAAGTCACTTGATGGTATGACACCATATGAGGCATGGCATGGTAAGAGACCATCATTGGATCACTGCAAAATTTTTGGATGTGTAGCATATGTACAGATTCCTTCACAGGTAAGAGGAAAGCTAGATCCAAAGGTTGAAAAATGTATTTTCATTGGATATGATTTAAATAAAAAAGGTTACAGGTTTTATAACCCTACCAATAAGGGATTTATGGTAAGCAGAGATGTGATCTTTGATGAGAATGATTCTTGGTATGAGAATGAATGCAAGAAGGTCAAACTACCCTATGATTTGGAAGAAGAATTTCCAAAACTTACAAAGGAGGAACCTACTCAGGATGGAGAGTCAAGTTCAGATGATGAAGATACAATCAACCTTGAAGAGTTCAAGGCATGGAAGTCCAAAGGCAAAATGAAGATGAAGAAGCTTGAGGACATACCAGAATCTTCAACTCAATCAATCAGAAGGTCTCAAAGAGAGAGCAAAAAACCTATCAGATATGGGTATGATACATCTCTTGTTACTAAACATTCAATTTATCTTGCAAAGGATTTTCTAAATGAAGAACCAGGATCATATGAAGAAGCAATCACAAAATCAGAATGGAAGGAAGCTATGGATGAGGAGATTGAAGCACTCAAGGAGAGTGATACATGGGAGTTAGTACCCAAGAAGGACTCCATGAAGTTAATAGGATCCAGATGGATCTATAAATTGAAAAAAAATTCTGATGGCACAATTAACAGGTACAAGGCTAGATTGGTAACCAAGGGTTTTGCACAAACCCAAGGCATTGACTATGAAGAAACATTTTCTCCTGTGGCCAAGATGCCAACAATCAGAGTGTTGGTGAGTGTGGCTGCATCAAAGAATTGGAACATGTACCAATTGGATGTCAATAATGCTTTCTTGAATGGATGGATCTCAGAAGAGATTTATATGTCACAACCTCCTGGCTATGAAGACCCTAAGAAGGTAACTTATGTTTGCAAATTAAAGAAGGCTTTATATGGATTGAAGCAGGCACCTAGGGCATGGAATTACAGGCTAACTACATACCTCCAAGACCAAGGTTTTGTCATGAGTAAGGCTGACACTTCTCTGTTCATTAAGAGAAGTAATTCAGAGATAATCTATCTCTGTGTCTATGTTGATGACATCATCATTATAGGTAATGATGTCAATGGAATCAGAAGCATCAAAAGCCAAATGATGAAGGAGTTCAAGATCAATGATCTTGGGCTATTGAAGTATTTTTTGGGACTTGAATTAGTTTACACTAATTTAGGAATATACATTACTCAGAAGAAGTATGTGCAGGACATGTTGATGAAATTTCACTTGTAGGATGGTAAAGCAGCTAGCACTCCAATGGAGGTGAACCTAAAGCTAAGTGCCCATGAAGGTGATGAAGTCCAAGACATTACAGGTTATCAAAGTATGGTAGGTAGCTTGAACTATGCTACTCTTACAAGAATTGATATTGCATATGGAGTTAGTGTGCTAAGTCAATTTATGCACAAGCGAAGGATACCTCACTTAGAGGCTTCCAAAAGAATCTTGAAGTATCTCAATCTTGAAGTAGATTGGGCAGGATGCAAGGATGATAGGAGAAGCACTTCAGGATACATTTCTTTTGCAGGTGACAAATCAATTTCATGGTCTGCAAAGAAGCAACCAACTGTTGCATTGTCTTCTACAGAAGCAGAGTATAGAGGGCTAGCTAATGCCACTCAAGAAGCAATTTGGATTAAGCTTTTGTATACAGAATTGGGCTTATATACTAGGCCTCCAATTATCTTTGGAGATAATACAAGCTCTCTTCACCTTGCAGCTAATCCTATCTATCATGCCAGGACCAAACACATAGAAGTTCATTATCATTATGTGAGGGAGAAGTTGGTAAGCAAGGACATTCAGCTGACCTATGTGTCAACCAACATGCAATGTGCAGATTTGCTGATTAAAGGTTTGGATGGGACCAAACTTTGCAGGTTCAAATCTATGATTGGATTGCAGGATGTACTTGAAGATTGAAGATGAAGACTTAAGCCAAAATGTTTGGCTTGAGGGGGAGCTGTTGGTGTAAATCACAAGCCTACACATTTGGCTTGGAAGATATCATGAAGACTCTACATGCATGAAGAATCATAGGAACATATGCTATTGATTATTTACCATTTTACCTCATTGTAAAAGTCAACTTGACTTAGAATCTTTTGTAAACACCTACCCAAATGATTCGTGGAAAAGTTAGTTCACCTGATTGAGAGAATATGTCCAAGTTTTTAGAAGCTTGATTAGAAGGAGCCAAGAATTTATATTTGAATTCAAATTCTTACACATTCCATATAAAAGGTGAACTTGAAAAGTCGCGGTGAGACATCACTCCCGAGTTTCATTCTATTGTCATTGAGTGTGTGTGAGCACTACATCATAGTCTACACCTCTCTACACCATTAGGCAATGCTTGTCATGCCAATGAGATTGTATACAAGTGTTAATTTATAGATACATTTACATCATTCATCTCTTATCTGTTTTGATTCAATCATTACACACTTCATTTCCAAATGACATAGGCCATTTCTTGGTGTCATTGGAAAGCTAAGGGAGTCTACTAATCAAGTATGAAGCTAAAGAGGGCTAGTACAAAGCAGGTTTTAGCAGTACCTACTCAATCTCTTGGATCATCCATCCATCTTTCCCAACAGAAAAGACGAGATGCCTTTGAGGCCAATGATGGGAGGGCGTGCATTTTCGAAGTGGGGCATAGACTTCATAGGTCCCATTAACCCCCCAGCTAGAATTTCCCATGCAGAATACATTATTGTAGCCACAAACTACCTTACCAAATGGGTAGAAGTCAAAGCCACAACAAAGAATGATGCTCAGACAACGACAAAGTTCTTATTTGAGAACGTGTTCACGAGATATGGGTTACCAATAGAACTAGTAAGCGATAGAGGTACACACTTCTTGAATGAAGTCATTGAAAATCTTCTCCAAGAATTCTTGGTGATACATAAGAAGTCTACTCCCTATCATCCACAAGCTAACGGACAAGTTGAGAGCACAAACAAGATCCTATGTAATGTCTTGACCAAGCTTGTAAACATCAAACGCTCTGATTGGGATAAACAGCTTCATCATGTTGTTTGGGCTTATCGAGTTGCCTATAAAACGGTACTGAATGCCATCCCATTTCAGATGGTCTTTGGACAGAATGTTGTGCTACCACTAGATTTCCTAATCCCAGCATTAAAAGTAGCACAAGAGCATGAGTGGAATGGACATGAATTGTCCTCTAGGATCTTTGATCTAGAACACTTAGGTGAGACAAGGCTACGAGCGGCAGCAGGCGTCTATGCTGCAAAGAAAAGACAAAAGGCATACTTTGATGCACACATCAAGGATAAGGGACTGAAAGAGGGAGATCTAGTGTTGGTTTACACACTAAAACAACATGCCCGTAAGTTGGAAAAACGAGGATATGGACCCATGATTATTAACAGAATTTCCACTAGCGGTGCAGTCCAATTGGCTACTTTAGAAGGTGATATCTTGCCCAACTATATTAGTGGATGTAGAGTCAAGTTATACCAAGAACCTCTTACAGAGGATATGCTTACGGGACTCAACACTGCTAAGAAGCGAAAAGAAGAGGAGTTAAGGGTGAGAGAAGAAGCACAAGCAGAAGCGAGAGAGCGTATTAGGCAAAATAAGTTAAGGCCACTAGGCTTAGATGTCAACTCAAAAGCCCCAAAATATCACATGGATATGTGCCACAAATCGGGCATAACTACTTCTCAAGTCATTGACCGACGTCCCTTTGTGACCATAGAGATCGGACAAGGGAAGGGTGCCAGGACTGTGAAAGCATTGATTGACTCAGGTGCAGCAAGTAGTGTAGTTAGACTGTCCTACTGCCAAGACTTGCAGTTGAACATCAATCCCATAGAATCTTATCTCATAGGTTTGGGAGGTGTGGAAACCCCTTGTTTGGGCGAGGTGGAACTTACCATCTACCTTCAAGATGTTCCAATGAAAGTCAAAGTGCTAGTGTGTCAAGATGAGAACCTTACTGAACTACTTGTCTTAGGACAAGATTGGATTTATGACAATGCAGTCAACTTGAACCTAAGAAGTCTTCTTCAAGTTTGGGTCTAGGGACAATGCTTTACATTAGAACTAGAAAATGGCATGCTCACAAATCCAGATGTCACATCTTGTAGTTCTTCTAAGACTAATCTTCTTGAACAAGATGTTGTATGTGCCAAAAGCTCTATGATCCAGAATGATTCAATCAAGGAAGGAAAGTCGCAAAGGCAAGCAAAATCTCCTTCTTTTT
Organism: Ceratopteris richardii; assembly: GCA_020310875.1. Lineage (NCBI taxonomy): Eukaryota > Viridiplantae > Streptophyta > Polypodiopsida > Polypodiales > Pteridaceae > Ceratopteris > Ceratopteris richardii. The sequence goes on along the minus strand of CM035414.1, from coordinate 11,393,969 downwards.
TGAAGAGTAAAGCATCCATAGTAGTTCAACCTCAGAAGCAAGCACAACAATTCAAGACAACTGCTATAGCAAATAGAAAGACACCCTTTAACAAAAAAGTAGTTTCAAGCATGAAGCAGATCTGGGTACGCAAAGGAGAGCAACCACCAGCCTTGCCCCCACAAATCCCATCAAGGCAAGCCAACCAGGCCAGAAGACGAAGGAAGAAGCTTGGACAAGCTCAACCACAAGGTATCCGACAAGTTTGGGTGCCTAAGAAATTAGCGGCAGCTCAACGAGGGAGATTAGAGATGTGGGTACCTAAGAAGCTCTTACATCCACAACAACCTATTTTCTCCCACATGCGAAAGGTCTCAACAAAGAAGCCACAAAGAGAAACGGGTAAGAATCCCACACAAAGAATGAAAGAAGATCAAATCACCTCTTCAACAATAGTAGGAAGACGTGTAAAAATGGTATGGGTTTGGAAGCATCCAAAGAAGAAGACGCCTGAGGTGATCTCTATAGTGCCAAATGCTGTTCGCAAATGGACTCCAATAAGGAGGATTACATCAGTTCAAGACCCAATGGATACCTCCACCAAAGCCGGCATCAACATCTGCAAATAACATCGAAAGCCTCGACGAGCGACAACCATGTGCTCCTTGCACAACCTTGTCTTTTGCACCATTCAGGTCATGCATTTCCAAAGTATGCATTAATATAGGGCCACATTACATGGCCGTGCATAGACACAATTGAGAGTTCCATGCACTAGAGCACATTGACACATGTAAACCATTTTTTGATACTAAACTCTGTCTTCTTGTTTTGTGACATTGTTCCCAATAAAAAAAAAAAGAGAAAGAGAGGAAGAACTTGTTCCCAGGTTTGGCTCATGAAACATGAATGAGTCATGCTTAGTTGAAGGTGGAACTGTTGATTACTGGGCATTCATCAGTTTGGATAGAAGTTGTTTCCCCTTACCATGGTAGGAGGGAAGAGCTTGAAGGTCCACAACTTGAGCGATGCTTAACTACTATATGTACGAGAGCATCCAAGGAGATATTTGCAAAGGGTAGTTCTGGTACCCTGCAAATCTTTGTCTGTATACTAGATGAGAAGACTCCTGCTTATGGTGAGCTGAAGAGAATATGTGAAACTAAGCTTGGTGTAGTTATTGAATGTTGTTTGTCAAGGAATATAAAGAAATTCAATTCTCAGTATTTGGCAAATGATGATTTGAAAAGAGGAGACAGGATCAGCCACTCAAAAGATCTCATCAGTGGACCATCAACACGGACATTCATCCACAATGTTCCATCCCAAAGGCCGAGTGTACAACACGAAGAGATGCACATCGATCGACCTTCTCCATGGTAGGTATCTTTACTTTGGAAACATCATCACCATGATAGCTTAGGAAACCTCTTCGTCGGCATACCCTTGAGCACTTAGCTCAAGAACCCCAATTTTTGCACCATACTTCTTCCGATGCATTTTCCAAGTAAGCATGCATAGGGCTACATTACAAGGCCATGCACAAGGCACATATTTTCCTCAACCCATGCACGAACACACTTACCCATCATCCATTATGGGTTATGAGTACTGGTCGTGAGTACTATGAACATCAACTTTGGAAGATCTAGAGGACATCAACGGAGCCTCATAACAACACAGTCATGGTGGAATCCAGCGAAGAAGTACATACCAAGGCACTACAACTTGCAACGGCTCACAATGATAGATGAAGAACCGGACAACCAAACCTGCCACATCTGGAAGCCATACGACTTTTGTTCATACAGAAGGGACACTCCCTCTCAAAGCCCTGCTCAGAACAACCACTACAACAAGGGTCTGTCAGGGACGACAGACTCGAGAGGGGGGGAGTGTTGGAACTCAAGGTCAAGCACAAGCATGGAAGCACATCAAAAAGGTGGACACACACAAGAAGAAGGAGCAAGTACGGAGCTCCAAGAAGTACATGTCAAATTTTTAGAAGAATCCCCTACAAAAATAGTGATTTCTATCACTAAAAACCATTATAAATACCATTTTCTATTTTTCTAACTCCATTTTGTTCAAGCCGAGGAGTCCTTGAGCTTGAGGAGTATTAGAAGTATCATCCTACCAATTTTCATAATTTTTAGACTTCGTTTGAGCACTCAAATAAGCCTTGGAACCTAATTTTTAACTAGGCTTGACACTAGGTCTGGACAGGGCCAAAACTAGTAAAAAAACTATAAAAAGAGCTAGAGAGATCATTTTTGAGGTTAGCTTGTTAGAGAATAGAGCTTTTGTAAGAGAACACTTTTGCAATCAAAGCTTTCCATTGTTCCTCTCTTTGATCTTACCTTGTGCGCGCGTGTGTGTATGTGTGTGCATGTTTGTGTGCTTTCACTCATGCACTTGTGCCTTCACTTGCTCGTGGTCTTCATATCGGTCCTCATGTCTCCGCGGATTGACAAGTAAAGGAGGTGGTGCTTATGCTTGAGCCACAGAGACATAATAGCAAGTAAACCCATATGCAATATGTAAAATGAGATATTATATATATATATATATATATATATATATATATATATATATATATATATATATATATATATATATATATATATATATATATATATATATATATATATATATATATATATATATATATATATATATATATATAAACTTATCTTCTTAAATTTCTAATGCAGAGAAGTAATGGAAACTCCATGCATCCATCAATAGTTGTCAAATAGGAGCTTGTCCTTCAAAAGGTGCACGACAGCCTGCTATGATCATCAGATGAAGAGAGTGGTAGAGAGAGAACGGGCAGCAATGCCTCCTTTCGTGCATGAAAATCTCTTAATATAGGGCCGTGTGGGCTTTATAGGCTACCTACTGCACTAGTGAGATGGGACTCTCTCTAACCATGTATGCATCTGCAGTCAGGTTGAGGTCATATATTCCATATACAATGATAAGACAGACAAGATGACTCTTTAAGAAGAGCGCTACGAAGATAGTCCAATAAATTCAAAGGGAGGAACTGAGAGTGTTGCTCACCGATATCCGTGGGCGCCTTCTTGCTGGCCACACGCCTATGACAGAGAATTTCACGGCCGCTCATAGAGCATTAAATGTGAGGGAGGGGTGGTTCCTAAACTATGATGTTTGAGCATAATTTTTCTTACATCATTGAGTGCTCATATACCTCATCAGACACTGTCCGGCTCCAAAAACACCTCTCGCGACTGACTTCCATATCCGAGAAAAGTTCTCCGCCTAAGATTTCTAAGAGAATAAAACCTTAGCTCTGATGCCACTATTGTGTGAGAGCTCCAAAGCCTCCAGAACTGAACCTCTAATCAACTAAGAATACTAACTACTCTAGCTCACACTAGGAGAGAGAGATGTGTTTCCACCCAACCAACCCCTCCAATATATAGCTCCAAGTCCAAGGGGGTAAGTCCCTCTCAAGGGGACATGTGTACCTTCCATCACATGGGTCCTTAAGGTGTTCACATGGTTTCCAAGCTTAGGATATCACATGAAATCATATGACTTCTAAAAGAAGACTCTCCAAGCTATCACGTACAAGCCAAGTGGCTAGGAGAATCTTCCAATTAAGCCTAAGGTGCTCAACCTTAGAGAATTATCCCTAAGGTTCAAGACCCATCTAAAAGGGGTAAATAAACCATAAATCCCAAGGGTCTCACACCTACAAACCCGAGGGTTCTACCCCTTAGACCCATGCAATTATACAACAGTACACCTTGCTACCTCTCCTATGTGTCTCTTCTTTGTCTCTGCTACCCCATTTTGGTTAGGGGTATACCTGCATGTAAATTGTCTTTTGATGCCATTGACTTGCAAAAATTCAAAAAATTCATGGGAGAAGTACTCTCTCTCCATCCGATCTCAAAGTTTTGATAAACTTGTCAGATTCCTTCTCCACCTGTGCTTTGAATTTCTTGAAGTAGTGGAACACATTTGATTTGTTTTTAATGCAATACAACCATACTTTTCTTGAAAAGTCGTCAATGAAGGTTACAAAGTACCTATTTCCAGCAAGGGAAGCTTCTCTTGTTGGACCCCAAACATCCGTGTGAATGAGGTCTAAAACATTTGCACTTACATAGTTACTCTTCTTGAAGGGCAGCCTTGATTGTTTTCCTTGTTGGCAAGCTAAACAAATTTCATGCACCATTTTAGATGTAAAATTTGGTAGGCCTCTTATCAAGCTCCTCCTTTTCATGTCCTTGAGCTTTTGTAGGTTGGTGTGACCTATTCCCTTATGACATAGATCCAAATCTGCTATCCTCTTGTCTCCATATGTGACATACATTGAATGGTGTGGCTGATTTATGTCCATTGTGAACATTCTCCCTTGCTTCTTTCCTTTTGCTATGAGCTTGAAACCTGCCCTTGGATCCTCAAGAAAACATCCTCTTTCATTGAACCTAACTTGATAGCCTTTTTCTACCATTTGACCTACGGAAATCAAGTTTTTGGTAATAGTAGGGACACTATCTCCCACATGTTGAATGGTATGCTCTGAGTTATCACCTAATTCCATATACCCTTGATGCTTTGGGACCTGCAAAATCCTTTCAACATGACATATGATGGCTACATCCACTATCTACATACCATACATCTTCACTAGCTTGAGTTGTATCTTCACCATACAACATGGCAAGTAAATAATCATTCCCTTGGCTTGATGATGTGTTTGCATAATTACCTTGCCCTCTATAATTGTTGTTGTTGCTTTCATTGCCTTGTCTTTGAGCTCTATGATAGCATTCATTTGCAAAATGACAGGGCTTACTGCATACAAAGCATCCATTTGAAGTGTGTCCTCTTCCACCAAATCTTGCACCTCTTCCTCTATTTGTGGCTCTTCCACCTCTTTGACCTGCATTTTCTTGTTGTCCTTGACCTCCTTGGTTGCTTTGATATCTTCCTCTTCCTCTTGTAGCACCTCAATTGTGTCTTCCTCTTCCTCTACCTGCATACAACAGTTGCCCTTGGCTATCCTTTCCATTATGAACACCAAGGCTCGTCTCCTCTGTCACCATGAGAGTGATTAGTTGATCAAAATCAAGAAGAGAGTCCCTTACATACACTGAAGTTGTGAAAGCCCTCCATTTTTCATCATCCCTAAGTCCATTAAGGGTGTGGGCGACAAGATCGTCATCATCTAGGGCACAACCGATTGACCCTAGTGCATCTGCAAGCTCTTTAACCTTTAATATTTAATCATTAGCACCTTGAGAGGGGCTTTTCCTAAGATTATTTAGCTCATTCTTCAGCTGAATTTTTCTAGATTTTCTGGAGATTGAGTACAATCTCTCCAAGCACTCCCACACCTTCTTCGATGTATCCAAATCTTCAATATGCCCTACCATAGAGTTGCTAACATGTTGAGATAAAATGAAAATGACACCTTTGTCCCTTTCATTCCACTCCCTTACTGCTCTTATCTGCTCATTGGTTGGATTTACCTCATCTTTGTAGGGTTTTGGCTCTCCAGCACTCACAAGTCCCCACAAACCTTTCCCCATCAAAAAATTGCTTATTCTAAATCGCCATGGTTGGTAGTTTCCTTTTTTGAGCTTCTCAATCTGAGCATTGAGATCAGCCATGGTGCCTCCTAGCTCTTTTGAACCTCCCCCTTGATGTAATCAAGTTGAAAAAGATGGCGTTTACCTCAAAAAATAGAGCTACTACTCTTGATGAAGCTTCGTCTTTGATTTGATGATGCATTTGCTTCCCCTTGTTGATGTGCCCGTTCTTTGCTTCCTTCCTTCAAACTTTGATGAAGTCTTCACTTCACTTCAGTAGCTCCTTCTTCTCTCTTTGATACTCCACTTATAGATCTAATACCATTGTTGGAGGATAAACACTCCTATGTGCTCAACAAAAGCAAATAAACCCTCCTAGGATCCTGAAAATTTTGAGACATAGGCTCTATATTTTCTGAGTTTCTATGAGTATATGTAGAGACTGGAATAGAAATTTTGCAAGCTTAAAATAGACTTTAAGATCTTTCCAATGAGAGTAAAACCATTCCATTTGGATATTGGATGATGCCTCAACCATTTGCAACAAAATAGATAACTTGATCTCTTCACAGAGTATGAGCTAACTAGACAGAGTGTTCTAGACATTTCTCTGCACATGTGCAGGCACTGAACCGGAGACTTATGCCACTAGAATTAGAACTTATAAGCTTTCAAACAAGACAAAAATCATTGAAAATAGATTCTGGATGAAGGAGAAACAACAATTACAAGACCGGGGGATCTGCCAAAATCATCTAGATAGATAGAGTGTGTAAAAGTGAAAGTTCTGCAAAATATGCAGAGAATAGTTAGTGCTTAAGCAAGGGGGTAGCTTGGGAACGTATTTCCATGACTCTAAGTCATAATACAACTCATTAGAGGTTTTAAAGACCACATACTAACCTCTTTAACCAATCAAAAGCATACACATGTCAAAGGTGAGGTCCAATCACATCAAGAGGTGAGCTCAATATTCTCTAATCAACTTCTTTCCATTATGGGCATAATTTGATGCCTCCAGCTTGTGGAAATCAGCCTCCCTTAATTGTAGATGATGTGGAAGGTTCAATTTGGGGCATGCTCCCACACTCTTGAGCTTGAAACACTTTCAACAATGAATACCTTGATGGAAGCCTATAAGGGTAGGATAGAAGGAGGACCAAACCCTACAAATCATATGATAGCCTATCCTATGCCAGATATTGAAGAAGAAAGAATGCAGAGGTCCAAAAAAATTATTAAAGAAACTCAACATAATTTGGAAGAAGCTGAGAATCAATTCAAGGAAGAGTCTGGGAAGGAATAAAATATGGCAGAACCTTGTGTAACACTCCTATTCAATCTAGCAGAACATTGTAAAATTCAATGTCAGACAACATGGAATGATTTAATAAAGTAAAACCCAAACTTACATCACAAAATGATTGATTGGGTAGGAAACTCACATTGGAAACATGCAAAACCAAAAAATATAGAAGAACTGATGTACCCATTGACAGGATAGGAGGATATTGTGAAGGTGAGGAAGGAAACTCAATCTTAAAAGCGAAATATGGTGATAATTATGCAAATGCAATTTTAGATAGTGGATCAGGAGTGGCAATCATGACAAAAGAAATATGGAAACAATGGGGAGCAAACAAATTAACCTCTACCAAAATGAGATTACAACTTGCAGATGGGCACATAGAAGTACCTTTAGGAATCTGGGAAAAAGTTATTGTGGAAATATTTGGAATAGAGATAGATCATTCTTTTGCTATAGTTGAATTTACACAACGAACCTCCTATGAAATCATTCTAGGAAGACCATTTATGAGACAAATGCAGATAGTGCAAGATTGGGGGAGAGATTGTTTATATCTCCAAAGCCAAGGGAAAATAACCAAAGTAAACTTGAAAAATGGGCAATTTTGTGACATACCCCCTCAAGATTGGTTTAAGGTACATTAGAATCAAGAATCAAGTGAGGAATCTGGACATGAGAGTCACAGTGATGAGGAGTCACCATTTTGGAAGTGCACTGCTATAAGAAATAAAAACTACAAAAAAGTCTTGTTGAATAAAGAAGAATGTAAGAGAGAAAGGAAGATTGAGGATGAGAGCTATATCCCACAAAATTTTGATGATGAAGATTTTGAGCCATATGGCTGGAATCAAATATTGTCTACACTAGATGTAGCAAACAATGAATATGTATGAATCAAATTTCAAGATGAAGAGGGATATGATGTATTTCATGTAGGAGTAAGAATGGTGAGTCTAGCACAATTGAAGAACTCTCAAAGTGAACCTTCACTCCAAGTTTGTGAAAAAACTCAATTCTTGGAAGGGATACATGCTTCAGATGCTATAAAAGATAAGATCTCAAAAACCTGCAAAAAACGTGTACATAAGGAAATCACTGAATGTTTTAAAACCTGAAAAGAAAAAGAAGATAAGGGAACATGCCAAAACTAAGCAAGAAGAACAAAAATTTGATGTACCTTCAAATTTTAGAACTTATGAGGTGGAGGATATAATAATTCTTAAAATGAAACCAAAAAGATACAAAAAGCAAGGAGAATCTTATGACAATGAAGAACAAACAAAAAAGGTGGTAATTACCCAGGAAGAAGGGGAAGAAAGGCATATTGTCATAGCAGATGACATGACAGGTCAAGAGGAACAAGCATTGATCAAATTGGCTAAAGAATATAGGCATGTGTTTGCATATAGTTATAAGGATTTGAAAGGAATAGATCCAAAAAATTGTGAACATAAGATTCCTATCACTTTAGATGCAAAACCTAGTAAACACAGACACTATACATTCAATGATAAGTACTCTGCCAAGATAAAGGAGGAGATTGATAAATTACTGGCTGCCAATTTCATTTATGAAATTGAATATATTGAGTGGATATCCCCTATAGTTGTTGTTCCCAAGAAAAATGGAAAACTTAGGGTTTGTATTAACTTGAAAAAAGTTAATGCAACAACTATGAGGGATAGTTACCCATTGCCAATAACTGATCGTCTACTAGAAAGAGTAGCTGGGAAGGAAGTTTATAGCCTCTTGGATGGATTTTCTGGATATAACCAAGCTCTTATTGCATTGGAAGATCAACATAAAACAACATTTTCCACTGAATGGGGAATATATGCATTTAGGGTAATGACTTTTGGGTTAACCAATGCACTAGAAACAATTTAGAGGTTAATGTGTCATGTGTTCAAAGATTTTATTAGAACCATGATGGAGATTTATGTAGAGTACCTATGTAGTTTTTCAAATAGGAGGAAAAATCATTTGCAAGACTTGGAGAACATATTCAGGAAATGTAGAATCTATAGAATATGTTTAAATCCTAAAAAATGTGTTTTTTTTGTCAGGCAAGGGAGAATGTTAGGCCACATAGTCTCTAAAAATGGAATTTCCATTGATGAAAGTAAAATTAAAGCTATTGTGGACCTACCTAAGCCAATGAATGTCAAGGAACTTCAAACCTTCATGGGCTACTATGGATATTATAGGAAACTTGTGCATAAATTTGCAGATATTGCAAAACCTCTTATGCACTAATTACTAAGTTTGAATGGACCCAAGAATGTAACAAAGCCTTTGAAACCCTGAAAACTTGTTTGGTTACAACACCCATTTTGAAAACTCCATAGTGGGATCCAATTTTTCATGTCCATGTTGATGCCTCTAATTTTGCTTTAGGATGTGTCTTGGCACAACCTATTGAAGGAAGCGAGTTGGATTTTCCAATTGCATATGCTAGTAGGCAATTAAATGAAGCTGAGAAGAATTATACAACCACTAAGAGGGAGGGATTAGGAATGGTATGTTCCATAAAAAATATATGCATTATCTTTTAGCCAACAAGTTTAAATTTTTTCTAGATCACCAAGCATTATTGTACCTAGTGAATAAACCTTGTCATACAATAAGTATAGTGAGATGGTTTTTACTTCTCATGGAATTTGATTTTGAAGTTGTAATAAGGCAAGGGAAAACACATTTGAGAGCAGACCATTTGTCTAGAATACAAACCAAAGAGCAAGAGTCTCCTATAGATGATGAGTTTCCAGATGCTTACCTATTCAAGATAGAAAGCATTCCCAATTGGGCAATAACACTGGTATCTTTGTTGACTTTTGGATCTTGTAAGACTACTAATAGCACAACACATATTCTATTACAAAGCATAAGTTTGTGTTACTGGCTGGACACTTATATCATGTAAATCACATTGGAGTTTTGGAGTACTGTACTCCATAAGAGGAGAAAACTAGTTATTTGGAGAAGGCTCATAATTGCAATCCATGTATACATGCCTCTAAAATAGTTACTCTACATAACGTAGCCAGAATGGGCGTCCATTGGCCTACAAAGTAACTAGATGTGGAGAGATATGTTTCTAAGTGCCCCAAGTGTCAATATCTAGACCATAAAGATATTATAACTCTGTATTGGTTTGAGAAAAACCCTGATTGGAGTACACATATAGTTGAGGAATTGAGAAACCGGCAAACAACTGAAACCACGAGATTTAATGCAGATTCAAGAAACTTGAAGGAAATAACTAATGAATTTCAGCTCATAGGAAATCAGTTCTATAAGAGGGTATAGATGGATACCTAAGAATCTATGTCTCGAAGGAAAAATACATAGAAATGTTAGACATGGCTCATTCAGGTGTAGTAGGAGGTCATTTTTCAAGTGAGAGAACTGCTAAGTTAATCATATATTCAGGATTCTGGTGTGTTTGTGAAAAGGTGTGACATATGTCAAAAAGTGAGTCAACCTTGTAAAATAGATGATATGCCATTAACACCATTAATTTTAGCTAGAGCTTTTTCTAAATAGGGAATAGATTTCATTGGACCTATACACCCTCCAACTAAAAATTCTCATGCAGAATATATCATTGTAGCAACTCAATATCTAACAAAGTGGGCAGAAGCAAGAGCCACAATTAAAAATGATGCTCATACTACAGGAACATTTCTTTATGAGAATATAATCAACAGATTTCGATTACCATTGAATTGGTAAGTGATAGGGGAACTCATTTCCTTAACCATGTTATTGAGAACATCACTGATCATTTTATGATTATTTGTAGAAAATCAGCCCCTTATCATCCTCAAGCAAATGGATTAGCGGAAAGTACAAACAAAGTACTTTGTACTGTATTATCAAAACTTGTAATTCCAAATAGAACTGATTGGGATTTACAACTTCAACATGTTCTATGGGCTTATAGAGTGGCATATAAAACTGTTATTGATACAACACCTTTTAATTTGGTATATGGACAAAATGCAGTTTTGCCACTAGAATTCCTTATACCTACATTGAAGGTGGGGATTCAGTTGAAATGGTCTGGACGTGAGATGCCACAAAGATTTTTTGAATTGGAGAAATTATGAGCTTCAAGACTTCAAGATGTCATATCTATGCAAATAAGAAAAGACACAAGGCATATCATGATGTTCATATTAGAGATAATGATCTGTAAGTAGGAGATTTAGTATTGGCCTACACTTTAAAAGAACACCAAAAGAAACTTTAGAAGAAGGGACATGGACCTTATATCATGCATCAAATAAGTAAGAGTGGTGCAATTCAATTAGCCAATATAGATGGATTTTTATAAGTGGATGTAGAGTGTAGAAATATAATCAACCTTTGACCACTTAAGAATGGAGGAGATTGCATCAAGCTAAGCATAGGAACTAGGAAGAAGAAAGAATGAGGTATGAGGCTCAACAAGTAGCTAAGGAAAAAATGAGAAAATATAAAGAAATCAAAGAATTATTGATATGTGAAAAACCTTCAAGGAAAGTGAGAGAACAGTTGCCTCTGATTTTGATGAATTTCCAAGAAGAAAAAATTAGGGTTTCAATAGACTCAGGGTCACAAGTAAAACTAATTAGTATTGAGTTACTAAACAAACTAAATGAAAAAAGGAAGAGTAGTAAAACCTTAATCAAAGCCCTACATGGGCATATAGTTCAAACTTTGGCTACATAAACAATCACAATCTAATTTGAGAAAAAACAGATGAATATACAATGTGAAGAATGGCCTGATTACATGATGTCTGAAAAAATGATTTTGGGAAAACCATGGATGAAACAAGGAAAGGTCATAATGAACTTTTAAAAAATGTCTCTTCATTTGAAATTGAATGACAAAAGACTTTTAATGCCTTTTGCTAGTCATGATAAGCAGGAAACCAATGAGGAGATTCATAGCTTGGAAATGAAGAAATTTCTTTTTCCATTAGAAGCAACTTTGGATTTACATAAGAATATTTTCCATGACAAAAGCAAATCTCAACATAGGCAAGGAAGACATGAGAAGAAGGAATCAATTTTGAAGCAAGTCTGGGTGTGGAAGCCAAAAGCAGTTTAGAAGACTCCAAGTCAAAGGACTAAGTGGGTATGGAGACCTAAAGAGATGAAGCAGTGCTCAAAAGAAGTATGTCTCAAGGATTCAAGGAAGTTCAAGACAGAAAACAAAACCTGTTGGATTAGGAAGACTGATCTGGTACCAGAAGCACAACACACAAGTGAAAATCACAATCATTTACAACCACATACTTTGTCTAGGACTTGTTGTAGGAAAGCCTCTTCATCAGATAACCACTTGGCCACATTGCCTCAGACTTCAGTTTTGCCTCATGTTGAGAAATGCATTTCCAGAGTATGCATGAGTAGGGCAACATTACAATGCCTATGCATTCACTAGGCACATGAGAACATTCCCATGCACTTGTCACAAGCCTTTTTCTTGGAAAAAGAGTAGGAGGGGAAGAGAGTTTCATCAATCATTTGCCTATCTATTAACTCAGAAGGCAAATAAAACAATGTATTCTAGAATAGCCAACAGATCAAGTCTAGGATGATCAATAGATGTAAATGTCTGTTAGAAAAATATTTAGGGAAATACATGAAAAAAATCAAAAGAAAAAATATAGAAAAAAATCAGACAAAATCAGAGAAAAAACTATATACAAAAAAATTGATTAAAAAAATTAGAGAAAAATAAAAGAAAAAAGGAAAGGGGGTATACCCCTTTCTTCTCTATGATTCACCCACAAAGGACAATTAGGCCCTATCCAATGATCACATGCTGAACAATAGCTGCAGGGCATCATCCTAGGTGGTTTACCCTGCTAATTTCTTTGTTGGTTTTCCTGTTCCTCCATGGCGGCCGTCCTTGCTGGTGCCTCAAAAAATTACCTCATGCCTGGACTGGAATAGCCTGATTGGCAGCCACTTCATTATTATTTCTATTGGCCTACCTTGAACTTTGCCCTCTATGCTTAGGGTTATACCAACATTGACTTGTTGTGTGTCCATCTTTATCACAAATTTCACAAAATCTTTTCTCTTTCCGATCTATTATAGAATATCCATGTTTCTTTAACTTACTAATCAAGGTCTCCTCTTTACTTTGTTTACATTTATTTTTGCGGTGCCTTCTCACAACCACTTCTTCATCTTCACTGTCTGATTCGGACTTAGTCATATCTTTCTCTAACTCCATTTCTGAATCAGATTCAGCATCTGAACTAGAGTCATTGTGCCTCTTCTTCGATTTGCCCTGATGCTGCTCCTTAATACATCAAAACCATTAGCTATATCCACACTTGCAACTGCATGCCTGATGCTGCTCCTTAATCCTTTTAGGAAGTAACCCGCCAACATCTCATCGGTAGGTCTCTCGTTACCCTGTAATCTTTCCATTAAAGTTTGAAATTTCTGAGCATAGTCTTCTACTAACATGCTCCTTTCTCTAATTGCTCTCAACTTTCTCAACACATGAGAGGGAGTTTTTTCTTCCTAAATCTTTGTAAAAATGTTGTTTTTAATGCATCATATGTAGTGAAATGAGCAATATCGTATTGCCTAAACCACCTCATTGCTCTTCCTTCCAATGTAGCTGCAAATTGTTGGAGTTTGATGTCATCACCATATATGGTTGGATATCCATTTGTTGTCCACTTTATCTCAAATTGAGCAACGTGATAGTCAGCATCTTCTTTAGAACCTCCTCTAAAATGGGCTTCTTTGACCTTAGGATTTGGAGGCGGTTGTGCCATTGGCTGTGGTTGAGGTGTACACCTAGTTATTTGATCGATCGCCCCTCCAAGTAGGTCGAACTAGAGTTGTGTCATTACTCCTGCAGCGGCTTCTATAAGGATCAATGCTCCTAGTATTCCGCCCACCAGCCTTACCTCTGTTGCACCTGTTCCTTCTTCCTCCTCTTTAGTTTCTAGAATAGATTCCTCTTGTGCTTCGTACCAATCATACTAATCAGAAGATGACTCCATGTTACCTAATTGCGCTTGTGCTCTTGTATAATAGACCTAGTACTATTCTTTTAGAGGATCCTGTCAACTAGGTACAATGCCCCCATTCAGCTATGACCTAGTATTCTATTGCCTTGTAAGTGGGGGAAAATTTTTTGGCTTCTTCTATGGCCTCCCATTTGCTCGAAATTTTCTTCTTGCATTTTCCATAAACTGCGGTAGACTAGCACCAAGAACTATATAGGGATTGTTGGACAAAATATATGAGAGAAATTTGGTTGATTCTCAATGATGGGTGAATACTTCTTCCATTCTTTGGGCTTGGACACCCAAAGGTGGGAGCAAACCAAACAAAACATGAATTCTCAACACCAGTATCAAATGTAAAACAAAGCCAAGGGAAAGCAAATGAAGTAATGGAACATTTGAGCTACATCTCAAATGAAGATGATGGCCATTTGTAATTCAATTATATTATCTTATATGATGTTGATCATATTAGACCATTATTTTTTTTATGTATCCATGGTACTATTTTGCATAACTATGTTATAATTTGGAAATCAATTCTAAATTATTATTACAATATTTAACAGTGAGGTTTGATTCTTTGCAACACTCTTATCTCATTGCAACTGCCTGTAGATTGGTAGTTCTCTTGTCTCCAATACGTGGAATGTTGGAAGGATATAAATCCTCCCATGCTTGAGCTTTATTTGGCTTTGCTAGCATTTTATGCCGTAGGTAATGTGGACTAGATGGGTCTTCATTAATGCCAATGTTGTTAAATATAAAATGAGACTATTGACTAAACTAAAGACTTTGCTTAATAATTTGGGTATCCAAGAAACCCTTGGTGTTTTCTAAAAGCTGGATGTTGCTCATTCGTAAGTGTGGAGAGTTGATATCTTGTATTTGGAAAACCATGGAACCATATGTATTTTTCTACAATGTTGTTATCAAAAAATGTCACGAGAAGTCCTTGTGAAGATTGACGATACACATTTTGAATGTAAACATTGTTATTACGAGGAATAAGCCTCCAAACCAAATAGAATGACTTTTATATTTGATATGATGTTTTCTCTATGATAATGGATTTAATTGTAAATTGTAAATTAGGTTATTCCTAGCAACACACACTTCTGAGAACATTCAATCAAATGGATTTTTAATCACATATTAGATGTATCTAGTTGAACCCCTAATAGCTCTAAATTAATGGTTTATATCTAGATTTTTGTCTCCAATCAAAACTCCCTCTTAGGAGTGATTCTCAAATCACCTTTCAATTCCTGTAGTTCTAGTTGTAAGTTTATTCTTATCTCAATGATCTTTGTACTCCCCTTTTTACACTCTCTTGCCTTTGATACCTTAGCTTGATCAAAATTAGACTTGATCCTATCAAACTTAACCTTTTCATTAATAGCTTACAGTTCTTATGTAGTTATGAGCTTAGCACCCTTCACCTTCCAAATGGCTACAAGCTCCCTAACTGTGGAACATGTAACTTACCTACATCTTGTATCCCTTCTTGTAAGTTCCCATCCACCATAGGCTATGAAATTGAAAGAACTTGCAGAAGCTTGTAGGAGGTACAAATGTGAGTGCGAAGCGACGAAGTTTGGTCCAGCTAACTGGTACAAGACTAGCCCTTGAGCTTATGGAGACTCAAATAGACCTTATAGGCATGCGATAAGTGCAATATATTGCACTATTTACTTTGAAACATCAAGAAGAAGGAGTCGATACAAAACAGATAGGTTTGCACATCGACTAGCTCAAAAAACTTACTATCTTTGGATGATGCAATGAACTTCAAATGCTCATAGTGACCATCATGATTACAATTAGAAAAAATCTTTTTATATGAGTGATACTTATAGGGTTGAGTGTATAAAATTCACAAGCGTATAAAGAATAAGCAAAATATGCTATAGGAATGAACTTGACACTCAACGGTGGTACCTCTTATTTTTTCAGGAATACGGAGAGATTGACCGCAAGACAGAAAATTTGGGATTTCTCCCAATCTACCAAACCCAATGCTATGAGCATTTACATCCTAAACTAGACACTAATACCTTTCCAATGAGCCATCTCGCATCCAATTTGGAGCTTTGTAGAGAGAGAGCAACAACCTCTGCAAGCTTACTATTGGCGAAGAAGATGATGGTGAAAAATGAAGGAGCAAGACAATGATGGTCACAAGTGTACGTATATTGCTTCCACATATTGTACAAGTGATTTGAATTCTTTATATAGACTCCAGAAGTGATCCATGACTTCTACAAGTGTAGTTTTAATTCAAATGAAGGTGGTAAGAGTTGTTGGAGGGAATCAGATCACCTTCCTACACTCTAGGAAAAGTGAAGATCTAGTTTGATCTACTTTTGGGTGATTGATTACTTGATTGATTGCAAATCAACTACCACAAATTTGTGGAATTTGGGCTCTCTCTTTCTATGTTTACATGTGTAAAGCTCAAGGCTTTTACAATGGTAAAAGATCCATGAAAATCTTTTTGAAAAAAATACAATAAATGAGAATACGTAAAAGAACTCTCCAATGGATATTCTTTCGATGCGATAGATCTTGATGTAGATCAAATCCACCTCAAGCATAGTGTAAGCTTGATGTTTGAACAACTCCCCCTCAAGCTAAAGTATGCCTCAATCTTCATTCTTTAATAGGTTGAGTACCTACCATAGCTTTGAATCTACAAAGCTTTATTCCATCAAGTGCCTTCATCATCATATCTCTTACTTGCTTTTCAGTTGGAACAAAAGAAATGGCAATCTCCTTTGCCATGAGCTTCTCCTTGATGAAGTGGTAATGAACCACTATGTGTTTGGTTCTCGCATGAAAAATAGGGTTTGTCGCTAGATGTATGGAACTTACATTATCTCCAAATATGTGAGGTTTGGAACTCACGAGTCCCAAAACTGTATACAATGCTTTTAACCATATTGCCTCTTGAGTTGCTATGGTCAAACCTCTATACTCTGATTCAGTTGAGGATAAAGAAACTGTTGGTTGCTTCTTGGAACTGCATGACACTAGCTTTGAACGTGCAAATGCTAAGTAACGAGAGGTACTTCCTCTATCATCATTAGCTCCTACCCAATCTATATCTAAATAGATTTTGATATCCAAATCTGAAGAGTAAGGATAGAATATACCTTCATTGATTGTATCTTTGAGATACTTAAGTACTCTCTTAATTAGTTGCATACATGTGTGGTGTTCTTGGCAAGTGCATGAACTCACTAAGCACTGCCACACTATATGAGATGTCTACCCTTGTATGAGTAGCATATATCTACCTACCTACCAAGCTTTGATACTCTTTAATGTCTTCAATTTTCTCACCTTCATAAACACTAAGTTTATGATTCATCTCCAAAGGTGTAACTGTAGGTTTAGTGTTCTCCATTTTGAACTTAATAAGTAGATCTTAAATGTATCTCCTTTGAGTCAAATTCATTCCTTCATCCGTGTATATCACTTGCATACCTAGGAAATATGTAAGCTCACCTAAGTCACTAATTTTGAACTCCTCTTGCATACGTCTTTTGATCCTTTAAATGTCGTTTAGATCATCACTTTTCACAATAATATCATCTACATATGCACATAGATAGATAACCTCATTGTGATCTGAGTTGCTAGGTCTAAACCCTTGATCTTGAAGGTATGTAACCAACGTGTAATTCCAAGCTCTAGGAGCTTGTTTCAATCCATACAATGCTTTCATAAATCTTCAAACATAAGATGGATGATTAGGGTTCTCAAAACCTGGTGGTTGTGAAATGTATACCTCCACTTATCCAACCATTTAAGATTGCATTTTTTCACATCAAGTTGGAGGAGTCTCTAATTCCTTGCAGAAGCTACACTTATCAATGTTTTGATTGTGGTCATCTTAGTGAATTTCTTGGTTGAAGGATTATAGAACTTGTAACCCATCTGAGTTGAGTCATAGCCAATAAACACTACCTCTATTTCCCTTTCATCTATCTTACCTCTTATTTGTGATGGTACATGAACATAAGGTAAACAACCAAAAACCTTGCAATGTCCAAGACTAGGTTTTCTTCCATGACATGCTTCATAAGGAGTCATACCTTGAAGTGATTTGGATGGTAGTCTATTGACAAGTTACATAGCAATTGAAATAGCTTCTACCTATAGATAATGTGGCAACTTCTTCTCTTCAAGCATTATTCTAGCTAATCCAACCAATGTCTTGCTTCTCCTCTCTACAATTCCATTTAGTTTAGGAGAGTACCTGGTAGTCACTTCCCTTTTGATACCTTTGTTCTACAAGATCTCATCAAACTCTTTGGAGAAGTATTATCCCTCGTCATCAAATCTGAGCTTCTTGAGTGATCTACCTGTATGATTCTCTATATGTGCTAGATACTTTTTAAAGCAATCAAACACTTCATTCTTACTCTTGATAAAGTATAGAATAGTCCATATTCTATGCTCATCAATAAATGAGACATAATACCTTGATCCTACCAATTAAGGTTCTTGACTTGGTCCCCATACATTTGTATGTACTAAGTTCAATAAGTTGTTGTGGATGTAGCACTTGTGTTTGAATGGTTGTCTTTGTGCCTTCCCAATCTAACATGCATCACACCTGTTGATTATGTGTTGCTTTGATATGTTTGGTAGTCCTAGAACACTTTGATCGCTGCATATATCCTTCAAGGTGTTTTCATTCACATGAGCAAGTCTCTTATGCCATACTTCAACCTCACTTAGGGTTTGAGACCCAAAAGTGAATAGAGCTATGTTCTGGGTTTCTCCTACTTCAAAATTAAAGAGCCTACCATGCTTCTCAACTCTAGCTATCTTCTTGAAGCCTTGACATGGATCTTCCACAAAAGCTTCATGTTGGGTGAACCTAGCTTGAAAGCCTTTTTCAACTATTTGGCCTACACTTATTCGGTTTTTAGTGATAGTGGGTACATAGAGAACCATACTTAGAATGTTTGTCATACCATTGGAAGCTTTCACATTACCAATCTTCTCCACATTCTGCTTTGTATCATCCCTTGTTTGAACTTCATGTCTATGCTTTGGACTCTTCAAATCAGATAGAAGACCAATGTTGCCTGCAACATGACTTGAACGTCCTAAATCTATGTAGAAAAAATGATCATCTTCTTTACCTCTTTTATGGCTTAGATTCATAAGAAGCAATGAGTATTCATGTGGTTGATCTTCTGAATAAGTGTTGAAGTCCCTTCTATTATATCCTCTATTGTTATTGTTGAAGTTGTATCCACCTCTACTTTATCCCTACCATATCCACCTCTTCCACTTCCCTTCTAGGTCTTCCCATTGAACCATCAATTCTGAGTGGTGTGGTTGGTCTTATCGCAGTTGGAACAAGGTTGAACATTCTAACCTTTGGAGTTGTCATGCTTTGGTCCTTTTTTCTTCCATTTCCACTTGCTCTTGCTTGCAAAGTTGGCTTGGGAAGTCTCCTCTTCATCTTCTTCCTTTTTCTTGCCTTTCAGCTTCTTATCCCTCTTATCTGCATATAGAGCACTAGTTGAATTACCATGATAGGAGCTACCTTCCTTTATGCTATTGTTGGGCTCTTGATTGAAGAGTTATCCAAGAAAGATGTTGATGTCTGGAGTTTGCACATCCATGATAAGATCATAAGCCGTGGTGAAGGATTTCCATTGTTTATCACTTCGAATCCCATTGAGAATTTTCCTCATGATAGCCGCTTCTTCAATCAGCTCTCCAATGGATGCTACCTGATCCACAACCTCCTATGATTCTTTCTTGGTTTGGTACTGGCAGAAAGAAAGTCTTGAGGGCATCCCAAGTCTCCCGAGATGTCTTGCATCCTCTAATATGTGGTAATAGAAAGTTAGAGGTAGAGTTTAGTATGTATGACCTTGCTTGAGCATCCCTTGCACACCAAAGTGTGAGCTTATCTGTCGCCTCTTATGTAGGTCCTCCTTTGGATCTTGGAATGGGCATAGCTTCATCACCTGCTGCAATTCAATAAAGATTTCTACCTTGTAAATAGGCCTCCATTTTGATTTTCCAAGCCACATAGTTGTGTGGATCAAGCTTCTCGATCATTGAGGGAAAGCCGTCACCCATCTCGATTTAGCTCTAATACCATTGAAAGAACTTGGAGAAGCTTGTAGGAGGTAGAAAGGTGAGCTACAAAGTGATGAAGTTTGGTCGAGCCAACTGGCACAAGAACAACCCTTGAGCTTATGGAGCCTCAAATAAACCTTACAGGCATGCGATAAGTGCAATAAAATGTGCTGTGGACTTTGGAGCATCAAGGAGAAGGAGTCGATACAAACCATATAGGTTTGCACAATATTGATTAGCTAAAAAAACTTACTATCTTTGGATGAGACAATGAACTTCATAGTGAGGAGCATGATTACAATTAGAATAAAATCCTTTTATGGGAGTGATACACATAGGGTTGAGTGTATAGAATGCACATGATCATAAGGAATAAGCAAAATATGCTATAGGAATGGACCAGACACTCAACTGTGGTACCTCCTATTTTTCAAGAATACACAGAGATTGACCCCGAGATAGAAAAACTAAGATTTCTCTCAATCTAAAGAACCAAATGCCATGAAACTTTCAATGAGTTATCTTTCATCCAATTTGAAGCTCTCTAGAGAGAGCAACAACCTCTCCAAGCTTACTGTTGGCAAAGAAGATGATGTAGAAAACTGAAGGAACAAGACAATGATGGTCACACGAGTATTTATATTGATTCCATATACTTTACAAGTGATTTGAAGTCTTATATAGACTCTAGAAGTGATCCACGGCTTCTACAAGTGGATTTTGAATTCAAATGAAGGCACTTAGAGGTTTTGGAGGGAATCAATTCACTTTCCTACAATCTAGGAAAAGTGAAGATCTAGTTTGATCTACTTTTGGGTGATTGACTTCAACTCAACTACCACAAATTTGTGAAATTTGGGCTCTCTCTTTCTACTTTCACATGTGTGAAGCTCAAGGATTTTACAATGGTGAAAGATCCATGAATTGTTTTTGAAAAAAATACCATAAATGAGCATAAGTAAAAGAACTCCCCAACAAATATTATTTCGATGTGGTAGCTTTTGATGTAGATCAAATCCACCTCAAGCATAGTGTAAGCTTGATGTTCCAACAAAAATCGGTGAAGCATCATCATTCAAAAAGTTTTAAAACCTTTACTCTTCAATTGCACTATTCCCATCTTCCTACATGTTTCAACAAATGATTTTGTAGCTACAACCCATGCCACCTAATACATAACTAGATTTATTGATGTCTATGTAGCAACACAATTCTCAAATGCAAAGGATGTTGTGAACTATACATACAATTCATAGTATATTATTATCTCTTGGTACATTGTTTTTGACATGTTTCATCTTCATTTTGCCCTTGACTTGAGTTACTTTGAGCATCAACAAAAAATCTCGCTTGTTAATCAATTTTTTTGATATAATAGGTGGATCTGTACTACTGATAGAGATGCCATACATGGTGTTGAATTTTTTTTTTTTTTTTGGAAGAATACACTCTTTTTGGCACTTTTGAATATGGTGAATATAACTATCTCCATCAACATCACAAATTATGGGTGATGAATGGAATTGAGAAGGTGGAGATTCACTAAAAGGATGAATAATTTATATCAATGATGGCTTTACCTCATCCATTGCTTGCACTTCAATATCAAAATCCTAACTCATGACACCTCTCCTCTATTGAAAACATAAGCTCTTGGATTATAACCAAGAAGAATACTCCTAATCATGGCCATGCATGTTGAGATATCAAGCTCAACATGTGATGATCCAGGTTGACACGTACCAGTTTTTTGTTTCTCTGACATGTATAGTGGTCATACCGATATATGTCAGGGATACTTCATTGAGCTTTATTAAATTTATCTACCGAGAGTGATGGCACATTTGTTTCTTGCCAGCTCACTCATTCACGGATATTAGGTTTTTCCTTATGTACTAATCTTTATATATTGCACTTGTTGTATTCTTGTTTTTAGGTCATTCTTGTACATTCCTCTTATGTAATAGAAGAAGAAGAAGAAGATCATTCTTCCTTGCCTCAATTTGTGTGTGTGCTTCTCCTTGAGAGTGAGAGTGTGTGTGAGCTCTCTTCCTTATCTCCTTCCTCGTGACATGGTATCAGAGCCAGCGTGGTTGTAGAGAGCTTGTGGAGAAGGTGATGGTGAAGACTACGCGGCAAGGCATGGAGAAAACGCGATTTCACAAACGGCCTCCGTTTGCTACGAAAATCACCGTGAAGGTAGAAGACCTCAAAATATTTTTGAGAGTTATCCCTTTAGGGTCACTTGTTTTTGTCAGATCGAAGTTTCGGAGCCATCTCAACCTCGGTTTCGAGCCCATAAGGTGGGGCCCACAGAAAAACCAGGTCAATTTCAGAAACTGTAACTTGCGTTGTGTTGGGTGACGCTCATATATTCCAGATCCTGAATTTCAAGCAATTCCGTTCTTGTTAATACACAAAAACTGTGTTTTTCTGAGATCGAACTATCACGTCATAGTGCGACAGTGTTCAAGTAGAAGTGCTGCTTGTAGTGTTTTGCAGTGTTGTGAATTGTTGCAGAAATGGCAAACGCAGATGGAATGAGTCAGCTTATGAGCGATAAGTTGGACAAGAACAACTTCCATGCTTGGAGATTCAGAATGACGAATTTCCTGATGGGAAAAGGCTACTGGAAGTACATCAAAGAAGAGAATGAAAATGCTCCGTAGTTACCAGAAAGGAATCGGAGTGCAGATAAGTTAAGAGCATATGAGGAATGGAATCAAGGAGCATGAAAGTTAATGTATTGGCTATCTGTTAGCATACAGGATACCATGATTGGACACATACAGGATGCCAAGACTCCAAAAGAGGCTTGGAGCAGCTTGGTCACTTTGTATGAGACTAATACAAAGGCACGGAAATTGCAACTCAAGAACGAGCTGCATACATTGGAAAAGAAAAGCATGTCGGTAAGTGACTACACTCTTAAAATCAAAGGCATATGTGAGTCACTTGCATCTATTGGCGTGAATGTAGATGATGATGATAAGGTGAAAGTGTGCCTTCGTGGTTTAGGAGATGCATATAAGCAGTTCAGAACTTCCATACAGACCAGGGAAAATCTTCCAAATTTTACTGATCTGGTATCTATGATGATTATTGAAGAAAAGAATCTTGGTGAGGACTCAAACTCCCAAGGAAAGCCCAGTTCTGAGAAGGTATTCTACTCTGGCAGAGGAAGAGGCAGAGGCAGAGGTTTTGGAAGTGGAAGAGGAAACAGTAACCAAGACCAAGGTCAACAACAGAATCATGCAGGAGGAAGAGGACAGTTTCAAGGCAGGGGGATCCAAAGAGGTCGTTGAAATTTCCAAAGAAATGATTCAGGTACTGATAGTAAAGGATGCTGGAATTGTGGTAAACCTGGACACTTTGAACATGATTGCAGGTTAAAGAATCAAAATAATAGAAGGCAACAAAACAACTATGCATCCACAAGTGCAGATGATTCTGAGAAGCTATTTATGGTTCAACATCACATGATGAATACGATGTCTGTTGGTGGGTTTCAAAATTGAATGATAATGTATGGTATGTTGATTCATGTGCTTCAAATCACATGACCAGTCATGCAGAATGGTTTAGTAGTTTGCAGAAAATGCCAGTTTCTGGATATGTTGAAACAAGTGATGATACATCGCATCCTATTGAGCATACAGGAAACATAGCATTGTCTATGGAGGATGGGAAGGTAAAACATCTTGCTGATGTGTTGCATGTTCCAAATATAACAAAGAATCTGGTTTCTATTGGACAAATGGTTGACCAGGGATTACAAGTCAGGTTCAATGCTGATGGATTATATGTAGAAGAGTACAAGCAGGATGGACGATTGGTTGCCAAAGGAAACAAAGTGGGTAGGATGTTCACCTTAAATGTGAAGATTCCTGAAATGAATGCAGCCATGTTTGCAAAAGGTGCAGGAGTTATTGCAGATATAGAGATATGGCACAAATGGATTGGACATGCAAACTTGCAAAATGATGCAGTCAAAGGAGATTGTCCATGGACTACCAAATTTCAAAGTTGCAGAAATGCAAAAGGTATGTGCAACATGTCAATTTGGTAAACAGTCAAGAGCATCATTTCCACATGACAAGCATGTTAGTGAGAATGTACTAGAAGTAGTACATACAGATGTTTGGGGTCTAGCAAAGACCATATCTATGGGCAGTTGCAGGTTTTATGTTACCTTCATTGATGATCATACACACAAAGTATGGGTATATTTCATGAAAGAGAAGAGCGAGGTGTTCACTCACTTCCAGAATTTTAAAGCTATGGTGGAAAAGCAGACAGGGAAGTACATTCAAACATCAAGATCTAATGGAGGAGGTGAATACATGTCAAATGAGTTGAGCAATTTTCTAAAAAATCATGGAATTCGGGGTCAGTTTGCATGCAGGTACACACCACAACAGAATGGTGTTGCTGAACGCAAAAATAGACATATTGCAAAAATAGCAAGAGCCTTGATGGCTGAGAAGAATATGGCTCATTGTTATTGGGCAGAAGTTGTGCATACTGCTGTATACATCATGAACAGAACTCCAACTGCTGCTGTACATCAAGTTACACCTGGAGAGAAGTTTACAGGTAAAAAGCCAAACTTATCACATCTGAAAGTTTTTGGCTGTATTGCATATGTACATGTTCTAGATGCGTTGAGGATGAAGCTTGATCCGAAAGCAGAAAAATGTGTCTTCATTGGATATTCCCTTGAGCAAAAGGGGTACAAATGTTATAACCCACTCACACGACAGGTGAAGGTTAGCAGAGATGTGGTATTTGATGAAATGTCAAGCTTCTATGCAGATGCCAAAGAAGGATGGAATCTTGAACCAAATGACAAAGAAAATGCTGAAAAATCTTGTGCAGAATCTCAAGTTTTGAGTGGACCGGATGCATCCAAGCAATAGTTCCAACTCAAATCCATGGAGTGGAAGATTGCGTGGAAATTTCAGTCCAGCAAATTCATCAAATACATCCAAGAAAGGTAAAGAAAAGCTTTCTACTGGTAGTAAAACAGGTGCAGGTTTTGAAGATGTTGATGGAGATTCAAGTGGTTCAGAAAAGAGTATTGATGAGGAACTTGGATTGCCCTCTGTGAAGACTCCAAGAGTAAGAAGGGCACACGCAGATGATACAAGGAGAAGTGACCGAGGACCAAGAAGATCTGGGAGGATGTGTAATTCAATGCAACGATTGACATATGATAGTTACATGGCTCGCCATTTTGCCTACATGACAAAGGTAATACAAGATGCTGAACCTTCTTGTTTTGAAGATGCAATTGGTAATGCAGATTGGGAAAAAGCTATGGATGAGGAAATGGCTGCACTTTATGGAAATGATACATGGAAGCTGGTTCCATTTCCACAAGGAAAGAAATCCATAGGCTGCAAATGGGTTTACAAGGTAAAGCATAATGCTGATGGTAGCATAAGCAGGTATAAAGCACGATTGGTAGCTAAAGGTTATGCACAGACATATGGCATTGATTATGAGGAAACATTCAGCCATGTAGCTAAAATGTCGACTGTCAGAACACTTGTTGCATTAGCTACAGCAAAAGGATGGACTTTGCATGAGATGGATGTGAAGAATGCTTTCCTACATGGTGAGTTATAGGAAGAAGTATATATGGACCAGCCACAAGGATATGAAGATTCAAAGCATCTTGAATATGTTTGCAGGTTGCAAAAGGCTTTGTATGGGCTGAAGCAAGCCCCTCGTGCATGGCATGCAAGGATTGTTGATTACTTAACCAGCATTGGGTTCTCTATGTGTGATGCAGATCACTCACTATATGCAAGGAAGGCTGATGATGGCATCACTATTGTGGCTATTTATGTTGATGACCTGATTGTAGGTGGTGATAATGAAGAAAGCATGAAAGAGGTAAAGAAACTTCTTATGCACGAATTCGACATGAAAGATCTTGGTGTGATGCACTATTTCTTGGGCATTGAGTTTATACATACAGAAACACGTATATGGATGTCACAAAGGCAATATGCCTTGAATATGCTGCAAAAGTATGGTATGGCTGATTGTAAGCCAATTTCTATGCCATTAGATCAGAATTTGAAATTGGATACTACATCAGGTGAAGCATTGGAAAATGCTACTATTTACAGGAAAATTGTGGGACGTCTTATATATCTCACAATTACAAGGCCTGATCTAAGTTATACTGTTGGACTTGAAACTCAGTTTATGCAGGTTACCAGGAAGCCACATTTGGATGCTCTGAGGTGCACTCTACGTTATGTGAGTGCTACTTTGGATTATGCATTGTTTTATGAAGCTGGTGTGGAGTTGCAGGTTCATGGATACACCAATGGAGATTGGGCTGGTAGTACTCCAGATAGAAGATCTACTAGTGGCTTTCTTTTCTCACTTGGAGGTGCAGCTATTACATGGAGCGGCAAGAAGCAACACACTGTTGCTTTGTCGAGTACAGAGGCTGAGTATAGAGGTGCTGCAATGGCAGCATGTGAGGCATCATGGCTGGAGATGTTACTTGCAGATTTAGGTGTGGAAGTGCAAAAGCCTATCACTATCTATTGTGATAATCTTAGCAGCATACAGTTAGCACGGAACCCTGTTTTCCATGCTAGAACAAAGCATATCGAGGTAAATTATCACTTCATCAGAGAGAAGGTATTAGCAGGTGATATTGATCTTGTTTATGTGAGAACAGATGAGCAGGTTGCTAATATTTTCACCAAAGCACTTGGAGCTGAGAAGTTAAAGAAGTTTCGAGAGATGCTTGGATTACAGGATATGGCATTGAGCTTGAGGGGGAGTGTTGAGATATCAAGCTCAACATGTGATGATCCAGGATGACACGTACCAGTTTTTCGTTTCTTTGACATGTATAGTGGTCATACCGATATATGTCAGGGATACTTCATTGAGCTTTATTAGATTTATCTACCGAGAGTGATGGCACATTTGTTTCTTGCCAGCTCACTCATTCGCGGATATTAGGTTTTTCCTTATGTACTGATCTTTATATATTGCACTTGTTGTATTCTTGTTTTTAGGTCATTCTTGTACATTCCTCTTATGTAATAGAAGAAGAAGAAGAAGATCATTCTTCCTTGCCTCAATTCGTGTGTGTGCTTCTCCTTGAGAGTGAGAGTGTGTGTGTGTGAGCTCTCTTCCTTATCTCCTTCCTCGTGACAATGCAAGCTCCTAAATGATGCATGCATGTGATCGCAGACATGATAGAAACCCATCCTTTTCAAATTTTCATACGTGCTCGCACTCATCCCTAGTGTTTTTGCTTCACCTTTTTCTGATACTGATCTTATAGTGCTTGTTCTTTATGCTGATGAAATTATCTTCATTGGGTCATGTGATGAGAAAACTAACATGCTTTTGGTTGATTTACAACATAATTTTGATGTCACATATCCTATTCTTTTCAGTTATTATCTTGGCACATTTTTTGTATTCATTGAGGGAAGAATTGTTGTGCATCAAGAAAAGTATATTAAGAAAAAGCTTCAACATTTTGGTTTTGAGGATTGCAAGTCTATCTTAAAACTAGTGGAATTAAGATTTAAGCTCCCAATTGAGGATGCATGTGATGTGTTTTATACTTATTATGTATGCATGGCTTTTGTCTTTCCATCCATTGGTCAAGCTCGACCATGACACACGTAGAGGAATGCTATGGTTGCGCCACCCAACTACCAAACTGTGTCATGTTCTAACCTAAGAACTTCTCTCTTCTACCTTTTATACTTCCTTATGTGTGTTGATATATGTAGGTAGTGATGTGTGTGAACACTCTAGGACCGCCGGGGCACTTTTTTCCCTCTTTAGGAGGTTTTTTTCCCCCGGCTTGTATATACGCCTATTGCCCTAATGGGCTACTTACCTTTGTACATTCTCTAGTAATACATTCAGTCTTGTGTGTTGTGCTCCAAGCTTCTTCTTCTTCCTTGTGCTGTTCGCGTGCTTCCGCAGACGTCTAACTCCAACAATTGGTATCAGAGCAGGTCGTTGCTTCTTCTAGGGCGCCGTCGACACTCCTCCGTTTGCAGTCTCAGATTCGCACAAAATTTGGTGAGCATACTCAAGGTGTTTCTGAGATCAGAACGGCTTCGCTTTGTGGTGCCGAAATCGTGATCTGAGCTCGTTTCGGCCTCCGAATGCACTATCGTAGTGCTTGTGCAGGCTATTTCGTCCTTTTGTGCCAAAGGTATATACCAGTTTCTGTTCGCCAGTTTAAGCGTCTCGAAGTCTGCTACAGGTCTAGCAGAACTCGTCTGGGCAGTTCTGTTCAACTTTTTGAGATACAGTCAATTTTCTGCATCAAGGTATTTTAGTCACTGGCCATGGCTGAAAGCAGTGATGTATTCCGTATGTTGGCTGTTGAGGATAAGTTGGATGGTACCAACTACCCATTATGGGCTTATATGATGCGACATGTACTGGTTGCAAAAGGATTGTGGAACATTGTGCAGGGTGTTGAAAGACGTCCTGTTACACCTATAACGACAGGTACTGCAAATACAGGTGTTGCAGCTGATGAAGATGGTGTCGAAGATGATATTCCGCAGATTCCTGTTCCTGCTGTTGTTTCTGTTGCACCTACTGCAGAGCAGATTCTTGGGATGGCAGAGATGCCCAGGCACATGCATTGATAGCTTTGTCTGTCAAACGTGCCATTATTCCTCACATTCGCTCTTGCAGAACAGCAAAGGATGCTTGGGATACACTTACCACTTTGTACCAGGCTAGGAATGAGGCTCGTGTTGCTTACCTCCGAAAACAGTTGGAGAGTGAGCACATGAATGAAGGTGATTCGATGGACAGTTTTCTTACAAAGATCAAAGACCTGAAGGAACAATTGATTTCTGCTGATGAGGTTATACCAGATAGCTCACTTGTGCAGACCGTTCTGAATGGCCTTCCTGATTCATATCAGAGTTTTGCCTCTACTCTTCGATTGATGATGAAAGGCAATCCGAATGCCTTGTCATTTGAGGAATTAGTCTCTGTTCTGTTGCAGGAAGATCAGTCCAGGCAGAACAGGTCCATTATGCGTGTTGCAGATCAAGCTTTCCTGGCTAGTCAAAAGGGCAAAGGAAAATGGAGCTCTTCTACTAGTAAGCAGAAATCTGCAAATGCTGCACAATCGAAGAACCAGGATAAAGATGAGAAGAAATCAGAAAAGCAGAAATTGTTCTGCAAGTACTGTAAAGGAAATGATCATATTATAAAGAACTGTCCAAAACTGGCTGCTAAAGAGGCAAAGAAGAAAGAGGCTGGAATGGTTGTTGCAGAGGCCTCTACACCAAAAACAGAGTCTGCAAATCTTGTGCAGGAAGAAGAATGGGCGTTTACTATTGTCTGCAGTTTTGACCCATCTTCTCATCATCAGTGCATGTCTGTAGTAGACTCAGATGTTTGGTACTTTGACAGTGGGGCAACCAAACATATTACCTCGCAGCGCAGTTTCTTCTCTTCACTCGAGCCTGCCCCTACAGGGAATACTGTCACATGCGCCAATAACTCCTCTTATCCTGTTATGGGAGTTGGTAAGATCATTCTGACTACTGCTGATGGTAGTTCTTTCACTTTGTCAGATGCTTTATTTGTGCCAAGGATCAAAAAGAACCTGTTATCAGTTTCTGCATTAGCCAAGATTGGCTTGGTTGTGAAATTCGTTGATGACAGGTGTACAGTCCATGATCTCTCAAATGGCGATGTGGTTATTGCTTCTGGCATTTTATGTCGTGGGCTGTATAAGCTCATAGACTATGAAAAATCTATGAATGATTCGGCATGTGCAGTTCATGATTCTCAGGCTATGTCAGATGCACGCTTTGGTCATCTGAATTTTGCTAGTTTGTTACGCCTACAGAAATCTGAAATGGTGTCCTCTTTGCCCAAACTTGAGGCACCTGGAAAACATGTTTGTGAAGGCTGTATTTTGGGCAAAATGCAGCGTTCTTCCTTTTCAAAAGATGGTTCAGTTCGGGCTATGCAGAAATTGCAGCTTGTACATAGTGATGTCTGTGGTCCTATGCAGACACCCTCTTTTGGAAATTACCTTTACTTCGTGACTTTCATTGATGATTTTTCCAAGCATGCATGGGTATATCCACTCAAAGCAAAGTCCGAAGTGTTCATGTGCTTCAAACAGTTTTTGGTTTTGGCTGAAAATTTGTCAGCATGTAAAATGGGCACCCTCCGTTCTGATCGAGGGGGGGAATATATGTCTTCAGATTTTAATGCATTTCTGGCTGAACGTGGGATAAAACACCAGTGTACAGTGCCGTATACACCTCAACAGAATGGAGTTGCTGAACGAAAGAACAGGTCACTCATGGAGATGGCGAGGTGCATGGTCAAAAGTCAGGCTTTACCACATAGTTTCTGGCTTGAGGCTGTCATGTGTGCAGCATATGTACTGAACAGGTGTCCCACGAAAGCGTTGCAGTCTATCACTCCATATGAGGCTTGGCATGACCGCAAGCCATCTGTTGCTCATCTGCGTGTTTTTGGTTGTTTGGCATATGCATTAGTGCCTGAACAACATCGCAGAAAATTGGATGATAAGGCAGTAAAATGTATTTTTGTTGGGTACAGTTCTGAAAGTAAAGGCTATCGTCTGTATCATCCACAGACTAAACGCATTCTGGTTAGCCGTGATGTTGTCTTTGTGGAAGATGCTATTCAGCCATTGCTTTCATGTACTAAGGAGACATCTGTTAGCTCCAAAGACATGTATGATACTTTGATGCCTCTTTTTACAGGTGGACAGGCTAGCGCTGGTCCTAATGAGGCAACTTCTCAGCCTTTGCAGGCTTCATATGATGATGCAGATCATTCCATTTCTGATGCAGATTTACATGATGCACTTGTTGATGAGAGAGCTGATATTGAACAGGCAAAAACTATGCCAAAATGGCTGGTGCAGACTTTGCGTGACAGCAAATTAGATGCACCTTTGTCATATCGTACTCGTTCAGGCTCTCATAGTACCTCCTTTGCATCAGATTGCTATGCTATGGCTGCATCTAGTCTCTATGATGAGAATGAGCCTGTTTCTTTTGATGAAGCACAAAATTCAGAAAATTGGATGGCTGCTATGCAATCTGAATATGATGCTATAATGAAGAATGGTACATGGTCTTTATGTGACTTGCCTCCTGGCAAGAAGGCCATTGGCACTAAGTGGGTATACAAGCTGAAGCGTAAACCTGATGGTACAGTTGACAGGTATAAGGCTAGGCTTGTTGCAAAGGGTTATGCGCAGGAAAGAGGCATTGATTTTGATGAGACCTTTGCACCTACATGCCGTATGACTACTGTTCAGAGCATTTGTGCACTTGCAGCCCATCATGGTTGGAATGTACATCAGTTGGACATTAAAACAGCATTTCTGAATGGTGACTTGCATGAAGAAGTGTATGTTTTTCAGCCCCGTGGCTTTGTGCAGAAAGGGCATGAAAACCAGGTGTGCAGGTTAAAGAAGGCGTTATATGGTTTAAAGCAAGCACCACGTGCTTGGTATGAGAAAATACATGCCTATCTGATTGCACATGGTTTTGAGAACAGTCCAACTGAAAGCACCTTATATGTTAAGCGTGCTAATGATGTGCTTTTGATCATTGTTGTCTATGTAGACGACATGCTGCTCACTGGTCCTCTTGAGAAGCATATTGCTGATTTCAAGGCTGATTTGCATGCCTCATTTGAGATGTCTGATTTGGGGCATTTGCATCACTATTTGGGCATTCAGTTTATGCAAGTTGATGGTGGAATGGCTTTGTGTCAAACAAAATATATTGACACATTATTGCAGCGTTTTGGCCTTGAAGACTGTAAGCCTATTGCCACTCCTATGGAGACAGGTTTACGATTGAGTCTTCATGATGCTGGAGATGCATTTGATGCTGTTCTCTATCAGCAGGTTGTTGGATGCTTGATTTACTTATGCATTACTCGGCCAGATATTCAGTTTGCTGTCTCACAGATGAGCAGGTTTATGCATTGCCCAGGAGTCACGCATTGGAAAGCGGTTAAGCGCATCTTTCGCTACTTGAGTGGTACTCGGCTACTTGGGTTGTTTTATCCCAAGGGGGGATCACTACCGCCAGATTTGCATGCTTTTTCTGACTCAGATTGGGCTAGTTGCTATGACACTCATGTGTCCACCAGTTGTTTTTGCTTCATGCTTGGTAGCTCATGTATATCTTGGTTGAGCAAGAAGCAGCCTACTGTGGCCACTTCCAGTTGTGAGGCTGAGTATAGGGCAACTTTCACAGCGACTGTTGAGTGTGTGTGGCTCAGACGCCTTATGGCTGATTTGGGTGTTGGCCAGTCTTCTGCCACCACCATCTTCACTGACAGTCAGAGCGCATTGGCAGTTGCGAGGAACCCTGTGTTCCATGCTCGCACTAAGCACATTGAGGTGCATTATCACTATGTCAGGGAGAGGTTCTCTGCTGGGGAGATCAGCTTGGCATATGTGCCCACGCAGGAGAACATTGCAGACCTTTTCACGAAGGCTCTGCCTAGGGAGAAGTTTGAAGCTTTCCGCAAAGCTTTGGGCTTACTTCCTTTTGTGGAGTGATTTCCACATAGCTCGGCACTTCCTTATACATGAGTGCCAGCTCCTTGTTCACCACATCACTCCCAGGGGGGATTTGTTGATATATTTAGGTAGTGATGTGTGTGAACACTCTAGGACCGCCGGGGCACTTTTTTCCCTCTTTAGGAGGTTTTTTTCCCCCGGCTTGTATATACGCCTATTGCCCTAATGGGCTACTTACCTTTGTACATTCTCTAGTAATACATTCAGTCTTGTGTGTTGTGCTCCAAGCTTCTTCTTCTTCCTTGTGCTGTTCGCGTGCTTCCGCAGACGTCTAACTCCAACAATGTGGTAATGCAACATGATTTTTTTGCCATGTGGCGCATAGGCACATGATGTGATAACTCATGATGTGACATTTCCTTCCCCCTAAAAACATTTTCCTACTTAAAAATGTAGGGGAAATGTATGTCCATAATGGTAAAAGAAAATTCTTGGACTCTCTTGAACCCCATGTACTCTATGTACATGGTCATATCTCTGTGTGTTGTTTCCTCATATCCTTCCCCTTACAAAACCTCATTAAGATTATCTCAAAGGTGGGAAATCATTTTCATGGTGCTTATTATCTCCGATATTTACTCAACTTCCAAAGTACCACTCCCATAACCTATAACATCATTAAAATGAACTAAGTCCATTTGATGTATCCCAAAGTGCCAAATTTATAAGCTTGACTGTACTCTAATGGTGATGTTAAACCATAGAATCTTGTTAACCTCTTGTTTATCTAGTCCGGTGAAGGAGCAAGATAGGTTGACAAGGTTCTTTGGGTGGTAGAATCTAGTAAAGATTGGACCCCTGTGTTTTTCCCAAACTACTTCACCAAATTTGCTTACTTGATTGTTTGTTCTAGACAATGGTAAGTACCACGTCAAGAAGCTCCACCTCCTTAATTGTCAATCGATGGAAGAGGTAGGGTGATATGAAGATCATGAATGAGTGAAGTGCATGAAGGTGAAGGTGAGAAGAACACAAGTGCACACATACATGCACATACACACACAAGGTAGAGGCAAGAGGAGACACAATGGAAGGCGTAAATCACAATCTTATTAGTCAAGTAGCTTTTACAATGCTATTTGCTCTCTCTACTAATAATCTACAAGCTAACCTCAAAAATGAGCTCTTTAGTTCCTTTTATAGTTTTTTGACTAGTTTGATCGGTTTCAGACCTAGTGTCTAGCCTAGTTAAAAATAGGTCCTAAGACTCATTTCGAGGTCCAAATGAGCTCCAAAAATTATGAAATTTTTTATGAGCAATGGAACATGCAGCACATCAGCAAGATGTTTTACCTTTCCATCCTCCATCGATAGTGCTATTCACTCATTGTTAAAGGTTTGATGAAATTATAATGAAACATCTTTTTTGAAAAGTAAATTGCCCTTGTCCCTTGATCTTCATGCATCTCCATTTACATACTTCCTCGACATCGATATCTATAGCTGCGAGTGTGTGTTCGATAATCGAGAGGCCTCATGCTAAATCTACTTCTAGTTTTTTCCCAATCAACTACTTGAGGCTCATCGTGAGGTGGGAGTCTATAATGTGTTGAGTATACCATTTGTTCGCAGGTGAAAAGCTATAGCAAACGTGTAGGCATGGTGATGAATACTTTTGAATGGTATTCCTAGAATCCCATGGTGAGCATTTCTTCAAATGTTAATTTATAGCATGTAGGTAAATATTTAATGCGATAATGCAAACCATAACACACCTCGAGAGATGATGTGGTACTCATGTCATAAAATAAATCGCCATTACTATGGTCAAAGCCCAGGGTGGAGACATGGTGTATGAGAACACATCGGAAGACCTTAAAAGTCGTTTCATGAGATAAAAAATCTTGACGGCCATTTGAGTGGCCATATCTGTCATTTGGTAGAGACAGGGAAGCTAGTGCCACATGGTGGCCATCATGTAACCAATCGTAAGAGGACCCCTTGGTGGTACAAAATAGGGGTAATTGATCCAATCTTGGCACTACTTATTATTATGTACCTTAATTGCAAATGCTATCCAAGAGTGATGGCAGGGTATGGGACAATAGCCTAGATTATACTTTAAGTCCAAAGGGGCCTTTGTCCATGTGTGCATCGTTTCTGGGTATTCTTCCAGTAACTCCTTCTTCTAGTTTGGTTGCAAAATGTTGCCTTGTTGAGCATTAGATGGTAGGTCAGCTGGTTCAAACAGGGTTGATGTGTCAACTTCTTGCCAATGACTTTCTCAATTGTGAAATTGTAGTCTACCATGTACATGAAATAGGGTTTATATAGTAATTCGTTAATAGAAATATACTTGCATGGCACCATTTTTGTAAAATAGGGAGACTGAAGAATCTCCTCAATAGATACCATAGCCTATAACTACGCTTTGACATGTGTTGAGTGAGTCTTGCCTAATTCTTCTAGTGCCTTCATCCATGCAGGTGTAGGTAGTTCGAATGTGTTCTACCCTTCATTTCTAA
This sequence comes from Ceratopteris richardii, assembly GCA_020310875.1. Lineage (NCBI taxonomy): Eukaryota > Viridiplantae > Streptophyta > Polypodiopsida > Polypodiales > Pteridaceae > Ceratopteris > Ceratopteris richardii. The sequence continues at coordinate 11,358,877 of CM035414.1, read as the reverse complement.
CCCTATCACCAATGGTGGGTTAAGATTCATATTCTTCTTCAAATGTGGGCTCCACATGAATAGTTACTGTTTTTTCGGCCATAGGCATGTTAGGTGGTGAGTTAGGTCGAGGGATCTCTTGATCATTTGGTACTTGAGCTTGAAGTTCTAGCACATGTGCCCTTAAAGTGTTCAATTCTTCCAAGATTTCAGAAAATGTGACTACTTGAGTGGAAGGTTGGTTCATAGGTTCTTTGAGTCATACGGTGGCATTCTCATTCTTGAGTGCTTGGCACTCCTAGGTCTGTTTTTCATAATCTTCTAGAAGGTGTTATCAAGTAGCATTTGCATGGTTTCTAAGGGAATCGCCTTGAATCCACTCGAATTGATCGGTTCCTCTAGGTTGTTGAGTGCTACTTCAAAATTTTCTCTATTCTGTACTTGTAAACATTGATATTCTTCTTCGGCTATTGCTAATTGGCATTGTAGGAGTCCCATACTGTGTTTTAATTGAGCATTCCTAGTGACTTGTTGTCTGAGTTGTTATTTTGCTTCAGCAAAAGCTTCCTTGGTATTATGCCCTAATTCTAATTCCATCGAATGATAAGTTTCACAAAGTTCTTGATTGCATGCATTAAGCAACACATTTTCAATAGTCAATGAGTTGAGGTTGGCCTCTAGTTGAGTGATCATCTATTGCAAGGCCTGATAATGATGTCCTAATGAAGCATACAAGGGGAATGGGGGTTGGGTAAGGGATTGTGGATGCCATGGTGACAGTGGAGAAGTCTGTGGACATGAGTGTATGTCTCATGGTGGTAGACATCAGTGGAGGTGCGGTGGGTGGAAAAATATCCATGTCACTAGAAGTTTGGTCTGGTGAACTAATAGTGAATAGTGGTGTGACCATGGGTGATTGTGATGGCATGAATACTGGTTTTACAAAGGTTGACGAGTATTTTACATGAAAGGGTTCAAACCGTGATTGATGAAGAGGTGATTGTTGCGGTAGGGGGGTGGAGCTAGGATGTAGTACTAAAGAAAGATTAGTTGCACTATGCGGCATGAAGAAGGGTTTTTGAGGGAAGTGAATATGTGAAATGGGAGAAGCTAGAGAGGGGTTAACAGGGATTGGTTGGAAATTTGAGGTGGTGAAGGATGTGGATGGTATTGTGGAAGGGGTAGGAAAGGGATGAGCTGATTCTTGTGATATTATATTGGAGATGGGGTGATCGAATGAAGATGAGCTAGGGTGTATGGGTGAAACTATATGTACAAGTGATTGAATGGTGGGTTGGGGTGTAGAGAAAATATCCACAGTGGTGGTGGGTAGGGATGTTGATGAATGGGGTGGCATATCAATTATAATGTTGTCACCTTAGGTTGGCATATCTACAACGATATGTGCTTCTTAGCAACTAGAGGATTGGGTCTCAATTGGTATACAAATGTATTCTCCGGTTGTGACATAATCCTACTTGTCGAGGGTCAAATTGTGGTAGGGGATTTCAGTTGAGGAAGTGGAGTGCTTCAACTATGCCTACTGCTTGAACTAGTTTATTAATTTACAAAGGAGGTCTCGAATCCTCCGCTCACCAATTCTTGTTGTAGAATTTCCTTGATTTGTTGTTCCATGATCTGAGTTCTCGCCCACACAACTTGCATGTTTTTTATATAATTTTTGAATTGCAATTGTGTAAGCAATTGCATCGAAGGCACCGTCTTCCCTAATGCTTGTGTCTCCTTGAGTGTCACACTTTTGCTCATGTTGTTCTTGTTGATCTTTAGCTTGTGTTTTGACTATCATCTTCCTCATCATTGTCCTGTGTAACTGTTCTTTCTTCGTCGTAATAACTCAACACAACTTGATCATCCTCATATTCTAGTGGAGAACTTGGATAACTTAGGCATTCATACTCTTGTGAAAAGAATTGGGCCTTTGAGAATTGAAACTCATTTCAAAAGGCATCATGAATTTCGAAGTCAAATGTGGTGTAAGTGCCTCCATCTCTAAATTGGGTATTAGAAAAGCAAATGCATCCGGATCGACAATAGTTGTGGCTTCCCTTACTTCTATAGTTGTGGAGACTAAGGTGGTCACAGTAGCTGCTTGAGAGGTTATAATTGCACTCGAGGTTCCTTTTGATGTAATAGGGCATGAAAAAATGGATTTTGATAGGGGGCACAACCACTGGAGATTTTGTGGGTGATTGCTGGGATGACGGTTGAGGGGATGGCAAAGCAAGTACTTGTAGACATGGGATTGCTCCCCTCATACATTTTCTAATTCTTGACATTGGTGTTTTTACGAGACTTTGTGGCTCATTTAAATTGTTGTAATTTTGTACTCAATAAAGCTGGCTTGATAGGGATGTCATAAGATAAACACATATATACTATCTATGTAATTGCACAACAACCATAAATGAATTTCTTTCTCAACCATCTTGGGTTTTCCAAAAATAGTTATTCTTGGATCTAGCTAGCTAGGTCAATAGTATGTGGTCTAGTATTTGCTAAATATAGTCCAAATCAAATGCATTTTTGTGGTTTTTTATCGGTTAAAATATCTATTACAAACATAATAGCACGCTATCCAAAGGTAGGGTATGGGAATGGGGATTATGATTGCACTATGACAATCACAACATGTGTTTATGTTCTTGAACTTAACTTGATAGCCTTAGAGATTCCAGAGTTCTAATCTTACCCAGAGAATCAAACATTGTGGAACAAGTAAATATTCTTTAATTAGATATGTCTACTGAATACAAATCAATGATTAATACATACGGAATCTACTTATAGCCTTCACTTCTTACACTGCATTACAACACTATGCTTTGTCAGTTCCGTAATACAGAGTTCTACTTCTCTGATTCTCTTGACTACACCATTCCGCATAGACAGACTTCTTTGAATACTGCACAGTTCTCCTTTCTTTCCTTTTCACACTACTTCACACCATTCTAGACTTCAAAAATAAAGAACACTGAATTTTTAGACTCTTGAAAACTCTTTGAATCTCCATAAAATAACCCTTCTTCCTATTACAAAGTAAACTACAAAGTGGATTACAAACATTTGTGGTTTGTCCATTTCGGTTGCTAACACTAGCATGCACAGTGGATCCAAACCCACTAAATTACAAGATAGGAATTACAAGTCATCATCATCATTATTCTAGAGCTCAAGGAACATAATTTTTTCTATATCATATCTAAGTTCTTTGAACATTTCCTCTATATTTTCTTCAGCTAACCTAATTTTGGCTTCAAAAAATTCCTTCGGATCAAGTAATTGTTGACCAACACTTTTGTAACTAACCACCACTAATTCTACTTCTGGTATTCTGTTCTACAACTTTTCTAGCGTATTTTCAAAAGCAATGGTAATAGTGATATCTTCTCTATTTAATCTTCGGTTAATGTCTTCACTTTATCAAGTTGTGTTTTATACTTCAACTCCATATTTGAGGCATTTTGCTTTAACTCCACTACCTCTGCTTCTTTACCCTCCAATACTAGGTTTGTGCTTGGACAGCACTGCTTCCAAACTTTGATTTGCTTCTCTAATTTTGGAAGACCAGCGAGTTGAGCTATCATTGTATCAAACCCTTCTTGTACAGTAGGGAGTTTAAATTGCAATTCTGTAAACTTTGAGTTTCGCACTGCTAACTTTTTTTTGGTTTTTGCAATTACTACATCTTGCCTTTTTATCTCATTACTCTAGTCATTAGCTTTCTTCTTTAAGCACTATACTTTTTGGTCTTCCTTCTGTAACTTAGCTATGAGTTCCTTATTGGCCTTCTTCAGATTTTGTAACGATTTTTGGGATTGTGCGACTTCAGCTAAGAGTCGTGCTACCACCTTGGACTTTTCTTCAGTTGTGTGTTTTTGACTAAGGCATCATTCAATTCCTTCATCATCTCTTCATGAATCGCACTCTCTCTCTCCCAACACTCACTATTCTGAGTTCATCAACTTCTTCCCTAAGTCGGCTGATTTTTGTATTCATTTCTTCTTGGCTTCCTATCCTTCCTTTTGCTAAGAGAGTGTTGCATATTTCTTCTACAATTCATCCATCTTGACCACACTCTACTGTATCCCTCTAGCTAAATCTCCTTGAATTTTCGGTCTTGTCAGGTCATTGGGGTACATCCAAGGATATATGTAATCACTACATCTAACTGGAGGCAACTTTACTCTACCATCAGCCTATTTCCATTTATCACTAAGATTGCAAGAATTGAATGTATGAAGCATTAGGACTTTTTGGGATGTCTCTGCACCATGGTCTGTTTGTTCCTACTATCTCTGGAGTTTCTTTACCTCCACTTCGGATTGCCTTTTCTTTTCTTCCTCTGCTCATAGCCTGACTTCCTCTTCTTCTTCTAACCTCTTCGGATTTTCTTCTTTTAATCTCTTTCTTGTTGCCTCTTCCTTTGTAGCTTTTCGATCACCATCCTATTTCCTTCGGTTCTCCTCCGTTTGTTGCCTTAAAGATTGTTCTTCTTCATCTTTGTCACTATAATGTTGATGAAGTAGCTTCCACTAGTTTGTGTTTTGTAGCTCTTTTCTTCAAGATTTGGAGGAATACTTCTACGGTTACTACATTGCATTCGCGAGGTAAAAAGGTTGTATTCTAAAAAAAAATCAGTGTGAACAATAATCCAATTTTGGAGTCCAACATGATTCACTGCTCTCCTTGTTCTTCTAAACAGCCTGCAAACGTCTTTCTTTAGTTTCCAAAAAAATATTTCTACCCAATTAACTTGTGTTTTGGCAGACTCTTTCACGGAGCGTACAACTGCTATGACACTCCATAGTGTTTAGCTTGCATGTTGATTACCCTTGTCATTAGTAATAACCCCGGCTTGAGTGGAGTATCATGTAGGATTGAATAAACTTGACATCCACTTTCTTCGTACTTGTTGTGATACTTGTATTGGTGACATGGAGTCACTCTACTATTAATGCTAGAGTTAATTGAAAAGCGATTTTCTTACCAACTTGTAAGCATATCTTCGAGATGTTAAGATCATTCTCGTCTATCTATCCTGCAATCTCCTTAGCTATATTGTTCATTAAAGGATGTGGGAAAATGCTTCTCTAGTCGATTAAGGCACATAAGAGTAACCATCGACACTGAAATCTGTCCTTTAGTAATTGAGAAAGGCTATCTAGTATGTTAAGGAAGTGAGCATCAAAGAAGATAAAGGCCATGGTTGTGTTGCTGCTTCATCTATTAATTGTTGGAGGACATCGATTTGCTACTCGCTCTAATCATATGTTCACCAGATAAGCCAAATATGGTATTTTCCTCAGGTTTTTATTGCCCATGTTTTTGAGCTGACAACGTCGGGTCTGCATCATGATTTCCCTAAGTGGTATCTTTACTTCAGTGATTCTGCACTCATCATACCCCTCATAATAAAGATCAAAGGACCAGATTTGAAATGATGCAGCCACCACTATCATTAATCGCTTATACAAACTACATGTTGAGTAGTTATTCCACCACTTTTGCACAAACTTGTATTTTCCATTTTTTTAAAAAAGTTTGTTTTTTATTTATTGTATTATTATTATTATTATTTAGTTTTTTTTCATTTTCCAGACAAGTGATAGGGATGCAATTTCGACCCTTTAATGATCATTGGCAACACTTCTTCGGACAACATAACCAACCTAAAAGAGCTTGCTCTGCATAATTCATGGACCCAGAATGGACTTGTCCACCTCAACTTCAGTTTACCCATTTTATGTTTCATTTTTGAATGAAAATAAAGCAGCAAATCAATGGGTCAGAAAACCTTTTTCCACAAGTTCCGGTTGTGCCATTTCTTTTGTCACTTTTGCACTTCCTACAGTAAGAGGAAACTTGTTTACCTATGTTTATCTAGGTGGCATAGCTGATCCATTCGATACATGAAAGATTCTTCCAGTAGTAGCCTCTTCTATATCACAATCCGGAGACTGGGAACAATGAATTCTAATGGAAGGAAGTTTCCTGACCATACATAAGTTTAACAAAGTACTTCCCACCAAAAGTTTGTACAAAATATGGTATGCCCAAAGCACCATGGGAAGAATGAGCACAACATTTTGACCAAAAACCATATGAAAGGGAGTTGCATTGAGTACCACCACTCGATATGCCCAAATAGCATGATGTAACTATTTATCCCAATCGGAACATTTATTGTTTATGAGTTTAGTCAGTACATTGCAAACTATATTATTAGTACTTTCTGCTTTTCGATTGGCCTGAGGATGATATGGTGCAAACTTCTTCTGAATCACCATAAAATCCCATTACAAATATTCAATGACTTTGTTTAGAAAGTGATGAGTTCCTCTATCACTCACTAGTTCTATAGGTAATCCATACCTTGTCAAGTCATTCTCAAATATGAATTTTCTTGTCATGTGTGCATCATTTCTATAGGTAATCTATACCTTGTAAAGACATTCTCAAATATGAATTTTGTTCTCATGTGTGCATCATTGTTTTTTCAATATGTTGCTATGGTGATGTATTCAGCATGAGTGCATTTTGTAGGGGGTTAATGGGTCCAACAAATTCTATATCCCACTTAGAGAATGCACGTCCTCCCATCATGGGTTTCAATGGCATCTCATCTCTACGTGTTGGAAATTGAGTTTTTTGGCAAACATCGCATCTCTTTATGCATATATGTGCATCCATATGAAGAGTAGGCCACCACAGTCTTGAGAATAGTATGGCCTTGATTACCCGATCAGGGAAAAAATGGCCCACCTACAACACCCTAGTATGCAATTTCTAATATGCTCAAGTGGTCACTCTCATGAACACACTATCTCAGATATCCATCTCTTCCTCTTTTGTAAAGATTATCACCAATGAGTGTGTATTATTGAGCTTTTTGCTCGAGACTTCTTTGTCTTGCTAAAGTCATTCCTTGAGGGAATGTTTTTATCCTTAAGTAAGTTATCATTGGTTTGCTCCATTCTAGTGTTAGAGATACATGGTATAAAGTAGCATGCTTGATTGGTGGTCTAACACAATAGACTAGGTATTCATTCCATATCTTACAGATGTCTGATTCCATTGAAGACTAGTACAACCCTAATCTATGTAGGGCCTATAGTGTACGGTGTCTAGAATGGTGTTGCTCTAATGCACCTACATGTGCTAATTGCAACCACTTATCATACTCTAATTCTTCTACACAAGAAGCAAGGATTTCCTATTTATCCAATTTGTAAATGCTTCCTACCATTATTTGATACCTTTGTGACTTAGTTATGTCTCTCTCCTTGGTCCTAACTCTAGGATTCTTGGGTCCAAAGCTGAGATCGGGACGATTGGCTTCACCCATTCAAGCACCACTTCAAGATTAAACAAATATGTGTCTCGTAAGTCATTTGCTGTCCCTTGAGGGGCTTCTCCATAGTCAGTTGTGAGATATGATTAGTTCTAAGATGCATCTTCCCTTTTCTAACTAACACTTCAAATTCATACTCCATTAACATTAGAAATGAGCATATCAATCTTCCCATGTTACGAGGCTTGTTGACTATGTACAACAATGCTTAATGGTCTATTAAGAACTTAAATCTTTTTTCCAGTAAGTAATGTCTCAATCTCTTTATTACATAAACCATTCCTAATCCTTCTTGCTTAGTGGTGGTGTAATTCCTTTTAGCAGCATTTAACTATCTACTTGTGTATGCTATAGGAAGGTCTATATTGCCCCCACCTGTAGGTTGTGCTAGCACACACCTGATCGCATAATTCGATGCATCCACATATACGTGGAATGGCTTATTCCAATCTAGTGTTGCCAAAATTGGTGTTGAGCACAAGTGTTGTGTAAGTTTATTAAAGGATTTCTCACATCCATTCGTCCACTTGAACTTAGTCAAAAGGGCATAAAGAGGCTTTGCAATGATCACATACATGTGTATAAAGCATCGATAGTAGCCACAATGTCCCATGAAAGTTTGTACTTCATTAACATTCTTCAACCTAGGTAGTTTTGCAATTAGTTTAACTTTTTCTTCATTTGTAGAGATTCCGTTCTTTGACTTAATATGTCCTGGAAGTTTGCCTTTCCTGACCATGAAAACACATTTTTCTAGGTTCAGATAGACTTGATATTCTTGACATTTATCAAAAACTTCCTTCAATTTAGAGATGTGGGTTTTCCTAATAATGGAATGAGCACATAAATCATCCACATAGACTTCCGATTTGTTTATAAGAACTCCTTAAAGACATTACACATTAGCCATTGAAATGTAACAGGTGCATTTGTCAACCCAAATGGCATCACACAAAATGCAAATATGCTCCATTCTATGGCAAAGGCTTATCCTCATCTTTATGAGAAATGACTACCTAATTGTAGCTTGAGAATCCATCAACGAAGCTGTATACTTCCTTGCTTGCTACTTGCTCTAGTAGGTGTTCAATATTAGGAAGCAAATAGCTATCTCTAATATTGGAAACATTGACTTTTTTCAAGTTAATGCACACATCTCACTTTTCATTCTTTTTGGGCACAACCACAATGGGTGATACCCATTTGGTATGGTCAATCTCATAGATAAATCTAGCTTTATTTGATCTATCTCTTCCTTAATCTTGGTAGCATAATTATCATTATAAGTGTATGGTTTCTATTTATAGGGTTTGGCTTCTTGAGTCATGGCAATTTTATAGGAGCATATGTCAGGGTCTAATTCTTTCAAATCCTTGTATATCCATGCAAACACATCTCTATACTCTCTTGACAGGGCTGTCAACTCTTCTTCTTCTTCTCCTGTCAAATTCTTTGATCGTCACTACAATCTTCTTAGTGTTCTCTCGATTGTCGTATGCCTCTCCACTGCTTGTTTCTCTCTTAGGCATTCTCATCATTATCCCTCAATCTTCTATTTTGTATTTCTTGAAGTTTTCTAGTACTTCCACTAAGGGTTCTTCTTCTTGTAGCCTAGAAGACTTCTTTCTTTATTTCTTCTACTTATTCTCCTTGATCGTTGGGAGTGGTGTGGGTTTTGTATCTTGCTTTCACTCCCATATGTGGGGCTGGTGGCTTCTACAAAGTAAGGATGTTCTTATTGTAAAGACTATAAGGGTTCCGTAATGATGGACTCTAGATCTTCATTGCTTGCTTCGTTTGTCTCTAGGGCCATTTTAGTACACCACTCTAAAATAGGCTCATCTTCCATGGGTTCTATCATGAAGATAGAGATCTCATAGCCATCCTCATAATAGTGAGGAGTCCATTGTTCTTTGTTTACCACTATGTCCATTGTTGGGTTCATGTGTGTCATTTGGATCTTAAGGTTCCAACTTTTAATCACTCTTCCTCTTGTTTCACTACTTTACACATCCATAAATGAGTGTCTTTAGCAACCATGAAGGTTTTGACTCTACATATTGAACTCACTCAGTTTCTTTTGGTGTTTTATGCATGGTATTCCACTATAGTGGGGGTACTTAGTGATGGGAATAGTCTTTGAGGTTGACTTTGGTAGTCACTCCCAGATGTTGTAGGTACAAAGATTTGGTTCCCCAATCTTGTATGATTTGCAATTTCCATATGAAGAGACATCCCAAAATCATCTGGTAAGTGTGGTTCTTTCCAAACTCACAAATGGAAAAGATGTGCTCAAACTCTACACCACAAGTGGTGAGAGTGATTCCTTCCAATAAGGTGTTTCTCAATATGATCATCAGCCATTTGCAGCTTCATTCTCGTGGGTCTTAGGGCTGGCTCACCCCATCGTTTCCATAGGGAAGTTGCAAGAGAACAAGGATTACGACCACCACATACTAGAGAGATGACTCTCCTCCCAACCAAATGCCTCTATATATAGCTCTCTCCAGGGGACTGCCTTCTTGGGCAGGTGGATACTAATCATCCAAGTGTCAGCCATGTAACTACATGTGCGCCAAGTGTCCACTGGATGCTTCTAGAAGGTTCTAGAGCTCTTTGGGCAAAATACTCTTCCCATGTACCTCATGGGGATTGAACCCAAGACCTCGTCCTTCACACCCTTGAGTCTTAACCATTAGGCTAAGTGGATTACTTGGTTACAAGAGTAAATGACCTCCTAGTAAGTCTAAACTCGAGATCTTTGGTCATACACATGGATGACCAAACGGTGTCCGATTTCAGATCTGTCTGAACCGGCTAGACCCTTGGATCATAGACTTACTTTATTACATTCTTCCCCCCTTGGAAAAGATTTTTGTCCTCGAAAATAGAGCTATATACATACTGTAGGCAACCCCCGAGCCTCATGTTCTAAAACTGGAAGAACATGGTCATGTTCTAGAACTGGAAGAACATGTCTCATCTCTGTGGTGGCATCCTTGCCCAAATGATTCAAAACACTATCTGGTTTTGTACTGTGATGAACGGGACAAAGTACAAACTAGTGAAGAATAATGAGGGTGGATCTAATGACATCCCTGGCTAATTCACAGTTTCTGGATGTGCGATCTAGGCACAAACATGTGAACTAGGTGGATTCAAATTACTAGTCCATTTCTAGGCATAACTGGTGCATGGGCTTAGTAATGAAGGTGGGATTCTTATCCCTCGCAAGACTTTGAGAACTCTTGATTCACTTGAATTTGTTTTGGAGAACTTGAAGTTTGATTGTCCCATACATCTAACTATAGATGTTTATACAATGGTTTACTTTGATCTAACAGTTACTTGATATTTTCACTCGACTAGAGGACTACTTTGTCCCAATGAGTTTGAAAAAATCCTATGTAAACTGTAGGAGAAAGTTTACCATTTCGGTGGAATCAACCATACTAACTTCACCAATTCAAATTCAAAATGAAAATTGTCCAACTTAAGACACTTTTCTCAAAGATTTTAACTGAAAGTTCTTGGGAATTGTCAATCTGATGAGCAATTCATAACTTCCCTATTCTAGAGTATACTGGACTCCAGGAAATCATTTATGCTATAACTTGAAGCAAACTCAAATGAATAAGTCCACTTAGACTTATCATCTTTTGAAGATTGAAAAGGTTCTTGTACATAACATCTATCTAGGATGTTCAAGTTAGTTATTTTATTCTAACCGGCTAACCCTGGTCTTTTGCAAAAGGAATCAGATACCATATCTGAGCCAATTCAAAAAGATTTGGAAAGCGGAAAGAAATAACTAAGACTCTGTACAACCAATTCAAACTTCGAATATACATAAACTTGCTATGAGTCAAAGACTAGATGACTCAGGACTTCAACTTTTCAAAGATCTATTTCAACAAGATATTGAAGCATTGTCTTTATCTTTCAGAGAAATAAGCTGGATTCTCAAAAAGATACAAAGAAAACCAAAAACATCATCCAACCACAAGATACTAGTGTGGTAACCAACATCAGTGTGTCGACCCACTGAGGTTCTGTCGATGAGTTTTAAATATTCAAATAATGCTTCACTTGAGACTAAGTTCATGTCACATTCAGTCTTTTCGACTCCTAATCGTGAATGCAATTCTTGTGCATTTCTTTGAGTCTAAAAGAGTGAATTTATCAAGTTACACTAGGAACTTGATACTTGACTTAGTCAATTAAATCTTTAGTTGAAAAGATCAACTCAAAATCAAAGTCCACCTTCTTTCAGAAATTTATCAAATATTTCTGATCAATAACACTTAAGCTTGAAGTGTTCTAAGAAGATCTTGGAAGTTCCTTACTTCATATCTTCAATTTCCTTGATCTTGAAGTCGTCTTGAAGTACCTTGAGATTCTTCTTGAATTTAAACTCCCTTCTTTGAAGTTTTAATTCCCTTGAAGATCAAACCTAACTTCAAGATCCAAACGAAGACTCAAAGATAATCATCATCTCACGGTCCGATGTCCCATACCATCTTTCCTACATCAATCTGAGTATAAAATCTGGTGTCCCATACCACCCTATTTTATACTCACATTGACGTGTGAGTGAAATTTATCCTAAAGTCTACAACATCTCTTGACAGAGTACCTTATTTCTTCAATTCTTTTACAAGAATTGGAAGTTTCAGGCATTACCTCTAACTAGATTTTCTAGGTTTTGATTCCTTCACATGATCGTCTCACAATCATGTGCTTTACCTTGGGAACTTGAAAACCTCTTAACAGAATATCAATTCTTCTTTACTAGGGTTTTCAAATAAAAACCAATCAGAATTCCAAGTACTTGAATTTTCTTGAATTCAAGTTCAATTGGTTTACCCTTGACCAATTTTGTAGTGACAAGAGCTTTTGACTTCTTGTCTTTAGATTCCTTTCTTTACTAATGCTTTAGGTACCTACCCCGGGGACTTTATTTAGGAATCTCTTTACTGCTTAAGTCTTAAGCATCCGCTCATGCTTTCTGGATTTGTACCAAAATCCCTTTAAGGATAGGTAAACACTTATGTTTTACCTTCCACAGACTTAATTACCATTTTCACGGTTGCAGACTACATTCTTGGAATTTCTTTACTCTGTTTAGACTTACTCTTTTTCACAGTTTTCATCGAATAAATGGAACCTGAGTGAATAATTCCCAAAAGGAATTTTATTGCCAATACTTGGGCAATCTAAAAAGTAGTTCTAATCGCATATTACTTGGACAATCATGGCCAAGATTGATCAAGTCTGGTTGATCTTGCGATAAAAATAAAGACTTATAGTCTTTATCTTTAAGATCTCTTTAAACTATCTTTAAGCTTCTTTGCTTACCTGCACGATTTTAGAGATCTTTCCCTCAACTTAAGTCCAAGCATTTTCTAATGCTTTTCAGATTCCAAAGCTAAGAATCTTTGATATACCGTTAGGTTATATCACTTATTTGGACTTAAATACCAAAATTGGTGGTTAGGGATTTACTGGGAACTACTTACTCTATAACTTTTCTTGAAAGATGCTAGTCTCACGTCTGGGGAGATTTTTCTTTCAAGAACTTTTTGATTCCTATCAAGTAATACTAGGCTATAATTTGAAGCAAATGATTCATCTTGGAATCTTTTGCTTTCCAGTCTAATGATTCATCTTGGAATCGTTTGTAAAAAGAACATTTGAAAGAACTTCTTTCAAATAATATCCAAAAAAATTTACTGATTCAATTGTATTCATTTCCTGAGTACCAAACTAGAGACATTTGCCAGTATGAAAGTTTAAGTTGAACTTTCATTTATGTGATATCGACTTCTATTCTTGAGTTTGATACAAGACTCATTATTATTGGTCAATCTTCAGATGTTACTAGAGGGCCTTTAAACATATTTCACCAATCAAAATTATGTTTAAAGTCCAAGCATCTATTGATGATTGATCCAATAGTAATGTTATTGTGAACACAACTTTGAACTTTATAACTTGTTTAGGAGAAGTTCATGGATTGAAAATCCATTTCTTGGAACTTTCTATTCCTAAATGAAAAGTTCACACTTGCTTCAAGTCTTTAGGAACTTATATTATTTCCTAAAGATTGCTTAGCTAGTTGCATCATTTACCAGAGATGCAACTATAGAACCTAACATCCTTTTATTGATATCAAGGATCAATTGATGTTGAGGTTTAACTTTTGATTTCCATCACTCCTTGGGATGAAATCAAATGAAAATTTATAAAAGATTGGTACCTTTATATCTTGGCAAAACATTTATATCCTAAAGAGGTTTTGCCTGCATCATTCCTTGGACCTATCATATAATATGAATTTATGTGTATTTTGGGAAGAGTTCATGAATCAATTAAGATCCTCTACTTGGAACATCTTCCTTCCCAAAGCTAAATTCATCTTGAACATAGTAGGAGAATGATCTCACATGAAATAGAAGGCTTGACTATTTCATATCTCTATTCCAAAAAGTTACTTACCGAGGTTTCATCATGAGATACAAATCTTGAAACCACAAGAAACTTCTTTAAAACTTTCGAAATCTTCTAAATAGAAGAGTGCTCATGGAACTTTGGAAATATAGTTGATGTTCTCATCCAACCTTGGGATGCTTGAGAAGTTACATAAAATATATAACTAATCAACTAAAGCTTTATCCGCATGACTTTCTAAGTACATCCAGGACTTAGAGTCATCATACATCACAAAAGAGTTTGCAAGTAATTAAATTTTCTTGGTCATCAAGAAAATTTATTACTTTTCTCTTAGTGCTTACTTATACCTAGCAAGACATCTAACATACTTAATTGTCATTAAGTATTTATCTTTGATAGTAGAATATCGACTTGGGAAGAAATAGACTAATTACTTGAGTTGCAAACTAGAACTAGTATGTCTTTGCAACTAACTAGTCCTTGGTCTTCCCTAATGTCAAACTGCGAGCTTTATAAAGTAAGCTAAATACTAAGAGAGTACATTCTCATATCTACTTGCAAACAGCATTCCATTCTATCATGCAAATGCATGTATCTACATGCAAAAGCATATGTTCACATGCGTATGCATGCATGTTCTTTGCATGCTCAAAAAATAATACAATAATCATGCATGAACTTGATGCACGATTTTTTCCTTGTACTAAGAATGTATATCATGCAATCCTGATGCATGTATATCCTTTCCTTTGTCTAAATGCACTATGATATAAAAATACCCTTAAGGTGCAATAGAAAACTTACTCAATGGAAAGGAAATCTATATTTAAACTACCAAGATACATTCTTTGATGCACAAGGATCTTTTGAAATCAAATCTTTCCTTAATGCAAACTAATGCTTGAAATAAGAAATTGATTGTTTTCATTATCCTAATCTAGACTTAATCGATTGAAATCTTAGCTATTTCAATGTGCATCTAGGATTAAGTGTAGAATAATGAAAACAAGATAAATCAAGCATTAAGATCAAGCAGAAATTGGAAAATACTTAGCTTTGATCAAAGCTTCGTCCATCCCTTGATCCTTTGGAAGAGTGATTCATCCTCTTGATCCTTGCGAGGAGCTTTTCACCATTCTTGAAGCTTCCTCATCAAGAAATAGTCTTGGATGACTTGGTCCGTCGAGATCTACTAACTTAGGCCTCCGGATCTTCACTCCACAGCTCCAATTCCTTCAAGCTTTGCTCAATCTTTGATTCTCCTTGTTTGTTTCTTTGGCTAAAAGCAGAATACTTCTCGGGTTCGGCCTGCAACAACTGATTTGGCTCCTTGGATGGATGAGAGTTGGGCTTGCACTTCAGCTGTGTTTACTGCTTTAGTAAACTTTGCTCTGCAACTATAGGCAAGTAAAACTCGTGGGCGACCTGGGTACGTGAGCATGCTCCCAAGGAACCCGTCTGGGTTCGATCCCTAGCAGGCGCAGCGGTCAGAGAAAGCTATCCTCTTTTTTTTTTTTGTTCCTTTCTGAGATCTGCTGCAGCGCTGGATTAGGAATTGAAGTTTCTGCAAGAGCACTAGCTCACGAATGGCGCATGGTCGCCGTGGATAGAAGAGTGATCTCTTGTGCAGGTGACCCGAGTTCGAATCCTTGACCTCACACCTCTGCAATCGACCTTTTTGAGCCTTATCTAGAGCTCGATGACAGCGCCGGTCTTTACCAAAAGAAAGTAACCTGCATCTCTTGGACGTAATCCCGCCGTGGGCGCCTTGGGTAAGCTATCTCAGCCTTATGGGGGGGCGAGGGTTCGAATCCCCTCTGCTTCACCAGAGAATATTAACTTTTAGATCTTCAAATTAAGATCTTCTTCTACGCTGACTTTGATCAATACTGTCTGCTGCAGATAAGTCTTCACGTGCACGACGTGCTCTAGTGGCTAGAGTAGCACGCTCCCAACAGAGGGGCGGGAGTTCGAATCTTGCCGGCTGCACACAGAGATGAGTTCTTTTTAGTACTCTTTTGCTCTAAGCTAAAGCATAAGAATGATAGCGGCACGCATCTCTAGACAGCTGCGAGGAGAGATTCGAAAGAGATCAAGACATCCGCGAGCAAAATGATGAGCAAGATGATGGTGAGCCTATCAAGGTCTCCATGGAAGCTCAACCTTGAGCTCTGATACCAATGCAAGAGAACAAGGATTACGACCACCACATACTAGAGAGATGACTCTCCTCCCAACCAAATGCCTCTATATATAGCTCTCTCCAGGGGACTGCCTTCTTGGGCAGGTGGATACTAATCATCCAAGTGTCAGCCATGTAACTACATGTGCGCCAAGTGTCCACTGGATGCTTCTAGAAGGTTCTAGAGCTCTTTGGGCAAAATACTCTTCCCATGTACCTCATGGGGATTGAACCCAAGACCTCGTCCTTCACACCCTTGAGTCTTAACCATTAGGCTAAGTGGATTACTTGGTTACAAGAGTAAATGACCTCCTAGTAAGTCTAAACTCGAGATCTTTGGTCATACACACGGATGACCAAACGGTGTCCGATTTCAGATCTGTCTAAACCGGCTAGACCCTTGGATCATAGACTTACTTTATTACAGAAGTGGTGGCAATGGCCACACCCGAACCTAATTCTAGGATTGCTTTGGTGTTGTAGCCTTGGCAAGAGATCGATAAATAAGTATTTCCCTCTTGTCCTTCACTCATATCTCCAATCCTTCAATAGGTATTTTTGGCACTTTCCTATGTGATTCTTCCTAAGAGTGGGTAGTGGCCGCCTCGAGCAATTGGTTTTCTACATGCTTCCAAAACAATGGCTTTACCCTCAACAAGTCTTTTAAAGTGAGATGACACTACACCTTAGTGTCCTTTATTACATATGTATTTCTAGGAATTATTGACTCCTCATTTCTTACTAGTATGGTGGGTGCTCTCATACTAATCGCCTTTGCTTCCCAAGGAACAATGAAGTGAGGTAATTCTTGTAAAGAATTTGATTTGAAATTTGTATGTTCACTTGGCTGCTCCTCCTCTTGTTGAGCATATATAGAGGGTATGTCTTGGGGAAATTGTTCCTAGAGATATTCTATCTCTTGAATCAGTGGGTGCATTTTTTGTTACAACTTCCATTTCTTTTCTTGAATTTCTCTAAAAAATCCTTGTGAGTACTTATGTATTGAAGAACAACTCTCCCATTTCGTAGTGTTAGGCACTTGTGACAAGGAGGGGCTAGTATCTTTTGGTGCTTTCGAGAGAGGATATGTTTGCTTAGGATCAATCTTCTCATTTTTAGAAATCAAGTGTTCTAGTCTCTTTAGTAGTCCTTGAAAGTGCAACTCTGGTTTCACTAGGTTGCTCCAATTGACATATTGAGATGCTTCAAACATGGTTTGGGCCAATTCTACCATTTTCATGCAGAGCCTAGTTCTCTCGATTTCTAGATCTGCTTTGGGATTATTCCTAAGTAATGCTCCCACCTAGGGTCCTTCTCTCAATCTTGCTTGGAAATCTTTGAACATCATATCCAGATTCTCAGGTACAAGCTCAGCTAGAAAACATCCTGGTCTTAATATCTATTTTATCTTACTTGACTCTTGTGATTGTAATTCTAAGATGCTGGCTTTGGTTTCCTTCAAGCTTCCTTCTAATTCATTTATTTTCTAACACCACTTTCTCTTAAGTCTTTCTCGTGAATCCTTCCAAGTTCTAGTTTTCCTTTTGTTCGACTCTCCAACTTCACTGCTTTTAGCTATCTTATGAGGGTTTGGTTGTTGATTTTGCAACAATGCCTTGGCTCTCATCACAGCTTGGATAGGTACATAGGTTTGTGTAGATCCATTTGAAGCGTGCATAATGCCTATCACATTGATGGGGTTACGTTAGAGACGTTGGCTAGGTTTTCAGGACATTCTCATATGTTATGTTCTTTACCGTAGTTGGAACAAAAACCTTGAAAGTTATAACATTTTGGTTGTCTTGCTAGGAAAATCCCTTTTATAATGATCTCCTTGGCACCTAAAGCATGGTCCTTTAGGGTCCTGTGGTCTTATCTATCTCAACTGGGGCCGTGGGTTGGGATTGGCATACATGACATTACTATAGCTTGGATCCCATCTAGGTTCCATTGATGGGCTCTCATACTCGTAAGTTTCCAGATATTTGAGTGACTTAGTGTACTATGCAGGGGACTATCCACATGGGTGGAATAAAAAATATTGGATTTAGGGTCATTTTCTATGATCAATGGGGATGAGGGTACTAATATCCTACTAAGATTCTCTTCTACTATAGCGTATTTAACTAAGATTACATTGGCTTAGGGTGGTGGTTGCAAACCTAGGACCAATTGGGGTCTAGTTTGAGTCTGGTATGGTATCTGGTAGTTCTGTTGGGGCCTATAATAATGTGTTTGAGTGTTGTATTGGCCTAGGTATCTATCAAGTTGTTGATATGCCTATGGGTAGTTTTTTCTAAGCACTTGCTTGTTGTATGGACAATCATGTGCAGCATGGTTAGTGTATCAACTTTCTATTGTGCAGCACTAGCTATTAGAGTTTCCTTGAGGTTGTTCCATGTTCGGACGAGTGTTTGTCATATCATCACCTTCGCAAGTACAACAATGCTTGACTGAGGTGATCTTGGGTGTCTATTTGCTTGAGACTCCTAGCTTCTAGGCTACCTTCTCTATTAAATCATCTTGGAATTCAAATGTTTAGAGGAGAAATTTTAGGAGCTGTCTAAATCCTTATAGAACTTGGAGAGTTCAAGTTCCTCTCCCAAGTTTTCCTCAATGTCTATACATATCCTCATGCATTGTTATAGTGTTGAGGGCTCTTTTAGGTATACATATGATCATAGTTTAGTAGTCGCCCATCCCAAAATAGAGATACTTGTTTAGCATGAGTGGGTAACTTTGGCATCGGGCATCTCTCAATGTACTATCTGAATCTACCTCTAGCTAGTTTGATTGTCTCTTGGGGATTTTGTTTGAGACTCTGAAACAAAGAAGATGTAGTGTGCCTGATCCCACTTTTAGAGGACTCGGTGATAAATGATTCTAATAAGTGATGGATGTCTCTTAATTTTTTTTGCTATAAAGGTTGGAACCAGGTTAAAACAATGTTCTTCAAGGTGAGACGAAATGTATTATATTGAGTGAACATGTCTTTCACTTGTTCAGCTCATAGCACTTGCTTGAACTGGGCCACATGGTCATAGGGATCCCCTATCCCATTGAAATAGTTTTTCATGGACTTTACTAATTGAGTGGGTCTCAATATTCTTGGGTGCTCTATAGGTCTAGGTGGAGGAAATTCATCTCTACCACATTGGGGTCTCGGTTCTCTTGGTCTGTCCATTCTATCTATTTCTACTATTGATTGGTCTCTTCCTACCATGTTAGCAAAGCTCACTTCAGGTCTCTCCTTGACCTTTTCTCATTGAGAACCATGAGCCATGGATGTTCCTGCCCCTTGGTGGTCATAGGCAACATTAGCTCGTGGTGGCGGAAAAACCAATTCACCCTTCCATGTATAGGCGTGCCTCCTGTGTTGAGATACCACAAATACTCATTCTGATGTGTTATCTAGGTACACAAATTTTCTAGGCGTCTTCTGATCCTTGAAGTCATAGATAGTGACTGATCCTATTTTACGTTGTTGCTCAGATCTATACCTCTAGAATGCCTCATTTGTATCCTTATTTAAGAACAACTTAGTGCTCTTGTTATCCTTAGGGATCCATTCTGGATTGAGCATCCACATCAATGTGAATTTTCCCCTTGGTGTTGTAGGTTCACCATCTGACTATTCATGTTCTAAGTCACCCTTTTCTGCCTCAGGAATTACTATTCGGAATTCATTAGTAATGTTGGGTTGATTAAAAATTATGTACATTGTTCCCTCCTTATTGATAGATGCCTGATCTCTCTCAAATTTGACCACTAGACGTTCCAATCCAATGAGTTGATGAGGGTTTCTCAATTCAATGATAGAACTTCTAAAACCATCCTCATAAATGCAAGCACCTAATTGGTTGGTTTGAATGTACTCTAGTTGAGTTTTCTATGGCCTTTCAAGTCTTTCTAAGTATGCTAACCCTAAGCCACCTTGTGGTCTCTCCATGCTATAGGACATCTCCGACTTGCTTGTGTCTAAGCTTAGTTTGTATGGATATCCACTCATTTGTTGGGCCCAAGAGCGTGCCATGGTTCTAACACTAGCTTCAGATGACCTAATCCTATGTTGGTCCGCCTTTCCTATATGCCTTCCTAATATGAGGATAATTAATTAGCACTCCTTTAGGCACTCGGCTAGACTAGGATTTGGGTGTCACTACATCCCCTTAAATCAGCTTCTTGGCTCATTTATTTTACCCTTAAGTTCTTGTCTTTTCAAGATTCTATTGTTAGGTGTCGTTTCTCATGATGTGTTTAAGTTGTTGCAACATAACAATTACGTTGTTTGTAAGGGTGGACTTACACTCGCAACACTTAATACTTCTTCCATTAAAAACACCCATTAGCACTCCCACACATCCCTATCCAATTGAAGGTTCTATCAATTGCTAGGAATTGAATAGAATAGGATAGATAGGGCACTCACTGTCATTGCTTTTGCTCCTAAGAGACCCTAATGTTGGTGCAGTTCACAAGCCTACACATTTGGCTTGTAGTTCATTCACATATGAAGAAGCATGGGAACCAATGCTAGTGGTTAATTACCACTTTACCCTTTTGTAAAAGTCACATTTTGACTTTGGAATCTTTGTAATCACCTACCAAAAAGAACTCGTGGAAACGCTAGCTTTGTTTGATGGAATATCTCCTAGGATGTAGGAGCATGAGTATAGAGAGCCAAAAGTTTGAATTCAAATTCAAACTTTGAACTCAACTACTATAAAAGTGTTCATCAAAAAGTCGCGGGTAGAAGAGTCACTTTCCGAGCTTCTCATTATCAATTCTGAGTGTGTGTGAGGTCTACACTCTAGCCCACACCTATCTACACCATTAGGCAATGATCTTCATCCCAATGGTAATGTACAACATTGTTCATTAATACATATATCTACATTGTTCATTTCTGAGTTCTCTGTCATAGTCTCTAAAAGTCTGTCAACTTGTGGAGATCATATCTCACTCATTTCTTCACCAAATTCAAAGATCTATAGCGTTTTGGAACCAAATAAAAGTTCTCTACATGCTATCAAATTTTGAAGGATTTCTATTTAGCCATTTTAGAGAAAAGCTCGTCGAGGTGATCACTGGTCAAAGTCTGCAACAGTCCTAAAATATCGGGGGTAAAGGTTTACTTGTGTTAAAAGGGGACTTCCGTCCACTCGCCTTTTTAATCTCTTTTCGGGTTCTTGGGGATGGTAGGGGTCTGACAATGCAGAGGCCCTTTATCTATTTTCCCAATTAACTACTTACCCAAACAATAATTATGCGCCAGGCACTAACTTCTGTTACACAGTTATAATCCTCCGTTTACGGTATCCTCACACAGTAGATTATCGTGCGTTTGTTCAATCACATAATCGAACAGACTTATCAATGTTACGATAGTATTACTGTGTAATAGTAAATTACGACAACTCAATAAGAACAAACTTAACAGTACTTTAGAT
Organism: Ceratopteris richardii; assembly: GCA_020310875.1. NCBI lineage: Eukaryota > Viridiplantae > Streptophyta > Polypodiopsida > Polypodiales > Pteridaceae > Ceratopteris > Ceratopteris richardii. The sequence continues at coordinate 11,337,441 of CM035414.1, read as the reverse complement.
ATCTGCGAATTCTGCACTACGACGTCTCCGCAAGGTCGCAAATTGCCCAGATAGACAGTCTGGCGATTCTGTCTCCTCTACCACCAGAAAACAACGTAATGTCTCTTCGTCAATGAATAAAAGGGTTACATCACTTTGCTATGCCCTTTCGGTGCGTGCAGTATATGAGAATATAAAATTACAGTGTGCCAATCTGGTGGCCTAACACTGGCACGCATGGTGGACTTGAACCCACAAAGAAAACAAAATTAAGGCTCATCTATGATGCCTTGGATATACAGGGTTCTTGCTAATTTGAAGGTTCAAGCTATCTTTTGCTTCAGAGAATCCAACATAAGCTTCAAAGTCTTTGGTTCCACCAATTGTGCATCAATTTGTACTGAACTAGTCGCAATGACTTGACTGAATAGAGCATCGGTCTAGGTCTGCAAAAATTCTTCTTGTAAATAGAAATCATTAGCTAATGTAGCATCTCTCTGGTGCTTCACATCTGCAATTTGCACATCAATTCGAGACAATCTCTCTGCTTGAGCTCCTAGCTGCTTCTCTCTGCGTTCCGATTCCTGAGCTTGATATTGAATTATTCTATAATATGCATCCCTTTCTTTCATAATCCCTGCTAATTCCTTGTTAAGTTGAATTGTCAGACTCGTCTGTGCTTTTAGAGCAGAATTCGCCTGAAAAAGATCGGTAGATGCAGCCTGTAATTCTGCAGTAGTTTGCTTAGCCAAAGTAGCCATTTCTTGTCCTCTCTACACGACCTCATCAAGCTCGGCGCAAGTTTCTTCTAAAAGATTACCGAGAGCAATCCAAGCATCCTCCTTATCCTGTACCAACTGATTTAATTGCGTAATTTCTTCATCATGAGCAGTTAAAAGAACATCCTTGGCTTTTAACTCAGCCAATGCTGCATCTCTTTGAGCAATGAGATTATCCTGCTCTATAAGCCGAGCTTGAAGTTGCTGAAGTTGAACCTACAAAGCATGGTTCTCTGCCTTAGCTACATTTGCTTCTTCCTGTAATGGGGCAATATTTGCCTCTAAAATATCCACTTTGTGTTGTAATTCTTGTCTGATAGTGTCGGTTGCCAGATTCATTTGGAGAGGTAATTTTTGAGAAAATTGGATCAAGAGACGACCCATTGATTCTAATTCATTAAACATTGGAGCCGGAAGAGTAAGAGTAGGAAGTGGCTGGGATGAAGAGGCTGATAGTAGGTGAGGGGAAGGTGGTGGAGAGTAATTGGGAGAAGACAATGAAGTAGCGGGTGCGTCGGGAACAACTGACTCAACGGGGACACCGGGCACAACAGGATTCATGGGGGAAGGAAGTGGGATAAGGGTATTTGGCAGCAAAAGTATACCAGTTGGATTCTGTTTTGTCGCCTCAGTTCTGTCAATCACAGCTTCAACCAGGACAATAACTTTGTTAAGAACTTCTGAAATAATTTCCTGCACAACTTCTTGAGTCTGCTGATGAGAATCCTCCCAAGAAGAAACTTCTTCAGAGTCTTTGGTGAGGGCACCTTGTTCCTGCTGCTTGATTGGAGAAGAAGGAACAGAATAATCGACATGAATGGATGTAGTGGTGTCGTGGAAGACTTCTTCTTCATTGTCAGTCGTTGATCCTTGCACGTGACTGCCAGAAGGGCTCACACATCTTTGTTTTCGGCAAAAAAGTTGCAACAAGTCTGCATCATCATCTTCCTCATCTTCCAACATTTGCGTAGATTCTTCATGTAGTAAGAAGGGAGCGGTTGGAGGTGGTTGCGTGGCTTGAAGCACCGGAAAAAGAAAAGTAAGGATATGGGGTAGACGAGAACACGGAAGGTCACCCTTAGTAACTTGTTTGATAACCGCAACACATTCACGGTGAATGCGTCGGAAAGAGAATGAAGCGAAATTAACATACTCACGGGAAGCGATATCTAGCATGGAATAAAATGGACGGGCAATACCATAGGTACGTTTTTGGAGATTCAAAGTGGATACTAAGAACTACAGAGCTGTGCGCTCGTATTCAGGTCTACATAAAATGACGTACTCATTAGATGAGTGCTAGGGAAACACCTCTGTCATGGTGGCTACGGGGAGGAGGGGACCATTCTCCAATCCTTCCATAGGTAGGTGAAAAGCTTCAGCAAACGAAGCTAAAGTAATAACAACGTGGGATGGTAAACAAACGATGGGCCAACTCTGCTCTATAGCAGGTGTGGCAGCAATAGCAGAGATAATTTGCGCATGGAATGGTTGACATTCCACTGAATGCCAGGGCAATTCAGTGAAATTCAACAAACCGTGAGTGTGCAAATACTCACTCACTTCTGGAGTGAGTCTTGCACCGAAAGTAGTGACATTTGCTAAAACTTCCATGATGCACACAAATAAGCACAAAATACAGACGAGAACGAACACACAAGAGCACACAAACATAGTAACGATTATCAGTAAAAGAAACAAGATTAAGTAGACATACGGGCATTATGAAGCGATCGAAAACCCTTTATCATCGTGCGGTATTGAAATGATACGCTTCATAATTACGGCATGCATGCAGAAATAGAACCAATAATACAGGGAGGTGATTAATCATATTGAGATACCAGAACAAGGAGATTACGGTCAATGGTCAACCGAAATGTGGGGAAATAAATAAAACAAATGACACGCGAAGAAGACAAGGTACACGTCATCAGTTATCGGCCGATTGTTGATATGGGTGAAGCTTAGATCCATTAATCACTTTTGGAAGGGGAACTCTGGTTAAGGTGGCCAACCTAAAAGTAGCGGGTCCCATCTGCTCAATAATTCGGTATGGACCGAACCACCGTAATTTAAATTTTCTAGCAAATCGATTTGCTTTAGCATTGTAGAATAACACAAGTTGCCCCACCGTAAACACAGGGGTCTTGAGGAAACGATCATGGGTATGATCTTGACGAAGTTGAACTTCTTGAAGTACCAGAAAACTTTCCCAACGCTGTTCATCTAATGATCTAAGTGTATCCAACCGAAGTGGCAAGGATTCTTCCGGTAGCAATTTCTGAGCTAAGGCAACGCATACACTCGGCACTACTACTTCCATTGGTGCAATAGCTTCCAATCCATAAGCTAGTTTGAATGGGTTCATGCCAGTAGCTACCTTGTACATAGTCCGGTAAGCCCACAAAACTGGAGGTAGTAATTGGTTCCAATGTTCTGGACATTCCAAAAGCAATTTGCGGAGCATAGTCAACAAAGTCTTATTGGTACTCTCCGCCAAACCATTGGCACGGGGATAATAAGGCGAGCTGAATTTGTGGACAATCTGAAATGTCTCGCTCAATACTTGCATTAAGTGGTTAGCAAAGTGGGTACCTTGGTCCGTAACGATTTACAAAGGCAACCCATAACGAGGAAAAACGTCCTTCATCAGGCATTTAGCCACCGAAACTGTTGTGGCCGACCGTAATGCCCAAGCCTCCACCCATCGAGTGGCATAATCATACAAGTCAAGATATAGCGGCTGTTGGTGAGATTAGCTGGGGGTGCTATTGGACCAATAAAATCTAGACCCCACTTCTGAAAGGATTCCAGAGGTAAGACAGGTTGAAGGGGAAAGAAGTTCCGCTGTAATGGCTCTCCAGACCGTTGACAAGTATCACACTACTGCATAAACTGAGTCACATCTTTGTACATTGTAGGCCACCAAAGCCCACTTTGCAGAATTCTACAGTGAGTAAGATCAGCTGCGAAATGTCCGCTTGAGGGTAATGAATGAGCCATAGCAATAACCGATTCTGCTTCATGTGGTGGGATACATCGAAGTAAAACACCAGTATGATCCATGTAGTACAGTTGACCTACAATCAACCGGAATCTACGACTGTAAACTACGAATTTTTGCCGAAGAGCAGGGGGAGTATGAGGAGGAAGACACCCGTCAGTTAGAAAAGTTAGTAACGTATCATAGTATGGAGGGGAAACAAGAGGTTCTGTGGATTCTTCAATAGTTGGCTCAGTAGTGTAAATTACCGGTGTAGTGTCATCAACCCCCACCAGAGCTTCACCGGAATCCAAACAAGATAGAAAATCTGCCAAGGCATGTGCTGTTCCGGATCGATGAATAACTTCATAGTCGAACTCCTATAATAATAAAACCCATCGAGCCAAGTGACCACCTAAATGTTGTTGCCGGACCAAATACACGTGCGGCATCCACGTGGAAGGTGAATTTTTGGCCCAACAAATAATGGCAGAACTTCTTCACAGAGTACACCAACCCGAGACATTCTCTTTCGATCACTGAGTAGTTTCTTTCAGCAGGGGCTAATCGATGACTTGCATAATATACAGGCCAAAACCATTTGTCAGTTTGCTTCATTAGAATGCTTCCAATTGCTATGTCCGATGCATCTACAAAGACATGGAATGGACGTTCCCAATCATGGGGTTGCAAAATTGGGGCCTGCGTCAATAAAAATTTTAAACGATCAAATGCAGTTTGGCACTCTAGAGTCCATTCGTACTGCCGTGGAATACTAGTCATAAGCCAATTAAGTGGTGTTGCTAAATGAGCTAACCACCGTAAATGTCTGCCATGCCACTGGATTTGGCCCAGGAAGCGCATAACTTCTTTCGGTGTTGTGGGGACTAGTGCCTCCAACACGACTGCTACTTTATCCGGATCGACTTGTATTCCTTCATCATAGATAACATGTCCGAGTAGTTTGCCACAAGAGACCGCAAAAACAAATTTTGTCGGATTCAAGCATAATCGGTATTCACGACATTTTTCAAAGCAGCACCGTAAATGATACAGGTTGTTGCAGAGCTAAAGAAGTACAAAGCAGAGAAAAAGACGGGCCCCAAAATTTTTCCGATTTGGACATCATATTTTGTATCATAACCACTCTTGTAATATATTTTCCTTTGTAAATGCACTAGAGGAGTCCTCTAGATGCATCCCCACAGAAGATTAGAGATCTACCCATGTAAAATAGTAGAAAATTAGTCTTTTAGTGAATAAAGTACCGGTCTCTTGTGTGAAAGGACCAAACTTAGGGCTCATGTATATAAGTCACTTTGTGACTCTTTGTAAAGACTCTTGCCATTGTGAAGAAGGAGCTCTTCAGAATTTTCGAGTTTGCCTCTTTCATGCTGATTTTGATCTTCATTTCGCTCTTGTATGTGTGTGTTATGCTTGGAATGCATGTGTAGAACTGTTGTCTACCCCTCTCCCTTGGTTTTGAGCTGCTGTAGTGCATGCGTAAGCTAGGAGAAGCTGTGGCGCGGGTATTTGTGATTCCCGTCATTCACTATTTTTGCCATAATTTGAAGCAGAGTGGTCAGAATTGAGTGAAACTACAACCGTTGGATGCGTCTCGGCGAGAGCTTCGAAACGAGTACCCTATTGCCTATGTTCGGAGTTCTGGGCTGGGAGAAAACCTCAAAATACTAAAACTGCTGTAAGAGGCTTGCGGCAAACACTTTCAGTATTTCAGTGAGTGTGAGAGGTAGTAGTCTTTTCTCATGCATGCTAGCTAAACCACTTCATTTTCCATCACGTGTGCACACGTCTTCATACACTTGGTAAGTCGCTCCTTAGGATTGACATTTAAATGTGTGTTAAAGTACCCACTATATGCACTTGTGTGGCAATTGAGGTATAGTCTCATTGGCACAAGTCCTTGAGTCGTCTCGGCTCAAGTACACACGTTTTTGGCACCGTTGCCGGGGAACACTCAACCAAGGTGCCTTCGTGATGGTTATAGATCGAGTGTGATAGAATCGTACTTGTAGAGGTGAAATTGTCCTTTGGCAAGTAGTCAGTCACTTCAGCACTTGTTACTTCACATCCCCGAGGTGTGTGTGATAAGTTTCAGGTTTAGGAGTAGTAAGAGGAGAGTAGGAGTAGTTAGAGAGTAGACCAAGTCATTAGGGTAGAGTTTAGTTTTGTTCAGAAAAGTTTCCTTTTGTAAGCAAGAAAATCCCAACTATAAAAGCCAAAAAATTCATTTTGCAAATCACTTGTTTCTGAGCAAGTATCGTGGGAGAACTATCGAGTATCGCGAGCTGCCGAGTATCGTGTCTGAGCTTGTGGAGTGTCTTTGAGTAAGAAAAGGTGTTAGAAGAGTGAGAAAGAGCATCAAAGGTGAGCCACTCAGTTGCTAGATCTTTCTGATCATTCAAATAATTCAATATCAGAGAGAAACGATCGGCGCCAGGTATCGTCTGAGAGCTACAGGGGGTAAAAGGTGTGTTTTGATTGATACAGAGAGTGAGGAGAGGAGAGAGGAGCTAGGAGATCAAGGGGTCCAAATCAAAACTTCAAAAACATTTTTCAAAAGTTGTCTAAGGGTCAAGTATCGTTTTGCTCCCGCAGTCGAGTATCGCGATACTTAGCAAGTATCGTGACCTCCTGTGGTCGAGTATCGCGATATTTCCCGTCGATCGTGTATCGTTTCATACCGATCGCGATACTTGGTCAGAGATCGTTTTCCCAACGATCATTGATCGTGTATCGTAGATCGTGTATCGTTTCGTGCCGGTCGCGATACTTGAGAAGTATCGTTTGGTTCAGCGATCGCGATACGTAACAAATATCGTGTATCGTTTGACAGAGATCGCGATACTTGCCAAAGATCGTGTATCGTTTCATTCGAGTATCGGCGATCGTTGGTCGCGTATCGTTTGGGTCAAGTATCGTGTATCGCTTCTCAGAGATCGCGATACTTGTTAAATATCGTGTATCGCCGATCGTTCCAATTCAGAGATCGTGTATCGGTTGGCCTAAGTATCGTGTATTGCCTGACCTTCATAGATCGCGATACTTGTTGTGTGTGTCGTGTATCGTTTCAATCCAAGTATCGTAGGTCGTTTTCAGCCAAGTATCGTTTGGCCTAGAGATCGCTTAGATCAAAGATCGTGATATTTCCCACAGATCGAGTATCGCTTGTGCCCACATATCGTGTATCTTGTTCAGCCAAGTATCGTCTAAACCCAGAGATCGTGTATCGTGGATTGTTGGAGGTCAAGTATCGTGCTCTGTAGAAAATTCTTTCTTCAGTCATCTTTTTTTCCAGCCAAAGGCTTCTAGACATTTTTGACCTGTAGTTAAGAGTGCCAAAGGCCCAAGGGTATCAAAGTCTGATCAGAGTTTAGAAGTGGATGAACCTGAGATCCGGAAGAACCCTGGGAAGCCGAAGAAGTGTAATTTCTTCTGTAGGAAGTGTAGCAGAGCCAAGTAACCGTTCACATTATTCCGAGACCTCCAGTGAGTTAGAGGAAGAAATTCCCATGGCTTCAGAGGATATGCAGAACACAGTACCCATGATTGGCATGATGTCAATCATTGAGGGAGAGTACAGAACCTCTTTGGAGTATGTGAACACCAACCACAACGAGGTCCCCATTTATCTGGATGGTCTAAATAGATCTGTGGCCAGGTTAAAGAAAGCGTCAGAGGCTTACATAGTGCCTAGGCCAGCAGTCAAGTACGTAGGAGGACTGTACATGGACAAACGAGATATCCAGTATGTTGTCACAGAACACCCAGAGAACATTAATGAAATTGGTGAAGAAAATAATGCTTCAAACTTAAATGGAGGAGGGAACGAGGAGCAAGTAACTACACCTAGAGGAAGATCTACAGTCGCAAGGATATGGAGAGGGGATCTAATCCCCCAAGATGACACCTTAATGGATGTATATTTGATCAATGGGATGGAGCATCTCCTTAGAGCACATTCCTCAATTTGGGAAGCTGCTCCTAATCCAGTCACCATTTATGAGTTGCAGGATCCTGATTTTTCCACCATTATCACTTATCTGGATAAAAATCAGAGAAGATATTGGCCCATAACAGAAGCGGAAAGAGCGGAATTGAAATATCAAAACATCCTAGTGTTCCCACCTAGAGACCAAGCCACGACTTCAAGAAACCCACTGGGAACTTCCCATACTGATTCATATCAACAGTCGGGCCAAACACAACAAACACAATAGACACAACAAGCTCAAATCCCAGTCAGACCTCCTGTACAGTTCGCAATGCCTGTAAATAACCCTAACTACCGACCTCAGCCAGCTATTGACCCCAGACATGGAGTTCATGTTCCAGTCAGACCGCCGGTAGTAAGAGGACCAGGCATACCTATAGAAAGACCTATTTTCCCAGTGATGCCTAGACAACCCGAAGCAGGAAGACGACTAAGGCCAATCCAAGTTGCCAAATGTATGAGAAATCACTATGATGGCTCTAGTGAACCTTATAATCATATAGCGGAATTTAAACAAGTAATCAGAGCCGAACAGGTAGAAGACTTTTTGATTCAATATGAGTCTTTTGGCCTTACCTTGTCAGACACGGCATTAGCATGGTTTCAACCATTGGACCCTAATACCTTTCAGAACATGGAGCAAGTATACCAAGAAATGATTGAGGAGTTTACTAAATCAGGAATTAAAAACAATTCTTCATCATTAATCCATAGCTTCAAGCAAGTCCCTACCGAGTCAGTGAGATTGGCGGCTAGAAGATTCAAGCAATATGTAGACAGATGCCCAGTAGAAGAGAGGCCGACACAAAATAAAATGGTGTCATTATTTTTGGAAGGGTTGTTGAACGGATCCTTGAGATCATTGGTGTATGTAAAAAGGGTTCAGACCTTGCAAGAATGCATGAAGGAATGCATAGATTTAGAAGATAACCTAGCAGAGGATCTGAAAATATCTCAAGGAAGCTCGAAAAGTGAAGATTCGGCCAGTAACTCATCAATTCCTAAAAATAATGTAGAGGAAATAGCCGAATTATTAGCGAAAAAATTGAATGTTCAAGGACAGAGGAACTACCCCAATAACCCAATGAGAGTACCCATGCTTAGAAGGTGTATGCAGTGCGGAGGTGATCATCCTTCTCACTTGTGTACTAGGGGAGTAGTTCCACCACCGGCTTATGCCTTTAATAGACCCAGTGCCCCAGGTCCTCTACAATATTGCAGTGTGGAACAGAAATACACAAATCATAGCACAGAAAATTGTCCCTAACATACCCTAATTATGAAGGCTCAATGATGGAATATGGACAATTGTATGAACCATATGCCTATGGCATGGAAGCACCAGATAGTTCATACAGCTATGAGCAGGATTATGTGTCATTAATGTACACAGCTCCTAGAGCAACCATACCACCCCGACCCATGAACAGACCGCCTGTACCTAGAGGACCATGTTACAGGTGTGGAGGTGATCACTATATCAGGGAATGCACATTGCCAAACCCACCCCCACCACAACGAGTCTAGGAAGGCTACTGTAGTGATTGTGGTAAGGAACATCTTTTCAGAGACTGCCCCAAGAATCCCAATAAGTTTACATCTAATGTACAAATCAACGTAATAGAAGTGATTGAATCATCAGGGAGTGATAAAGAGTACACAGTACCATTGAAAGCAATAACGAGAGCCAAAGCCAGAGAGACCCCTGATAAAACGGATGAGAACAATCAAAGTGACAAGGAGAGGGACACACCCATCCCTCAAAGAGTTGAAGATTCAGAAGAGCCGGAGAAAAGTATTGCAAGTAAAAGGACCCAGAGATGGAAGCACCGAAGAGAGAGGCTAAAAGAAAAGAAGTTATTACAGAAGAAGGAAAAGGAGGAAAACAAACAAAAACCAAAAGAAGAACCGAAGAAGGAAGAAGGGAACAAAAATGAAAAGTATCAGAAAGAGGAGGTAGGATCAGTCTTAGCAGATCCTATGCCTGAAGAATTAGCCATGTGGATTCAGGCATACAAGGCAAGAATAAGAGCAGGACCTACCATAGAGCAACACGAAAGAGAATATCCAAGAGGCGACTTAGAAAAAGAAAGACTAGAAATCTGCAAGAAATTGATAGAAGTTGCACAACAAACCTTAGAAAAACCTGCATCGCCGTTACCCAACACCCGAATTTCTGAAGGAGAATTCCAAGAGTGTGTAAACACTTATGAAAAGCCCGAAGTAAATAGACCACAGAATGACGAACGTGGTGTTGAGAGAAAGGAAGGATCCATAGCTCCCGAAGTAGAAGGAGAATGGACTAAGGATCTATGGGCACGAGTTCAAGAGGACAAGTGGAAGAAAGTGGAAGGAATCAAACCGCCCTTTGAAGAATTAGCAGCAGAGAACGAAATAGAGGGATCAATACCTGAACTAAATTCCGAAGAAATTTTTCCAAAGGATGCAAGTAACCTAGGAGAGGAAGATGCAAAGGAACTGCCCAACTACACTGGGGAGTACGAGCACAATTCAGAATTGTATCGCATTCCATCAATGAGGAAACGAGAAACGAGCCCATCAGTTCAAACATCTGAGATCATACAACGCCTTAGAGAGGTAAAAATCCCATGTACCCTAACATTTGAAGAACTGTTAAAGGTAAAACCACATTTAAAAGAGAAATTAATCAATCAATGGGAAGTCAAGGAGGAAAAGAAAGAGATAGCAGACGAAGTAAACACAGTGAGGATTCCAGTGGATAAAGTAGGAGACTTTAGTGAGGGAGATGAAGGAAATACCTGCCTTCCAATTACTTACAGGGGTTACACTACCAAAGCCATACTAGATTCAGGAGCTGGTGTTGGTATTGCTACCAAAGAAATTTGGGAGAAATGGGGAAAACCAGCATTAAGACCAACACGCATGAAAATACAAATGGCAGATGGACATACGGAAAGACCCTTAGGATTGTTGGAACGAGTAGTCTTCACTACGTGTGGAGTGGAATTCGAACACACTTTAGCAATATGTCACTTTGAAAGGCCAAGCAATTATGAAATGATCGTGGGAAGGCCTTTCATGAGACAGCTAAAGGTCGTACAAGATTGGGGAAAAGACGCGGTATACCTACAACCCGCAGGAACCACCACTAGAATAAACCTACATATGTACACTTATCAAGATGTTCCACCTCTACAATGGAATCAAATTCATAAAGAGGAAGACGATCAATCGATTCATAGTGCAGGTTCTAGTGATCAATCCTGGATGAACGAGGACACTCATCTGTGGATATGCCAAGCTGCAAAAAAGGAAGAGGAGAGAAGAAAAGGGTGGCAGCAGAAACAAGGAATAGCGAGGTCTGTACAAGATCCAGCCTACATGCCACAAGTATTTCCGGATGAAGAATTTGAACCTCACGGTTGGATGGAAATTTTAGCGACCCTCGATGTCTGTGTAAACGAAGAAGTAGTGACCATGAACGAATGTATCGATGAGGAGGGTTATGATGTTAGCCTGTATATGGTAGTCCTTCAGGAGGCTGGAGAAGGAGAAGTGATCGAGAAAGACTGGAAGGAGGACTACGAGAGCATTGAGATGGAGCCCGAACCCATGGATCTAGGGAATAGTACCACCAACATAAATATCACTGCCAATGAGAAACACCAAGACTTCACACAGAAAGGGGAATTAGAAGTTGAAAGAGAATCAGAAGATGAAGAAAACAAACCCCAAGACCAATTTGAGGTACCAGCTCATTTTAAAAAATATGAAGTGGAGGAGAGAAAAATCGCTATTCAAATGCCGAAAAGAGAAGCACAGCCTGGAATAGCATATGATAATAAAGAACAAACCAAAAAGATAGTTGTAACTTTAGAAGGAGGAGAGGAACGATGTACCTTCATAGGACAGGATGTCTCAGTAGAAGAAGAGCAAGAGTTAATTCGTCTCATAAGAGAATATCGAGATGTCTTTGCTTGGACCTATAAGGACTTGAAAGGAGTATATCCATCGATATGTGCGCATAGAATCCCCATGACATCCGAAGCCAAACCTTCTAAACAAAGACCATACACTTATAATGATGTGTATTCAGCCAAAATAAAAGAGGAAATAGACAAGTTACTAGATGCTGGATTCATCTATGAAATTGAGCACACGGAATGGGTGTCACCTCTGGTGGTTGTACCAAAAAAAAATGGAAAGTTACGAGTGTGCATCAATTTGAAGAAAGTAAATGCTACAACCATAAGAGACAGTTATCCTTTACCAATCACGGATCATCTCTTGGAAAGGGTAGCAGGGAAGGAAGTTTATAGTTTTCTGGATGGCTTTTCAGGGTATAATCAGGTAGCCATTGCTCCTGAGGACCAACATAAGACAGCATTCGCAACTGAATGGGGAGTATATGCCTTTAGAGTCATGCCTTTTGGTTTAACGAATGCCCCAGCTACCTTCCAAAGATTGATGTGTCATGTGTTCAAGGAATTTTTGAGAAAAAGTATGGAGGTATACGTGGATGATCTTTGTACATATTCAGCCATACGATCAGAGCACATCCCTGAACTAGGAAAGATTTTTGCCAAATGTTGACAATATCGAATATGTCTCAATCCTGAAAAATGTGTCTTCATGGTTAGACAAGGGAAAATCTTAGGACATATTGTCTCTAAGAATGGAATCTCAACAGATGAAGACAAAATTAAAGTCATCTTAGACTTGCCAAGACCCAAGAATGCAAAGGAAGTGCAAGCTTTTATGGGACATTGTGGATACTACCGTAGGTTCATTCACATGTACGCCATAATAGCAAGACCCTTGTATAGTCTCTTGACTCAATTCACTTGGACAGAAGAGTGCGAAAAGGCATTCACAGAGTTGAAAAAAAGACTTAGTACTGCCCCAATTCTGAAATCACCCAATTGGAGCAAGCCTTTTCATATTCATGTTGATGCTTCTAACTATGCCATTGGATGCATTTTAGCCCAGCCGGCTGATGAAGTTAAGCTTGATCATCCAATTGCTTATGCGAGTAGACAACTGAATCAAGCCGAAAGAAATTATACCACTACGGAACGAGAAGGCTTAGGAATGGTATACGCGGTGAAGAAATTCAGACATTATCTTCTAGCCAACAAGTTCAAATTCTTTATAGACCATCAAGCTTTGTTGTACTTAGTCAATAAACCTTGTAACACGGGAAGATTGGTACGATGGTTTCTACTGCTAATGGAATTTGACTTCGAAGTAATAGTGAAAAAGGGGAACACACACATAAGAGCAGACCACTTATCAAGAATGACCCATGGAGAACCACCCATAGGAGTACCAGATGATCTGCCAGATACGTACCTTTTTAACCTGGAAGTATGTCCTCAATGGGCAGAGAAATTGATCCCTATACTCACTCATGGGCCTCAACACTCAGTTAATAGGAATAGCAAAAAAGAAATTCTTCAATTGAGGAATTTACATATTGTGTCAGGAAGTGTATACTACAAGGAACCCAACGGAGTGTTACTCAGATGTGTTGATGAGGATGAACAAACGCAGCTAATGGAGCAAGCCCATGTGAACAAATGGAGAACACACAAAGGGATTCATGGAACTATCCGAGAACTGAAAAGGTTAGGAGTATATTGGCCTGACATGCCCAAGAGTATTCACGACCACGTAAGTAATTGTGCAGAATGCCGAGAGACGGTTCCCGAAGATCATATGTCTCTACCTTTTTCGACCATAGCACCCAATTGGAGTACATCATTAGTGAAATTCTTAAAAACTCAAGAACATGAATTAGGAACTAGCTTGGCAAGAAAGCGATCCTTAGAGGAAATGAGTAAGGACTACATTCTCATAGGAAAACAATTGTTCAAACGAGGGAAGGATAACCAACTAAGATTATGTGTGCACGAAGGAGAATATCTACCTATATTAGAAATGGCACATGCAGGTGCTGCAGGAGGTCATTTTTCGGCTGAAAGAACTGTTAAAATGATTCTCTTTGCGGGCTTGTGGTGGCCAACTCTACATATGGATGCTGAAACGTACGTACGAAGTTGTGAGACTTGTCAACGAACTAAATACCCAATTCGAAGAGACGACATGCCATTAAGACCAATGATATGCGCGAGAGCCTTCACAAAATGGGGAATAGACTTCATTGGACCTATCAATCCACCTGCCAAAGGATCACATGCGGAATACATCATAGTAGCCACGGACTACTTAACAAAATGGGTAGAAGCAAGAGCTACGAGGAAGAATGATGCTCAAACTACCGCAAAATTTCTCTTTGAGCACATCTTCACCCGCTTTGGCTTGCCTATTGAGATGGTTAGCGATCGAGGGACGCACTTCCTCAATGAGGTAATTGAGTCATTAATGAACGAGTTCTTGGTGATTCATAAAAAATCAGCACCATACCATCCCCAAGCCAATGGACAGGCTGAGAGCTCTAACAAAGTGCTATGCACGGTGTTGACTAAGCTTGTCAATAATGGAAGATCGGATTGGGACAAACAATTGCATCATGCAATTTGGGCATTCCGAGTTGCATATAAAACGGCCATTGGAACCACTCCTTTCAATTTAGTGTATGGGCAAAATGCAATTTTGCCAATCGACTTCTTAGTGCCTACATTGAAAGTGGCCCAGAAATATGAGTGGAACGGTCATGAATTGTCCCAACAACTAGATCAAATCGAGAAGTTACATGAGACTAGATTGCAAGCAGTAGCAGGCATTTATGCTTCTAAACGGAGACAAAAGGCATATTATGATGCACATATAAAAGACAAGGGACTTAAAGAAGGCGACTTATTCCTAGTGTACACCCTAAAACAACATGCAAAAAAGCTACAAAAACACGGATACGGACCCTTGATCATAAATCGAATCTCTACTAGTGGTGCAGTCAATCTCGCCACACTAGACGGAGACATTCTTCCCAACTACATCAGTGGATGCAGAGTAAGACGATTCATGGAGCCCTTGACCGATCAAATGCTAGCGCAATTGGTAGGTGCCCAAAATAGAAAAAACGAAGAAGAGAGAATACGAGAGGAAGCGAGACAGGAAGCATTGGAAAGAATAAAGAAACGGAAAGAGTGGATGAGAGAGCGAGATGAGAGATATCGGCTAGGAGAAGAACTCATCCGAATGGCTAATTTTAGAACCACTCAAAACCTAGGATCACAGAGAACGCAGCCATATTTAAATTTGGGAGCAGGAAAAACGGAGTACCACTTGGTGAATGCTCTCATTGACACAGGAGCCGCTGTAAGCTGCATCAAGCTTTCTTTGACCCAAAAACTCAAGGAGACAGTACGCACATCGATGGCCCAGTTGATAGGAATAGGAGGAACAATTACTCAATGCATAGGTGAGATCACTTTACCTTTACATCTTGGCAACAACACTATGGAACAAAGACTATTAGTGTGTCATGACCAAGATTTACTTGAAGAGGTAGTGTTAGGTCAAGACTGGATTTACGAATACGAGGTGACCATTCAATTAGCGTTAGGATACATCTCAGCCAGGATAGGACACCGTGAAGTGTTCAGTCTGCTAGACGAACGACCAATCAAATCTGTGAGCATGGAGCAGACAGTTCATTCTAATGAACAAAGTCCAGAATGTATGATCACTAGCACTATAGAGACACCTTCATCGAGTACTATATGTGCGGACACATTGAATTCTGCTTGCACACCTTGTTCTAATCTAACAAGCCAAGAGAGTGTCAATCAAGCTGAAACAAACCTCACCGAAACACCATGCATAAGGGATACTAGTCCTTTGAGTAATTCAAAATCTGTACCCATTAAAATATACCCTATTCCCTACTCTAACCAAGCGTGGATAAAGAAAGACGAAGTGGAGGAGTATCTTCGACGACAGAAGCACAAACGACATCAGAACAAACAATCAAAGGAGAAACCAACTCAGTCTGAACAACGAAGTCATCAACAAATTGCTACAATATGGATCCCAAAGAAAGTAGTAGCCGCTCAACAGAATCGTTTGCAAATCTGGATTCCTAAGTCATGCACTACAAAGAAACCAAACCTAAAGGATGATCCCCAAAACAAGAAGAACCAATGTGGTCCACAGGTAGAACAACCACAGAAAAAGAGTTACTGGAGAAAGAAGGAGTCTGCAAGGGCAACCCGAGTCATTCCAAAATTTACACATCAGATAAAGCAGACCTACAACAAAGAGAAAAGAGCCACTTTCAGTGGAAGTAGGCAACATACAACAAGGCCCAGCACAAGGAAGCAGATTTGGATACCGAAAGACAAGATGAACGGCATGCATCAGCCAACTACTTCCAATTGCACACATGTGGGATTGTCAATACCCAAAGTACGCATGATAGGGCCACATTACAGGGCCAAGCATTCGGCACATCCCTCTTCTATATCAGGATAGTCAAGCACATTTTCCTTACAGGAAAATAGGAGAGCACTTGTACATATACTAAGAAAATACTCTAGAAGATTTAATAATCGCTTCGGCTATATACTAACTTTTCTGTTTTCCTTTTCAGATGAAAATATAAAAATACATAAAAATGAGAAAAATCCAGGTATTACCTTTCTCACACACACGGGAAAGGGACGACATCGTTCACTCGGAGCAATATCGAGCTTATGACAAACAGATAAAGAAGGATTTCTGATAATATATGGCCACTAATTCATACTCTATATTGAGTGCAGATGGCGTCTACTGATTCAGAATCCACGCAGCAAGAAGAGGTGCAGCTTCTTCCATTAGAATCAGTAACAAAAGCAAGAGGTCACTGGTTCCGGGATGATCAACCAGTGGTAGAGCTCATCTTCATGGCAACTATCAAGATAATGGATACAGATCACTATTTTCCTATCATGTCACAGGACTTCAAAACGATCATACAAGGATTACCTCATATTGAGGATGTATGGACACAAGCAGGCATAGAGGCATTTCTCAAAATGCCTATATATGTTCCAGATTTTCAGAGATGTGCACAGGTAATGAATACCATGCAGCCTGCCGCGACGAAGATCTCAGTTCCCGAAGCACGCGTTTTGGATAAAGTCGGAGCTTGGAAGACAATCCAATTCACCCATGAGTTGATCAAAAAAGCTTTTGGATGGAATCAAACAGGAATTACGAGTGTCAAAGAGGAATGCCATGATCCCAAGAAGAGGTCATTCTTGGAAATAAACCGAATTGACATAGAAGATGCTGTGCGATTGGTACATTAGCACTTTTGTTTCCCCAGCATGCACAGATACACAGCTCCTCAGAAGATAATTGTACAATTATTATCGCATGCCATGAGACAACTTGGGAACAAAGTGAACTTAACAAGCTACATCCAAGAAAGATTATTCGAGGCTCAAAAGAAATGGGGACAGAAGAAGTTTTTGAATGGCAGTTCTGCATTGACCTTATTGATTTATGAAGCTCTAGAAATGAAGAATTGTTTGAGAGAGATGCCAACCTCGGAAGGGCTAGCAAGATACGCAAAATCAGCTACGGTCCCTAAGAAGAAGAAATCGGTAGCGATGGTTGAAGAAGCTGGAACCAGCATACAAAAACCCATGAGGGGCACAAAGCGCCTACGGGAAGAAGAAGCCCAAGCCACACCACAATCAAAGAGAACTCATCTCTTACCGAAAATCACGACGGCACAAGTGCCTATTACAAAGAGAGATCTGTCCGCTGCCCTCGAAGAGACACATCAGTATATGCGAGGGCAGGTAAATTTAAACGTTCAAGGCCATCATTATAGACAGGCTAGTCAAGAGAAGCCACAACGGAATTCAGAGCAAACACCAAAACAAACTGGAAGATACAAAGAGCTGGGCATTGATGATTCTAGTACCAACACGGAATCCAGTCCTGAAAAAGATACCTTAGATACTGATATACGGACAGAAACACAAGAAGATGAATGGAATCAAATCGATCAAGTGGAAGTGACGCCACGAAGTAATAAAGAAAAGGAACAGAATGCAGAAGATCCCGTGGAACAGGAGCATGTCATTCAATTGAATGACACTACAAAAATAAGCATAAAGGAAGATACAACCACTGCTACACACGTACAACAACCTATTAAAGAGGAAGAACAAACTCCAGTAGGTAAGGAGCCGGAGGAATTACAAATCAAAGAGCAAATTGTGATAGAGGTACCGGATGATACACCTCAAGGAAACAAAGAAGACATGGGGGCTGAGCCAAGGATCCAGCTTCAGATTAGGCAGCCCCATGACACTACGTTACATATTGCACAGGGAAAAGATATCAATACCGGAGAAGAACCAAATATACCAAAAACATGGCTTAATGTGGATGTTACTCAACTGAAACCGGTAGTCAAGCAAATGATTCAAACAGCCATGGACACTCAACAGCAGTTGATGGATATAGGTGCCGACTATGATCAGGCAAGAAGAGAAAAGAATCAGTTTCAGCTCATGAGTGAGAAGCTATCGGCACAATTGATTGAAGCACAAAAAGAATTGGCAATCAAAAATACAGAGGTGCTGGCAATCAAGCTACAACATGAAGCAACCATCGCTCAGAATCAACAGATACATACACAATTAGCGGAGTTGCAAAGGTTACACGATGCGAGCCAGGCTGAGAAAGAAAAAATGAAAATGAGAAGCATGTTATTAGAACAACAGCTCAAGTTGTATATGGAAGAGAACGACAGCCTCCGCAACAGAAATAAAGAATTAATGAAGTCTTTATTATATGATCAACCAATCATACAACAGGAATCCACAGAAACCAAAGACCAAGAATTACGGGATCAGATCTCAAAATATGAAGAGCTGCTAAAGCAAGAACAAACCCAGATAGAGGAATGGAAGAGCAGATATGCCAATGAAACCAGTGAACTGAAGCGTCAATTACAAAAGGTGAATGCCAAACTGGTCCAAAGCTACAGTGAAAACATGGACCATGTAGCTGACATAGGTAAAGAATTGCTGGCCACTAAAGAAACACTCACAGAAGCCATGCAAGAGGTAAAAGAAAAAGATGAATGCATAGAACAGCTGAAGACTCAAATAAAAGAGAAAGCACTGATCGGGACACCAGTAGTGCCAGATAAGGAACATCCTACTGACGAGGTAGAGAATTAAGTCAGAAGGAACGGGCACTAGTGGTGTCCCGATTAACAGAAAATTTTGAAAATGAAGTGGTAAAAGTCATGAAAGAGGCCAAGATCAAAGGTAAAGACTTGGACAAAATCATGAGGCCCTTCAATATTCCATATGGACTCTTGAAAGAAAAGACAAGACGTTATATAATGAAGATTACACACAAGAGTCCAGATGAGCAGCTTAACTTCAAACATGACACATTCGAATACACACAAGCAGAGTTTGAAGCTGCACAACCAGTGTGGCGACGGAAATTTTTGGAGAAGTATCCCACACTACGGGTGCATTGGCAAGCAGCGCCATATGCATTCTAGGTAAACCCTTCATTTTGTCCAATACCACGGAGAAGGGATACCAGGGAATTTTTGGATTTGCAAAGCAGCGGCACTATCAATAGGCTGTGGCTCAATTATCCTATGCTTCCCAGCCCGCCACATAACTATTTGCCCACGAAGGATTATACGGTCAAAACCATAGAATTTTGGCTACAGAATTACGCGACAGTACCTGATTTAGCTGTAAAAATGACAAACAAAATAACTAGCATGATCCTCACAGTTTTGAAAGTATTCAAGCACGCGGCTTACACCTTTTTGAACTTCATCGGTATTAATCAGGGCACGGAGATCCTCATTTTTGATCTCTCAGTTATGCCTAGCCGCCCAACAATAATGGCTTATTACTAGAATTATGTTCTTGCCAAGTGTATATATGCAGACTTTCGAAGAAGCTTTCTTTACAGGATTTTTTGAAATAGATTCCGAAATCTTTTTGAAGATGTCATCTAATTTAAATGCCAGATTAGTGGCATATGAACTCAGCTTCTTTGCAGATCACAGACAGCCACCCAATGACGGTGTGAAGGCAGAACAATGGAAACAACTCATGATACGTGAAGCAAATCATCTAAATGATACAGAGCAAAGAGTTTATCAAACATATGTCCGTCGCTTATCAAAGCCTATCGGGGACGACAGAGTCCAGGAGGGGGGCAGTGTTGAGGGAGAATCGAGTAAGAAGAAGAAAAGAAGAAGACAACGAAAGAAGCAGCTTCACTAAAAAGCAATATTTGAAGATATATCTCTGCAAGAAGCCCCGCAGGGGCGCATTACCCATCTCTGCACAGAGCCCCGCAGGGGCACGCATCAGGCAAAAAGGCAAAGCATCCAGGTCAGGCACGGTGGAAAAAAGCAAACAGCCTCAAAGCAATACAACAGGGTGAGATGTGTGCAACCAGGACAAATCAGAGGACCAAAAGTGAGAAAGGGGTAGAGGCTGAAAAGTTTAAGAGGGTGACTAAGAACAGCACATTCCTAGTCACTGGTGGCGTGCGTGGCAACCCAAGTCAACAGGCAAGACAAGTGCAACAGGCTTTTGAGTAGTAGAGCTTGAATCAAGAAGGCCATCAAATCTACATGTCTGTTTAACTACAGACAACACTGACCAAGGGAAGCGTGCGGAGAAAATCAGAGCGCCTCTAAAACGTAATGCAAGATCAAGAATCAGGCAATGCTGACCACTGGATGCGTGCGGACAACAAACTGATGACAAGAAGCAAGCCTGTCAAGGGACGACAGAGACGAAGAGGGGGAGAGTGTTGCAGAGCTAAAGAAGTACAAAGCAGAGAAAAAGACGGGCCCCAAAATTTTTCCGATTTGGACATCATATTTTGTATCATAACCACTCTTGTAATATATTTTCCTTTGTAAATGCACTAGAGGAGTCCTCTAGATGCATCCCCACAGAAGATTAGAGATCTACCCATGTAAAATAGTAGAAAATTAGTCTTTTAGTGAATAAAGTGCCGGTCTCTTGTGTGAAAGGACCAAACTTAGGGCTCATGTATATAAGTCACTTTGTGACTCTTTGTAAAGACTCTTGCCATTGTGAAGAATGATCTCTTCAGAATTTTCGAGTTTGCCTCTTTCATGCTGATTTTGATCTTCATTTCGCTCTTGTATGTGTGTGTTATGCTTGGAATGCATGTGTAGGACTGTTGTCTACCCCTCTCCCTTGGTTTTGAGCTGCTGTAGTGCGTGCGTAAGCTAGGAGAAGCTGTGGCGCGGGTATTTGTGATTCCCGTCATTCACTGTTTTTGCCATAACTTGAAGCAGAGTGGTCAGAATTCAGTGAAACCACCACCGTTGGATGCGTCTCGGTGAGAGCTTCAAAACGAGTACCCTATTGCCTATGTTCGCAATTCTGGGCTGGGAGAAAACCTCAAAATACTAAAACTGCTGTAAGAGGCTTACGGCAAACACTTTCAGTATTTCAGTGAGTGTGAGAGGTAGTAGTCTTTTCTCATGCATGCTAGCTAAACCACTTCATTTTCCATCACGTGTGCACACGTCTTCATACACTTGGTAAGTCGCTCCTTAGGATTGACATTTAAATGTGTGTTAAAGTACCCACTATATGCACTTGTATGGCAATTGAGGTATAGTCTCATTGGCACAAGTCCTTGAGTCGTCTCGGCTCAAGTACACACAGGTGCACCGCAGTCTTGCCAAATAAGGAAAAGTCGTCCAAATATACTTGCATAAAAGTAGTCAAGTAGGGTGAAAAAACTTCTTGCATACATCTTTGAAAGGTACTTGGAGCATTCCTTAACCCAAACCACATTACCATACAAGCATAAACACCCTAGTTCGTGATAAAAGCTCTTTTAGGTATGTCCTGTTCTGCCATCCTCACCTGGTTATAGCCACTGTATCCATCCAGAAATGAATACATCTCGTGCCCAGCCACCCTATCGAGCATTGTGTCTAGAAAGGGGAGAGGAAATGGATCCGATACAGTGGCCGCATTCAGTTTTCGGTAATCAACACAGATACGCAGCTGTTTATTTTTCTTTGGAACGATCACTATCGGAGATATCCATTCAGCGTGATCAATTGGTACAGTGAATCCCACCTTCAATAACCGATCGATTTCTGCTTTGACCTGTGCTGCATAATTGGGGTTCATTCGATAACTAGACTGTTTGATTGGCTTCACCTCTGGTTTGAGCACTACCCAATGTTGATAGATCCGCGGGTCCAAACCTTTCATATCTCGATAGTCCCAAGCAAAAACATTGGCAAACTCACGGAGAAGTCGTATCAAATCATCTTGAAATGTCTCTGATAATCGTGCCTTAATCTTAACTGGTCGCAGGTTAACCGCATCACCCAAATTATATGTTACTAACTGATCTTCCGGTACATAAAATTGTCGAGGTTTTACCAAATCATCAGCTGACTGCAAAAGTTGATGTAAGGTGGCTCCATCCATAGCGACACTGTTGGAACTGAAGGACTCACTAGGCAAGGAAGCTTAAGAAGGGAGTCAGAGAGAAGAGAAAGTACAAGCAGACAGAGCAGTCAATGACGATCTGGCAAGTAGGCCAATATTTTTTCAAGACATTTATGCACATAAGAGAGGTGGACACAAGGAGAAGGAGCAAGTAGGGAGCTCCAGGAAATGTATATCAAAATGTTAGAAGAAATCCCCACAACTATAGTGATTTTCATCACTAAAAACCCTTGTAGATACCATTTCACATTTTGTAGCTCCATTTTGTGCAAGCCAAGGAGTCCTTGAGCTTGAGGAGCTTTAGAAGTATCTACCTATCAGTTTTCACATTTTTTAGACTTCGTTTGAACCTCCAAATAGAGTAGAGAACCTAATTTTTAACTAGGCCGGACACTAGGTCTGGACAAGGCCAAAACCTAGTCAAAAACTATAAATAGAGCTAGAGAGCTCATTTTTGGGGGTAGCTTGTAATTGAAATGAACTTGTAAGAGCTTTTTGAAAGTAATCTAAGAACTCCATTGCTTCTCACTCTTTGTCTTGCCGTGTGTGCGCGTGTGTGTGTATGTGTGTGCATGCTTGTGTGCTTCTCACTCACGCACTTGTGCCTCCACTTGCTCGTGGTCTTCATACCATCCTCACGTCTTCCCGGATTGACATTAAAGGAGGTGCTACTCATCATTGAGCTACACCAAATTTTGGCGCCGTTGACGGGGATCGAGCTTTGAGGACGAGCGTGTGATGGTAAGACGTAGATTTGAGACGTTGGCGTTGTAGGTAATTTCTTCACTCTTCTTATTTCTCTTTTTCTTACCTCACCACCATCATCATCATCACCATATCCGATCTCCATCTCCATCATCGCAAAAATTTCTGTTTTTTACTATATCCCCTTCCTCCTTTCATTTCCCTCATTTCACTTGTGAGAGAGAGCGAGAGAGCGAACTGTTGTGTGCTATTTTCGGCATGCTTTTGGAGTTTCTTGTAGGTTTCAACATCATCATCCCCTCCAGCACGTCGCGCAGGTACGGAAATGCGTAGAACTGTCTCGCAGTCGCCGACTTCTGTCGATCGCGATTGATAGAAATTTTCATCTTTTGGTAAATCTGAGTGCACCACAGTGGACTAGAGACCCTGCATATCACATTTCCACAAAAATTTTTGAAAAATTTGCAAAATTTCAATCCATCGTGATTGACAGCTCTATCCGTCGCGATTGACAGCTCTATCCGTCGCGATCGACTGCCTGTCCGTCGCGATCGATACCCATCCGTCGCGATCGACACCTGTCCGTCGCGATCGACTGCCTGTCCGTCGCGATCGATATCCATCCGTCGCGATCGACACCTGTCCGTCGCGATTGACTGCCATCCGTCGCGACCGATACCCATCCGTTGCGATCGACACCTGTCCGTCGCGATCGACTCCTGTCCGTCGCGATCGACTCCTGTCCATCGCGATTGACAGCCAATTTTAGCCAATCTTTTAGGGTTTTTAAATTGAGAGTTTGGCTAATTTTGGGCATGAACATTTTACTCTAGAGCACATAAGGAGGCCATAGGGAAACAACTTGGGGAAAACCTGTTGCACAGTGATCCTGTTTGAACCCTGTCTTAACCCTAGAACCCTGAACGATCATAACTTTTTCATACGAAATCCATTTTTTGAGCTCTAGGGCGTTGATTTTCAGCTAGGGTATTTTGAAGTTGACCATACCTAGGGGGATCAAAGTCAGGGGTCTTAAGAATTGTTTTCCTAAAAATCACTATGCAAATTAGTATTTGTGCTACAGGAATGAGAATCATTGGTTCTTTCTTTGGAATTTAAATCTTAAAGCTAACTTTGGAACTCTTACAGGTCTATTGAGAGCATTGAAAGGCGTTCTAAGCAAGTGTAAGTGCAAGCTTGGGAACACACTTCGTGGGCATTCAAGGGCAACCAAGCAGGAAACAAAAGGTTGGAAACTTTCAACCCCCTCTGTCAATTCCTAGCTTAGGCTAAGAATGACTAGTGATAGGAGTAAGTCAGGGCAACGATAGGCATCAATCAAGTTGAAGACTACCTATGCACTCAAGTTCAAGATTAAACATAATCTCTTCGTGATGCGATAACCTTCAAGGAAAGAATCTAACGTGGAACGATCAACTTACAGTGCGAAAAATTAACTCAAATATTCCTGACGACGTGATTTCTGACTAGAGCATAAACACGATAATCGACTAAAAAAGAATCAAGTGACTTATACAAAAGAACTCAGCAACGAGGTTGTACTTGGGCAAAATTGGGCTATTCAATTAGGCTTATTCATCTAGGGAGAGATAGACAAAGTCTTAGGTCTTCAGAGGCTAGTATCAACCACACTGCTAGGTCTTGGGCCCAGCAGTTGAGCCACCACTCATACTACCCTAGCTCTGAGACTAGTGAATCAGAGATGTCTCAAGGCATGGACCGACCTACGGGAAGTTCAGGAGTGCCATACTTGCACAGGGTAGAAGGCCCGTACAAGACGCAGCTAGAATATCTTAGGACCAACCGATTAGGTGCTAGCATCTATGAGGACGGCCTAGGAAGATCTGTGGTCTAGATTAAAAACCCTGACCAATCCATAGGATTAGAGCACCCAGCTGTCAAGTTTGAAAACGGAGCATACTTGGACAAAGAAGGAACCATATACGTAGTCACCAGTCACCCAGATAGGACGGACAAATTTGGAAATGTGATCCCAGAAGCGGACTTAGGTGACCTAGAGCAAGGATACATGGGTACAGAACCTAGAACCCCTCGAGGCAAATCGGTTCTCACTAGGATTATCACACCAGAGTGGATTCCCCAGGATAATAAGAGCATAGATTTGCTCCTCAATCGAGAGACTGACGAAGCCTTTTGGAGGTATAAATCTGATTGGCCAATTGATATAGGAACAATCATGATCTATGAGTTTAAGGATCCTGATAGCCCAGGCAGAGTGACCTACTTGGATCACGCTTCAGAGAGGATCTTTGTGGTTACAGAACATGATAGACATGCTTACACTTGGAAGGGTGAATTCGTTTTCCCCCAACCAAGATCGAATGTATCCTATGGTCACCCTGGAGCTGGAACATCCCAAGCTCATGGAATTCAAAGAGACAGAAGTAGAGATAGACCAGAAGTAAGCTTTGCCAACCCAGGGGGCAGAGAAAGAACAAGAATGGAAACAAATAGAGTAGAACCTGAGATACTTAGAGCTCACAGGAATCAAAGAAATACGGATGAGTTCCCTCTACCACGACCTAGAGAGCACACAAGGACTTTGAGATCGACTCAGCTAGTTAAGTCCATGAAGAACTACTTCGATGGCACTGGAGATCCATACGATCATGTGGCTGAGTTTAGGCAAGTCTTGAGAGCTGAACAAGTGGAGGATCTATTCACGCAGTACAATGCCTTTGGTCTAACCCTTAGGAACACTGCCCTGACATGGTTTCAGCCACTAAATGAGAGGCAGTTCAGGAGCATAGACCAACTCCTAGAGGCTTTCATTATTGAATTCTCTAAGAGTGGCATAAGACATAATACCTCCTCGCTGATTCACAACTTCAAGCAAACCCCTCAAGAGACCGTGAGACTTGCAGGAAGAAGATTTAGGCAATATCTTGAAAGATGCCCTGTCCCTGAGCTACCCACACCAGCTAAGCAAGTGGCTTTATTCCTGGATGGATTGCTAAGTACCAAATTGAGATCATATGTGTATCTGAAGGACCCTAGGACTATAGAAGAATGTGTACGCATGTGCATTGACATCGAGGATAACCTAGGGGAGGAGTTAGAGCTTTCCAAGATATACAAAGATTCAGATAGTGCCTCTAGCCTCTCTTCCACGCAATCCACATCAATTGAGGAACTTGCAGAGAAAGTAGCTCAGAAATTAGGTGTCACTAGCAAACAGATCCCAAGGTATGCCCCTGTGAAAAGATGCTATACTTGTGGTGGCGACCACATGGTGAATGTCTGTCCCATTATGGCTCAACCCCAAGTTAATCCTAGTAGCCAGTACTGCACCATAGAACGAAGGTACACCAATCACACCGCGCAAGACTGCCCATACAATAAGCAAGCGGTTAGGCAACCCTACCCTCAGCCATACCCTCAACAAGGCAGATACCAGAGTCAATACCCACCACAACAGTATACTAGGCCTCAACAAAATTATCAACCACAATATCAAGCCCAACAAAGGCTTCAGCCTGTGCTAGCACAACAACCCCCTGCTCCAGCTAATGTGATTCCGGTAAAGTATGCTGCTGCAGAAGAAAACCTGAATAGAGCTATAGTCCCTGTAACACCAGTACTTTCAGAAAGTGATCCCAGTGACCATTGCTTCGATTCTACACATGTTGATAGTCCCCAGGCTTACTACATGCAATCTCCTGAACATGGTGAGTCCTACTATAGTGAAGAGCCAAATGAACCTAGTTGGGAGTCAGATTACACAAACGTCATGTATGCAAACCCCAACCTTAGACCTCAACCTAGACAAGTAAGACCCCCATTCCCTAGAGGACCATGCTATAGATGTCAGGGAGATCATCTCATTCGTGATTGTCCCTTGCCTCCACCTACACAACCCCAGTCACTGACGATCCAGGGCTTTTGCCAAGAATGTGGAAAGGAGCATCTCTTACGAGATTGTCCAAAGAATCCCAGCAATATGCCAAAAATCACTCCCATTAACGTTATTGGGTTAGTGGTAGATTCCACAGGAAGTGTCACTTCCACTGCACCAGTACAGGTAGTCACTAGAGCTCAAGCATTGCAGCAAAACCAAGGGGTAGGTCAAGATAAGAGCCCAGATGCTAGTGAAACGGAGAGCATGACAAAGAAGAGGACTAGAGCTTGGAGAGATAGTCGTGAAAGAATGAAAAGGCAATGGGCAAAAAAGATGAGTGAACTTGAGGAAAGCCTCAGAGAAACAAAGGTCAGGATAACTGAACTCACATCTCAAACTCCCTCTCACATTACCCCACCTCCACCATTCCCAACTCCATCCGACCTGTCACCTTCCAACCTGCCTCACCTAATTCCACCACCCCCTAGAGTAGGATCAGTCCTAGCAGATCCCACTCCCAAAGACCTTAATATGATGCTTAAAGCATATCAGGCCAGAATCCAAGAAGGGCCAAACGTAACTGATCATGAAAAGTGTTACCCTAGAGCAGAACTAGAGCTTGAACGAACCAAAATTTGTGCTAAGATGGTGGAGCTGGCTCAGACCATGTTTGAAGCCAGTCGCCTATTTAACATCTCTAGTTCAGCGAAGACACAGTTACACTTTGATGGACTGTTAGAAAGAATAGAGAAGCTGATTGCACAATCAAAAAAGGAACCCGCCTCTCAACATAAGGACAAGGCAAGTGAAGGAGCAAGTCTTCCTGCCCAGGAAGCCTATGTGCCTAACTCTATGGAGCCAGACACATCATCTTCTATGAATCGGTTCACACCAGAATTCCTACGAGAGATTCAAGAAGACAAATGGGCTAAGGAAAGTGAAGTCCCTCCTCCCATTGAACTTGTGAATGATGCACATGACCAATTCCCACAAGACATCCCATCCATTTATGAGGAGCAGGAGAGCATCCACTCTCAGGAAAGATTAGACTTTGTGTCTAACTCTCTACAAGAATTACCCCACTTCACAGGCCCATGGGAAGCTAAGTCCACGTGCATGAGAGCACCCACGGTCATGGTGCGAAATGAGGACTCAGTCATACCTAGGAACACAGAGGTAGTGAAAAACACTAAAGTACAATGCAACCTCACCTTAGAAGAGCTACTCAAAGTAAGGCCAGAGCTATGGAAACATGTAGCCAAACAAGTACCAAAAATAGCCAAACCTCGTTCCCAGGTAGGATCCCAGAGAACAGTGCCAGAAATACCATTGGACAAGATAGGAGACATGAGTGAGGGCGAATAGGGAAACACATATCTTCCTATCACCCATCAAGGATACACCACCAAGGCCATTCTAGACTCAGGCGCAGGTGTTGCAATTGCTACCACTTCCCTATGGAAGCGTTGGGGCAAGCCAGCACTCAGGCCAACGAGAATGAAATTGCAGATGGCCGATGGTCATATTGAGAGACCCTTAGGATTGCTAGAAGGAATAACTCTCACCACCTGTGGTGTCGAGTTTGAGCATACATTTGCTATATGTGACTTCAGCAAAAATCATGCCTATGAGATGATCTTGGGAAGACCCTTTATGTGACAGTTGCAAGTGGTACAGGACTGGGGAACCAACTCCTTGTACCTACAACACTTAGGTGTTACGACCAAAGTGAATCTCAAAGATTACTCTCATAGAGATGTCCCTCCCATCCAATGGAATCCCATCCATAGAGCCAAAGATGATACAGAATCGGTGCATTCCATAGGGTCAGAATCCTCATGGATGCATGAAGACACCCACTTATGGATGTGCAAAGTAGCAGTAGAAGAAGAGAAGAGAGAAAAAGCCATAGAGGTAGGTGCAAAAGAAACACATAGATCAATTCAAGACCCAGCCTATGCACCTGTAGTCTTTCCGGACGAAGAATTTGAACCCCACGGCTGGGCAGAAATCCTAGCAACAATGGACGTAGCCATCAATGAAGAACAATGGACACCTCACTGTGATGAAGATGGCTATGACATTTCAGTCTTCTCCATAGAGCCAATCATGGGAGAGGCAGTTCTAGAAGAATGCGAACCTAGCCCTGATGCATTTGAGGATGCGAGCGACTCCGATCTAGAGTCAATCATTATGGATCCACCTTTTGCATCAGATGAAGAATACTTCCATGAAGTAGAATTTCAACCCCAGAGGTATGGAGAGCTTACAAGTGATGTAAGACTAGCCACACATGTGACCCCGAAGGAAGAAGGAAAGAAAAAAAAAGAAGAGAGAAGTCACACCAGAAGAGGAAGAATCTTTGTTTGAGGTCCCAGAAAATTTTAAGAAGTATGAGATAGATGACAGGAGAGTCATGATCAGAATGCCTAAACGAGAGGCGCAATCAGGAGAGGCCTATGATAACAAAGAAACCACAAAGAAAATTGTGGTAGCCATGGAAGAAGGAGAAGAGAGATGCACGTACATAGGCCATGACCTGACAGAAGAGGAAGAACAAGAGCTAATAGCCTTGCTAAGAGAATACAGAGACGTGTTCGCTTGGAGTTACAAGGATTTGAAGGGTATTGATCCAGACATATGCTCACACACTATCCCCATGACCTTGGATGCCAAACCTTCTAAGCAAAAGCCATACACATATAATGATAATTATGCTGCTAAGATCAAAGAGGAGATGGATAGACTGGTCGAAGCTGGATTTATCTATGAAATTGAGCACACTGAATGGGTATCCCCCATTGTTGTGGTGCCCAAAAAGAATGGTAAATTACGTGTATGCATTAACTTGAAGAAGGTTAATGCAACCACAATTCGAGATAACTATCCGCTTCCTATCACAGAGCATCTCTTAGAAAGAGTAGCAGGCAAGGAAGTGTACAGCTTCCTCGATGGATTTTCGGGCTACAATCAAGTAGCCATAGCTCCAGAAGGTCAGCATAAGACAGCTTTTGCCACAGAGTGGGGTATATTTGCCTTTCGTGTAATGCCATTTGGGCTTACCAATGCACCAGCTACCTTCCAAAGGCTGATGTGCCATGTATTTAAGGAGTTCCTGAGGAAGAATTTAGAAGTCTATGTTGATGATCT
Organism: Ceratopteris richardii; assembly: GCA_020310875.1. Lineage (NCBI taxonomy): Eukaryota > Viridiplantae > Streptophyta > Polypodiopsida > Polypodiales > Pteridaceae > Ceratopteris > Ceratopteris richardii. The sequence continues at coordinate 11,307,500 of CM035414.1, read as the reverse complement.
TTGTGCTCATTCCAACATTAGACAAACCCATATTCCTGAACTCAGACAAATCTTTGACAAATGTAGAGAATATCAAGTCTGCCTGAACCCAGAAAAGTGCGTCTTTATGGTCAGGCAAGGCAAGATTCTAGGACACATAGTGTCAAAGAATGGCATATCCACCGATGAAGAGAAAGTGAGAGCCATAGCTGAGTTACCTAGGCCAAAGAACGTCAAGGAAGTGCAAGCCTTCATGGGGCATTGTGGTTATTACCGCCGGTTCATTCATGTGTACGCTGTCATTGCAAAGCCCATGTATGGACTTCTGACTAACTTTGAGTGGACTGATGAATGTGAGAATTCCTTCCAAGAGCTTAAACCTAGATTATGTTCAGCACCAATCTTGACCACACCAGATTGGAACAAGCCATTCCATGTTCATGTGGATGCATCCAATTACGCTATTGGATGTGTACTTGCACAACCTACGGGTGAAGGTAATATGGATCTTCCAATTGCCTATGCCAGTAGACAATTGAATGCAGCTGAACGAAATTACACCACTACTGAGAGAGAAGGCTTAGGCATGGTATATGCAGTTAAGAAATTTAGACACTATTTGCTTGCAAACAAGTTTAAATTTTTTACTGACCACCAAGCATTGTTATATCTCGTAAACAAGCCATGCAATACAGGAAGATTAGTAAGATGGTTTCTCTTGCTAATGGAATATGATTTTGAGGTTGTGGTAAGGAAAGGGAAGACTCATTTGAGAGCAGATCACCTTTCTAGGCTCACATCGGGAGAAGCCCCACAAGGAGTGTCAGATGACCTTCCTGATGCTTACTTGTTTAATTTGGAAGTGGTGCCGCAGTGGGCTAAGCCATTGGTGCCAGTATTGACATACGGACCTAACCATCCAGTAATAAACACGCAGGATAGAGAGGTAGTAAAAGCCCAAAAGTATCACATCATGGCAGGAAGTATGTACAAGCACACAGATCAAGGGATCTTGGCTTGTTGTGTGGAAGAGGATGAGTACGCTAAATGGTTGCAATTAGCACATGTAGGTGCAATAGAGCAACACTACTCAAAACAACAAACCCTACAGACACTAAGGAGACTCGGAGTGCATTGGCCAACTATGGAAGCTGATGTCCAAAAGTTGTGCAAGGAATGCCCAATCTGCTGCACTAAACCACCTGTGGAACATGCCACTCTTTATCAAGTGTCCATAGCGCCGGATTGGAGTGAACCAGTAGTATCTTTTCTGAGGACGAAAACATTCCCTCCAGACATGACTCTGGCTAGGAAAAGGAGTTTAGAACAAGAAGCCCAGGATTACTCACTTATTGGTGATAATCTATACAAACGTGGTAAAGACGGTTACCTGAGACTATGTGTCCATGAGAGTGAATATCTCAAGATCTTGGACACTGCTCACCAAGGTGTAGCAGGAGGACACTTTCGACCAGATCGGGTGATCAAGGCAATACTATTTGCGGGCTTCTGGTGGCCGACCCTTCACATGAATGCACATACCTATGTGAAACGCTGTGATGTCTGTCAGAGAACTCAATATCCTATACGTAAAGATGAGATGCCACTGAAACCTATGATGGGTGGACGTGCATTCTCTAAGTGGGGAATAGACTTTGTAGGTCCTATTAATCCCCCAGCCAAGGGTTCACATGCTGAATATATCATTGTGGCCACGGATTATCTCACAAAGTGGGTAGAGGTAAAAGCCACAACAAAGAACGATGCTCAGACAATTGCTAAATTCTTGTTTGAGAATGTATTCACTAGATACAGGCTACCCATAGAGCTAGTTAGTGATAGAGGCACTCACTTCTTGAATGAAGTTATTGAAAATCTGCTCCAAGAATTCTTGGTAGTGCATAAGAAGTCTGCCCCCTATCACCCTCAAGCAAATGGCCAGGCTAAGAGCACCAACAAGATCTTATGCAATGTACTGACAAAATTAGTGAACAATAAATGCTCTGATTGGGACAAACAGCTACACCATGCTGTTTGGGCATACCGAGTCGCCTACAAAACGGTACTCCAAGCCACCCCCTTTCAGATGGTATTTGGCCAAAATGCAGTGCTATCGTTGGACTTCCTAATACCTACACTGAAAGGAGCACAAGAGCATGAATGGACGGGTCATGAACTCTCCTCTAGACTTTTCGACCTTGAACGATTAGGAGAAACAAGAATGAGGGCGGCTGCAGGGATATATGCAGCTAAGAAACGACAGAAGGCATATTTTGATGCCCACGTCAAAGATAAAGGTTTGAAGGCAGGCGACCTAGTACTAGTCTACACTTTGAAACAACATGCAAGGAAATTAGAGAAGAGAGGCTATGGACCCATGATTATTAATAGAATCTCAACAAGTGGAGCAGTGCAACTAGCCACATTAGAAGGTGACGTTCTCCCGAGCTACATAAGCGGATGCAGGGTCAAGTTATATCAGGAACCTCTCACAGAGGAAATGCTAAGCCGACTCAATACTACTAAGAAACACAAAGAAGAAGAAAAGCAAATTCGAGAAGAGGCCCAAGCAGAAGCTTTAGAACACATCTGGAGAATGAAATTAAGAAGAAGAGGTAGAGAGCAACCTAGGCCAGATGCCGACGCAGACCAATGATATCACATGGCTATGTGTGAAGTTTCACGTATCAGCTCTCATAGGATAATTGATCGACGTCCTTTTATAACCTTAGATATAGGACAAGGAAAAAGCGCAAGGACTGTAAGAGCCTTGATTGACTCAGGTGCAGCCACTAGTGCTGTTCAATTGTCTTACTGTCAAGAGTTGAAATTAACTGTCAATCCTATAGAAGCATATCTCATAGGATTGGGAGGTGTGGAAACCCCTTGCCTGGGCGAGGTGGATCTTCCCATCTCCATTCAAGACGAAGTGATGACAGTCAAAGTACTAGTGTGTCAAGATGAGGACCTGACTGAGCCTCTTGTCTTGGGTCAGGACTGGATCTATGATCATGCAGTCAACCTAAACCTAAGAAACGGACTTCTTCAGGTATGGGTAAATCATAGCCGAATTACAGTTGAATTGGAAAAGGAGGCACTCAAGGAACTAGGTAAAACACAAACTCTTGGTCCTTCCAGGGGTGCACATGAAGTTGACAATGCTATTCTTGTCCAAAAATGTATGATGCAGAAAGAGGATTGTCTCAACGTCGGAGTCAAGGATAAGACGATACTCCCTTCTTTTCCAAAGGTCAGAAGGATGCAGCAGCCAAGGGCAGATCAAATACAGAAGAAGCAGAACACTACCTATACTGGAGGCCAAAAAAAGGAGCAAAGCAGATTGTTTCAGCCGATGAAACAAGTATGGAGGCAAAAAGGCGAACACCCTGTTCCGACCAGGCCAACCCCACGGCCAAAACCTCTTATTAGTAATCAACAACACGACACTAATAAGAAGTCCTTCATAAATTCTTCTGCAAAAGTGAAGTCTATTTGGATACCCAAGAAGTCAATGAAGGCCAGCCCACAATCACGACAAATCTGGGTGCCTAAGGCTTGCTTGCGGGCTCAAATAGCTACACCAAGGTCAAACCCTGTACAACATGTTTCACTCACGCGAACATCTGAGGCCCAGTCTTACACATCACACACTAACATGTATTCTTCCATGAGCACAAGTAGAATCACTTGTAAATGGGTCCCTAAAAGCCCCATTTTTCAAGTAAATACCCCTATCACACTCTCCAGAGCCTCCACAAAGTCAAAATCAAAACCTATCCATTGCATTTGGCAACCTAAAACTTGTAATAAACCCCCGGATCCCAATTATAAATCCATGTCCACCTACTAACTACTTCACTCTCACACCACATCATTCCACTTAGCTCTTAGGTCTACCCAACTCCTAACCACACACACAAGCACCAAGCACTTACTAACCCCCTAACCTCTCCCGGACCTCACGTTAATGTTGTAACAGGGGATACAGTGTCATTTTTTGTGTCCATTGCAATGTTAACATTTAAAAATTCTCACAGAACCAGCTGCGAAGTTTTCAACATGGCTGAGGCGGCAGGAACTAGCTCTCAAACAGAAACAAGCCAGCAAGTGGTGGACTTAGACAGTTTACCCGTTTTGCCTGAGACAAATGAAAGACCAGAAGAATTGCGGGCCATCAAAATCATACCTATTGTGGACCCTCCCAGTGGCCATACCATGCCCGTAGGAAAAACTTCCCACTGGTTTAGTGAAGTGGTAGGACCCTTGGGTGAGGGAACATACCTATGGGAATCAGAGTTGGACTTCAATGGGAAGCAAGGCAAATACCATTTCTTTACAAGATAATTCGAGAAGTTACAAAATGCAGAAGGTCTACGTTCGATATGGGAGAAGGCAGGATTGGATGCATATTTCAGTGCACGGCTCCCAAAGCCTAACTTCATGCGATGCTACTATCTCATCAACACCTTGACTCCAAACCAGAACCCAAAAGGTGCAAGCTCATTTGTGATTCCATCTCTGACAAAGGGGAATGAGCTCAAGAGGTTCAGGCTATCAAACAACTTGGTGAGAGAGGCTCTAGATATGCGCAGAATGCATATTCCTACAGAGAAGGAAACCCTAGTATCGGATTACATGAAGAATCAAAGTCTCACCAAACTCAAGGACATGGTGTCCATGACGCCTAATATTGCAATACACCTTCGCATGTGCATGCAACACCTTGCTTTTCCTGCACAAGATAGATTCACCATGCCGCCCAAAAAGATTTGGTTTAGTTTGTATCTGGCAGAGACACAGAGCCTCACCATCAACTTACCCCACTGGATAATTGATCAGATACACCTAGCTCACAAACGATGGCCGCGGAAATAGGTTTTATATGGTTGCTGTGCTCTAACGAGAATCATTTATAGGTGTTTGGCTTATGACATCCCTATTCAACAGGCCCTAATGTGGAATCGGGTAGAGCAGTTTAGAGTCAAGACATCCACTGGACCCCCTTCTAAGAAGATGAGAGGCACTGTCCAAGTCCCATGTGCTCAACCACGTGGAGCCACCCTAACACCAGACGTCACCCCTCCACCCCGAAGAGTCTGACCATTCACACTCCGACTTCCAAGATGCAGCACCGATGGTTCTACCTTGATATTCCCTCCCATCCCAACCGATCTTGAATTTCCCAGTGGTGCACCTTTGGAAGAACTCACGAATGAAGATTTCGAACAATTATTACAAGATGTAGAGCTGGAGGCAGAAGAGACACAACAAGTGGAGAATGTGCAAACACAGGCAACAACCTCCCAAGTACCTGTCACCACAGTTGAAGTGGATGAAGAGGATGAGGAAGATGAAGAACAGGAGGAAGATGAGGAGGATTATGATCAAGAGCATCAAGATGAGCAACAAGAAGTGCCAGAACTTGTAGGTGCACCAGCATATACAACTCAACTACAAAGGTTATACGACACAATCAAAGCAGTACAAGAAAGGCATCAACTCTCTCTTGTGTCAGGTTAAGCTTTGATGCAAGAAATGCTATCAGATGATGGGGTGGATCAACATTTCATTGACACCCTCAAATTAGTGTCAGAATCTTTAGGAGTTCCGGAGGCTGTCCACACTACAGTCCGCCAGTCCGTGAGGTATGACAAACGCAGAGTTGACACATTACCACGCGTAGGTAAGACTATCAGGATACCCGTCACAGAACAAGAAGTACCCATTGAAACCACAGCTACCCCCACCACCACCATTGACCTCTCTACTGAAACCTTCATTCAGACATCACCCATCTCACCCCAGCATCCCCAATCACCACCTTCTCCACCCCCACTGTTGGTGCAGATCAATCACCAATTGAATGTTTGAAGACTAAAGAATGAAGGATGAGATCAATTTTTGAAGCTTGGAAGGAAGATACATTCAGAGTATGTGAGGAATGTACACATATGTACATAGTTCACTTAGATCTTTGATTAGTCATAGACTTGTACAAATTTGCCTATAAATACTTTTGGAAAATGTCGGGATAAAGAGAGAAGACGAGGAGAGACTATGTATGAGCATAGGAATAGAGAAATAAGTGACTGTAAAATGTCAATAGACACAAGAGAAAGGTGTTGAAGTCTCTCTCATTTTTCAGTTGTAGTCTTCTCCTGAAATGAAGAAAATATTGCGCCCGATGTTTCTGCGTCTACTCCATCTGTGGTAGATCATTTGTGAAATCCTTTTGAGGATATCTAAGTTAGTAGTTAATGAGTTTGTGACTTGAATTTCAGAGTCTAATTGCAAACAGGTTAAGAGAATTGTTAGTAGGAACATTCATATGTGTTGAGTGTTCACAGTTCTCTGAAACAGGCGCAAATTTCGAGTCTAAAGAAATGAGTAGTGCTCAGTGCACAGTGTAAAGTTTTACACATATGATAGCTCAAAATCTAAGTTGAGAGATAAGCTATCTTCAATCAAAAGGATTTGGTAAAACGGGTTCGACATTGTGAGAACCAAAGTTAAGAAGTTAGGGGTGTCAAATCGACTTCTCAGAAGTACAGATTTGGACATAGGTAACTTGTGAAGTTGATTTCTCAAGTTATACTAAACCTTTTTGAGAACTTTAACTTGGAGGAGGTGCGCAATCTCTAGGCGACACTCCATACAAAATTTCATAGAAAACTTTACATGTTTGATAGGTCAATGAGAAGAAATTGTGCAGCAGACTTTCTGTGTTTCATCTTCTTCACAGAATTTTTCAACTTTTGATAATTTGGAGATTGGACCTCTAATTTAGTGAAGGTTTTGACTTACTCTTGATATAGAGGTGTTCTAAATTCAAGAGTAGGTTGTTCTTTTGGAGATTAACACTCTCCATCAGTGGTATCAGAGCAGGAGACATCAAATAAAGGAAAGGAAGGTCCCGACTGCTGCAGATTCAAGAAATTCAACACTTGAAGGACTAAGAAGTGAAAGCTTGGAGTCAAAGCCTGAGAAGAAGACTATTCGACATCAAGAAGGACAAAAAGGAGTCTAATTCAAAGTAAAGGTACATACATTGTTTGTAAAGCTTGAAGATTTCAATACACAGGTGGACACAAGATGGGAGATTCTCTTCAGATAGAGAAATTGGATAGGGAAAACTATCCTGCATGGTCAATGAGGATGGAAGCTCATCTTATGAGCAAAGATTTAATTGCTTACATCACAGGAGAAGAAGAGAAGCCACAGTTCAGAGATCCTAGTGTTCCAACTAGGGAAGAGTTAGCAGATTTGAAAAATTGGATGAAGAAAGATGCTGAAGCTAGGAGCATTATATATATGGGAGTCAATGATTACTTGTTACCTCATATTCGAGGTCTTGAAAGTGCAACTGACATTTGGAATGCTTTGGAGGAGCATTTCCAGAATACTACAAAGTCAAGAAAGGCATCCTTATGGGCAGAGTTTACAACCTTCAAGAAGAAGGCTTCTCAATCTATTTCAGACTATGTAACAAGGATGAAAGACATTGCAGATGCTTTAGGAGCTGTTGATGAAGACATTGAGGAGGATAAATTGGTAAGGCAAATCCTTACAGGTTTGAGAGGTGATGACAAATGGAGGCCATTCATTTTGTCTACAGAATTATCACTTGACCATTTCACTCCTGATTTAAATCAATTGCTAGGTCATATGCTAACATTTGAGTAGGATGTTAAAGGAGATGGTGACAAGAGTACAGGTCATGCAATGTACTCAAAGGACAAGAAGAAGAATAGCAAAGGAAAGCAACAAGCAGGTGAAGATGAAGGAACAACTACTCAAGCCAACTTCCTAAGAGGAAGAGGAGGTGGCAAAGGTAGAGGAAGAGGCAGGAATAACAAGGATGGAGGCAAAGCTTGCTGGATTTGTGGTAAGACAAATCACTTAGCTAATGATTGTTGGCATAATAATCAGAATAATAGTGGATACAATCAAAATTATAATTCAAGAGGAAGAGGTGGCAGAAATCAAAGAGGTAATTTCAGAGGTAGAGGTGGTAGGAGTTATTTTGGAAGAAATGCATGTAGAGGATTCCAAAGTCAACAATACAACAACACCTACTACAATTATGCTTCAGATCAAAAGGAGGATTCAACATTGATAATGAATGCAACTTGTGAAAGGCAGAATGAAGATCAAAGAGTCTTCTACATTGACTCAGGGTGTAGCAATCACCTGAGTGGTAACATATCTTTGATGACTGATTTGGAGAGTAAAGTTTTTAATCATGTTGTTCAAACAGGTGACAACACAAAGCACAATGTGAAGTCAATTGGATCAATGAAGGCCAAGGATGGAAGCACCTTATTGAGTAAGGTCTTGTATGTTCCTACAATCCCTAAGAATTTGATAAGTGTAGGACAAATTGTTGAAAAGGGATATGAAGTAAGGTTCACTAATGATGGAGTATATGTGGAAGACCCTAGCCAAGGGTATAAACAGATTGTTTCAGGGAAAAAGGAAGGAAGATTATTTACATTGAAGATTCAAGGCAACATTGGTCATGCTATGTTCACATATGGAGGACATAAGATCTCTGAGTTAGATCTTTGGCACAAGAGGCTTGGACATTTGAATGAAAGAGGTATTAAAGATATGGTTAACAATGGTTCAGTGCTTGGATTGCCTAATGTTGCAGGTCAACATATGACATACAAATGTGAGGCATGTCAATTAGGCAAGGCTCATAAGACTTCCTATTCCAAGCATAGTTTTATGCACTCAGAGAAGCTTGAATTGGTACACACAGATGTGTGGGGACCATCAAAAGATTTCAGTATAAATGGATCAAGGTATTATGTGATTTATGTTGATGATGCTACTAGATGGATCACTATCTATGTGATCAAAGATAAGTCAGAAGTGTTTAATACATTTAAACACTATCATGCATATGCAGAAAGAATTACAGGTCATAAGTTGAAAAGATTAAGGTCAGATGGAGGGGGAGAGTATTTCTCTAATGAGTTCAGTGATTACTTATGGAATGCAGGTATAAAAAGGGAAGTTACTTGCAGGTACTCTCCTCAACAAAATGGTGTTGCAGAAAGGAGAAATAGAACACTTGTTGAGTTTGCAAGATCCATGATGAAGGAGAAAAATTGCCCTAATTATTTGTGGGTTGAGGTTGTAAATACAGCCACTTATTTGGTCAATAGGTTACCATGTAAAGCCTTGCAGGGTATGACACCATATGAGGCTTGGTGGGGTAAGAGACCTACCTTAGATCATTGCAGAGTTTTTGGGTGTGTGGCATATGCATATGTGCCATCACAATTGAGGCACAAATTGGAACCTAAAGCTGAAAAATATGTTTTCATTGGCTATGATGACAAGCAGATGGGCTATAGATTGTGGAGTCCATCTACAAAGCAATTTATGGTTTCTAAAGATGTTACATTTGATGAGCAGAGTACTTGGTATGCAGGTACAATCAATATCAATACAGGTGATGAAGAAGAAGTGAGTCAAAGAAAAGGTAAATCAAAAGTTCAGATATTTGATGAGCAAGAGAATAATGAAGTGCAGGTTGAAGTGGAAGAGACACCAAGATTTGATCCTGAATGTGAAGAGCCAGAAACCTCAAGGAGTGGAGAACTCAGAAGGTCATCAAGAAATAGGTGGCAACCTACAAGGTATAGTTATGATACTTCATTTTTAGCCACAAAAGATTATGCTTATATGGTGAATACAGATGAAGACCCTTCTACATATGAAGAGGCAAAAGGTAAGGAAAAATGGGAGAAAGCTATGCAGGAAGAATATGATGCACTATTGGAGAATCAAACATGGGATTTGGTTCCAAAACCAAATAGTCAGAAATTTATTGGATGCAAGTGGGTCTACAAGACAAAAAGGTTTGCAGATGGAAGTGTGTCTAGATACAAAGCTAGACTTGTTGTCAAAGGGTTTGCTCAGACTTATGGTGTTGATTATGATGAGACTTATAGTCTTGTGGCAAAGATGATAACCATCAGGACACTTATTGCTATTGCTGCATGTAAAGGTTGGAAGTTATGTCAACTTGATGTGAAAAATGCTTTTTTGAATGGTTATATTTCAGATGATGTGTTCATGGAGCAACCTCAAGGGTTTAGAGATAAAAGGTATCCAGATCATGTGTGCAAGCTCAAGAGAGCTTTGTATGGCTTGAAGCAGGCCCCAAGGGCATGGAACTATAGACTTGTGAAGTTCCTAAAGGAACTTGGATTTCAGGTGTCTAAAGCAGATAGTAGCTTGCTTGTCAAAGCAAGTGATAATGGTTTCATATACATGTGCATATATGTTGATGATATAATTCTTACAGGCACATATGAAGAAGGAATACAAAGACTCAAGAGGCAAATGGAAAAGGAATTCAAGATAAGTGACTTGGGAGACTTGTCATACTTCTTGGGCATGGAGATTACATATACTCAACATGGAGTATTTGTGACCCAAGAAAGGTATTTGAAGAACTTGTTAATCAAGTTTAAAATGGATGATTGCAGGGTAGCACCTACACCTATGGAGATGAATCACAAATTGAGTAAGTTTGGAGGTGAAGAACTCAAGGACATGAGACAATATCAGAGTTTGGTTGGTAGCCTTATCTATGCTACTCTAACTAGACCTGATTTATCATATGCAGTAGGGGTTTTGTCTCAATTCATGCATTGCCCAAAGAAAGAACATTGGATTGCAGGACAAAGAGTGTTGAGGTACATTAAGGGTACACTCAATGAAGGTTTGTATTATGGGTTTACCTCAGATACAAATATCAAAATTTATAGTGATGCAGATTGGGCAGGTAATCCAGATGATAGAAGATCAACCTATGGATACATGTGTTATGTGGGAGATAAGTTAATCTCATGGTGTTCTAAGAAGCAACATACAGTTGCTTTATCTTCTACAGAAGCAGAGTATAAAGGCATGGTTGAAGCTGCAAAGGAAGTAATTTGGGTCAAGACATTGATGAAGAGTTTTGACATTGTACATGGGATACCAATTATATATGGAGATAACATGAGTTCATTGTACTTAGCTGCTAATCCTGTTTTTCATGCCAGGACCAAACACATTGAGATACAGTATCATTTTCTAAGGGAGAAAGTGATGGATAAGGAGATTGAAGTCATACATACTTCAACAAAAGATCAGATAGCTGATATGCTTACAAAAAGCTTGGATGGACCAAAGCTACAGAAGTTTAAAGACATGGCAGGTATAAAGAAGAAAGGAGAAACCTCAATTGATGATTGAGGGGGAGCTGTTGGTGCAGATCAATCACCAATTGAATGTTTGAAGACTAAAGAATGAAGGATGAGATCAATTTTTGAAGCTTGGAAGGAAGATACATTCAGAGTATGTGAGGAATGTACACATATGTACATAGTTCACTTAGATCTTTGATTAGTCATAGACTTGTACAAATTTGCCTATAAATACTTTTGGAAAATGTCGAGATAAAGAGAGAAGACGAGGAGAGACTATGTATGAGCATAGGAATAGAGAAATAAGTGACTGTAAAATGTCAATAGACACAAGAGAAAGGTGTTGAAGTCTCTCTCATTTTTCAGTTGTAGTCTTCTCCTGAAATGAAGAAAATATTGCGCCCGATGTTTCTGCGTCTACTCCATCTGTGGTAGATCATTTGTGAAATCCTTTTGAGGATATCTAAGTTAGTAGTTAATGAGTTTGTGACTTGAATTTCAGAGTCTAATTGCAAACAGGTTAAGAGAATTGTTAGTAGGAACATTCATATGTGTTGAGTGTTCACAGTTCTCTGAAACAGGCGCAAATTTCGAGTCTAAAGAAATGAGTAGTGCTCAGTGCACAGTGTAAAGTTTTACACATATGATAGCTCAAAATCTAAGTTGAGAGATAAGCTATCTTCAATCAAAAGGATTTGGTAAAACGGGTTCGACATTGTGAGAACCAAAGTTAAGAAGTTAGGGGTGTCAAATCGACTTCTCAGAAGTACAGATTTGGACATAGGTAACTTGTGAAGTTGATTTCTCAAGTTATACTAAACCTTTTTGAGAACTTTAACTTGGAGGAGGTGCGCAATCTCTAGGCGACACTCCATACAAAATTTCATAGAAAACTTTACATGTTTGATAGGTCAATGAGAAGAAATTGTGCAGCAGACTTTCTGTGTTTCATCTTCTTCACAGAATTTTTCAACTTTTGATAATTTGGAGATTGGACCTCTAATTTAGTGAAGGTTTTGACTTACTCTTGATATAGAGGTGTTCTAAATTCAAGAGTAGGTTGTTCTTTTGGAGATTAACACTCTCCATCACCCACCACCACCTCCCACCTTGGAAGAAACAACAGTCATCACCTCTACCTTCACTTATAAACCATCCTCATTCACATCATTCTCATTTCAAGAACCCACCTCACAAGACACCCTCTTCCCTTTCATCACCAATCCCTTGTACACTTCAACCCTTCTACCCTCCAAACCCATAATTGGCCATCCCATAATTCCAAGTGTGGTTGGAAACCCGGCACCCACCGAAGGCACCCTGTGTTTCCCAGCCTATTCCCCAATACGGGTACCTCCATTCCATGACCCTCACTTCCCATCTGGCCCCTACACCTCTTTCAACCTGACCTCACCACCCCAATACCCGTCCTTTGTGGAGCAGTTCATCCGCTCTCCAATGTTTCAGAGGCACATTTCCCCGCTGTTTGCAACGACATCAATTTACACGAACACCACACTCACTTCACCTACCATACCCACCTACATGGTAGCCCCTGTACACACCACCTTGTCTGACCCAATGGACATTTCACCAACCACAGCACCTCTCCCCATGATTCCACCATCTCCCCCTCCCTTACCCCCCACCTCACCACTCACATCATTGGCACACACAGCATTCCCTACCCCCTACCCAATCCCACCTCCCCTGCATTTCAAACTTTTCCCCTTGCATCTCATAATGTAAATAGCACGTTCAATACATTACTTCAGTGTGCACATCAACTACAACAAGAATACCATCAATTGGAAGAAAGCACTGCTGCCCTCCAGGCAGAATCTCAATGTCTGCAAGCTAGAGTCACCACTCTTGAAGCTGATTACCAAACGCTCCTAACCGAGCATACCACCTTATAGCAGGCTCACTCCGAATTGGAATCAAAGACATCAACAGTAGATGATCAAGCAGTCAAGGAACTAGAAACAGTGCTCCAAGTGCAAATGATATCTAATGCTACACTCAGACGCAACCTTGGGCTATTAAGGAAGCAGCACTAGAAGAGAACAAGAGACTTCAACAACAAAACCAAGAAAACTTTGAAGCGGCTATGGAAGGAACTGCAGGAGCAACCATTAGCCCTACCAAGTATAGAGCAGTCCCATCTGAAGACATTCGCATCTTACTTGAGGAGCATGCAAATTTCTTGGAGTCATATGAAAAGTTAGAGACTGAATGTGCAGACCTAAAGAAACAGATAGCCAGTGCCCCCACAGCTCAACAGGAGCCGGTAATCTTGCAACACTCTACAGAAGAAGTAGAGACCCTCCGAAAACAGGTGGCAGAACTCCAAGCACGCCTCTTACCATATGAAAGGCCACCCTCGCCCACTGAAGAACCAGAACCTGAAACAGTAGTGGAAATCCCCGTCGATGACAGCTATGAAGAGCCGTACGAGCCAATGCCAACACCCGGTGGTCGGACTACAGAGGAAGGACAGGACACTTTAGAAATTCAAGTTCCAGATTGGGTCAAAAGGGTCGAGAAAGTGGGTAAGACACATGATGATCGCGTTGCTGTGCAAATGCAATCTCTCACAAATCTGGAAGAAACTGTCCTTTGGTCTTCTTACTTTCAGAACCTATCCCACCAACGATTAATCACAACATCAGAGTCGCAATACATGCCTTATTTTGTCTTGCTACATGATTATAATGTAGAAGTTAAAAGACATACAGGGAAGGAACCCACATTTGCCACTCAATTTGAGCTAGAGGACTTACCGACAGATGCGCGTGTGGGCTCGATTTTCTAGCCTAATTGGCGTGCACGTCTACTAACCGATTACCCTAAGATGATGAGCACCTGGGCAACCATGCCACTGTATATCAAGTATAATCCATGCTATTGCCCAATGGTAAGTTGCAGATCTTGGCAAGCATTTGCGATCAAGGTACGCAACAATAAAGAATGCTCGGCTTGGGTTAACTATCCATATTTTGCTCCACCTCGAGGGACCCCAACCGTAGCCTACATGATATCAACAATTCGGCACTGGTCAACACGTCTAAATAATGTACCCGACATAGCAGCGAAAATATGTATGAAGATATTCGAGCTCATGACCATTGTCTTCAAAACCTTTCGGAATGTACAAGATCCATACATCTCTGCCCCTGGATTCTCTCAAGGTAACAAGGATTTAGTCTACGACATGAGCCAGACTCCCTCGGTTACTATAATCTTTGCCTGGCATGCACGAATAAAGTACTTACTCGCATGCTTCAAGCAGACATTTGAGGAAATGTTCTCTACGGGATTCTGGGAATATCATTCAAAAATTTTCATTCCCAGACCCACACATTTGCTACATCTATTCGCAGTAGAACAAGCGATCCATGCAGATCAGTTACGTCTGCCACATCCGGACATTCCAGGACCAATTGATTGGGATCGTATGATGACCGACTTGGCTAGAGGACTACGCATATAAGAACATCAGCTTGCCACTCAGGTTGTGGAATATTACATCCAACGCTCCCAGCAACAAGGGTCTGTCAAGGACGACAGACGCGAGAGAGGTGGGGGTGTTGGAACTGAAGGACTCACTAGGCAAGGAAGCTTAAGAAGGGAGTCAGAGAGAAGAGAAAGTACAAGCAGACAGAGCAGTCAACGACGATCTGGCAAGTAGGCCAATATTTTTTCAAGACATTTATGCACATAAGAGAGGTGGACACAAGGAGAAGGAGCAAGTAGGGAGCTCCAGGAAATGTATATCAAAATGTTAGAAGAAATCCCCACAACAATAGTGATTTTCATCACTAAAAACCCTTGTAAATACCATTTCACATTTTTGTAGCTCCATTTTGTGCAAGCCAAGGAGTCCTTGAGCTTGAGGAGCTTTAGAAGTATCTACCTGTCAGTTTTCACATTTTTTAGACTTCGTTTGAACCTCCAAATAGAGTAGAGAACCTAATTTTTAACTAGGCCAGACACTAGGTCTGGACAAGGCCAAAACCTAGTCAAAAACTATAAATAGAGCTAGAGAGCTCATTTTTGGGGTTAAATTGTAATTGAAATGAACTTGTAAGAGCTTTTTGAAAGTAATCCAAGAACTCCATTGCTTCTCACTCTTTGTCTTGCCGTGTGTGCACGTGTGTGTGTATGTGTGTGCATGCTTGTGTGCTTCTCACTCACGCACTTGTGCCTCCACTTGCTCGAGGTCTTCATACCATCCTCATGTCTTCCCGGATTGACATGGATCAAGGTACTATGTATTTTTTATTGATGATTATAGCAGGTGGATTGTGTTGTACTTTATGAAGCACAAAGATGAAGTGTTCAATTGTTTTAAAAAGTATCTTGCACTTGTTGAGAATCAGACAGGGAAGAATCTAAAGAGGCTAAGATCAGATGGAGGAGGTGAGTACTTCTCCAATGAGTTTGAAGCATTCTTCTAGGATAGAGGAATCAAGAGAGAAATCACCACAAGGTATACTCCTGAACAGAATGGGGTGGCTAAGAGAAGAAATAGGTTGATTGTTGAAACACCTAGGTCAATGTTGAATGAGAAGAAATTGCCTAACTACCTATGGGCAGAGAGTGTTTCTACTGCAACTTATCTCATAAACAGGTTACCATCTAAATCTCTAGGTGGGATGACACCTTATGAAGCATGGCATGGTAAGAGACCCTCACTTGATCATTGCAGGATATTTGGATGTGTAGCATATGTACACATTCCGTCTTAGATAAGAGGTAAGCTAGACCCTAAGGCTGAGAAGTGTATCTTTATTGGATATGATCTAAATCAGAAAGGGTACAGGTTTTACAACCCTTCAAATAAGGGATTCATGGTTAGTAGAGATGTTGTCTTTGATGAAAATGATTCTTGGTATGAGAATGAATGCAGGAAGTTTAAAATACCCTATGACTTGGAGGAGGAGTTTCCAAGTCTTGCTAAGGAGGAACCTACTCAGAATGAAGACACTACTCCAGATGATGAAGACATTATCAACCTTGAAGATTTCAAGGCATGGAAGTCCAAGGGCAAAGTCAAGATGAAGAAACTTGAAGACATACATGAAATCTTCAAATCAATCAACCAAAAGATCACAAAGGGAAAGCAAAAAACCTATCACATATGGGTATGATACCTCTCTGTTACTAAACACTCTGTTTATCTTGCCAAAGATTTTTCAATTGAAGAACCAAGATCATATGAAGAAGCCATAACCAAGACAGAATGGAAAGAAGCTATGGATGAGGAGATTGAAGCACTCAAGGAAAGTGACACATGGGAACTAGTATCAAAGAAAGAGTCCATGAAGGTAATAGGATCCAGATGGATCTATAAACTCAAAAGAAATTCTGATGGGTCAATTAATAGGTACAAAGCCAAATAGGTAGCCAAGGGTTTTGCACAAACCCAAGGCATTGACTATGAAGAAACATTCTCACCTATAGCCAAGATGCCAACTATCAGGATGTTGGTAAGTGTGGCTGCATCTAAAAATTGGATCATGTATCAACTAGATGTAAAAGATTCTTTCTTGAATGGATGGATTTCAAAGGAGGTATATATGTCACAACCTTCTGGCTATGAGGATCCAAACAAGGTAACATATGTGTGCAAATTGAATAAAGCTCTATATGGATTGAAATAGGCACCTAGGGCATGGAATCACAGGTTGACAACATACCTTCAAGACGAAGGTTTTATCGTGAGCAAGGCAGACACTTCTCTATTCATTAAGAGAAGCAATTCAGAGGTAATATACCTATGTGTTTATGTTGATGATATCATACTTACAGGTAATGATGTCATGGAATTGGATAGATCAAAAACCAGATGATGAAGGAGTTCAAGATCAATGATCTTGGTCTACTAAACTATTTTCTTAGACTTGACTTAGTCCATACTAACTCTAGAATATATATTACTCAGAAAAAATACATATAGGATATGTTGAAAAAGTTTCATTTGCAGGATGCAAAAGTTGCAAGCACTCCAATGGAGGTAAACCTAAAACTAAGTGCCCATGAAGGTGATGAAATTGATGATATTACAAGTTACCAAAGCATAGTAGGAAGCTTGAACTATGCTACCTTAACAAGGATAGATAGTGCATATTGAGTTAGTGTGCTAATTCAGTTTATGCACAAGCCAAGGGTACCTCACTTAGAAGCTGCCAGGAGAATCCTAAAGTACCTCAAAGGCACTCAACATCATGGTTTGTATTTCCCTTACACTTCAGACTTGGATATCAAGATCTATTCAGATGCAGATTGGGCAGGATGCAAGGATGATACGAGGAGAACTTCAGAATATATTTCATTTGTAGGTGATAAACCAATATCATGGTCTTCAAAGAAGTAACCTACTGTTGCTTTATCTTCTATAGAGGCAGAGTATAGAGGATTGGCAAATGCCACCCAAGAAGCCACATGGATCAAGCTATTGTATATAGAATTGGGTTTGTATACTAGCTCACCATTGATATTTGGAGATAATACAAGCTCACTTCACCTTGCAACTAATCCTATTTATCATGCTAGGACCAAACATATAGAGGTCCATTACCATTATGTGAGAGAGAAGTTATTAAGCAAGGATATTCAATTAACATATGTATCAACCAACATGCAGTGTGCAGATTTGTTAACTAAAGCTTTGGATGGAACCAAGCCATGCAGGTTCAAATCAATGATTGGATTGCAGGACATACTTGAAGACTGAAGATGAAGACCAAACCTAAATGTTTGGCTTGAGGGGGAGCTGTTGGTGCAATTCACAAGCCTACACATTTGGCTTGTAGTTCATTCACATATGAAGAAACATGGGAACCAATGCTAGTGGTTAATTACCACTTCACCCTTTTGTAAAAGTCACATTTTGACTTTGGAATCTTTGTAATCACCTATCAAAAAGAACTCGTGGAAAATTTAGCTTTGATTGATGGAATATCTCCTAGGATGTAGGAGCATGAGTATAGAGAGCCAAAAGTTTGAATTCAAATTCAAACTTTGAACTCAACTACTATAAAAGTGTCATCAAAAAGTCGTGGGTAGCTTCTCATTATCAATTCTAAGTGTGTGTGAGGTCCACACTCTAGCCCACACCTATCTACACCATTAGGCAATGATCCTAATCCTAATGGTAATGTACAACATTGTTCATTAATACATATATCTACATTGTTCATTTCTGAGTTCTCTGTCATAGTCTCTGAAAGTCTGTCAACTTGTGGAGATCCTATCTCACTCATTTCTTCACCAAATTCAAAGATCTATAGCTTGTTGGAACAAGATCAAAGTTGTCTACATGCTTTCAAATTTTTTTAGGATTTCTATTCAGCCATTTCAGAGAAAAGCTCGTCGAGGTGGTCACTGGTCAAAGTCTGCAATAGTCCTAAAATATCGGGGGTAAAGGTTTACTTGCTAAATTGATTTCTCTTAGCATAGTTAATCTTTTTGAGTGATATCACTTGGAATATTTAGCTTGCTAAGCTAATTAGATACCCCTAAAAGGAATTTTTCCAATTCCTATTGTGCTGGTCATACTGAGCAAAAGATAGAGCAGGTGTCAAGTAAAAAATAGAAGGTTTTCTTGAAGGCTTGAAGTTCAAAGTTATCTGTTTTGATTCATTTGTTTCATACATCATTTCCAAAGTACATAGGCCATTTTATGGTATCATTGGAAAGCTAAAAAGGTCAACTTATCAACTCTGAAGCATCAAAGGCTTGGTACATAGCACGATTTGGCAGTACCTACTCAATCTCTTAGAGTGTCCATCCATCATTCCCAACACCTAAAATGACCTCTAGTTCTCCTATATCAACAATTCAAAAATTAGGGGAGAAATATTGCAAAAATATCAAAACCCTAATTTTGGCCACTTCTGCTGAACCATCGCAATGGTCTAGCTGAATCACGATGGTCATGACTCATTGTGATGGTCTTACCCAATTGCAATGGTGTGGCACAATTGCAATGGCATGATGTATCATTGCGATGGTTTGCAATGAATGCGATGCGATGGTCAACGGTTCTTCTGATGGCTTGGGCCTGTTGTGATGGTATGATTAATCATCCCAATGGTGTGAACCAATCGTGATGGTCAACTGTCATCAGGATGGCTTGGGCCAATCTCGATGGTCAATATGCATGATGGTCTAAAGGCATCACAATGGTATGAACCAATCATGATGGCATGGTCAGGGGAATCATCGCAATGGTCTACGAGTCATCCCGATGGTCTACAATGGGCAGAATGGTCCGGTCTTATCACGATGGCTTAAGCCCCAGGGGATGGTGTCATCAATCATTACTATGGTGTGAGCCAATCACAATGGTCAATATGCATGGTGGTCTAAGGGTGTCGTGATGGTATGAACCAATTCTGATGGCATGGTGGGGGTCGTCGTCACGATTGTGTGTGATTCCTTGTGATGGTGTGAACCAATCTCGATGGTCCATGTATCATCATTATGGCATGAACAAATTGTGATGGTGATGTGTCATCATGATGGCATGAGCTAATCGTGATGGTTCAAAATTATGCAAATTTTTAGGATGTAGTTATGGATCCTTTGGTGCTCTAAGATTTTCTACACCGTCAATATGATATATTAAAAAAACATGAACCAATTGTGATGGTCTGACACATTTGGCAGAGAGCATGAAAACTTAGAAATTTCACATGTAGAGTGTTTTAATCTCGTACTGAAGCAATATGCTGCAAAGAAAACTCACAAACACACTCTCTCCTTCTCTTGCGAATGAGGGAAATAAGGAGAGAAGGGTGGATATGGTGAATTTTTGTGATTTTTTGTAGCAAAAGAGGAAGATGTGGGGATGAAAGATGAGTGTAGGGGAGGTGAAAGAAGATGAAAATAGAACAAAAAGAACAATAAAACACTAATTAATTACCTTCCAATGCTAATCTCCAAACACTCTTACCATCACAGGATTGTCCTAGAGTTGGTACCTAGCAATGGTGCCAAATTCAATGTTGTTCTAGACAATGGTAAGTACCGCGTCAAGAAGCTCCACCTCCTTAATTGTAAATCCATGGAAGAGGTAGCGTGATATGAAGATCTTGAAGGAGTGAAGTACATGAAGGTGAAGGTGAGAAGCACATAAGTGCACACACACACACACAAGGTAGAGGCAAGAGGAGACACAATGGAAGGCATTAATCACACTTGTTTTACTCATGTAGCTCTTACAAGGCTCTTTGCTCTCTATACTAAAAAACCACAAGATAACCTCAAAAATGAGCTCTCTAGCTCCTTTTATAGTTTTTTGACTAATTTTGACTGGTTTCAAACCTAGTGTGTGGCCTAGTTAAAAAAAATATGTCCTAAAGCTCATTTGGAGGTCCAAATGAAATCCAAAAAATTATGAAATTTGGTATCAAGGATCTATCTATGCTCCTCAAGCTCAAGGAATCCTCAGCTACCACAAAATGGAGCAGCTTGTGACAAAATTGGGTTTTCTATATTATATATGTTACATGAGTGATTAAAATCACCATTAAAGGTCTAATCAAATTATAATGGAACATCTTTTCTAAAAAATAAATGGCCTTGGTTCCCCAATCTTCATGCATCTCCATTTACATACTTCCTTAGTGTCGATGTCTATAGCCACTATTGGTTGCACTTCTAACATTGATTAACAACACTCTAACAACAATAGACTATGATAATATCACCAAATCACACCAGACAAGCTGACACACTATCCTTCACCAAATAACTTAATTGCTACACCAAATGACTTCAGCAAATAACTACTAGACTTACTTAATCAAACAGTACAGAGAACTTTAGAGACTTCAATGCACAATGATATAGGCAAGTGAACTATCTCTGTGTGGCAAAACACAAACAATCAGACATTTGCAATGCCTATCTCTGACTTCATCTCTGCTCTTTGTGCGCACAAGATAGAATGATATTAATTATATGAAGGGTTACATTTGCGTGTCTATGCCTCTTTGGCAAGTCATTTTAGGGATATAATGCATAGGTGTCTGGTGGCTTACACTGGAACATGCGCATGACCTGAACCCAAAAAATATATATAAGGGTAATACTTATTCCACATCTTCTTTCTAATCCTCCAAAGGAGTAAATACATCGTTTCTGAAGGATTCACGGGCTTCTACAAAAGTATGATGTATTTTCTTAGATAGGGTCTTCAGAAGTTTCTCCACTTCCTCTGGTAGGAGAGTGAAAGAACCTTCTGGAGTGTCAAATGTGGAAGCTTGGTCCCAAATTGATCGGCTCTGTGCTTTAGTGAGCTGCAGACCAACTTCTTCCTGTAAGTAAAAATCCTATTTAACGAGATGTTTTGGATGTTTGGTTTCAACTTGAGAAATATAGAGAGCATGCTCCTTCAACAACTTATCAATAGAAACTAACTAATACAGAGTGGACACCCGTTGGTTAGCTATCAATAGTTGCTATTCCTGATGTGCTGCCTGAGCAAACAATTGCTCATTGATCTCTTGTAGGGCAGTGGTTGTCTAGTGCTGTAGAAGCTCATAATCATTTGCTTCTTCTTGAAGGTGAAACTGCATCTCATTGATTGCAATTGTGTGCACCATAGTCTCTTTTTCGAATTCGATGATGCATAGGAGATGGTGGGCATCGGCACACTACAGGTTGGTGACCTGCTTTTAGTACTTCTATGAATCATGCTTTGCTTCTTCAAAAAACCCTTTAAAATATTGTTTTTGTTTCGCTTCCTGATAAGGTCTCACACAAGTATTGGTTGTTGAACACTTGCTGCTCTAAATCATGCTATAGTTTTTGGTTGCGGGCTTGAAGCTAGCCTGAATGCTATCGGAAGTGTTCAACCAAGTGTTGGTAGTGGTCCATATCTATGATAATAAGACCTTGCATATGGAGAAGGTAGCTATTGAGCCCACCAAACTCCTACACACCGCACATGAGATTCATCCCAAACTGCTAGTACTATTCATTGGTGGTGGGGAGAGGAGGGATTTCGAGTATGTCCTAGTCATCTTTGATAGTCACGGGTGTAGAATTCGAGGGAGACGTAGGTAGGGAAAGGGAAGACCATCCGACATTGGGGGTGTATCAGGCAAGAAGTAAGAAGATGATGAGGGAGGGGATGGGCTAGGTGTTGCAGGATTAGGAGAGGGGGTGTAATTGTAACCATGGGCTTTGGAGAAGGCAGAGCGGATGACGAAGGTCCTTTACTCAGTGAGGGTGATGGGGAAAGGGGCGGCACCCTTCATACTTGTATCATTTGGTGGAGAAGAAGATCGAGGGATATGAGGGATCGATGAGGAAGAAGAAGCATCCTTATCCACTAGAGAAGAGAGTGGAGGTGGAGGGGGGTTATTCATGTGTTGTTGGTCATTATGCTCAATGTTGGAGGAGGATGAGGGAAAAATTATGTAGGTATGATGAGATTGGCAGAGAATGAGGTTGAGACTTTCATCTTCCTCTTCTCTTGAGGGGGAGGCAATCTGTGAAAAATAGTGGGGAATGAGGACTATTGGAGTAGTGATGGGGAAGTCACTAAGATATAAGATGGATGGAAGATGGGGGAGATGGGTTTTTGGATGATTGCTATTGTCTAAATGTCTAATGACATGCTGGCACTCCTTGTGAATGTTGTTAAAGAGAATGACTGATCAATTGATTGGTCATTGGGTGGCAGTGGTGACCATATAATAATATTGGCAGGATATGCCATGTGGGTAGTGCTACAGGTTAAGGGTGATAATGAGAAATGAAGGATAGAGCACTCCAACTCAGTTCTATAGCTAATGGCGTATTCATTCAAGCTATGCCGAGAGGACAACTGTCCCATGGTTTCTCAAGAAAGAGAAGGATTGTTGTCGAACCATTCGTGGGTAGGTGAAACTGCTAACCTAGTTTGATTGGCATCTTGCGGAGCTCCTGCCCATGCAAGGGTACAATCCAATAGGTAGTGGAGGTAGGTTCAAGCACGATAGCATGGATGAGGATTTCTACAACGGGATGTCCCGCAACAACTTCCCATTGCATAAAACAAAAGCGAGCAAGATGGCATGGGGTGAGAAAGGTCTTAGTCTCATTGGAGACAACAATCGAGAGGGGCTCAAGGGGGGCAAGTACTTCCATAGCAACAAGTCACACAGAGAACTACGAGGCAAGGCACACTAATCATAAGCAAACACTCAGAAAACAATAGCAGATGATCCCAAAATAGAGGGTTTTTAAATAAACAAGGTGGAATGGTAGCAAGATTGAAGAAGAGGATGATCATAATAATGAACACACATCGAGCAAGATACATCATAAAGATCATGCAAACCATGTAGACATGGGTGGCAAACCAATGATTGCGTACCCAAAAGGTGATAAAAAAGGATGAAGCTTTGACCCATTTACTATATTTTTAACCAATGTTCTAGCAGGGTCTCTAACCGAAATGTTGTTGGACCAATATGCACCAAAATTCAATATGGTTCAAACCACCAAACTTTGAATTTTCTTGCAACACGATCTGACTTAGAGTTGTAGAATAGTACGAGTTTGAATAATTTTGAATACTAGAGTCCTTAAGAAACAGTCATGCATTTGGGCTTTTCTCAACTGTACTTCTTGCATGAGCGAAAAACTTTCAAACAATTTCTTGTTCAGTGCCTGCAGATCATTTATATGACTATAAAGGGACTTAGTTGGTAATAGCTTATGCTTGATGGAAAATATCAAATTGGGGACAACCACTTCCATAGGAGCAATAGCTTCAATTCGATAGGCTAATTTGAAAGGGGTTAAATCTTGTAGTAACCTTGTACGTAGTACAATACACCTAGAGAACAACAGACAGAAGTTGATCCCAACAATAAGGACAACCCATAACAAGCTTTTTGAGCAAAGTCAGTAGTGTTTTGTTAGTGCTTTCCACAAGACCATTAGCATGAGGATAATATGGAGTACTAAGTTTATGTCTAAAATTAAAGGAGGTTGTCAAGTCTTTGATTAATTCATTTGCAAAATAAGTTCCTCTATCTGTGACTAGTTCAAGAAGAAGACTAAATCATGGAAAAAGATCTCAAGTCAAGCATTGGGAAACTACAACAACGGTGGCAGATGAACTACCAAGGCCTCAACCCAACATGTAGCATAGTCGGTGCAAGTCAAAATATAGCAACTAGCAGTGAGAGCAATTGAGGGGGGGGGTAATTGGGCCATTGAAATCCAAGCCCCATTTTTGAAATGATTTCGAGAGGAAGAATAGGCTATGAAAGGGAAGTGATGTCATGGAAGGGGTTTATTAGTTTGTTGGAAAGGATCACACTATCAGACATACTTGTGCACATCTTGTTGCATGGTTGGCCACCACATACCACTTTGCAGGATCTTTCGGTGTGTTGATTCCATCGAAAAAGAACGAACGGACGGTGTAGAGTGAGCTAAGGCCAATACAAACGGTACTTCATGCAGTGGGACACAGTGGAGCCAAACTCTTGAGGGGTTGGCATGGTATAGTTTGCCAACAATAATATGGAACCACCAACTATAAAACGCCAATTTTTGTCGTCTTGTTGCAAACATGGATTTTGATGGACAGCCAGGCAAATAATTCATAAGGGTATCATAGTAGGAGTTAACAAGATTCTAATTAACCAACAAAGAGCAAGGTTTAGTCATGTAAATAGCAATAGAGGAATCATGTATGCCCACCGGAGCTTCATTTGCCACCCAAATTCAATTGATAGCACACCAAATATGTTAATGCAGAGTGGTCTACATGGAAGAGAAATTTATGACCAAGTATATAGTGCTGAAATTGTTTGACAAAGTAAATGAGACCTAGACATTCATGCTCCGTAATCAAATAATTTTGTTTAGTAGGAGCTAATCGTCCACTAGCATAATAGACCAAACGATACCATTTATCTTGAATTTGCATGAGGACACTCCCTATCGCAATATCAGATGCATCCACAAAAACATGGAAGGGGAGGTCGTAGTATGGAGCTTGCCAGATCGGAGCCTATGTAAGTAGTCATTTAAGCTAGAAAAAAATTTCTTGACATTTGGTGGTCGATTGGAAATCACGAGGAGCTAATGTGGTTGAATGTGTAAGGGGAATGGTTAAGTGAGCCAACCACCATAAATGCTGGCCATGCCATCAGATTTGGTCGAGAAATTGTAAAACATCTTTGGGTGATTTTGGGATGGGGGTTGTAAGATTACTTGTACTTTATGAGGATCGACTTGTATTTCACGTTTCACGTTACGAGATAATATGGCCCCGAATTCTACCACAAGAGACAACAAAGATAGATTTACTAGGATTGCGGCATAGTCAATAATTTCAGCACTTAAGGAAACATAATTAAAGATGCAACAAGTGCACATTTGTAGCGAGAAATCATCTAAGTAGACTCGCATAAAAATTGTAAGATAAAGAGAAAAAATCTCCTGCATGCAGCTCCGAAATGTGCTTAGGGCATTCCGGAGCCTGAACCACATGACTGTGCATGTGTACACTCCCCAATTGGTAATAAAATCTATCTTAGGGATATCTACCTTAGCCATCAAAACCTGATTGTTGCCACTATATCCATCTAGAAAAGAGTACATTTCCCATCCAACGACTTCATCAAGCATACTATCAAGAAATGGCATAGGTAAGGGATTGGGAATAGTAGCAGCGTTGAATTTTCGGTAGCCTATAGATGCATAGTTGTTTATTTGTTTTGGGGATGATAAAAATTAGAGATATCCACTTTGCATGCTCCATGGGAACTATGAACCCGACCTAAAGCAAACGATCTAATTCCTCTTTAAATTTCTTAGCATAGTGTGGGTTCATGTAGTAACTTTATTGTTTAGCTCTATAAGCATCTGGTTTCAAAACCATTCGGTGTTGATAGATCCTAGGATCTAGGCCTTTCATATCTTTATAGTCCTAGGCAAATACATCAATGAACTCAATTAATATGGCTAGCAGATCCCTCTTAAAATATAATATTTAGGTCTCTTCTTCCGTAGGTTGAACAATGCAAGAAGCCGGGGAATGCAATTTCCTTATCATCGAAAACACCATCTAACATATGGACTAGTTCAGCAATATAGGGCCTGGCATGCAATTCACATGGTTTAATCTTGTCAAGCATAACAGTATATTTTTTGTGGTTACATTTAAAAATTAATTCATGAGACGACAAGTCTTGCAAGACTTTGGCTTGCTTTAACCACGGTCGAATGAATAGTAAGTTATAGTCTAAACTCGAATTAGGTAGGTCCAATACAAAAAACATCATATGGAAAACTGCACCTTGCAATGTAATGGGAATATTTCTAACTAAGACCACCAAGTGGACTCTAGACTAATCGGCCATTCTGATAAAGAATTTAACACCTTAAATCTTGTTCCAACCCAATTTCTTGCAAAGGCTGTAGTGGTGATATTAATGCCAGAAGCACCATCAAAAAGTGCTTGTGTAATTTTATGATTCTTATATCATAGGCTGATTAATGGGACAACATGGTCCACAATTGTGTCCAGCTCTGGATGGATCATAGTTGCAATTGGTGCAAGAATCAGATCCACATCAATCCACTAGTGAAATTGTTGTCTAATTTTTAGAACAAGCCACAATAGTTGCCCTAAAGGTAGGGTAATTGGTGCTTTGGACAATGTATCCCAAATTGTACTCTGATTTGGGCCTTTTGATGATGTTCTTGATGATACATGTACATCCACTACTACCAGTCTTGGTACTTTTCATGCAAAAGCTTCTGCTTGCTGAAGAGTGACTGGTACTGGGTCACTAAAGATGGAGGCTTTGGATTGAGCCCATTTGGCTACCTTGGAGAATCTTATATGCTACTCCTTCAATCCTAGTTCAAAGATTTCAATAGCTGGTTGAAAGATCTTACCAGAACGGGTCTAGATGGTAGTTGTATGCACCTTCACAGGTGAAATCACTACCATATTTGTATTGGGATTTTGGCAATCCTTCTTCCATTTATCATAACCTTGAGAATCTTTGCAATGCCTTTGGATATGAATTAGTTTGCCATAGAAATGACATTTGGGTTGGGATGCTCGATTAGTTGTGTTTGGAACCCCTTGATTCCAGTGTTGTGGATTGTAATTTTCAGTCCCTAATGCTTTGAAACTTGTGTATGAAGAATAAGTTGTATTTTGCATCTGACGAGGGGCATAATTTGTTGCAATCTCACCAGGCTTGTGTATGACTGTGTTCACTACAAGTCTATTTTTGGCCTTAGCATTGTACAGGCACATATCAATAGAGTGGCTCCCATTTTTGCAAATTGCACAATAGACCTAATTTAAGGCACAATTTGCGGCTACATGCTTAGGAGTTTTGCAATTTAGACAAAAAACCTATTTTAACACATCTTCAACTTTACTTTTACTAGACTTTACCTATTCTAGGTCTTGAGAGAATCCACCAACTTTATGCTCTAGCTGTAGAGCCATTTGATCATTGCATCCAATGTCACTCCATCAACCTAATGATCATCACTTGTCACAATTGTAGGTTTAGTCCATTAATGAACCACTGTGTTATGACATTGTTCTGCAAATTAGCATTTGCCTATGGGAGTTATCTAAGGTGGGTGTTGAGGGTTTAGAGGTTCAACACATCACAAATAATATCCAGAATGATCACATTCTCACACTAGTCTTCATCAACAAAGATTCTACTCTCAGTCAAACTTTCATTTACCTTGTTACTTTTACTAAGTCAGAAATACTTAACTTCATCGAACACACATTACAAGATGCATTTAGTTACAAGCTTCGGTACTACACATAACTGTGCAAATTACTTTCATTATCAACCTTCATGCATTGCACAATATATATATATAAAACATGCTGCCTGAAGTTGTTCAATTACAGAGATTGTAGAGTCACAAAATACAAGAATATGCTTCAGAGTTACAGTCTTTATATGGAAAAAACATCACGCTGCCCCTAATTCATGTGTTGCGCTCGTGCTTCTGTAGACCCGCCTCTTCATTTCTTCGAACACCTCTTTGTTTTTCATTGTGCGCCTCCGTATAATGTCTTTCCTCTCTTATGACATGCACATGAACTTTGATATAACCGTCTATTAAAATCTGATCTACCAAAAAATAGACATCCAACTAGATAATATCTAAGTTTAACAGTCTTTCATAATTCACATTAATCATTTATCTTCCAGATTTCCCTATCTTCAACACCTGGCACAGCCCGGTGGGTAATTTTGTCAAAAGTTAGACTCAAATTTAGCAATCCCTTGATCATATAAAATAATTTCCTTCGACTATTTAGAAATAGCCACTTCCTGTGCTTCAACCTTTCGACTCTGCAACATATTGACATCCTCAGGACAATCCTACTTTTGCTAAAAGTCTCTGTCAATAATAAACTACTGCTTTTCAATTATCATATCCAACTTTTCTTCTAGGTTCTTTTGTGAGAACTGTTCCTGTAACTCTTTAATTATTTGTACCTGTTCTTGAATTTGCTTCTCCTGTTTTTCAATAATATGGAATAAATATTTTTCATACTTTGACACAAAGCATGCCTGCACCTGCTCATTCTGAATCCTGAACATACTTTGCCAACGACTCTGAAACACAGTCCAAATATCTTGAACATACTTATGCAACTGTTGCTTTAATAATCCAATATTTGACCCTGTCATTAATACTGCATCCAATTCTACATCTTCATTTTTTAACATATGCTTCTCCAGCACCTGTAATACCTGCATCCTGGATTGAAGAATTACTTGTTCATTCTGCAGAGTAGCATTAAGTGCTAAAAAATCCATCATCTCTTTTTGAATTTGTTCTTGTATAGACCTCTGCCATTCTTCAAATTCCTGCATGGACCGCTTTATTCTGGACAGCTCTATTACTTGTTGCATCTTGTTCTGTTGAAATTTCTCTAATGCTTGTGCCTTCTTACTCAATTCTTCCTGAAGTGTTTCAACCTGCCTCTGTAAAGACTGATAATCCTCCATGTTAATAGATACCTTGGTCTCTTCGTACCTAATTAATCTCTCCTCTTGCAAGACTAGAAAATTGGAAATTTCTTGCAACCTTTCCTTCATTCCTTGTACATCATACCCTGTATTCTTTATTAATTGATGCATAACATCCTCTAACAACCTATCCCCTACTGCTTGCAACTGTTCTTCCAATCTTCTCTTTTTAGACAACTTAAAAACAGTTCCCAGTACTTTTGGGTGCTCATCCTCCTCTACCACCTGCAGCAGATTATCCTCTTTTATCACTGCTTTTCCTAAATCAATTTGAATTTTGTGCATAACTGGTTCCAATTCTTGTATAGTATAACCTGCTTTCAGAAGATCCTTACACATCTCTGAAGGTGTGTCCACTTCTCACACAGCTAGTTGGTCCTGATTTTTACTCATCAGCTCTTCACTATAAATATATATCTCCTTTGGCCATGACAACTTCTGACTGTCCACCAACTGCACAAACTCAAACAATGCCGCCAAATATGCTCACATCCTAATATTCGATTACGTTTTACGTCGATCCCCTACAAATATCTCACTGTGCATGTGCTCATGCAACCAATGAGCCCAACTGACCTGTCCACCTGCCTCTACATAAGCCAAAGGTGCAAAATTTTCTTTGGACATGTAATCATATTTGATGATGAAACACAACCTCTCCAAGTACCATTTTAACTGCTCTCATCTAACATAACCTGCATTCTTCATCATATAATATTGCCGTCCCCCTTCCCTGGGCCCAAAATCTTTCTTCAAGGCGTCCTCAGAACACTTCGGAATGACGACATGGTTGTAAATAGGTAACTTAAAGATTTCTGCAACTAGTTCCGGTGAAAATTTTACCTGAAGTGCCAGATGACCTTTCGTTTTTCTAATGATCTCTAGCTTACTCTTTGCGTAATAGTTGCATCTCCATCTCACCAATGGCAAAGTAGCAAATTGAAACAAACCGATCTTACGGAGCCAATTCTCATTTGTGGTGGACTATGTATCCACCTTGAAGTTTGTAAATGGTTCCATAAGAGTTTGCACAAACTTAGTAGTCGTTGATGGCGTCGATATCTCCTCCTCATCATCGTGTAGCAAGCTATTACTTTCCTCAGTTGTGGTTTCTTCCTTGCAGGCAACAACTTCTCTCTTTCTCATACATCCCTGCATGACTTCTCGTTCAGGCTCCAACACAGTAGACACAGGAAGAGAGGTTATTTTGGGGGCCATAAAGTAGTACTGATAACACAAGTTCCACAAGTGCGAATGTTCGACTCGCCACTGACAGAAATAGTTGATGTACTTAGTCACGTACCAGCTCATGCGAGTCAATAATATTCTAATATGGATCACGTTAAAAATCATTAACAGCCTGTTTCCCCGCATTTCCATAACACACTTAAAAGATCTTTGATGTGTGTCTGGACAATCATTAAAACTAATGCGCACCTCAAGAATGCCAAACTGATATTTAAATTCCTTAACACTCCTTTTTCTGATGGACGACCGTCCCACCACCACATTCCGACTAACCTTACTTTGCAAGATAATATCTGGCTGAGCACTATCTTTCTGTTCATGTTCCCCCTGATACATCTGTTCATCATGTCTCTGACCACTTGCAATCCTTGTTGTACCTATCTCCGGAACTTCATTACTTGCTGACTCGAAATATCCCTTTGAACCTGCAATCCGATCCAATACCACCTCCTTCTCAATTTTTGGCTTTGGAATAACCCTTAGCAAAATGTTGTACAACAACTTTGGACATGGAACCCATTGTAGTCATAAGAAAGTACTTAATGCAATTTTGGACCAACAAGAATCCAGAAAACACTTTACCACGGATGAAAATGTAGAGAAATAAACTCTTTTACTATGATGATCATTCCAATGGTAAAACTGGATGATCAAATATTTGATCTGAATTATTAGGTTGGCCCAACTTTTGGTCAATTACACATCTTTATGATGGAGAGTATTAATCTCCAAAAGAACAACCTACTCTTGTGATTAGAGCACCTCTATACCAAGAGTAAGTTAAAACTTCCACTAATTTAGAGGATCAATTACTAACTAACAAAGGATTGACAAATCTGTGAAGAAGATGAAACACAGAAAAGTCTGCTGCAGAATTCCTTCACATTGACCTATCAAACATGTAAAGTTTTTGATGAAATTTTATACGAAGTATCTCCTAGAGATTGCGCACTTCCTCCAAGTTGAATTACTTCAAAAGCTTTAGTATAACTTGAGAAATCAACTTCACAAGTTACCTATGTCAGAAACTGTTATCCAGAACAGTTGATTTTACACCTGTAACTTTTAAGACTTGGTTCTCCTTGAATAGAACCCGTTTAAGCAAATGCTTCTAGCCATGAGTAGCTTATCTTCCAACTTAAAGATTAAGCCCTCACTCATGCAAAACTTTAAACTGTGCTGGGAGAAATGATCAAAACATTTAGTTCAAAATCTGCGCCTGTTTTAGGAACCTGTGAACACACTTCACATATGAATGTTCCTACACTTAATTCTCTAAGCCTGATTGCAATTGGAAGCTAAAACTTTGTACAGAGGTCAAGCAACTCTAGACTTAGACTTGTACAAAAGCATTTCACAATTGATCTACTGTAGAAGGAGAACACGCAGAAACATCGGGCGCAATATTTTTGATTACTCAGGAAAGAATTACAGTTGAGTGATGAGAGGAAACTCAACTAACTTTTCCTCTATCTCATGACATCTAATTTCCTCATTCTTGACTTCTAACTATTGTCACATATGCTCTCATACTTGCCCCGACTTTTCTCAAAGTATTTATAGATAATTTGTACAAGATTCTTACTAAAACAAAGATCTAAGTCAGCTATGACTATACTAATGTACATATGTGTACACTTCTCTTTTCCTCTGAATGTAATCTTCTTCCAAACTTCAAGAGTTGATTCTTCCTTCATCCTTAATTCTTCCAAGCCTTCAATTGGTGATTGGTCTGCACCAACAGCTCCCCCTCAATCATCAATTGAGGTTTTCTCTGTCTTCTTTATACCTGCCATGTCTTTGAACCTTTGTAACTTTGATCCATCCAAGCTTTTTGTAAGCATATCAGCTATCTGATCTTTAGTTGAAGTATGGATTACTTCAGTCTCTTTATCCATCACCTTCTCTCTTAGAAAGTGATACTGAATCTCAATGTGTTTGGTCCTGGCATGAAAAACAGGATTAGCAGCTAAATACAATGAACTCATGTTATCTCCATATATAATTGGTGTCCCATGTACAATGTCAAAACTCTTCATCAAGGTCTTGACCCAAACCACTTCTTTTGCAGCTTCAACCATGCCTTTATACTCAGCTTCTATAGAAGACAAAGCAACTGTATGTTGCTTCTTAGAACACCATGAGATTAACTTATCTCCCACATAACACATGTATCCATAGGTTGATCTTCTATCATCTGGATTACCTGCCCAATCTGCATCACTATAGATTTTGATATTTGTATCTGAGGTAAACCCATAATACAAACCTTCATTGAGTGTACCCTTAATGTACCTCAACACCCTTTGTCCTGCAATCCAATGTTCTTTCCTTGGGCAATGCATAAATTGAGACAAAACCCCTATTGCATATGATAAATCAGGTCTAGTTAAAGTAGCATAGATAAGGCTACCAACCAAACTCTGATATTGTCTCATGTCCTTGAATTCTTCACCTCCAAACTTACTCAATTTGTGATTCATCTCCATAGGTGTAGGTGCTACCCTGCAATCATCCATTTTAAACTTGATTAACAAGTTCCTCAAATACCTTTCTTGGGTCACAAATACTCCATGTTGAGTATATGTAATCTCCATGCCCAAGAAGTATGACAAGTCTCCCAAGTCACTTATCTTGAACTCCTTTTCCATTTGCTTCTTGAGTCTTTGTATTCCTTCCTCATCTGTACCTGTAAGAATTATATCATCAACATATATGCACATGTATATGAAACCATTATCACTTGCTTTGACAAGCAAGCTACTATCTGCTTTAGACACCTGAAATCCAAGTTCCTTTAGGAACTTCACAAGTCTATAGTTCCATGCCCTTGGGGCCTGCTTCAAGCCATACAAAGCTCTCTTGAGCTTGCACACATGATCTGGATACCTTTTATCTTTGAATCCTTGAGGTTGCTCCATGAATACATCATCTGAAATATAACCATTCAAAAAAGCATTCTTTACATCAAGTTGACATAACTTCCAACCTTTACATGCAGCAATAGCAATAAGTGTCCTGATGGTTGTCATCTTTGCCACAGGACTATAAGTCTCATCATAATCAATACCATATGTCTGAGCAAAGCCTTTGACAACAAGTCTAGCTTTGTACCTAGACACACTTCCATCTGCAAACCTTTTTGTCTTGTAGACCCACTTGCATCCAATAATCTTCTGACTGTTTGGTTTAGGAACCAAATCCCAAGTTTGATTCTCCAATAGTGCATCATATTCTTCCTGCATAGCACTCTCCCATTTTTCTTTACCTTTTGCCTCTTCATATGTAGAAGGGTCTTCATCTGTATTCACCATGTAAGCATAATCTTTTGTGGCTAAAAATGAAGTATCATAACTATACCTTGTAGGTTGCCACCTATTTCTTGATGACCTTCTGAGTTCTCCACTCCTTGAGGTTTCTGGCTCTTCACATTCAGGATCAAATCTTGGTGTCTCTTCCACTTCAACCTGCACTTCATTATTCTCTTGCTCATCAAATATCTGAACTTTTGATTTACCTTTTCTTTGACTCATTTCTTCTTCATCATCTGTATTGATTTTGATTGTACCTGCATACCAAGTACTTTGTTCATCAAATGTAACATCTTTAGAAACCATAAATTGCTTTGTAGATGGACTCCACAATCTATAGCCCATCTGCTTGTCATCATAGCCAATGAAAACATATTTTTCAGCTTTAGGTTCCAATTTGTGCCTCAATTGTGATGGCACATATGCATATGCCACACACCCAAAAACTCTGCAATGATCTAAGGTAGGTCTCTTACCCCACCAAGCCTCATATGGTGTCATACCCTGCAAGGCTTTACATGGTAGCCTATTGACCAAATAAGTGGCTGTATTTACAGCCTCAGCCCACAAATAATTAGGGCAATTTTTCTCCTTCATCATGGATCTTGCAAATTCAACAAGAGTTCTATTTCTCCTTTCTGCAACACCATTTTGTTGAGGAGAGTACCTACAAGTAATTTCCCTTTTTATACCTGCATTCCATAAGTAATCACTGAACTCATTTGAGAAATACTCTCCCCCTCCATCTGACCTTAGTCTTTTCAACTTATGACCTGTAATTCTTTCTGCATATGCATGATAGTGCTTAAATGTATTAAACACTTCTGACTTATCTTTGATCACATAGATAGTGATCCATCTAGTAGCATCATCAACATAAATCACATAATACCTTGACCCATTTATACTGAAATCCTTTGATGGTCCCCACACATCTGTGTGTACCAATTCAAGCTTCTCTGAGTGCATAAAACCATGCTTGGAATAAGAATTCTTATGAGCCTTACCTAATTGACATGCCTCACATTTGTATGTCATATGTTGACCTGCAACATTAGGCAATCCAAGCACTGAACCATTGTTAACCATATCTTTAATACCTCTTTCATTGAAATGTCCAAGCCTCTTGTGCCAAAGATCTAACTCAGAGATCTTATGTCCTCCATATGTGAACATAGCATGACCAATATTGCCTTGAATCTTCAATGTAAATAATCTTCCTTCCTTTTTCCCTGAAACAATCTGTTTATACCCTTGGCTAGGGTCTTCCACATATACTCCATCATTAGTGAACCTTACTTCATATCCCTTTTCAACAATTTGTCCTACACTTATCAAATTCTTAGGGATTGTAGGAACATACAAGACCTTACTCAATAAGGTGCTTCCATCCTTGGCCTTCACTGATCCAATTGACTTCACATTGTGCTTTGTGTTGTCACCTATTTGAACAACATGATTAAAAACTTTACTCTCCAAATCAGTCATCAAAGATATATTACCACTCAGGTGATTGCTACACCCTGAGTCAATGTAAAAAACTCTTTGATCTTCACTCTGCCTTTCACAAGTTGCATTCATTATCAATGTTGAATCCTCCTTTTGATCTGAAGCATAATTGTAGTAGGTGTTGTTATATTGTTGACTTTGGAATCCTCTACCTGCATTTCTTCCAAAGTAATTCCTTCCACCTCTACCTCTGAAATTTCCTCTTTGATTTCTGCCACCTCTTCCTCTTGAATTATAATTTTGATTGTATCCACCATTATTCTGATTATTATGCCAACAATCATTAGCTAAGTGATTTGTCTTACCACAAATCCAGCAAGCTTTGCCTCCATCTTTGTTGTTCCTGCCTCTTCCTCTACCTTTGCCACCTCCTCTTCCTCTTAGGAAGTTGGCTTGAGTAGTTGTTCCTTCATCTTCATTTACTTGTTGCTTTCCTTTGCTATTCTTCTTCTTGTCCTTTGAGTACATTGCATGACCTGCACTCTTGTCACCATCTCCTTTAACATCCTGCTCAAATGTTAGCATATGACCTAACAATTGATTTAAATCAGGAGTGAAATGGTCAAGTGATAACTCTGTAGACAAAATAAATGGCTTCCATTTGTCATCACCTCTCAATCCTGTAAGGATTTGTCTTACCAACTTATCTTCCTCAATGTCTTCATCAACAGCTCCTAAAGCATCTGCAATATCTTTCATCCTTGTCACATAGTCTGAGATGGATTGAGAAGCCTTCTTCCTAAAAGTTGTAAACTCTGCCCATAAGGATGCCTTCCTTGACTTTGTAGTATTCTGGAAATGCTCCTCCAAAGCATTCCATATGTCAGTTGCACTTTCAAGACCTCGAATATGAGGTAACAAGTAATCATTGACTCCCATATAGATAATGCTCCTAGCTTGAGCATCTTTCTTCATCCAATTTTTCAAATCTGCTAACTCTTCCCTAGTTGGAACACTAGGATCTCTGAACTCTGGCTTCTCTTCTTCTCCTGTGATGTAACCAATTAAATCTTTGCTCATAAGATGAGCTTCCATCCTCATTGACCATGCAGGATAGTTTTCCCTATCCAATTTCTCTATCTGAAGAGAATCTCCCATCTTGTGTCCACCTGTGTATTGAAATCTTCAAGCTTTACAAACAATGTATGTACCTTTACTTTGAATTAGACTCCTTTTTGTCCTTCTTGATGTCGAATAGTCTTCTCCTCAGGCTTTGACTCCAAGCTTTCACTTCTTAGTCCTTCAAGTGTTGAATTTCTTGAATCTGCAGCAGTCGGGACCTTCCTTTCCTTGATTTGATGTCTCCTGCTCTGATACCACTGATGGAGAGTATTAATCTCCAAAAGAACAACCTACTCTTGTGATTAGAGCACCTCTATACCAAGAGTAAGTTAAAACTTCCACTAATTTAGAGGATCAATTACTAACTAACAAAGGATTGACAAATCTGTGAAGAAGATGAAACACAGAAAAGTCTGCTGCAGAATTCCTTCACATTGACCTATCAAACATGTAAAGTTTTTGATGAAATTTTGTACGAAGTATCTCCTAGAGATTGCGCACTTCCTCCAAGTTGAATTACTTCAAAAGCTTTAGTATAACTTGAGAAATCAACTTCACAAGTTACCTATGTCAGAAACTGTTATCCAGAACAGTTGATTTTACACCTGTAACTTTTAAGACTTGGTTCTCCTTGAATAGAACCCGTTTAAGCAAATGCTTCTAGCCATGAGTAGCTTATCTTCCAACTTAAAGATTAAGCCCTCACTCATGCAAAACTTTAAACTGTGCTGGGAGAAATGATCAAAACATTTAGTTCGAAATCTGTGCCTGTTTTAGGAACCTGTGAACACACTTCACATATGAATGTTCCTACACTTAGTTCTCTAAGCCTGATTGCAATTGGAAGCTAAAACTTTGTACAGAGGTCAAGCAACTCTAGACTTAGACTTGTACAAAAGCATTTCACAATTGATCTACTGTAGAAGGAGAACACGCAGAAACATCGGGCGCAATATTTTCGATTACTCAGGAAAGAATTACAGTTGAGTGATGAGAGGAAACTCAACTAACTTTTCCTCTATCTCATGACATCTAATTTCCTCATTCTTGACTTCTAACTATTGTCACATATGCTCTCATACTTGCCCCGACTTTTCTCAAAGTATTTATAGATAATTTGTACAAGATTCTTACTAAAACAAAGATCTAAGTCAGCTATGACTATACTAATGTACATATGTGTACACTTCTCTTTTCCTCTGAATGTAATCTTCTTCCAAACTTCAAGAGTTGATTCTTCCTTCATCCTTAATTCTTCCAAGCCTTCAATTGGTGATTGGTCTGCACCAACACTTTAGCATACTCATGCGCATCCTTAACACAGTCGGCCACCATAATCAAGCTTGTAAGACCTTCTTCCTTGTAATGTCCCCTGACAAATGACCTCCGACTAGACGTAAATGTGCTTCCTGTAACACAACTGGTTGTTCAAATTCTGGTACACACCTCCTTATGACCTGATCCACCCCTTTTTTGTATAATGCCCCAGCTATAACCAAATACGGCCTACTTTTAAGTGCAAACTTCTTCCTCTGATCAGGTGTTGTGCATTAAACAACTCCGCATCCGGAAATTCATCAATTACACCTATAGGTGGTTCTCCTGAATCCAATCTACTAAAGTAATCTACCATTGCTTGGTCTTTTCCTGGAGTATGCATAATCACAAAATCAAATTCCTGTAATAAAAGCATCCACCTGGCTAACCGTCCTGTAAATAAGGGTTGCTTTATTAAATAGACCAAAGCCTGATGATCCACATGAAAAACAACCTTATTACCCAATAAATAATGTCAAAACTTATTAAGAGCATATACCATTGCCAAAGCTTCCCTTTCCGTCACCGGGTAGTTCCTTTCAACCGCACACAATACTCTACTTGCATAATAGACTGGTCTATACTAGCCTTTCTCTTTTCTGCTGCATCAAAACTGCTCCTACAGCCACATCTGATGCATCAACAAATATATGAAATGGCAATGACCAATCTGGTGGTTGCAAAATTGGTGCCACTAACACCATCTTCTTTAACAATTGAAATGCTTTCTCTTGAGCATCTGCCCATACAAATGGAACATCCTTTTTGGTCAAATGCATAAGTGGTTGAGAGACATTTGCTAAATATCGTAAATATCTGGAATGCCACTTAATCTGACCCACAAACTGCATTACTTCTTTCACATTGGTCGGTGCTTTAGCTTTGCTAATAGCTTCGATCTTCTTAATATCAATAGCCATCCCTTCTTCTGAGATAACATGGCCCAATAAAATACCACTTCTGACGGCAATAACACTCTTAAACCGATTCAACACCATCCTAAACTGCTGACATCTGTCAAAACATGATTTTAGGTGTAGCAAATGCTGAATCATCTTACCAAAGACCGAAAAATCATCTACAAACACCTGCATAAAATCCTGTAGATAAGGTCCAAACACTTTATGTGCCACATAATTGAACGATGGCGGTCCATCTTTAATCCAAAACTCATGACTGTAAACACATAAGCACCAAATTCAGTAATAAATGCTATTTTATGCTGATCCTCCTCAACAACACTGATCTGATTATACCATGAAAATCTTTCCAAGAAAGTATACATTTCATGCCCTGCTACTGCGTCGAACACTGCATCACAAAACAGCATAGGAAACGGATATGTAACCGTTGCTGCATTGAACTTTCTATAATCGACACAAATTCTGAGCTTCCTATTCTTTTTCAGAACCACTATGATAGGAGATAGCCAAGTCACCTTATTCACCGGTTTGATAAATCCAACTGCCAATAGTTTATCAATTTCTTCCTTCACCTGTTTCGCAAAGTTAGGATTCATTCTATATCTTTGCTGCGCTACGGGTACTGCATCCGTCTTCAAATTAATCCGATGTTGATGCAAATCATGGTCTATACCTTTCACCTGAGTGTAATCCCAAGCAAACACATTGACATACTCTTTTAGTAAGCAAATGAGATCCTCCCTAAACTTTCCTTCCAATGTTTTACCAATCCGCACCATCTTGTGTTCAACTTCTGTTCCTAAATTAACCTCTTGAAGCTCCTCCTCCTTTACCCTAGTAGAACCTGCATACTTCTGCTCGTATATCTGTTCTGCCAGAGTTATTATTTCTTTCTCTTGTTGTTCCACCCGTTGCTGTACTAGAATTTCCATACTTTTCTCGAACATCTTTTGTATTTGTGCACCTTCAACCTGTTCACCTGGAACTGGCCCTTCTACGTTTTGCGGAATCAGATTATCCTTACTTAATACTCCAGCCACATCAGCTTCTAATACTAGTACCACTGTTGGATTTGCTTGCAAAAGCTTTTCCTCTTCATCATCTTCTATCTCGTCCGCTAAATTAATTGTGTGAGCCATTAGTGGTTTTTCCTGTACAGACATATTTCTTCTTCCTCGCATAGGGATTGTCACTTGCTTTTTTACCTTTGTAATCATTACCACATTTAGACCCCAACCCTACTTGACTTTAGCAATCCGAAACCAAGGTCTCCCTAACAATTTCATATGGATATGTTGACTCAGACATCCTAATGACCACAAAATTTACCATAAATGACATTCCTGAAATGATAATCTATTGCTGCTTCAGAATGCCAACCGACTGAACTCGGGTTTGATCCGCTGTTTTAACCTGAAAAGGTGCTGGAGCCAATGCCCCTCTTCCCATTTCTATAAAAATATGCTCAGGTAATATGTTTACCCCTGATCCTCCATTAAGCAACACTTCATCAAATCGCCTCTAGTTATACTGCACCTGAATTACTGGCACTACAAAGTCAACATC
This sequence comes from Ceratopteris richardii, assembly GCA_020310875.1. Lineage (NCBI taxonomy): Eukaryota > Viridiplantae > Streptophyta > Polypodiopsida > Polypodiales > Pteridaceae > Ceratopteris > Ceratopteris richardii. Next base: position 11,267,322 of record CM035414.1, on the reverse strand, counting down.
TGCTGGATCAATCCTATTGGCCGAAGTTGAAGATACCGACCTACCTTCTGGCTCTGCACGTTGCCCAAGTAACCTCTTCAACAACTTCTTACGAAATGCTGGTACCAAAGATAACAGTTGATCCAAAGACAATTGCAACGGTGAGCTAATGATTACATCAAGCCAATCTTGTTCTGGATCTTGGTTGCTCTGACTCCTATTCCCCTCTACTATTGAAGGTATCAAATCCACTTCTTGTTGTAGATCAGTCTGACTTCCACACCTTACCTGTTTATATTGCTCGTCGTGGACTTGGTTCAAGACCTTGTCTCTGATATGCCTTTGTTCTTGCCAATTAATAGGTCCTTTATTTTTTTACCTTGTAACTGCCAACACTTCCACTTCTTTGCCTTTCCCACATTGTTTGCAATCACACTGCCATTGATTATCAATCTTAACGTGTATTGTCCCAGATGTACTTGGTATATCAGTCCCTCTATCGTCCTAATCTCGCCATTTTTTGAGCATGACATTTGCCTGAGCTGCCTGCTACCCCTGTTGTTGATGCTGTCCCTGTTGATTATTCTGATTGTACCTGATAACGGGTATACCTCTTTCTTCCCTATGCTTTTTCCATAAGGGACAATTCAGACCTATCCAATGATCGGGAGCTGAACAATATCCACAAGGCATCACCCGTGGTGGTCGACCCTATTGATTCCCTTGTTGGTTATTCCCCTACTGGTTCCCTTGGTCTCTCCATGGAGGTCTTACTTGTTGCTGCCTCTAAAAATTATCCCGCTTTTGGATGGGAATAGCCTGGTTGGTCGCTACTTCATTAATATTCCTATTATCTTGTCGTGAACTTTGGCCTCTATGCTTAGGGTTGTACCAACACTGATTTGTTGTATGTCCCTCTTTATCACAGATATCACAAAATCTTTTTTCCTTTGGAGCTACTATGGAATATCCATGTCTCTTTAACTTATTAATCCATGCCTCCTCTTTACTTTGCTTGGCCTTATGCTTGCGATGCTTTTTCCCCACTATTTCTTCATCCTGGTCATCAGAGTCAGAATCATTTGAACTCTTGCCTGACTCCGTTTCTGAATCAGATTCAGTCTCTGAACCAGAATTAGACTGTCTCTTTTTTGCTCGTCCAAATCTTCTTTCCACACGTGCCGCTGCTAACACTAATACATCAAAGCCATTTGCAATGTCTACACTTGCAATCACATGTCTAATTGTGCTTCGTAATCCTTTCAGGAAGTATCCTGCCAACATCTCATCAATAGGTCTTTCATTCCCTTGCAATCTTTCCATTAAAGTCCTGAACTTCTGAGCATAGTCTTCCACTAACATGGTTTTTTGTCTGATAGCTCTCAACTTCCGTAATACATCGGAAGGAGTCTTTTCTTTTCTAAATCGTTGCAAAAATGCTATTTTTAAATCATCATATGTAGCAAAATGAACAACACCATATTGACTAAACCAGCTCATCGCTCGTCCTTCCAACATGGCGGCAAATTGCTCGAGCTTAATGTCATCCCCATAGATAGCCAGGTATCCATTACCTGTCCATTTTATTTCGAATTGAGCCACATGGCAATCAGCATCTTCTTTAGAGCTTCCCCTGACATGAGCTGCTTTGACTTTTGGGAGGTGGTTGAGCCATTGGTTGTGGTTGAGGTGTACGCCTAGTTCTGTGATCGATCGCCCTTGCAAGTGGGTCAAACTGGAGTCGTCTTCTTACTCCTATAGTTTCTTATGTTAGGAATAGCGCTCCAAGTATTCCGCCCACCAACCTTGCCTCTTATGCACCTGTTTCCCCCTGTTCCTCTTCAGTTTCCAGATTTTCTTTCTCCTCTGCTTCGTACCACTCGTAAAATTCCAAGGATGACTCCACATCCGCTGCTCTTGCCAGTGCTCTTGTAAAATAGACTTTACCAAATCGTTTCCTTCTTTCCTTCATGCATTTCTTGCTTCTTCAACAGTACAGTAGGATCGCCAATTGTGTTGAGGGTTCAGAGGTTCAACACATCACAAATAATATCCAGAATGATCACATTCTCACACTGGTCTTCATCAACACAGCTTCTACTCTCAATCAGACTTTCATTTACCTTCTTACTTTTATTGAGTCAGAAATACTTAACTTCATCGAACACACATTACAAGATGCATTTAGTTACAAGCTTCGGTACTACACATAATTGCGCAAATTACTTTCATCATCAACCTTCATGCATTGCACAATATATATATATATACATAAAACATGCTGCGTGAAGTTGTTCAATTACAGAGATTGTAGAGTTGCAAAATACAAGAATATGCTTCAGAGTTACAGTCTTTATATGGAAAAAACATCACGCTGCCTCTAATTCATGTGCTGCGCTCGTGCTTTTGCAGACTTGCCTCTTCATTTCTTCGAACACCTCTTCGTTTTTTGTTGTGCGCCTCCGTATAACGTCTTTCCTATCTTATGACATGCACACGAACTTCGATATAACCGTCTATTAAAATCCGATCTACCAAAAAATAGACATCCAACTAGATAATATCTAAGTTTAACAATCTTTCATAATTCACATTAATCATTTATCTTCCAGATTTCCCTCTCTTCAACAGTGGGTGTGAAAAAGGGTAGCATATTCCTGCATTCCTTGATTCATTTTTTGTCTGTTATTCTATTAAAAATCAAAGATTTCCATGGCATTCTTCTTTAATCTTAATCTCTATAGAAATGCATTCCAAACATCATCATAGCATCGAAAATGGTTAAGATCAAATTCTGCCAGCCATCGAGTGGCTTCATTAACCAAGGTAGATTGGAAAACAATAGCTTTATACTCTATATCATCGAGATTGTCTAGTACACTGTAGTTGATTTCAAATGTTATGATATGTGCATCCGGATCATCTGCCAAAAATCCACCAAACTTTGCATAAGTGATGCCAACTGGGAATTGCCTTCTCTATCGTCCCTATTTCCTATTCTATTGATCACCCAAATCTTCTGTCACCTTTGGACTGAAGTATTCATGGGCATCTACTACCTCATTGGTGTGAAAGGTCATAGGTGATGCTTGATTAGTAACGCCATGTAAGTCTTGTGGGAGTTGCACATTAATTAGTTGAATAGGATCTATGTCTTCTATCCGGGCCGATTTTCTACTACTCTAGAATAGCAAGAATTGTGTAAGATGCCATTCGATTGGTGTCCTCTAGCCTTCTCTCATAATCATTGGCTTCAAGATCGGCTCTTCTGCAATTTTGGGGATATCTACCACATTTTTTGAGGTTCATTGAGTCTGTACAAACTGCATATGTTTCATCTTTTTGTTTGAAACTGTATCATTGATAGTGTTTGAAATATTATCAACCACTTAAATCTTGTTGGATACCAGACTTTATTTGTGTCGTTATTGGAGAATGGAATTTCACTAGACGTTACTAGAGATTTCTCCGGCATCCCATGCAGACTGGAAATGAGGAAATACTATGGCACACTTCCACTTTCGACACTCGTCCCTTCCAAACTCCTACTTTTCCTATCTTTATGTTGTGGAGTTGCTAATGCACTATTGATTCAAATATGATGTTTATCATTTTGGTACTTTGGATCACTCTCACCGGTGTGCATTACGGACATGTATTTGAGAGTAACCACTCTGCAACAGGATCTCTGGTTTTAACCTCTTGTTTCTCCAATCGAGTTAAGGAGCACAACAGGTTGATAGGGTTCTTGGGGTGGAAGAATCTAGTAAAGACTAGATCCCTATGTTTTTCCCAAACTACTTTAGTGAATTTACTTATTGGATTATCAACACAATAACAACAATAGACTGTCCTAATGTCACCAACTGTTAAAAGCGCTTTTGTTAAGCCACTTTTAGTCTCATTTCTGGGTTCTTGGGGATGGATAGGGGTCTGACAGTGCAGAGGCCCTTTGTTTAATTTTCCCAATTCAACATTCAACTAAGTAGTTAACTGTCTTCAATTCAATGATTATCACTTCGCAGTACGTTTATCACACGAATTAACAACTACGAATTTGCACAGACTTATTGATGTTATCATAGAATTACGGTGTTTTAATGATTAATTACTACAATTCAACAAACGGAATACAATACTCAGTATTTCTACAATTCTGTAACACATCACTCCAGCACGGTCGCCCAGACAGACACTGGCGATGCCGTCTCTCGCCGAAGAAGACCATGATTGCCTTTTCATTAATGAACAAAGAGTTACATCTGTTCGCTACGTCTTTTCGGTGTGTGCGACTATGAAACCGGGGAACTACCTCACAAGCCAACTATGCAGGGAGAGGTAAAACCTCAAGAGGAAGGGGAAGAGGAGGTAAGCAAGGTAGGGGGAGACCTTATAACTCCTCACCATGTAATATTTTTGGATTTCCAAATCTTACTACAGATGAGTGTTACAGGAACTTCAAGAATCAGAGAGGTAGAGGATATCAAAGAGGTGGATACACACAATCAAGAGGGAGATTCAACCACCATCAAGGATACAATAACAACTACAACAAAAACTACAATAGCAACTACCAAGGAGGCTACAAATCAAGAAAAGATTACAACAACTATATAGAGGAGCAAGAAGATTCTCTTTTGATTATGAATATGACTTCAAAACTAGGTATAAATGATGGCTATCTCTTCTACATTGACTCAGGATGCTCAAACCATGTGGCAGGCAATGTAGCTCTTCTCTCTGACCTTGAGGAACCAATGGGTAAGCATCAGGTACAAACAGGTGATGACACCAAACACGCATTGATTAATGTAGGAAATGTTAAGACTTCTGATGGAAATAGAAATCTATTGAGCAGGGTTCTATATGTACCTGCAATTACCAAGAATTTAATGAGTGTTGGACAGATTGTGGAAAAGGGTTTGCAGGTCAGGTTCAATCAATATGGAGCATTTGTGGAGGATCCTCAACATGGATTCAAGAGAGTTGCCAAAGGATAAAAGAGAGGTAGATTATTCACTTTTGAACTTGAAGATACAAGGAATATTGCACTTTATAGTTACAAAGATCAAACACTCTTAGAGCTTGAAATTTGGCATAAGAGATTAGGGCATGTTGGTGAAAGAACCTTAAAACAAATATGTAGAGATCAATGTGTGCTTGGGATACCTAATGTATCCAAGCAACACATGATTTATAAATGTGGTGCTTGTCAGTTTGGAAAATCTCACAGGTTACCCTTCTCAAGGAAAGGCTACATGCATGAGGGCTACCTAGAGCTTGTCCATACAGATGTATGGGGACCAAGTAAGGATCCCTCAATTTATGGATGAAGGAATTATGTATCTTTTATTGATGATTACAGTAGGTGGACTGTATTGTACTTTATGAAGCACAAAGATGAAGTATTGAGTTGCTTTAAAAAGTATCTTGCACTTGTTGAGAACCAAAAAAGGAGAAACCTAAAGAGATTAAGGTCAGATGGAGGAGGTGAGTACTTCTCAAACGAGTTTGATGCATTCTTGAAGGATAGAGGAATCAAGAGAGAAATTACAACAAGGTATACCCCTAAGCAAAATGGGGTGCCAGAGAGGAGAAATAGATTAATTGTTGAAATAGCTAGGTCAATGTTAAATATGGAAAAAATTACCTAATTACTTATGGGCAGAGAGTGTATCTACTACCACTTATCTTGTAAATAGGTTGTCATCCAAATCTTTTGAGGGGATGACCCCATATGAAGCATGGCATGGTAGAAGACCTTCACTTGATCATTGTAGGATATTTGGATGTGTAGCTTATGTGCATATCCCTTCTCAAATAAGAGGTAAGCTAGACCCTAAGGCACAGAAGTGCATCTTCATAGGGTATGACTTGAATCAGAAAGGATACATGTTCTACAATCCTTCAAAAAAAGGATTCATGGTTAGTAAAGATGATGTCTCTAATGAGAATGACTCTTGGTTTGAAAGTGAATGCAGGAAGGTAAAGCTACCCTATGACTTGGAAGAGGAATTTCCAAGCCTCACTATGGAGGAGCCTAATCAAATTGAAGACATCAACTCAGATGATGAGGACATCATCAACTTAGAAGAATTCAGAGCATGGAAGTCCAAAGGCAAAGTCAAGATGAAGAAGTTGGAGGATATACCTGAATCATCCAACCAAGCAATCAGAAGATCACAAAGGGAGAGCAAGAAGCCAATTAGATATGGGTATGACACTTCCTTAGTTACTAAGAACTCTGTTTATCTTGCAAAAGACTTGTCACTTGAAGAGCCATCATCAAATGAAGAGGCAAATACCAAGGTAGAATGGGAAGAAGCTATAGATGAGAAAATTGAAGCACTCAAGGAGAGTGATATTTGGGAGCTAGTACCAAAGAAGGATTCTATGAAGGTAATTTGTTCTAGATGGATCTATAAGAGCAAAAGGAATTCTGATGGATCAAGAAGTAGGTACAAAGCTAGACTTGTGGCTAAGGGTTTTGCACAAACACAAGGAGTTGATTATGAAGAAACCTTATCACCTGTGGCCAAAATGCCAACCATTAGGGTATTGGTAAGTGTGGCTGCATCAAAAAATTGGAACATGTATCAATTGGATGTAAAAACTGCATTTCTAAATGGCTAGATTTCAAAAGAGGTGTACATGTCTCAACCTCCTGGCTATGAGGATCCAAGCAAGGTAACATATTTGTGTAAATTGAACAAAGCTCTTTATGGATTGAAGCAGGCACCTAGGGCATGGAACCATAGGTTGACTACATACCTTCAGGATCAAGGATTTATCATGAGCAAAGCAGATACATCTCTGTTTGTCAAAAGAAGTAATTCAGAGGTAATATAGCTATGTGTATATGTTGATGATATCATACTCAAAGGTAATGATGTTACAGGCATCAAGCAAATAAAAAATCAAATGGTGTAGGAGTTCAAAATTAATGACCTTGGATCACTAAAATAGTTTCTTGGACTTGAGCTAGTCCATACTAACTCTGGAATTTATATTACTCAGAGAAAGTATATACAGGACATGTTGAAGAAGTTTTATTTGCAGGATGCTAAAGTTGCATGTACTCCAATGGAGGTAAACCTAAAATTAAGTGCTCATGAAGGTGACGTGCTTGAGAATATTGCAACTTACCGAAGCATAGTGGGAAGCTTGAACTATGCTACATTGACAAGGATTGACATTGCTTATGGAGTAAGTGTTCTAAGTCAGTTTATGCACAAAACCTCATTTGGAAGCTGCCAAAAGGATTTTGAAGTACCTTAAGGGCACTCAAAATCAAGGATTGTACTTTCCTTATACCTCAGACTTGGACATCAAGATATATTCAGATGCAGATTGTGCAGGTTGCAAAGATGATAGAAGGAGTACCTTAGGATACCTACCATTTGTAGGTGATAAACCTATATCATGGTCTTCAAAGAAGCAACCTATTGTTGTTGTATCTTCTATAGAGGCAGAGTATAGAGGATTGGCCAATGCTACTCAACAGGCCATATGGATCAGACGATTATATACAGGTTAAGGATGCATACTACATCTCTAATGATTTTTGGAGATAATACAAGCTCATTACATCTTGTACCAAATCCTATTTATCATGCTAGGACCAAGCATATAGAGGTCCACTATCACTATGTGCAAGAGAAGCTATTGAGGAAGGAAATTTAGTTGGCATATGTATCAACTGATATGCAATGTGCATACTTATTGACTAAAGCATTAGATGGTACAAAACTTTGCAGGTTTAAGTCAATGATTGGATTGCAAGATATTCATGAAGATTGAAGAAGAAGGCCAAGCCAAAATGTTTGGCTTGAGGGGGAGATGTTGGTGCAAAGTTCAATCCTACACATTTGGCTAGAAGTTCATGAACAATTGAAGCTCCATGGAAACCATTGCTAAGAACTTTTTATCCTTTACCATTTGTAAAAGTCATTTTTTGACTTGAGAGAATATTTGTAATCACTACCAAATTCGTGGACTTGTTAGTTGGAAGAGTCACGACTTCATTTGAGGGAATATCTCCTAGATTGGAGGACTACCTTTTAGTGAGAGCCAATGGAGGATTCAAATTCAAATTTAAACATCACATCTATAAAGAATGGCTGGAAAAACTCAGGAGCTAAGATCACTTCAATTTCGAGCTATTGCTGATTAGATTTGTAAGAGAGTGAGGCTCCAATTGTAGCCTACAGTACTCAGCACCATTAGGCATTGATTATCAGGCCTATGATCTTGTACAACATTGTTCTTTAATACAATAGATCTACATTTCTCATCTATGGTCTCTCTATCATAGTCACTCACAACAGTCAACGTGTACTGCTCATATCGCAGCCATTTCTTTATCATTTTCAATGTTCTATAGCTTGCTGGAATCATCTCTAAGTGCTCTACATGCTCACAAGTGTTGAAGGAAATCCATTCAGCCAATTTGTAGAAAAGCATGTTGAGGCACTCACTGGTCAAACTCTCCAGAGGTCCTAAAAAAATCGAGGGTAATGATTTGATTGCTAAATTGATTGCTCTATGTATAGGGCATCATTTTACATGATTCCACTAAGAATGGCTTCATTTTCAAACACAAGTCTTAGTGCTTTAGCTAATGTTACTGCTGCACTTATTCGAATTTGTCCACCTGCATTCACTGAAGGGAAGCTTGATGGAACCAACTATACACTCTAGAAGTTCAAAATTTTTGCAATTTTGGACTCTTATGAATTACTTGACACTGTCATGGGACCGATGGGATTGGATCCAGAGCCTATACCAGTTGAAGATTTAGCAAATTCAATATTTATTATTGAGCCAGATCTCGATCGTTTATGATCTTGGAAGAGGTGGAATGCTGATGGATTATATGCAATTGTCACTACTGTAAGTGATTCTGTGCTTACCTTAGCTCAACATACTACTAAAGCACATGAGGCTTGGGGCATATTGGCTCCTCAATATGAGACCAAGAACCACATTAGGATACATAATTTAGAAAATCAGTTGGCAAATGAAAAGCATTCTGACTCTAAAAAGGCTGAAGATTTTATCAAACGGATAAAACATCTTCAAGATTAATTGGCTGCAGTTGGTGTTGTTATAACACCAGAAGAGCTCGCTCAAAGATGTGTATGTGTTCTTCTAGCAAATTATGATGGATTAGTAAGAGCCCTTAACATTTAGGTAAGACCAACTCCCCTTATGTTTGAAGAGTTTTGTGCTATGCCTTTAGAAGAGGAGATGCGGTTGAAGAATCGGCAAAGTACAAGTGATGCTGCATTCTCAACAAATGCAAAAGATAAAGGCTCTTCTGATGGATCAACGAAGAGGTGAAAGAAGAAAAAGTTCACAAGAATTTGCTTCTATTGTGAAAAGAAAGTCCATGCCATCAAGGATTGCAGAAAGAAGCAAGTTGATGAATGAAATGGCACTATAAAATCATCGTGGAAGAACAAAGAGTCTGCAAACAACAGAGATCTAGAACTATGGTTGAAGAGGTATGCTCATCTCCTCAAGCTCGTGTTGATGAACCATGGATTTTAGATAGTGGAGCTTCTCGCAATATGACTAGTAAAAAGGATTGGTATAGTTCCCTAGTGCCTCTATGGGAATCCATCAATGTAGTAGTGGGAAATGACTCCAAGTGTCCAGCAGAAGGAACTAGAACCATCTCTTTTATCACTTCTCTAGGTGTTGAGAAAAAGTTATCCGATGTTCTCTATGTACCTACACTTAAAGGAAATTTGTTGTCAGTTTTTGCAATAACAGATTGTGGACTCGAAGTTCACTTCAATAAGAGTGGTGCAGAAATCATCGATTCATCAGGTATGTAGTAGGTAAAGTCATAAGATGTGATAACTTGTATGAGTTAAGTGCCTTAAATACTACAAAAGATAAAGATGTAAACAGGTTATGGCACCAACGATTTGGGAATCTCGGATTTGTAGTTTTGAAGGATATGAAAAGAACAGGGATGGTTGCTCATTTTCCTACATTTTCAGAGTTGCAGGAACCTTGTGAAGCTTGTATGATGGGCAAGCTACAACGAAAGGCATTTTCAAGAGAGATCAGCAATCGATATCAAGCTTCTCTAGAGTTGGTACATGCTGATCTCAATGGTAAAATGTCTACACCTGCTTTAGGAGGATCTTTCTACTTTTTGCTGTTAGTCGATGATTATAGTAGAAAGATGTGGGTTTATTTCGAGAGAAGGCTGATGCTTTTAAAAAATTTAAAACATGGCATAAGTTTGTGGAAAATGAATCAGGAAGTAAATTGAAGAAATTCAGAACAGATAGAGGAGGTGAATTCTTGTCAACAGAATTCAATAATTACTATAAGGAGCATGGTGTGAAAAGGCAACTTACCACAGGTCATACACCTCAACAAAATGGCATTGTTGAGCATAAGAACATGACAGTAGTTGAAATGGCTTGATGTATGTTAAAGGCTCAAGCAATGCTTGATTCATTCTAAGCAGAAGCAGTCAATACAGTAGTCTACATCCTTAATCAAAGCTACATAAAAGAACTGAAGGGGATGACTCCCCAAGAAGCATATTTTGGTAAAAAGCCTTTAGTTTTGCATTTCAAAATTTTTGGTTGTCTTTGTTATGCACATATTCTTGATTCAAGAAGATCAAAGTAGGATTTAAAAAGCAAAAAGTGTGTCTTCCTAGGATAAAGTGAAGAGTCTAAAGCATATAGCTTGTGGGATCCTAAGGCAAGGAAGATTTTTGTCAGCCCAAATGTGTTGTTTGATGAATGACCACACTTAGTAGAAGATAAAGGTAAATCTACTATCTCATCAAACAGAGAAATATCTCACCTTGTGCCTATCAAAAGACAGGTAAGTTGAGGAGGAGGAAACATCAGATGGAGAAATCAGTAAAAAGCCAATTAGTTGTAGCTGCACAGCGTAAGCCACTACCAAAGTGGGCACAACAAATCTTTGGTGATCACAATCCACATGTAGATGTACCAGAATCATCCTCAGATGGATTACAAAGATCAAAGAGAATAGAGGAGCAAAGAAGAGCCTCAGAACACATTGTTAACATGGCTCTAATGGCAGATATCATGGACTTGATAAAGGAACCTACCACCATTGAAGAAGCCCTTGATGATTGAGGTTGGAGAGTGGCAATGTAGTCTAAGTATGATAGTATACTAAAAAATGATACATGGGATCTAGTCGACTTGTCACCAAAGAAGAAGGTAATAGGTACTAAATGGATTTGGAAAGCTAAGTATAAAGCAGATGGAACATTAGAAAAGTATAAGGCAAGATTAGTTGCACATGATTTTTCACAGATCAAAGGATTCGATGTTCAAGACACTTTTGCACCAACAACATGCATGACAACTATTCGGACGATACTTGCAGTAGCTGCACAAAAGGTCTGGCCTATTTTCTAGATCGATGTGAAATCTGCATTTTTGAATGGTCACCTCTAGGAGGAGGTATATGTATCTCAACCACGAGGTTTTGAGGTGCCCAATTCAGAAAACAAAGTTTGCAGGTTGAAGAAAGATTTGTATGGACTTAAGCAAGTTCCACGGGCCTCGTACCAACAGATAAATAATTTTTTCAAAAATATGGGTTATGAAAGAAGTACTTTTGATGCTAACTTGTATGTAAAGAAAAGGGATAGCAAGCTAGTGGTTGTCATTGTATATGTAGATTATTTGATCATTACAAGAGATCATCAAGAAATTATCAATCAAACTCGGATTAGCTTGGGAACTGAGTTTGAAATGATAGACTTAGGTCTACTCCATTTTTGTCTAGGAAATGAAGTATGGCAAAGGAAGGATGGCATTTTCATCTCACAACACAAATATGCCAAAGAAATTCTCAAGGCATTTGGAATGATGGACTGCAAACCATCTAGCACACCTATGGAGGTAAATCATAAGCTATCTATGGATGATAACATGCTTGATGTAGATGCTAAGAAGTATAGGAAGCTCGTTGGAAGTCTTATTTTTATGTGCAACACTAGACTAGACATTTGCTATGTTGTTGGAGTGTTAAGTAGGTTTTCCAACAAACCTTAGGAGAGTCACTAGAATGCTGGAATGCGAATTCTAAGGTACATTATAGGTACCTTGGATTTTGGTATTTTTTATACCACAGGTGATACACTTCAAGGATATTGTGATTCAGATTTGTTGAGGAAACACTCACGAATTTGACAAACAGACATAAAAGAAAAAGAAAAGGAAACGAAATCAGCGCGCGGAATCAGTCCGTCAAATCAGAATCACAATTGTACAATATACGATGTCAGGGCGCGGTGTGCGCATAATAGAGCAATTAACCGCGGCGGGCGCGTAAGGCGCGCATAACGTAAATTGAAGAGTAACAGCGCAGAGGAGCGCCAAAGGAACGTGTATATATACAGCAAGATTTGAAGAACTCGAAGAGGAAGAAACGCGTGAAGATGATGCGTGTGAGATACGCGTATGAGTGAAGAGAGAGTTAGAAGTTCTCAGAAGACGCCATAGATCGCGTATGTACAGATGAATAACACAAGCCTGAAGTGTCGGGTTTTTCATCTAAGAGAGATGGTAATAAGAAACTACTCACTGTAGGAGAGTTTCTGTAGCTTGAGCAAGAAGAGGTCAAGCTTACTTGTACACATCTTCTCTAATCGAAAACACATGTTCATGTGGATGTCTGCGCATAATCTTTACTTGTGAAGAATCTGAAGCTATTTCGTGTTACGGTAGGAAGCTTCGTTTATCGTTAACTGTCACGACTCGTTACTAAACGTGTTTCAGTACCTTCTCTGTAAACGCATGTTTCTGTGAATAACAGTTTACTCAGTAAACATATTTCAGTAATTTCCGATCAGTTACAGTTTCTCAGAAACAAGATTTTTCCGGTAGAACAACAAAGTATAACTCGTAGCAAAGTTCGAAGTTTTGTATGAGAGATAGCTCATCTTGTAGCTAGACGTCTCTACTTTAAGCTGGTCACAGTTTCCGGTGAAAAGGAGATGTGCATGCAGTACAAAATCTAACCGGAAAGTAGCACTTCAGAACTGTGAAGTTTTTCCTTAAACTTTGAGAAGAGTTCATTAAGTGGAGAAAGCTCACGAGTCACTTTCTTACATCTTGTATGTTCACTTGAAGTAATTATAACCAAAGTAGAAGTTCATTTCGGTGAAGTTCCGGTACGATTACGGTGTCTGTCCAGTGACAGTCTGGTGAAGTTCCGGTGGAACTTGTGTCGCAGGATAACACAGTTAAGGCGACGTTAATTAGGCTAAGCTACTGTTGATTACAGAGGTGTTCTAAATCACTCTAGTTTAGCATTCTATTATGGTGGCGCGACAATTTCCGCAGGCCTGACAGAGTTCAAGCTTTGTCGCGAAACCCACCTTCAAAGCGAAAGTATTTCCGCACCAGTGGTATTAGAGCTGAAGCTTTTTCGCCAACAATTGGTATCAGAGCCGGTTAGTTTCCCAAGAATTGGTATAAGAGCCTAGAGTATTCCCTATCATGGCAGATCACGTCCAAATTGATAAACTGGACAGAGATAATTATCCCGCATGGGTAATGCGCATGGAAGCCTTACTTATGAGTAAGGAGTTAATGGTGTACGTGACCGGAGAAGAAAAGAAGCCGACTTTCGAAGATGATAGCCAACCAGAAAAGGAAGAGATAGAAGCTTTGAAGCTGTGGCAAAAGAAAGATGCAACGGCAAGAGCCTACATCTACAACAATGTTTCAGATCATCTGCTACCGCACATTAGAGGTCTGGAGAAAGCAGAGGACATATGGAGTGCATTGGAAGATCATTTCCAAAATACTACGAAAGCCAGGAAGGCTAGCTTATGGTCCGAATTTACGACATTCAAAAAGAAGTCGAGTCAAGGCATCAGTGACTACGTCACTAAAATGAAGGATCTAGCAGATAGTCTAGGATCCATAAATGAAGAAGTCGAAGATCATAGATTGATAGCGCAAGTGCTCACAGGTTTGAGAGGAGATGAAAGGTGGAAACCTTTCGTACTATCAACTGAACTCTCCTTAAATCATTTTGTACCAGATTTAAATCAGCTGCTTGGTTTGATGCTCACATATGAGCAAGACCTGAAAGGAGACGCAGACAAAGGACAAAGCTCTGCAATGTACATGAAGAACAAGAAGAAAGACAAAGGCAAGTCAAAAGATGAAGAAGAGTCGAGCTCTCACGCCTATTACGCAAGAGGTAAAGGCACTGGCAGAGGAAGAGCAAGAGGAAGAAGCCGCCAGAATACCAACAAGAAAGCTTGCTGGATTTGTGGACTAAGTAACCATCTGGCGCATGACTGCTGGCACAATCAACAAGGATCAAATCAAAATCAAAACAACAATAGCAGAGGCAGTAGCGGAAGAAATCAGAGTAATGCTCAAAGAGGAAGACAAAACCAAAGAGGAGGCTATGGTAGAGGTGGAGCAAGAAGTTGGGGACAGAGCCAATCCTATAACACCACCTACAACAACTACGCAAATGACACACAGAATGAAAGTCATACATCGTTGATGATGAACTCAATCAGCACATCTGATAACGAAGATCTAAAGGTATTTTACATTGACTCTGGATGTTCTAATCACTTGTCAGGAAACATAGAACTGATGTCAGAATTGGAAAAGGGAAGTGCGAGTCACACTGTTCAAACAGGTGACAATACAAGACACAAAGTACAATCAATCGGAAAAGTGAAATGCAAGAGTGGAGCAGATTTGCTAACCAATGTTTTGTATGTTCCAACAATACCGAAAAATCTGATCAGTGTGGGATAGATAGTCGAAAAAGGTTTTCAGGTCAGATTTACAAACAAAGGTGTATTTGTAGAAGATCCCAAGAACAGATATTATCAGATCGTCTCTGGTAAGAAAGAAGGGAGACTCTTTACCTTAAGAGTACAAGGTAACATTGGCCAAGCGCTGCTCACACATGATGAAAAGGTAATTACAGAACTTGATCTCTGGCACAAGAGATTAGGTCATTTTCACGAAAAAGGAATCAAAGCTATGATAGCGAATCAGTCTGTACTGGGATTACCGAACGTACAGAACCAACATATGATTCACAAATGCGAAGCCTGTCAAATGGGAAAAGCCCACAGGTTACCTTTCCAGAAGAAAGGATTCAAACATGACAGTGTGCTGGAACTCATACATATAGATGTATGGGGACCAACGAAAGAAGGATCAATCAGCGGATCAAGATACTATGTTTTATTCATTGATGATGCAACAAGGTGGATAACTCTTTATGTTTTGAAGGAAAAGTCAGAAGTGTTTGGAGCTTTCAGGCATTTTCATGCATATGCTGAAAGACTTACCGGACGAAAACTTAAAAGACTGAGGTTTGATGGAGGGGGAGAATACTTCTCCCGAGAATTCAATGACTATCTTTGGAATGCAGGTATTAAGAGAGAAATAACCTGCAGGTATACACCACAACAGAATGGTGTAGCAGAAAGGAGAAACCGAACTCTAGTCGAGTTTGCACGAGCTATGCTAAAAGAAAAAAATTGCCCAGATTATCTTTGGGCTGAAGCCGTGAACACAGCAACATACTTGGTAAACAGATTACCATGTACAGCCTTAGAAGGAATGACCCCTTATGAAGCTTGGTGGGGAAAGAAGCCAACACTTGATCACTGCAAAGTGTTTGGATCAGTAGCGTATGCTTATGTACCGTCTCAACTCAGACATAAGCTTGAACCGAAAGCAGAGAAATATGTATTCGTCAGATATGATGAAAAGCAGATGGGTTACAGATTATGGAGCCCTCTAACCAAACATTTTACTGTTTCCAGGGATGTAACATTTGATGAACAGAAAAGCTAGTATGCAGATCAGAGTCATACAGCTGAAGAATTTGAAGAAGAGATAAAAAGAAAAGAGAAAGGTAAAACAATCGTACAGGTAAACAAAGAAGACGAGGCAAGCACGTCCAGGATCAGAACAGGTATAAGGAACGAAGATGAAGACGGGTACTCAGACACACACGAAGAATATGAGCTAAGAAGGTCAAACAGAGTAAGAAGACAACCGGAAAGATACTCGTATGATACATCATATATAACTCAACAAGATTATGCATATATGGTTAAAGAAGAGGATGAGCCTCAGAGCTATGACGAAGCCAAAGGCAAGAAGCAATGGCAAGAAGCAATGGCAAGAAGCAATGAAAGAAGAACTCACCGCACTGGAAGAGAACAAGACATGGGAGCTTGTTCCTAAACCGAACGGTAAGAAAGTAATTAGAAATAAATGGGTGTTCAAAATAAAGAAACTTGCAGATGGAAGGATAGCCAGACATAAAGCGAGACTGGTTATCAAGGGCTATGCTCAGACGCATGGCATAGACTATGACGAGACGTTCAGTCCGGTGGCAAAAATGTCAACCATAAGAACAGTGATTGCTATAGCAGCATCAAAAGGATGGAAGCTAAGTCAGCTAGATATAAAGAATGCATTCCTGAATGGATATATATCAGATGAAGTCTATATGGAACAATCGGAAGGGTTTATAAGCTCCAGATACCCAAATTTTGTTTGCAGGTTAAGAAAAGCACTTTATGGACTGAAGCAAGCCCCAAGAGCTTGGAACTACAGACTTGTGAAATATCTCAATGAACTTGGATACCAAAGTTCGAAGGCAGATGCAAGTCTACTCATCAAAAGGACAGAAGAAGGAATGATCTACATTTGTATCTATGTAGATGACATAATAATTATAGGTACCTCAGATGCAAGAATCACAGAGGTAAAGAAACTGCTAGAAAAGGAATTCAAGATCAGTGACCTGGGAAAGTTATCATACTTTCTAGGTATGGAAATCACATATACAGATCATGGTGTATATGTCACACAAGAAAGGTATCTCCTGAACTTACTGAAGAAGTTCAATATGGAAAATTGCAGAGACGCTTCAACACCGCTTGAAGTAAACCATAAACTTAGTAAATATGATGGAACAGAGTTTAAAGATATGAAGAAGTATCAATCGTTAGTAGGAAGCTTAATATATGCTACGCTAACAAGACCGGATCTCAATTTTCCGGTGGGAGTTCTCTCACAGTTTATGCATTGTCCGACAGAGCAACACTGGGTTGCAGGACAAAGAGTTCTCAGATATATCAAAAGAACTATAAAGGAAGGATTATATTATCCTTTTACGTCAGATATAAAGCTCAGAGCATATAGTGACTCAGATTGGGCAGGAAGCCAAGATGACCGAAGATCAACGCACGGGTATATGATATACCTAGGAGATAAGCTGGTAAGCTGGTGTTCGAAGAAGCAACACACAGTAGCTTTATCGTCAACAGAAGCAGAATACAAAGGACTGGTAGAAGCAGCAAAAGAAGTGATATGGATGCAGACTTTACTTAAAAGCATGGGTATAGATCAAGGTATACCGATCATACATGGAGATAATATGAGCTCGCTGTATCTTGCAGCGAATCCTGTGTTTCACGCAAGAACAAAACACATAGAGATTCAGTATCATTTCCTAAGGGAAAAAGTAATGGAGAAAGAGATAGAAATAGTCTACACTCCTACGAAAGATCAGATTGCAGATATTCTGACAAAGAGCTTGGATGGAACAAAGACAAACAGATTCAAAGAGATGGCAGGTATAAAAGAAAGGAAGATATATGAAAGACCGGAAGATGTCAAATTAGTGATTGAGGGGGAGCTGTTGAGGAAACACTCACGAATTTGACAAACAGACATAAAAGAAAAAGAAAAGGAAACGAAATCAGCGCGCGGAATCAGTCCGTCAAATTAGAATCACAATTGTACAATATACGATGTCAGGGCGCGGTGTGCGCATAACATAGCAATTAACCGCGGCGGGCGCGTAAGGCGCGCATAACGTAAATTGAAGAGTAACAGCGCAGAGGAGCGCCAAAGGAACGTGTATATATACAGCAAGATTTGAAGAACTCGAAGAGGAAGAAACGCGTGAAGATGATGCGTGTGAGATACGCGTATGAGTGAAGAGAGAGTTAGAAGTTCTCAGAAGACGCCATAGATCGCGTATGTACAGATGAATAACACAAGCCTGAAGTGTCGGGTTTTTCATCTAAGAGAGATGGTGATAAGAAACTACTCACTGTAGGAGAGTTTCTGTAGCTTGAGCAAGAAGAGGTCAAGCTTACTTGTACACATCTTCTCTAATCGAAAACACATGTTCATGTGGATGTCTGCGCGTAATCTTTACTTGTGAAGAATCTGAAGCTATTTCGTGTTACGGTAGGAAGCTTCGTTTATCGTTAACTGTCACGACTCGTTACTAAACGTGTTTCAGTACCTTCTCTGTAAACGCATGTTTCTGTGAATAACAGTTTACTCAGTAAACATATTTCAGTAATTTCCGATCAGTTACAGTTTCTCAGAAACAAGATTTTTCCGGTAGAACAATGAAGTATAACTCGTAGCAGAGTTCGAAGTTTTGTATGAGAGATAGCTCATCTTGTAGCTAGACGTCTCTACTTTAAGCTGGTCACAGTTTCCGGTGAAAAGGAGATGTGCATGCAGTACAAAATCTAACCGGAAAGTAGCACTTCAGAACTGTGAAGTTTTTCCTTAAACTTTCACAAGAGTTCATTAAGTGGAGAAAGCTCACGAGTCACTTTCTTAAATCTTGTATGTTCACTTGAAGTAATTATAACCAAAGTAGAAGTTCATTTCGGTGAAGTTCCGATACGATTACGGTGTCTGTCCAGTGACAGTCTGGTGAAGTTCCGGTGGAACTTGTGTCGCAAGATAACATAGTTAAGGCGACGTTAATTAGGCTAAGCTACTATTGATTACAGAGGTGTTCTAAATCACTCTAGTTTAGCATTCTATTATGGTGGCGCGACAATTTCCGCAGGCCTGACACAGTTCAAGCTTTGTCGCGAAACCCACCTTCAGGGCGAAAGTATTTCCGCACCAGTGGTATTAGAGCTGAAGCTTTTTCGCCAACAAGATTGCGCTGGAGATTGTGATTCTAGAAAATCAATTTTTGGATATTGTTTCTCACTTGGTTCAGGAATATTTTCTTGGGTAAGTAGGAAGCAACCGACTCTTGCACTGTCCTCCACTAAAGCAGAGTACAAAGCAACTTGTTTTGCTTCTTGTGAGGTAGTCTAGTTAAGGAGAATTCTTGCAGATCTAGGCTTTCCATCAAATATGGAAACTATAATCAAGTGTGATAATCAAAGTTGTATGGCCATTGCAAAGAACCTTGTATTTCATGCTCGCACCAAGCATATAGAAGTACAATACCATTATGTTTGTGAGCTAATTGAAGATGAACTTGTGGAGCTAGAATATTGCCCAACAGAGGCAAATTGTGCTGACATATTAACTAAAGCACTTGGAAGAGAGCAACTCAATAGACATCTTCAATAGATGGTCATAAGACAAAGATATACTTGATTTATCATTCGATAAACATTGAGGGGTGGTGTTAGTATATGATCAATGTCTACCCCTCATGATTATATGCACATTTTGCAAGGCCCCCATTATGAGGAGAAGCTAAGCTTGCATTACTCTATTGATGGAAATCCCAACTTGCATGTTGGATGAAGGTCATATTAGACCATGTAAGGTATTATAAGGTATTGTAAGGAAAGGGAGTTACTCGGGCCCCCTAGTGGGGGTCCGAGGGAGCACCCCTGACGCGATGGTAAAGGGAATATTCCATGGAATATTCCCTATCAGAGTCAGAAATCATTTATATTTGTTAGTTCCGTTCAACCAGCCCAAGCTATGTATCACAATTACGCAGGCGGTGGCCACCCATGCTCTATTGCCCATGTATAGCCATCCACGGAAGGCCACCCATGATCCTATATATACATGACTTCTGCATTACCTAAGACATCGAATTGAGCCAGCATACCTCTACCTTGTATCTCCCTGTCTAGAGTTTTCTAGATCACCATTTAAGCTCTACCTTGAGAGCGCACAGGTGGACGCCATCATCTTTGTACTTGCTGTTAGTAGAAAATTGTTGAGATTCTCCTATATCTGTTATCTTCTCTACTACTGCTCTTGTGTTATATTGCGTAACTTTTGTCTTACACACACATATATATATGCACACACACACACACACACACACACACACACATATATATATATATATATATATATATATATATATATATATATATATATATATATATATATATATATATATATATATATATAGATATATATATATATATATATATATAGATATATATATATATATATATATATATATATATATCCCTCCCATTTGCACATTTGTGTCTTGATGCCTGATCTAGCCACCCTATGTCCACATCTCTCTCTCTCTCTTTGTTGGTAGTAAAACATGCATTGTTCCTATACATAGGTGCAAAGGTGGCATGTAAACGAGGAATGAAGTAAGTTGGGAGGGGTGATACATGTTCACTTTTCAAGAAAAATGTTTTATAATATTTTTTCGAAAACTTCAAATAGTGGTTTTCATCACTCTTGTAACATATGTACTATAGACCATCCAATTTTGTATCAAACAACTCCAGTTTGTGCAAGCGGAGGAGTCATCGAACTTGAGGAGCTTAGGTAGAATGCTCATACAAATTTTGGTAATTTTTAGACTTCATTTGGACCTCCAAATGACCACTAGAGCATAAGTTTTAATTATGCTCAACACTAGGTTCGAAACTAGTCAAACGTAGCCTAGAAACAATAAAACCTTTCATTTCCTCTCTCATGTCTCTATTGTGTGTGTGTTAGTGTATGTGTGTGTGCATTTGCATGCTTCTCACCTTCACCATTTCTCACCTCACTTGTTCATGATCTTCATATCAATCTATCTCTTATGTGGATTGACAATTAGGGAGGTGGAGCTTCTTGATGTGGTGCTTATCCTTGTCTAGAAGAACACCAAATTTGGCACCATTGTCGAGGATGATCTCTACGATGAACATGTGATGATAAGAGTATAGTGAGAATTGGCATTGAAAGGTAATTAATTTCAGTTTTGTTGTTGTTTTTTCATTGTTTTTAATGTTTTTCACCTTCCCTAAACTCCTCCTTCATCTTTGCATCATCTTCTTACATCCCAAAAAAAATCCAAAAATTTACCATATTTCTCGATTCACCTCATTTCCCTCATTGCAAAGAAATAAAATCAGACCTTCAAAAACTCAAACATACAGAGAAAAGAGGATTCTAGACGCATACAATAGGACAAGACAAGAGGATAAAAGGAGTAAAACTAACCCAGAGATTGAGAACAAAGAAATAGAAGCGAGGATAACTCATATTGGGAATCAAAGGGGAGTAAATTCATGAGGCTCGGATCAAGGAAGCACACAAGGTAGATCGACAAAGCCTTAGGTCATCAAAAGCAAGTGTGCGAACCACAGCACACTCCTGAGCTTAACAACTCAATAGTTATCCATAGGATTTGAGCTTAGAGACAAGTGAGTCTAAGATGGCCTATAGCATGGAGACCAGAAGGAGGATTAAGTATAGCTTATTTAGAAAGGACTGAAGGACCCTACAAGACTGTTGGAACATCAAGCTTACACTATGCTTGAGGTGGATTTGATCTACATCAAAAGCTATCCCATCGAAAGAATATCCGTTGGAGAGTTCTTTTTCTTATGCTCATTTATTGTATTTTTTTGAGAGATTTTTGATGATTCATTTACCATTGTAAAATCCTTGAGATTTACACATGTAAAGGTAGAAATATAAAGCCCAAATTCCATGAATTTGTGGTGGTTGAAGTTGCATTCAATCAAGCAATCAAATTACCTAAAAGTAGGTCAAACTAGATCTTCACTTTTCCTAGATTGTAGGAAAATGAATTGACTCCCTCCAACAACCATTCCCGCCTTCATTTAAATTCAAAATTCACTTGTAGAAGTTGTGGAACACTCCTAGATTCTATATAAAGACTTGAAATCACTTGTACAATACATGGAAGCAATATACATACACTTGTGACCATCATTGTCTTGCTCCTTCAATTCTCTGCATCATCTTCTTCGCCAACAGTAATCTTGCAGAGGTTGCTCCTTTCTCTCCAGAGCCCGAAATTGAGTGCACGATGGCTCAATGGAAAGTTATAGTGTCTAGTCTATGTGTGTAAATTTTCATAGCATTTTTTTCAGTATATTGGGAGAAATCTGAGTCTTTCTCTCTTGGGGTCAATCTCTGCATATTCGTGAAAAATAGGAAGTACCAACGGTGAATGTCTCATTCATTCCTATAGCATATTTTGCTTATTCCTTATACTTTTGTGCATTCTATACACGCAAACCTATGTGTATCACTTCCATAAAAGGATTTTTTCTAATTATAATCACGCTGGTCGCTATGGGCATTTGAAGTTCATTGTCTCTTCCATAGATAGTAAGTTTTTGAGCTAGTCGACCTGCGAACCTCTCTGTTTTGTATCGACTCATTCTCCTTGATGCTCCAAAGTACATAGTGTGTTTCTTTGCACTTATCGCATGCTTATATGGTCTATTTGAGTCTCCATAAGCTCAAGGGTTGGTCTTGTGTCAGTAGACCAAACTTTGTCGCTTCGAAACGTATTTTTCTACCTTCTACAAGCTTCTCCAAGTTTCTTTCGGTGGTATCAGAGCTAGATCAAGATGCATGATGGCTTTCACTCAATGATCGAGAAGCTTGATTGACACAACTACGCGGCTTGGAAAATCAGAATGGAGGCCTATTTGCAAGGTAGAAATCTTTTTGGAATTGTAGCAAGTGATGAAGCTATGCCTATTCCAAGATCCAAAGGAGGACCTACATAAGAGGAGACAGATAAGCTCACACTTTGGTGTGCAAGGGATGCTCAAGCAAGGTTGTACATACTAAACTCTATCTCTGACTTTCTATTACCACATATTAGAGGATGCAAGACATCTCAAGAGACTTGGGATGCCCTCGAGACTTTCTTTTACGCTAGTACCAAAGCAAGAAAGAATCATCTTTGGAACGAGTTCAACCAAATAAGAAGACACCTAAACAAACCATCACAGAGTTTGTTACTAAGTTCAAGGAGGTTGCGGATCAATTAGCATCCATTGGAGAGCTGATTGAAGAAGAGGTCATCATGAGGCAAATTCTCAATGTCATTCGAAGTGATAAGCAATGGCAATCCTTCACGACAGCTTATGATCTCATCATGGATGTGCAAACTCCAAACTTCAACATCTTTCTTGGACAACTCTTCAATCAAGAAGCCAACAATAGCATAAAGGAAGGTAACTCTTATCATGGTAATTCAACTAGTGCTTTATGTTAAAAATAAAGAAGTAAGCTCGTATATATTTTTGCAAAAAGGATTTTCTTCAAGTAGAAGGAAAATACAAAAATGAAAAATAGAAGCATTTACTTCAGCAAGTAGTGGAGGCCGAAAGAGAATCATTCAAAAGAGAATCAAATCCAAAAACTGAACTGTAAGAGGAGTGGCTGTCCAAAGTAGTGGAGAAATGATGGAGAAGAGCTCTCAAACTCATCATGAGAGTTTTTGGTCACTTGGCTATAAAAGAGGAAAGGGAGCACACTCAAGGATAGAGGAAGAAGGCGTGGAAGCCCCCTTGTAGCTACTTCAATTGTTTTGAGTCATTTCGTTCAGTTTACTCTCATAGAGTATGTTCAGCCGCACACCCATTTTTGAGTAGTCTACTTGTAAGAGTCATATATTTCAATATATGTTACCAATTTTAGTGTTTAAACATTCGTTGGAAAGCTTATCTTGAGTACTTCCTCTGTCTAGAACAGTTTTATGAAATTCTTTATGCTCTGTGAGTTATTCAGGTTTTAGTGAAGTCCAGTTTTTATCCTAACTGAGTGGATAGGTAGTCTGTTTTGAATCAAATAGTTGCCAACTCAAATATACTCCAAAGTGAGTGTTTCATATCTCATTTGAAAGCTCTAGGTGTCTAGTTTGAGTGACCAAAGTTTCAAGTTCATTGGATATTTCAGTTGGTACCAGTTTTCATTTGAAGGTTTTGTTGTTGGCAAGAGTCTTGATCCTGAGAAGGTCTTCTACACTTTCCGCTGCGATTAGGAGAGGAATTCTCCAACACTTTATATGCAGATAAGAAGGATAAGAAGCAAAAAGGCAAGAAGGAGGAAGAAGATGAAGAAGAGACTTCCCAAGCCAACTTCGCAAGCAAGAGCGAGTAGAAAGGGAAGAAAAAATGACCAAAGCAAGACAAAGCCAAAGGTCAGAATGTTCAACCTTGTGCCATATGCGATAAGACCAACCACACCACTCAAAATTGCTGGTTCAATGGTAAGACCTAGAAAGAAAGTGAAAGAGGTGGATATGGCAGCAATAGAGGCAGAGGTGGACACAACTTCAACAATAACAATAGAACATATAATAGAAGGGACTACAACAATTAATCAGAAGATCAACCACATGAAGACTCATTGCTTCTTATGAATCTAAGCCACAAAGAAGGTAAAGAAGATGATCATTTGTTCTACATAGATTCAGGATGCTCGAATCATGTTGGAGGCAACATTGCTCTTCTATCTGACTTGGAAAGTCCAAAGCATAGACATGAAGTGAAAATAGGGGATAACACAAATCATAATGTGGAGAAGATTGGTAATGTCAAAGCTTCCAATGGCAGGACAAACATTCTAAGTAAGGTTCTTTATGTACCCACTATCACTAAAAACATAATAAGTGTAGGCCAAATAGTTGAAAAAGGCTTGCAAGTTAGGTTCACCCAACATGGAGCTTTTGTGGAAGATCCATGTCAAGGCTTCAAAAAGATAGCCCGAGGTGAGGAGCATGGTAGGCTCTTTACTTTTGAAGTAGGAGAAACCAGGAACATAGATCTATTCAACTTTGGGTCTCAAACCCTAAGTGAGCTTGAAGTGTGGCATAAGAGACTTGCTCATGTGAATGAAAGAACCTTGAAGGATATATGCAGGGATCAAAGTGTTCTAGGACTGCCGAACATATCAAAGCAACACATGATCAACAGGTGTGATGCATGTCAGATTGGGAAGGCGCAAAGACAACCATTCAACCACAAAGGCTACATCCACAACAACTTATTTGACTTAGTACATACAGATGTATGGGAACCAAATCAAGAACCTTCATTGGCAAGATCAAGGTATTATGTCTCATTTATTGACGACCGTAGTAGGTGGATTGTTCTATACTTTATCAAGAGTAAGAATGAAGTGTTTGATTGCTTCAAGAAGAAGCTTGCACATGTGGAGAATCATACAGGTAGATCACTAAAGAAGCTCAGATCTGATGGAGGTGGAGAACACTTTTCCTAAGAGTTTGATGAGTTCTTGCGGGAAAAAGGTATCAAAAGCGAAGTGACTACTAGGTACTCTCCTCAACTAAATGGAATCGCAGAGAGGAGAAACAAGACATTGGTTGGATCAGCCCGAACAATGCTTGAAGAGAAGAAGTTGCCACATTATCTATGGGTAGAAGCTATTTCAACTACTGTGTACCTTAATAGACTACCATCCAAATCACTTCAAGGTATGACTCCTTATGAAGCATGACATAGAAGAAAACCTAATCTTGGACATTGCAAGGTCTTTGGTTGTTTAGCGTATGTTCATGTACCATCACAAATAAGAGGTAAGCTAGATGAAAGGGCAACAAAGGCAGTGTTTATTGGATATGAGGTTACAAGCTCTTCAATCCTTCAACCAAGCAATTCACTACAAGTAGAGATGTTGTGTTTGAAGAACACAGGTCTTGGTATGATGAAGAAAAACAAAAGGTAACACTACCATATGATCTTGATTCTGACTCTTATCAATTAGGCAGCAAGCATGATACACAGGTCCAGGATCCAAGAAGTGATACAGACGATGACAAAGATGAAAGGGAAAAGGATTACAAGCTATGGAAGTCAAGAGGCAAAGCAAAGATGCAAGAGGTTAAAGAATGCTCCAAACAAGTACCTAGAAGATCAGCAAGAGAGAAGAAACAACCAGAAAGGTATGGATATGATTCCACATTTGTTACGAAGCATTCAATATACTTGGCAAAAGACTCTATTTCAGATGAACCCTCAACCTATGAAGAGGCAAAGGGAAACCCTAATTGGGAAAAGGCCATGAAAGAAGAGATAGATGCATTGAAGGAAATGGACACTTGGGATTTGGTTCCAATATCACCGAATCAAAAGGTAATTGGTTGCAAATGGGTATATAAAGTTAAAAGAAACTGAGATGGATCAGTTTGTAGGTACAAGGCAAGATTTGTTGCCAAAGGATGCTCACAAACTCATGGTATAGACTATGAGGAAACATTCTCAGCAGTTGCAAAGATGACTACAATCAGGACATTGATAAGTGTAGCTCCTGCAAGGAATTGAAGACTCCTCCAACTTGATGTAAAAAGTGCATTCTTAAATGGTTAGATAAGTGAAGAGGTATACATGTCACCACCACCAGGTTTTGAAAACCCTAATCATCCATCTTATGTTTGCAGACTTAAGAAAGCATTGTATGTATTGAAACAAGCTCCTAAAGCTTGGAATTACAGGTTGCTTACATATCTTCAAGATCAAGGGTTCAAATCTAGCAACTCAGATCCTTCTCTCTTCATCAAAAGGGATCACAATGAGGTTATCTATCTATGTGCATATGTAGATGATATTATTGTGACATGTGATGATCTAAATTATTGTGACATGTAGATGATATTATTGTGACAAGTGATCTTCTTCTCAAGTTCAAAATGAAGAACACTAAACCTGCAGGTACACCTTTGGAGCTTTATAAAGGTGAGAAAATTGAAGACATTAAAGAGTATCAAAGCTTGGTAGGTAGCTTGATATATGCTACTCACACAAGGGTAGACATCTCATATAGTGTGGCAGTGCTTAGTCAGTTCATGCACTCACCAAGAAGACCACACATGGATGCCGCTAAGAGAGTACTTAAGTATCTCAAAGGTACAATCAACGAAGGTATATTCTATCCTTATTCTTCATATTTGGATATTAAAATCTATTCAGATGCAGATTGGGTAGGAGCTAAGGATGATAGAAAAAGTACATTTGGTTACTTCACATTTTGTAGGTTCGAAGCTAGTTTCATGGAGTTCAAAGAAGCAACCAATAGTTGCTTTATCCTCAACTGAAGTAGAGTACAGAGGCTTGACCATAGCAACTCAGGAGGCAATATGGTTAAAAGCATTGTATACAGATTTGGGACTTGTGAGTTCCAAACCTCACATCTTTGGAGATAATGTAAGTTCCATGCATCTAGCGGCAAATCCTATTTTCCATGCAAGAACCAAGCACATAGAAGTCCATTACCACTTCATCAGGGAGAAGCTCATGGCAAAGGAGATTGACATTTCTTTTGTTCCAACTAAAAAGCAAGTAGCAGATATGATGACGAAGGCACTTGATGGAATAAAGCTTTGTAGATTCAAAGCTATGGCAGGTATTCAACCTATATAGAGAGTATTCTATGTCCACATCAAAATGATACCACATTCCATGAGTACAAATGTGTGATGGGTGAGTGCTCGTGTGATGGGTGAGTGCTCTGATTGCAGAGTAGGACATTTTAAGTGGTGTCCGAGAGAGACTAGCATTGAGGAATATCATATTCCTGTAAAGATCTATGAAGATATCGAGTCAATGTACAAAGGACAAGTTCATAAAAGGAAAGAATTGATAAAGAAGGAGACGAGTCCTAAAGTTGTAACAAGATTATTTGAGAAAACTCTAAAGAAATTTATCAAGCAAAATTTCATTTATTTATGGCAAGCGAACTAGTTTAAGATGTGTGTCTTTGAGTTCCCAGGTGATGTTGTGGTTTCAGTGGTTGATTTTGTAGAAAACTATACATTCCGCGAGCAAAATGAAATACAATCTATGCATTGGTGGTCTGTACAGGTAACTATTTTTTTGCATATCACATTTTTTTTCGAGGGTATTCGTAAAAAGGTAATCCACTTCTTCATATCTGATGACAAGAAGCATGACACCCTTTTTGTGCAACATTGTTTCCAATTACATTGGCAATGGTTGAGAGAGCTAAATCTTGAATTAAACCAACATTGGGTATGGTCAAATGGTGCAACGTCTCAAGGAGCTGACCTGGTCCATTGCTTCCACTTCAATGATGGACTCTTAACAGACAGTGCCTCTCCTATGCGAAAAATAGTGGCTCTTACATTAGAACCATAGAAATTACTCCTAGCCATGCAAGCACCTAAATGTTGCATGCATGGATGCTAGACCTCATACCTGCTCATACTCATTCCAAGAGATTATGTTTCACCTTTGTCGTCTGATGGAACAACTTTGTTGATGGTAGCTTTCTCTTGCGTCTGAGAAAGTCGTGTGGACCTTCTATGCTCCACTCATGCAGACTCCATAGACTCGCCACGTTGTCGAGTACGTGAGGAATAATGACATTTACTATCGATGTTCTAGCCATGATACCCAGCAGGCCACCACATGAGTAGTGATCATACATCTAGCAAATTGAAATTTTATGAATTAGTTTTTTTGCTATTTAAAACGCTTTTGAAATAGCTAAAAAGTGACGTGCTTAAAAGCGATAAATACTCCTAAAAAGTGTTCACATTAACATGCTTTTACCCCTAGGTATATGCAAAGACTATAAATGAAAAGACTATAAATGAAACTTAGGACATTCAAACTAGAGGTATGGAGTTTTCAATTGAAATTAAAATCATGCATTTGGACACTAGATGATGTCTCAATCAACCTCACCAAACTAGACTACTTGATCTCTTCATAGAGTATTATCTAACTACATAGACAATGTTTTTTCTATTTCTACCAAATTATGTATGCCCTATTCCCAAGACCTCTACCACCCAACTAAGACTTAATAAGATTTCCAACAAAAGAAAAATGACTCAAAATGGATTTGTAATGGAGGAGAAACATCAATTATAATAAGAGGGGCTAGAGAGGCAAGGTATGTAAAGAGGGAGACAAACTGAGCAAAGGAGGTGACAAAGTATGAAGAGAGACTGCATAAAGAGCAACCAAGAGAGAAACTATCTAACAAAGTATCATCAAGGAGGTGTTGTAGGTCGGTAGAGAAGTGACCCATCCTTCAACTATATTTTAGGCTTTAGTGCAAGGAGTGCACAACAACAAACTATTACAAGGTGGAGGACTGACATAGAGGAGGTTCACTACACAAGTGATTGTGATACTTTGTATACATCTGTGTGTTTGTTTCTTTGGCTTACTTGCTACGCATAGAGAACACTTTTGTCGCATTCTAGACCAAGCTATTGTATTCTTTATTGTTAATCAAGGCAAAGAGGCTTCTGATGCAATGATCTTTCTTGTTCTTCTCCATTCTTCTCCTAAAAACTCTCAAGCCCCTTTCAACTAAAGAATCCCCCAACACCTACTAAAGTGGCATCCTTGGCTGGTAATAACTACCATGTATGATTCATCGATGATCATACTAGAATGACATTTTTGTATTTCATTGAACATAAGAGTGAAGTCTTTGATCATTTCAAGAAGTTCAAATCATTTGTGAAGAAGCAAACAAGAAGGTATGTTAAGAAGCAGATCATAACGGAAGCATCTAGAAGCATGCTAAATGACATGTGTTTTCCTAATTGTTTTTGGGCTAAAGCTATTAGCACAAGTGTATATATTACGAATAGATTTCCTACTACTGTAGTTCATCATTTAACACCATATGAGTTATGGCATGGAAGGAAACCAACTATAAGTCTATTGAAATTATTTGGTTGCATATGGTATGTGCATCTACCTAGTAAAATCAGATCAAAACTTGATGTGAAATCGAGGAATTGCATATTGATTGGCTATGCAGATACTCAAAGAGGCTATAGATGTTATAATCCTCATTCCAATAAGGTGGATTTTCCATATATTTAAGCTTTGATGAATCACTTTCATGGCATGCAGACAAGAAAAGTTTGTAGGTCATAGATGGAGACAATGAAGATATGGGTGAAGGAGATGTTGTTTCTTACCTCAGCCCACAAGAACTTTAACTGATGAGAAGAGTGGTTTGGTTGAAGAAAGAGAGCCACCTTTCAATGGAAGATCAAGACAAGAGTCACCTCATGTGTTAAAATTAAAGGTAAACTCAAACTTGTTGAAGTTAATGATCAAGGAGAAGAATTTGGTAGTATATATGAGATGGAGAGTCATCAAAGGTTCCTAATAAAAAGCAAAAGAACCTACATTCAAGGTAAGAAGAACTTCAAGAGTGAGTAAGCAGCCCCAAAGGTATACTTTTGAATCTTTTATAAATAGACATTATGCTTTTATGACAAAGGTTGAGCAGAAAAATGAACCTACATGTTATGATGAGGCGAAACAAGATGAAAAGTGGGAGAAAGTTATGAAAGAAGGATTGGATGCACTACAAGATAACAAGACTTGGATTTTAGTTCATAATACACCAAAAGAAAAATTAATTGGGTGCAAGTCAGTTTTTAAGATTAAAAGAAATAGTGATGGTAGTTGTTAGAAGAAGCATTTTTTTGAAGGAAATTATTTGTAAAATGTCAAAAAATTGTAGAAGTATTTATGCAAATGATGTAAAAATGAGGAGAAGTCTTCCTCATATAAATTAGAATCATATGTATTTTTTCTACAATTTTTGGAAGCTCTTTGATAGCATATTTTTAGATTAGAAAGGGAAAAGGACTAAAAATCAAGTGTGAAAAGGGACACTTGAAAATGTATAAAGGATAATTTCCTCTACTTTGAGAGGGTTGGTTGTATTATTTGTGCTATCCAAGTAATTTGAAGAGCTCTCCTTGCAGAAATCGTGTTTCTTCCTTTCAAGTACTTTCTTTAGATTTGTTGAGTCTATTCTATGTGTGATCCATGGAATTTGCAAGCTTCTATTGTGTATTTCTGATTAATGTGTATGAACAGAGGTGATTCCTGATGTATGGAGTGAGAAAGTGCTGAAGAATAGAGCTGGAGATGGAAATTGTCAATTTTCATAAAATCACGATTGTCTTGTCTGAAGGTTACAGGTATCATTTTTGAGATTTGACTTCATAATTTTGTTTTTTTGAGAAAATAACAGACTTTAGGCACCAAGATCATTGGAAATGATGTAGTATTGCTCAAGATAATCAAAACCCTAGAAAATTTTCTTCATCTCCATCATTTCTCAGAAATCCAGTCATATTTCTCTTATTTTTTGGATTAAATCATCTAGAAGGGGCTTGGTCTTTGTATACTTCCCGGATTGACAAATGTAAGATGTATTGTTGATTGTTAATGCTAAAATGATTGGAGAGGACAACTCCAAAAGGTAACAACAAACATTTTTTGGCACCGTTGCCAGGGAAGTAAAGCAAAAGCTTCATTGAAGTTGGACCTTGCTGGATCTTCCATTGATGATGTTATTGAGCACATTGAAAAGGTAATGCTCTTTAATCAAGAAAAGGAAATATGAAAAGGTAGGTTTCTTTGTTTGCCTTTTGGAAAAAGAAAGCAAGAGATAGCCTTTTGAGATTAAGAAGTGGTGAAATTCTTTCAAATTGATAGTTGCTCATATCATTTTATAAGTAAAGAGCAGGTGTGTGAAAAATTGAATCAAGATAGTTGAGGATAAGGTAAAATGTGACTATCTTTGCATGTGTAGAGTGCTTTTTGACCAATTACCAAGCAAAATTATTGATCTTGGGAAAGATGACATGATTGCATTGAGGAAAGTCAAGTAAAGTAGCTATATGCAAATAGATAAGATCCATTTGTTTAGCTAAAGGCAAAGCAACAAACTTGAGAAAAGATTTATTTGCATCTTGAAAAGAAGAATGTTTGAGCTTATCTTTGCATGAATGGATAATTGCACTTCTTAGCACATTTTTCTTTGGGAAGCTTTGCTCATAAACTGATTAGATTGCAAGCATAAAAGAGTATAACCAATCATGAAACAAAAGGTCAATGGATCTCTAAACAAGAAAACCCTAAAATAAGTGTTTACCTTGATTTAAGGCAAAATACTTAAAAAATTCATAAAATCCATCGAAAAATTCAAAAAAATTTATTTTTTTTCTCTAAAAAAGTTGGATTGGAGTATTGTTGTTGAAAGTGGAGGAGAAAAAGTGGAAAACAATTCTGAAAATTGAGAAAAATTAAAATATAGAGTGAAAGTTGCTGTTCCAATTTCTCATAAAATATGTTTTTAATGAGTTTGATGGTGTATAATTGCAGGTGACAAGTGATTTGGAGTTGGTGAAGAATCTTGAAGAGGACTAAGAGGAAAGAAAAATCAAAAACTGCAAATAAGAAGTTCAGAAAAAACACGATTCTCTACACAGGATCGCGATTTTCTGTAAGGAAAAGAATTTGAATTATTTTTGCACATTTGGGTATTGAGGTAAGTGGTTGTAAGAGATTTTCATAAAGTGGGTGAGTAAAGAAAATCAAATTTCAAAATATTAGTGAGAATTGAGCATCAAGTGAGTAAATTGAAAATTGGTTACAGAATCACGATTTTCACTAGTGGGATAAAGGGAGTAACTTGTGATGAAAAGTTAGGAATTGTGAATTAAAACCATAAAATTGTTGAAGGAGAAAAATTGAACAAGAGAAAAGTGAAAATCCTGAGAAAATCGCACAAAATCGTGATTGTGTGAAGTCTATAAAACCCTGGAATCTCAGAAAAAAGCTCATTTGAGTGAGAGAGAGAGAGAGAGAGTTGGACAGAATCGTGACTTCCTACAACCACAAAGCTTTTGGATATTTTTTGATCAAGCAAGCAAGGTAAGGAATTCCCAATAAATTTTTGCATTATTTCAAGTTTTCATATGATGATTAGAGCAGAAAAAACACAGAAAATAGTAAAAAAAACTCGGAATCATGATTTTTTAGATTTCAAGTTCTACTGTGAAAAAGATAATAATTTTGCTAAAACTCTTTTATTGCATGTTAGAATCTTAAAAAGGCGATTCTATTGGAGAAACAAAAACTTAAAAATCAAGAATCTCAAAAATTTTAAAAATCTGCACAGAATCGCGATTCTGTAGTCAAACACAAAATCGCGATTCTCTGAATTAAACACAAAAACATGATTCTCAGGACACGATTTTCATAAGAAAATCGTGTTTTTAACAATTGTGAGCAATCATGATTTTCTCCACAGAATCGTGAAAAACATGATTCTCTCCATAGAATCGTGAAAAACACGATTCTCTCCACAGAATCGTGAAAAACACGATTCTCTCCACAGAATTGTGAAAAACACGATTCTCTCCACAGAATCGTGAAAAACACGATTCTATCCACAGAATCGTGAAAAACACGATTCTCTCCACAGAAGCGTGAAAAACACGATTCTCTCCACAGAATCGTGAAAATCACGACTCTCTCCCACAAGATCTTGGAAAATTTAGAATCTCCAAAAAATAATGAAAAGGACAATTCTTTTTCACAAATTTGTGAAGAAATCTAAAAGTTTCTCAAGATCATAGAAAAGACAATTCTATTCACAGAATCATTGAAAGCACGATTCTCTTCACAGAATAGTGAAGCAGTTGAATGATTTTGCGATCTAGCAATAAATTGATCACATCTCCTAAACAAGATCTAAAAAGGAAGGAGATAGATCCAATAATAGGAAATTTACAAGAAAAAGATTTAAGGCAGGAAAACAACATGGAAAACCTAAATGAAACCAATCAACTCTCTGAAAATGGTGATTATAGAAATATTCTCAAATATATGTATACAAATAGGTTTGGAACCTATGTGTATCAAGATGGGATGCATAAGTTTCTCATCAGGCTGAGAAACTTAGAAATACCCCTAAATATAACACCAATGGCACAATTTAAGGATGGCAGATATGAGGATAGACAGGGATGTGTATAAATCTTCTCTTAAGATCCAGAAAATTCTAATGATTTAGGACAGAGTGTAGACAAGAGACCTTGGGAACAAAACCTAGGACAACCAGACCTGCCAAGACAAAATGAAATACACAATAATATTGAGCAACAACAAGGTAGGAGAATACATACTTCCCCAAAACCTTTTGAAAGAGAAGCAGAAGGACTGAATGATTTTCCATTTAGAAGGAGACATCAGTGGCAAAATCAGGGAAGAGTGCTTAGGCCCTATCAAGTAGCTAAATGCATGAAGAATTAATATGAAGGATATTTTGATCCTCATGCTCATGCTGCAGAATTCAGACAATTAATTAGGGCAGAAGAATTTGAGGATTATAAAGTGCAATTTGAAGCATTTGGTCTAACCCTAACTGGACCTGCACTATCTTGGTTCATTCCCTTGAGAAAGGAAATGTATTCGGATATTGAATCTTTCCTAGAAGCCTTCATAGGGGAATTCTCAAAAACTGGAATAAAACATAGCACAGCTACCTTGATACATAGCTTTAAACAACAAAAAGATGAAAACGTCAGAGAGGCAACTAGGAGATTCAAGCAATACATTGACAGATGTCCCAAAGAGGAAGTACCCTCCCTGGCAAGACAAGTATCTCTATTCATAGAAGGATTGAGAAGTGCCCAATTAAGAACCTTGGTGTATTATAGAAGGTGCCCAGACCTAGGAGCATGTGTTAAGGAAGCAATAGACTTAGAGGATAACAAGGGACAAGATCTATTAGCATTTGATCAACCAAGAACAAATGAAGATAAAATCCCACCAGCAGAAGAATTAGCACAGGCAATTGCCAAAGCCCTAGAGGTTAGCACCAAGACAAATCTAATAAACACCAAGATAGCAACAAATAAGAAATGTTATAACTGTGGAGAAAATCATGTGGTACAACAATGTCCATATCAAAAACCACAACATTTGCAAGATAGGAAAACACTCAAATACTGTACATTGGAAAGAAAATGGACAAATCATACCAGAGAAGAATGCTTCTATAATAAACAACCCATTAAGGAAAGAGAATATGTGAACCAACATAATTTACAAAGAGAATCTGGATTTGTTGAGCAACCAAGACCTGTACTTGGGCAACAACCACCATTACCAACAAATGTGGTACCAGTCAAATACACACCAATAAAAGAAGAAAGCTCAAGGCTAAGATCATCTTACAGAGAAGATTATCATTGGAATGAAGGATATCAAGAAGAGTGGGAAGGATATGAGCTGAGAGAACCAGAATTGCAAGCCCTAGACTTGGGAAATGGGAGAATTGAAATGGATACAGCTACATTCATGTACATAACCAATAATTATATGTCCAATCAGAAACCTCAGTTCAAAGGGAGTAAAAAAATAACTTGTTATAGATGTGGAGGGGAACATTTCATTAGAGACTATCCACAACCTCCTACACTAAGGATAGAAGGAGCTTATTGCAAGGACTCTAGCAGGGAACACCTAATAAAGGATTGCCCGAGAAACCCTCAAAAACAACAGAACACATCTAATAGCATACCATTAAAAACAATCAACATAATGGAGCAAGAAGAATTGAGTGACCATGATCAAGTAAATGTAAATGCTATAACAAGAGCACAAGCTAAACAACAGGAAACAACTAAAGAACAAAAGAAGAATTGATTTCCAAAGGAAAAGAAAAACAGACAAAAAGGGAGATGCAAGAAAAAAATGAGAATGGGAAAAAATTTGGAAGAAGAGATTATAGAACAGTCAAACAATAGTCAACCTCAAAATAAACCAACTCAGCAAGAGGCAAAAAATTCACAAATTTTGGAAACTTTGATAAGAGCATATAAGGGAAGAATTCAAGAGGGACCAAATCCTACAGACCATGTAATGGCTTACCCTATGCTAGATTTAGAGCATGAAAGAATGCAAAGATGCAAACAAATCATACAAGAAACACAACTTAAAATGAGGGAATCTGACAACTGTCCAACAACAGTTGGGGAAGCAAATGCAATAGAAACAAGGAAAACTATTGATCTGGAAGATAATGCACAAATAACTTTTCAAATCAATATAGATAAGCAATGTACCATTTTATACCACACCACAATGGAAGAATTGGTAAAACAAAATCCTCACTTGCAACACAATATGAAAAAGTGGGAAGCAATACCAGAGAACTTTGATCCACAGCAACAAGAATTGGAGGATTTGTTGTACATTCCTATTGATAAAATACGAGGATATTGTGAAGGAGAAGAAGGAAACTCAACTCTGAGAATACAATTTGGTAAAAATCATGCCAAAGCTATATTGGATACTGGATCAGGTGTGGCCATCATGTCTAAACAAACTTGGGAAAGATGGGGAAAAAATGAATTAATACCCACAAAAATGAGATTACAACTTGCAGATGGACACATAGAAAAACCCCTAGGAATATGGGAAAAGGTGATTGTGGAAATATGTGGAATAGAAATAGAGCATACTTTTGCCATAGTTGAATTTCCACAATCCACTTCATATGAAATTATCCTAGGAAGACCATTTATGAGACAAATGCAAATTGTGCAAGATTGGGGTAATGATTGCCTATATCTTCAAAGCAAAGGAAGGATAACCAGAGTGAATCTAAGAAATGGTCAATATTGTGACATCTCCCCTCAAGAATGGTTCAAAATACATCAAAATCAAGAATTAAGTGAAGAATCAGAGATTGAAGATCAGAATGAAACAGAATCATCAATATGGAAATGCAATGTAATAAGGAACCTCTCAAATAGAAAAAGAAGGTTAAGAATAGAAGATTGTGTAGAAGGAAGAAAATTACTGGATGAGAGCTATATACCAAAAAAATTCAAGGATGAAGAATTTGAGCCTTATGGTTGGAACCATATTTTGGTTACCATGGATCTAGCCAAAGATGAGTATGTGGGAGTGAAATTCCAAAATGAAGAAGGATATGATATCTTTCACATAGGAATACAAATGATAAAGGTATCAAAAACAGAAGAGGACCAGGAAGAAGAAATGATATTGAAAAATGGTAAAACACAATACTTGGAAGAATTAAAAGCTACAGATGCAATAAAAGACAAAATCTCAGGAAAATATAGAAAAAACAAACACAAGGAAATAGAAAAAGACCAAAAGGATGAAAAAAATGAGAAAATGACAAACAAAGATCAACAGTTTGATGTACCTACAAATTTCAAGACTTATGAAGTAGAAGACAGACTACTTCTAAAAATGAAACCAAAGAGAGAAAAGAAAAGTGGAGAGGCATATGACAATGAGGAACAAACTAAGAAGGTAATGATCACCCAGGAAGAGGGGGAAGAAAGACATATTGTAATAGTTGATGACATGACAAATCAAGAGGAGGAAGCTTTGAGGAATTTGGCCAGAAAATATAGGGATGTTTTTGCTTACAACTACAAGGATTTGACCCTAAAATCTGTGAGCATAAAATTCCTATTACACCTGATGCCAAACCATCTTCTGGAAAGAGTTGCAGGAAAGGAGGTCTATAGTTTTTTGGATGGTTTTTTCAGGATACAATCAGGTACCCATAGCCTTGGAGGACCAACATAAAACTACCTTTTCTACAGAATGGGGAGTTTATGCTTTTAGGGTTATGCCCTTTGGGTTAACTAATGCCCCAACAACTTTTCAAAGACTAATGTGTCACATATTCAAGGAATTCCTCAGAAATATCATGGAAATCTATGTGGATGATCTTTGTACTTTTTCATTAAAAAGACAAGATCATTTGAAGGAGAATGTTGGGTCATATAGTTTCGAGAAATGGAATTTCAACAAATGAAAGAAAAATTAAGGCCATAGTGGAACTTCCAAGACCAACAAATGTAAAGGAACTTCAAACTTTCATGGGACATTGCTGGTATTATAGAAAATTTGTACACAAGTTTGCTGACATTGCAAAACCTTTGTATGCCTTAATCACAAAATTTGAGTGGACCAAAGAGTGTGACCAAGCTTTTGAGACTCTAAAAACTTGTTTGGTAACAACACCAATTCTAAAAACCCCACAGTGGGATAAAATTTTCCATGTCCATGTGGATGCTTCAAATTATGCTTTGGGATGTGTGTTAGCACAACCAATAGAAGGGAGCAAATTAGACTTTTCAGTTGCTTATGCTAGTAGGCAACTGAATTCAACTAAGAAAAATTACACAACCACTAAGAGGGAGGGGTTGGGAATGATATTTGCTGTGAAAAAATATAGACATTACCTATTGACTAACAAGTTTAAATTCTTTGTGGATCACCAAGCTTACTCTACCTAGTAAACAAACCTTGTCACACTGGAAGGATAGTGAGATGGTTTCTTCTACTGATGGAGTTTGACTTTGAGGTAGTGGTCAGACAAGGAAAGACTCATTTGAGAGCAGACCATTTATCGAGAATCCAAGCTGAAGAGTCAAGTTCACCTTTAGATGATGACTTGCCAGATACATATCTGTTCAAAGTAGAAAGTATTCGTGAATGGGCCATGACTTTAGTACCTTTGCTAACCATGGGACCCTGCAGAACATCTGGAAACAAGACACATGTGGTATTACAAAGTAGGAATTTTATGCTGCTAGCTAGGCATTTGTATCATCTCAATCAAATGGGCATATTGGAATATTGTACTCCACAAGAGGAGCAGCAGGAATATTTGAGAAGAGCTCACTATTGGAACCCTTGTACTCATGCTTCCATGATAGTCACCCTAAGTAATCTCAATAGGATGGGAGTACATTGGCCTAATAAGATTCAAGATGTAAAAAAGTATATTTCCAATTGCTGGAAATGCCAATCCTTGCGAAATTCAGAAGTTATAACCTTATACTGGTTTTAGAAAAATCCAGATTGGAGTGCAAACATAATTGAGGAGTTGAAAAGAAATAAGAAAGGAAAGCCAGAAAGAGATAGTGCAGACTCAAAAAATCTAGAAATGATTTCTGAAGAATATCAACTGATAGGAGATCAATTGTACAAGAAAGGGATGGATGGATATTTAAGAATCTGTGTTCCTGAAGATAAATATGTGGCAATGTTAGAAATGGCACATTCTGGAGTGGCAGGAGGACATTTTTCAAGTGATAGGACTGCTAAGCTCATATTATACTTCGGATATTGGTGGCCAACTCTATTTCGTGATGCAAGAACATATGTGAAAAGATGTGACATTTGTCAGAGGGTGAGTCAACCAAATAAAAGAGACAATATGCCATTAGTATCATTAATTTCAGCAAGAGCATTTAGTAAATGGGGGTTGGATTTCATTGGACCCATACATCCTCCAGCAAAACAGTCCCATGATGAATACATACTAGTAGCCACACATTACCTGACTAAATGGGCAGAGGCCAAGGCTACAAAAAGGAATGATGCTCAGACCACTACCAGATTTCTCTATGAAAATATCATTACCAGATTTGGATTACCAATTGAATTAGTAAGTGATAGGGGAACTTATTTTTTGAACCAAATCATAGAAGCATAACTGAGTATTTCATGATCACTCATAGAAAGTTAGCCCCATATCACCCACAAGCCAATGGATTAGCAGAAAGTACTAATAAAGTACTTTGCACCGTATTGTCAAAATTGGTAAACACAAATAGGAATGATTGGGATTTACAACTTAATCATGTCCTATGGGCCTACAGAGTGGCATACAAAACTACACTAGGAACCACACCATTTAACCTGGTATATGGACAAAATGCAGTTCTGCCTATAGAATTCCTTATTCCAACACTAAGAGTGGGTATTCAATACAAGTGGACTGGACATGAGTTATCTGAAAGAGTAGTGAAATTGGAAAAACTAGGAGCCTCTAGACTTCAAGCAATCATGAGCATATATGTAGACAAGAAAAGGCAAAAAGCTTATTATGATGTTCATATTAAAGAGAAGGACTTACAAGAAGGAGATTTAGTTTTGGCATACACAGTAAAAGACCATCAGAAGAAATTTCAGAAAAAAGGACATGGGCCTTATATTATCCATCAAATAAGTAACATTGGGGCTATCCAACTAGCTAATATAGAGGAAGAAATCATGCCAAATTTCATAAGTGGATGTAGAGTAAAAAGGTATGACCTTCCATTAACTATTTCTGAATGGAGAAGAATACATCAAGCTCAAAATAGGAAAAAAGAAGAGCAAAACATTAGAAAGGAGGCTCAACAAGAGGCAAAGGAAAGGATAAGAAAAATCAAAGATCTTAGAGAAGTCCTTTTGTGTGAAACACCTCTAAGAGTAAGAGAACATTTGCCTGTTATAACAATGAATTTTCAGGATGAAATAATCAAGGTTTTGATAGATTCAGGTGCACAGGTAAATTTGATCAGTTCAGCTTTGTTGGATAAGTTTAACCTAAAAAGGACTGAAAGTAAAACACTTATCAAAACTTTAGAAGGACGGATAATACAAAGCATGTCTTCACCATCTATTGAAGTTAAGTTCAATGAAGAATATATGAGAATAAATTGTGAAGAATGGCCAGATCACATGATGACTGAAAAATTGATTCTGGGACAACCATGGCTAAGGCAAGGTAAAGTAATTTTGGATTTTGACAAAATGAAGCTTAAATTGACAGTAAATGACAAAAGGTTTTTAATGCTCTTATGGAGTAATGAAGAACAAGAAGATCAACAGGATATCCATGACTCAGAACTGGAAGGATTTACTTTTTCATTAGAAGTTAGAAAGGCATTACCAATAGAACCACTTTATGATAAAAAACAAGAGAAAATTGAAGGAACAAAAGATGGAGAGGAGACAGAAGAAAGGTGGCAACTATGGAATAGTCAGAAGCATCAAGGCATCAGAACAGGAAGAATGTGGAAACAGAGTACAGACAAGCACTGCTCATCAAAACAAATTCCCATAACTAAATGGATATGGAAGCCAAAAAATTCCAAGTACAACTTATCAAAAGAAGATGGTTTTATCCCTAGAATAGGGTCAACAAGGATCAAATATTATTGGGTAAAAAAATCAGATTTGATTCAATGGAAAAAGAACATGATTATCTGATATACACTTAGGATTTTTGATAAGAAATTCAGAGTTTTACAGAGAACAAATTATGACATCTTGAAAATTATTTCAATTTGTTCTACCTCATCCTTTTTCTAAGAAGAGAAATAGGAGGGGAAGAAAGGAAGTGGAGGAAATTATTAAAAAAAAAAACAAGAAAAATTATTATTATAAAAAAAAAGAGAAAAGTTATCCATTTTTCTTTTATAATTCTTTTTAATTATATAAGTTTTACAGCACAAGCAAGATATAGATGGTAATGTAGCAGGTGTGTATTTTTTCATTCAATTTTTTTCAATTTCTTCTTTCTTCAAATATTTCCTTTCTTGATAAAAGCTGACAGAAGAAAAGAGAGCACTAGACATCTTGCTACACATGTAATGATCACTTCAATTGAGTTCTTATCTGTGATACAAATAGGAAAGTCAGGAATTCTCTAAGTCTTGTTTTCATTCTTTTTCATTACATCTCAAGATTAATGTGATTTTATTTATGCTTCTTGAGACTCATGTGGGTGGAGTTTTTCTTTTGTGTGATGCTATATTTTCTCTAGAATGGTGAATCCAAAGGAACTACCAATCCACGATTTCAAAGCAGACTGAGTAACTCTGTCTAGAGGACATTGGTTCTTCGACACTGAAGCAACAATAGAACAAATAGAGCTAGAGTTTGATGAAGAGCAAGAAATTCCTGAAGCAAAGAAGATAGTCAAAGAGCTCAAGGAAACTTTGGGTATCATTGGACATCACATTTTTACTGTAGGAGTTGGAGGTCACAAGTACACCATGTTGTGCCAAGAATTATACAAATTCCAAAGAATTGCAGTCAATTACAAAAGATGGAAAGCAGTGGGATTACATAGACTGTTGGATGAACCCCTATTCTTCATAGACTTTGAAAGAGTGGTACAGGTGATGAATACTTTGCTGGAAGTAGGTAAGGGCAATGATGCATATTTTAGGTGTTCAGTCAAGGATAAAGAGAACAAAGAAGTGAACATTACTATAAAAGCAGAGCATAGCAGAGCAGCTCTCCAGTTTTATACCATGGGAACCAAGTTGCAAAACAGTTTTGTCAAGAAAAATAAAGCTACCTATGCAGGATATTCCAAATTCCTTGACTTTAAGGGAAAAGAGAATGAAGAGTATGCTATCAGAATGTTCCTACAATATTTCTGTTTTCCAAAACTGCCTAGATATACCATGCCACACAAACCAGAAACATTGATCATGTTCAATAATAAGGACAGAACCAAACCTTTTGGAGTGATGGATGTAACTCCATACATACATGATCAATTGAAGGAAGCGGCCAAAATTGGGAGCAAAGGAAGTTCATGAATGGAGCTCATTTTCTAACAAGAATTATATATCATGTTCTAGGAATGGAGGATCAGTTAAAGTTGGCTCTAGAAGCCCAATACTTCAGAAGTTTAATGTCAAGAATTAAAAGCCCTTCTAAAATGATGACTATAAGGGAAGTAGAAGCTCAACCAAGCATGAGGGGAGCAGAGAGGAAAAGAAAGGGAGTCTCAGAAGAAGTCATTCTTGTAAAGAAAATAAGATTGGATCCCAAAAAGGTAGAATTGGAACAGGTGGAAGTAACCAAGGAAGAGCATGAAGCTGCTCAAAAGGAAGTTCAGTCTTCAAAGGAACCTCATCCACCTCAAACAAGTAAAGAACAACTGTATACTTATTTGACCCAAGGGAACAATAAAAGGGCAGTATATGAAGCTCAATATCAAAAGATGTTGGAGGACTACTCTTGTAAAGCAATTGATTCGATCCAAGAAGAAGTGGAACACTATGAGGAGCTGCATGATCAGATGATGGCAGTAGAAACTGAGGAAGTTTTTGTTAAAAAAGAAGTGGAACTTTAGCTTATTTCAAAGAGCTACAAGGACCCCCTGAAACCAGAACTACAGTTGTAGTAAAAAAGAAGGTTCAGAAGAAACCTGTACTGAAAACGAAGTTGACCAAATAAAAATAAAGGAAAAGCAGTAGCAGAACCTGTACAAAGGACGGAGACAGAAAAAGTGACAGTAGAAGAAAAAATCAGGAGGAATCCATTGTTGTAGAAGATCCAAGAATGGACAAAACAAGAATAGCAGGTTCTTCACAGTTCTCTTCAGACTCAAAAAGTGACATTGAAAATTTTCTGTTGAAAAGTTTGAACTTATTAGTACCTAGCACACCAAATGTGATAGTACAAGCCTTTGAAAAAATTAAAACACCAGAAGATTTGAGTGAGAAGTCACAAAGAAAACAAGTCCAAGAAGAAGTAGCAAAAAAAGTTAGTCCTAGAGAAGAGAAAAGGTTACTAAAAGGTAAAGTAGTGATAATAGAAGAAGAGGTGGAAGTGAGGAAAGAATTCAGTTGTGGATTAATGGATTCAGGGTTGAAGACAATATGGACAAAACCTTCACATCAGACCTACTTCAAATTTAACGAGGAAAAGCTAGAAACAGAAAAGGAAGCTCAATTATGCAGTTCAGTGCACAAGAAAGAAGACAAATATCAAATCAAGGAAACAGAGGAAGTAGTGGGAAAG
The DNA here is from genome assembly GCA_020310875.1 of Ceratopteris richardii. Lineage (NCBI taxonomy): Eukaryota > Viridiplantae > Streptophyta > Polypodiopsida > Polypodiales > Pteridaceae > Ceratopteris > Ceratopteris richardii. The sequence goes on along the minus strand of CM035414.1, from coordinate 11,223,833 downwards.
AAGAATTTTCAAGAGGTCAAAGAAGGAAATACAGTAGAAGAAATAAACCAAAGTATAGAAGACATACTTTTTGATTTGAATCATAATGAGGTGTTCATAACTACAGAAGATCAGGGAAAAGAAGAAGACTTGGATCTCATGGATATAGATGAGCAAGAGGAAGGACAAAAGGAGCAAATAATCAATGATCAAATAAAGCCCTCTCTCGAGATTGATTCAACCCTAACTCAGGATAAGGAAGTACAGGAAAAGGAAGGACTTATTCTTGAAGAGGAACAAGGAATGGAGAAAAAGAAGGCAGAAGAAATACAGATAATTAAAGAAACATCAAGACATGAGAAAAAGGAGGATCATACATTAGTGTATGAGGAAGATATTGCAGATAAAGAAGAAATGAAAGCAGATAAGGGCTATGAAGAACAAAATAACCAGGTCATAGAATATGAGGAAGAAGATGAAGAAGAGAATGACTCCAAGGAAGAAAAGCAGATAGAAGTAAGACAAATGGAATTAGAAGCTGGGTTGGAAAGGATACCCAAGAACATAAGATCTGCCTGCAAAGTTATTATGAGCAATATAGAACAGTTCAGACCATCAAGTAGAAATATGATTATATCAGGAATGGTGGCAGAATCAGAATTTGTAAAAGGTAGTAGAATCATTAATGAGCAAAAGAGAGAAAAGGAACAGTTAGTAGAAGAATTAAGGATTGTACAGGAGAGAAATGAGGAATTGACCAACATAATAATTTCCTTGGAAGAATTGGAGGTTCAACAACAAAAAAAATTCAATATTGTGAAGAGAAGTGTGCAAAGCAGATAGAGCATAGCACCAAATGGAAATGGAGCTGAAGAAAATTGAAGGGAGATACTGAACACTTCAGAGTTCATATCAAATTATGGTCAAAGAAAATGAAGAAATAAACAGGTTATTAATGGAAGAAGGACAGATAAAAGAAGAGAGCAAGACTGTACAAGTAACACAAGATGAGAAGGAGGAGTTGAATAGAGAAATTCTAAGGCTACAAGCAGAATTAAAGGAAGCTAAGGAGTTGGAAAAACAAGCCAATATACATGCTGCTACTTCAATGAGAGGATATAATAAGTTACATATGGATATAGAAAAAGAAAGATATGAGTGGAAGTCAGAAAAAGAATTGTGGACCTCTCAAAATAGAAATTTAATGATGATGGTGGAAGAGTTACAGAAAAAATTGGAAAAGCCACAAAGCTAGGTTGAAGAACAGATAGAGACCACACAAGCAGAAGAGTATGAAGGGGGAGATGATAACACGACTCAACATTTTGATGAACAAGAAAACAAAACACTAGTGGAGGAGTACTCAGAGGAGTTTGTTCAGAGACTTCTAACAAACAGAGAATCTAGAATGGAATTTATTAGGAAGATGCATAATGAATATGAGGAACAGATTGTGAATTTTGCTTTAAACAAAGGGATAAATCCTGATCAACACCATTGGGCAGCAGATGGCTTAGGTATACCCTTTTGCATGATTATTGAAAGCATTAAAAATTATCAGCTGGCAAGGGTGGGATTATCACCAAACAAGTATTTGGAATATGAAGAAGACATCAATGTGACAAAGGAATTATTTGAAAAAGCCAATCCTAAATGGAGAAACAGGTGGTTGGATGCTAACAAAGAATGCAGAAAGATTTGGAAAGAGGCACCCATTCAGTTAAAAATCAATCCAGCTTATTGTCCAGTAGCAAGGAGAAGGGATTGGATAGTCTTTTGGGAAAGAAGGAGTGCAGGACAGATTCCCTCAAAATGGCTGAACTTTCCAAAGATAGCAGGATCGAAGGCAGGAACATGGCCTACAAAGACATATATGGTTGACACAGTAGAGTCTGTTATATCTACATATAAAGATATCAATGACCCAGCTTGTATTCTATTGATCAGAGTAATGAGACTCATCTTGGCATGTATAGAGTCAGAACTCTAAATTACATTGGTTTTAATTCACCATCTGATGCTTTATTATTTGATCTAAGTGAAACCCCAGACAGGATCTGTTTAATGGCCTATTATAGCAGAACAATATTTTTGGGTAGTCACTATCTCTAGATTTTTGAAGATTCATTTGATTATGGGTTCTTTGAAAGAGAAAAAAAAATCTTTGGAAACTTATCAATAGTAACAAAGTCTCGACTCACAGCCTATGAAGCAGCATATACAGAATACATAAAGAAAGATGTGATAGATAAACCAGAAGCAGCTATAAAGTGGAGAAAAGCATTAATTGAAATGGTGAATAGTTTGAACATCACAGAAAGAAAAAGTCATGATCTATTGTCACTGGTATATCAAAGAAAAAACAAGTAAAAGAAGCTCTCACTCTCTACCAGCAAAAAATTTTTTATTTTTTGTCAGGAGCCAAAAAGTCTAGGAGGGGAAGAATGTTAGAAGAAGCATTTTTTTGAAGGAAATTATTTGAAGAGCTCTCCTTGCAAAAATCGTGTTTCTTCCTTTCAAGTACTTTCTTTAGATTTGTTGAGTCTATTCTATGTGTGATCCATGGAATTTGCAAGCTTCTATTGTGTATTTCTGATTCATGTGTATGAAGAGAGGTGATTCTTGATGTATGGAGTGAGAAAGTGCTGAAGAATAGAGCTGGAGATGGAAATTGTCAATTTTCAAAATCGTGATTATCTCGTCTAAAGGTTACAGGTATCATTTTTGAGATTTTACTTCATAATTGTGTTCTGCTGAGAAAATAACACACTTTAGGCACCAAGATCATTGGAAATGATGTAGTATTGCTCAAGATAATCAAAACCCTATAAAAGTTTCTTCATCTTCATCATTTCCCAGAAATCCAGTCATATTTCTCTTATTTTTTGGATTCCATCATCTAGAAGGGGCTGTGGTCTTTGTATACTTCCCGGATTGACAAATGTAAGATGTATTGTTGATTCTTAATGCTAAAATGATTGGAGAGGACAACTCCAAAGGGTAACAACAAACAGTAGTGTATCAAGATATAAGGCTAGACTTGTAGCAAAAGGATATGCTCAAACTCAAGGATTGGACTATGCAAAAACACGTATTCCAATGGAAAACATGGCCATAATGAGAACTTTGTTGGCTTTAGCTACAAGTAAAAGATGGAATATATATCAACTAGACATAAAAAATGCCTTTCTTAATGGTGAGTTAAGTGAAGAAATGTATATGTCACAAGCAGATGGTTATGTGGATACAAAATAATGTAATCATGTATGTAGGTTAAACTAGGCATCCCATGGTATTAAAAAAGCACCAAGGGCATGGAATGAAACATTGGTGAAGTAGCTTATGGTCCAAGGATACACCAAGAGTCATGCTGATCCTTCACTTTATGTAGAACATGTAGATGACATATATATATATATATATATATATATATATATATATATATATATATATATATATATATATATATATATATATATATATATATATATATATATATATATATATATATATGCATTTATGTGGATGACTTGTTGGTTATAGGCAATGATACAAAAAAAAATTGAAGCCATCAAAGGTAATTTGGGAAAGGAATTTCAAATTTTAGATCTTGGTTTTCTTGGATACTTTCTTGGCATTGAGATTATGTATGGCAATGAAGGTATGTGGTTGATACAGAGAAAGTATATATGTGATATGCTGGAAAGGTTTGGTATGTAGGAATGTAAGTTTGTTTCTACTTCAATAGAGTGTAATGTAAATTTGAGTGCAAAAGAATGTGACGAATTGCATGATATGAATGCTTTTAGATCCATGGTAAGATCTTTGATTTATGCAACACAAACTAGACTTCATATATGCTCTGTAGTGGGAGTATTGTCAAAATTTATGCATGAACCTAGAGTACCTCATATGCATGTAGCCAAAAGAGTGCCTAGATATTTGAAAGGTACCATGATCAAAGCAGTATTTTATAGCCATGATCCTGATCTAACTCCTAAAGTCTTTAGTGATGTGAATTGGGATGTATGTAAAGATGAATGAACATCCACAAGTGGATATGTGGTCATAGTAGGAAACAAGACATCAACATGGAGCTCAAAGAAACAACCTATAGTTGCTTTATCTTCTATAGAGGTGGAGTATAGAGGTTTAGCATTCGCTACTATTGAGATTATGTGGTTTAAAGAGTTGTTTCATGAATTGAATGTGAAAGTTGATGTACCATTGGTATATGGGGATAACCTGAACAACATTCATATGACCTCAAATCCCATTTCTCATGCAAAAACAAAGCATATAGAGGTACATTATCATTATGTTTGAGAGAAGTTCATAAGCAATGAAGTGCAGGTTCCTTTTGTTGGAAAAAGGGATAAACTTGGAGATACCTTCAACAAATACTTCGATGGAATAAAAATTCAAAGATTCAACTATAATCTTCGCATGAAGGAAATACCCTTTGAAACTTGAGGCGGAGAAGGTTGAGAACATTGTTTTTATGTATAGGATAATGTACAAGTGTAAAACATGTAAATACCTTTGGGAGGTCTTAAAATACTTCAAGAAGTCTTACGTACATGATTAATAATGGATAGAATACCACATGAGGTCTAGAACATGATGATTCAAATAATTTAGTCACAAGGGAGCTATAGTGGTCTCCTAGTGGAAGGTTGAAGTGGCTAGTTCTCAAAGTCCAACCATATGTCACTTATTTGAGCATTTAAATCATGTAATACCTCCACCCAAGTGTCTAAAATGGGTTTGGATGTATAAGGAAGCTTTTGGGTAAGTTTTCCATGCTATAATAAGAGGGGAGAAGTCATGATTGTTTCTGAAGTCCAACACAGTTATATGTTTATCTCTCCATTGTTGTAGTTTGTAGAGAGATATTGCAGATCCTAGTATCTCCCTTTTTATATTTCAAAATTACATGTTTGATGGTTCATTAGAAATCTCTCAATCTCTATTTTCTACTTGTAATTTTTCACATTTATTTGAGTTGTGAGATGAGATTAGTATTCTCTGGATGTAGTGTGTGTTCTCGGGTATATCTTTGTTCAAGGTCTCCATTAAATCTCTAATTTTGCAAAGTCATATTACCTTGTCAGTTTATCAAATTTGAGTGTTATATAGTGCATAAGAATGCTTGTGGTGTCTAGTATATGTGAATACAAACCTAAGAGTTCTTGAATTTAAATGTATTTGTGATAATAATTATGAATCTATGTGTATTAGAGTATGTACTTATGTGTAATTATCATATGACTATATGTGAGTGTATGTATATATTTAGTTGGATGTGTGAGTATGTAAAAAAATATCTAAGATATCTAATAGTATTAACCTATTTTTATTAAACTAAATGAATATAATGATTCATAAGTAGATTTATGTGTATTTTTTAATGTGTGGATATGTGAAAGGAAACTTGAGTGCCTATATGTGCATGCTGAATGTCGTGTGCATGTGATTGTGAGTATGCATGATTGTGTGTGTTTGCATGTTTGCGATGTGTTGAGTGAATTGTGAGAGTATTTGCACATGTGCATGTATGTGCATGAATTTTTATATGTAAGTAACCATCTTCATCTCCAGGGACTTCAAGTGGGGAATCGGGCCTACAAACCTCTAAATGATCTAGAAGTTAAGCTTGGAGCTCCAAGACACGTGCCATTAATGTAGTTAATTCCTCTATTATCTCTAGCAACATAACTTCTTGAATTATAGGTTTTTGCAGCTGTGCTTCTAGATGTAAGGTAGCATTATCACTTTTTAACAATTGATATTCTTTGTTTAAGTGATTGTAGTCCTCTAGTAAATGTGCATGGTTTTCGACAAAATAGCACTGAATCTGCTTGGACTAATGGGTTCATCAAGCTTATCCATTGGTGCTTCAAAATTCTCTCTATTTTGGTCCTATAAGCATTGATTTTCCTCCTTAGCTATTGCCAGATGTCATCACATGAGTCCCATATTTCTTGTTAGCATTGCATTCCTAGCAATATGGATTCATAAGTGTTCTTCGGCCTTTGTAATAGCTTTTTTTGTTTTTTGTTCCAATTCCAACTCCATGGAGTGGTAGGCCTTGTGAATCTCTGGATGTTTTGCATTGAGAGAGCCATTATCAAGGGTTACCGAATTGAGACTTGCTTGTGGTTGTGTCGTTTTTTTGTTGCAAGGTTATGGGAGTTCAAGGTTTGTGGAAGCATGCAAATAGCACAACTTGAAGGAAGAAGAAGAGGCTTGGAGCACAACACACAATATGGAATGTATTACGACTACAATGTACAAAGATATTTAACATGTTAGAGCAATAGGCATATACAGAAGACGGGGGAAAACCCTTCTAAAGAGGGAAAAAAGTGCCCCGACGGTCCTAGTGTGTTCACATACATCACTGCCTAAATATATCAACAAATCCCCCTAGGAGTGATGCGGTGAACAAGGAGGTGGCACTCATGTATAAGGAAGTGCCAAGCTATGTGGGATCCATCCACGAAAGGAAGTAATCCCAAAGATTTGCGAAAACCTTGAAACTTCTCCCTAGGGAGAGCCTTCATGAAAAAGTTTGGAATGTTCTCCTACATGGGCACATATGCCAAGCTGATCTCTCTAGTAGAGAACCTCTCCCTGACATAATGATAATGCACCTCAATGTGCTAGTGCAAGCATGGAACACAAGGTTCTTTAGCTGTTAGTGAAGATGGTGGTGGTAGAAGACTGACCAACACTCAAATCAACCACAAGGCATCTGAGCCACACACACTCAACAATCGCTATGAAAGCTTCCCTATAATCAGTCTCACAACTGGAAGTGGCTACATTTTGGTGCTTCTTGCTCAACCAAGATATACATGAACTACCAAGCATGAAGCAAAAGCCACTAGTGGACACATGAGTGTCATAGCAGCTAGCCTAGTCAGAGTAAAAAAAAGCATGTAAATCTGGTGGTAGTGATCCCCCCTTGGGATAGAACAATCCAAGTAGTCGGGTACCAATCAAGTAGTGAAAGATGCACTTAATCACCTGCCAATGGTTGACACCTGGGCAATGCATAAACCTACTCATCTATGAGATAGGAAGATGAATATCTGGCTAGGTAAGTCATAAGTAAATCAAGCATCCAACAACTTGCTGATAGAGAACAACATCAAATGCACCTCTAGCATCATGAAGACTCAATCATAAACCCGTATCCATAGGAGTGGCAATATGTATACAGTCTTCAAGTCCAAAATGCTACAATAACGTGTCAATATATTTCGTTTGACACAAAGCTCTTCCGCCATCAACTTGCATAAACTGAATGCCCAAATAATGATGCAAATGCCCAAAACCAGACATCTCAAATGAGGCATGTAGATCAGCCTTAAAATCAGCAATATGCTTCTCATGAGGATCAATGAGCAGCATGTCATCAACATACACAACAATGATCTGAAGCACATCATTAGGATGCTTAACATATAAGGTTCTCTCAGTTGGACTATTCTCAAAACCATGTGCAATGAGATAGGCATGCATCCTTTCATACCAAGCGTGTGGTGCTTGCTTCAAACCATATGATGCCTTTTTCAATCTGCACACTTGGCTTTCATGCCCTTTCTGCACAAAGCCATGGGGCTGAAAAATATACACTTCTTCATGCAAGTCACCATTCAGAAATGCATTTTTAATGTACAACTGATGTACTTTCCAACCATGATGAGCTGCAAGTGCACATATGCTATGAATAGTAGTCATTCGGCATGTAGTTGCAAAGTTCTCATCAAAATCAATGCCCCTTTCATGCACACAACCTTTGCGACAAGCCTAGCCTTTTACCAGTCAACTTTTCCATCAAGCTTACGCTTCAACTTGTATACCCACTTGGCGCCGATGGCATTCTTGCCAAGAGACAAGTCACATAAAGACCATGCACCATTTTTCATGATTGCATCATATTTTGATTGCATAGCAGCCATCAAATTTTCAAAATTTTGTCCTTCATCAAATGGAATAGGGTGATTCTCATCACAAAGACTAGAGGCAGCCATACCATAGCAATTTGATGCAAAAGAGGCACTAGGAGAGCTTAAACAAGTATGATAGATAGAGGTGCATCTAATTTGTTGTCATGCAAAATCTGCACTAGCCATTCTAGCTTAGTTTTTGCCTCCTCAATATCAACTCTCTCATCAAGAAGTGCATCATGTAAATCTGCATCAGAAATAGAATGATCTACATCATCACATGAAACCTATAAAGGGTGAGAAACTGCCTCATTAGGGCCAACACTAGACTATCCACCGATAAAAAGAGGCAGCAAAGTATCATACATGTCTTCGGAGCTAACTAATGTCTCCTTAGTAAATTAAAGTAGTGGTTTAATAGAATCTTCCACAAAAACAACATCACGGCTAACCCCAATGCGTTTTGTCTGTGGATGATACAGATGATAGCCTTTTCTTTCAGAACTATACTCAACAAAAATACGTTTCACTGCTTTATTATCCAATCTCCTGCATTGTTGTTCAGACACTTATGCATATGCCAAACAACCAAAAACAAGTAGATGAGCGACAGATGGCTTACTACCATGCAAAGCCTCATATGGAGTGATAGACTCAATGGCTTTAGTGGGACACCTGTTAAGTACATATACTGCACACATGACAACCTCAATCCAGAAACTATGTTGTAAAGCCTAACTCTTGACCATACACCTCACCATCTCCATGAGTGAACTATTCCTCCTGTTAGCAACTCCATTTTTTTGAGGTGTATATGGCACTGTACATTGATGTTTTATCCCACGTTCAGCCATAAATGCATTAAAGTCAGAAGACATATATTCCCCCTCTCGATTAGAATGGAGGTGCCCATTTACATGCTGAGAGATTTTTTAGCCAAAACCAAAAACTATTTGAAGCACATAAACACTTTGAGCTTTGCTTTCAGTGGATATACCCATGCATGCCTGGAAAAATCATCAATGAAAGTCACAAAGTAAAGATAGTTTCCAAAAGAGGGTGTCCGCTTAGGACCATAGACATCACTGTGAACAAGCTACAATTTTTTAGTAGCTCGAACTGAAACATCTTTTGGAAAGGAGGAACGCTGCAATTCTCCCAAAATACAACCTTCATAGACATGTTTATCAGGTGCCTCAAGTTTGGGCAAAGGGGACACCATTTCAGATTTCTGGAGGTGTAGAAAACTAGCAAAATTTAGATGAACAAAAAATGCATGCAAAACCTTTGCATCTGACATAGCCTGAGAATCATGTACTGCACATACTGAATCATTCATAGATTTTTCATATCCTATGAGTTTACACAGCCCATGACATAAAATGCCAAAAGCAATAATCACGTTGCCATTTGACAGATCATGAATTGTACATTTGTTATCAACAAATTTCACAACCAAGACGATCTTGGCTAAAGCTAAAAATAACAACATATTCTTCTTGATCCTTGGCACAAATAAAGCATCTGACAATGTAAAAGAACTACCATCAGCAGTATTCTAAAAGATCTTACCAAGTCCCATGATAGGATAAGAGGAGTTATTGGTGTATGTGACATTATTCCCTATAGGGGTAAGCTCGAGTGAAGTGAAGAAATTGCACTTTGAGGTAATATGTTTGGTTGCCCCACTATCAAAGTAGCAAACATCTGAGTCTACTACAAACATACACTTGTTTATGACAAGATGGGTCAAAACTACAAATAGTAGTAAACACCCATTCTTCATTCTGCACTAGATTAGCAGAGTCTATTTTCAGTGTAGAGGCCTGTTGTATAACTCATGGGTTCAGAAGGCTAGATGTATGGATTCTAAAGGCTAGAATATGATGTACATTTTTCTTGCCTTAGCCCTTGAATTACCCTTGGAACATGTCTTGAACCTTTGGGTTGAACCCTTGGTTTTAGCCCTTAAGGTATTTTGGTCATATGAGCTCCCAATTGAATGGTTGGAACCTTAGGCTTGATTTATCTTAAGATGTGGGAACCTTAGTCTTGGGAGAAGCTTCTCTAGGAGCCACCTTGTGTGTACGTGAGAGAAGAATCCTCATTTGATTTAGAAGGCATGTGATATACCTTGGGAAATTAGAAGGCATGTGATCACCCTTGGGAAAGTGTCCACATGAGGGCCACTTGGCTAGACACTTGGCCAAACCCAAGGACATACACCCCCTTGGCCTAGATGTATATATATGGGCGGAGTTGGATGGGTGGATGCGTGCTCTCTCTTACTTGGGATAGTCTTGCCAATTGATTTAGTTGTTTGTGGAATGTAGTATCACAACATTGGTATCACGAGCAGACAAAGATCATTCTTTTTTCTCTTATCCCATGAGTCCTACATATTCCCTTGCCGACCGACGGAGCTATTTGCTCTTGTTGGGAGTTTGCAAAATCTTGATCTTGCGTGACCCTCCCCCCATAGAGGAGGCTTGCGATCGGGCATGGGCTTGCGTGAAAGCCCCCCAATGGAATCACCCGCCATGGACAGATGCCTGGTAGTCAGCAGCACCAATGGTGGTGGGGATCACTCTTACTTTGGTGACAAGTGTTGGTGAATTTTACCCAAGCCTACATGCTTGATATGATTTGATTTATGTTCATTTGTAGTCATATGTGTAGACATATGAACACCTCTTGTAAAAGAGTATATTTTATCTCTTGTAATTGTGAAAGAAAGGATGGCTCGATTCATCCATGATGTAAAAAGGAAACTCATGGCTCTAACTACCTGAAACAATGAATCCATCAGTTGAGATAGTATCTCCTAATTCTTAGCATCACTTTTAGGTGGAGTTATTTGAATTCAAATTCAAAACTACCTCCAAAAGTAGCTATAAAAAGAGCATAAAGGAAGTCGCCATTAGAGAGCTTGATTTGTGCCCACTTCATGCTCATTTGTAGAGATTTAAGAGCTTACTCCAAAGATCTATCATTCTACTCTTGTTGTGCAGATATTCATTGCCAATGTGGTTTTAATTATATGTGAATCTATACATTCATCATTTACTTCTTCTCTGTTTTATTCTTTGCTATGCTCGTTAACTTTAGAAGCTCATATCTGGGGCTATAGGTAACCTATTTCAGATTTTGAAAGTTCATTGAATTTCTCTCTAAGTCTTGTTTATGCACAAACAATGTCATGGTTATTGAATTTACCATTTGTGAGAAATCAATGTTTTTACTCATTGGTCGAATCTCTGCAGAGCCCCGAAAATGGCAAGAGTGTTCCACATTTTGCTAAATCTTGTTCTTAGTTGATCAATTGAAGTGTTTTAACTTGTCTTAGCAAGATATCATAGTCCATTTGTTATGTCCAAAAGGAATTGTTCTAATTCCTACCAAGTTGAGAGCACTATTCATTTTTTCCAAGAGGTGTATGTACAAAATAGCTAGTTTTGGGACCTAGTCATTTTGCAACTAGTCTGTCTTGACTCAAACTTTTGAGATACTTGTTTCAAAACGTTGGGGTGATTTTTTTGTTGACTTAGGAAGCTCAAAGGTCTCCTAACCAACTCTCAAGTCTCACTTGGCTGGTGTGAAGCTGGTTTTAGCAACACCAACTCATCTTCGGATGCATCCACCATCTCTCTTTATAGTCGTATCAGAGCATAGTCAATCAACATTGGAGATGGATTTCCATCAACAATTGACAAAATGGATAGAAACAACTATCCAATATGGTGTCTAAGGATGAAGGCTTATCTTCAAGGGAGGAATCTATTTGCATATACATATAGAGATGAAGCTAAGCCAACCATGAGGAATAAAGGGCAACCATCACATGAAGAAGAGGAAAGACTTTCAAATTGGTTTTCAAAGGATGCACTTGCAAGGTCCTATATTCTAAATTCAATCTCCAATTTTCTTTTACCTCATGTCAAGGGATACAAGACATCAAGAGAGACTTGGAATGCACTTTCTTCTTTCTTCTCCTCCAACACTCGAGCAAGGAAGAACCAATTGTGGATGGAGTTCACAACAATGATGAAAAGCCCAAAGCAAAGTGCGAATGATTATGTCACAAGGATGAAGGAGAGTTCAAATGAGCTTGGAAGCATTGGAGAGGTAATTGAAGAGGAAAAAATCATTAGAAAAATCATAAATGGAATCAAAGCAGATGACAAGTGGGAGTCCTTCACAACACCCATGGATTGTACATGGCTATGCATGTACGCGACCTCAACACACTCATGGGCTAACTCTTTAGTCATGAAGCAAAGATTAGCAAAGGTGGTGAGTCCTCAAGAGGTAATCAAACTTCTGCCTTATATTCTAATAAAGCTAAGGTCAAGGACAAGTCAAAGAATAAGAAGAATGAAGATGAAGGTAGCTTTTTCTAAGCAAACCTTCCATTTAGAGGAAGAGCTAGAGGAAGAGGTAGAGGTGGAAGGCAAGGCAGGGAGAGATTCCAATCATCTGAACCTTGCAATATATGTGTATTATCTAATAATACTACTGAACAATGTTTCAAGAATCTGAGGAACTCAAGAGGAAGAGGATTCAATAGAGGTTGCTATGGATCAAATAGAGCCAGATACAATGGAGGGTACAACAACAACTACAACAACAATTACAACAACAAAAACTATCAAAGTGGCCGTAGAGGAAGAAGAGATTACAATACCTATGCAGAGGAACAAAGTCAAGAAGATTCATTATTGATTATGAATCTATCAGTGAAGAAGGGTAAGGATGATGATCACATCTTTTACATTGAATTGGGATGCTCAAATCATGTAGCAGGAAATGTGGCTTTACTTTCTAAACTGCAAGATCCTCACAACAAACATGAAGTGCAGACTCGAGATGATATAAAGCACTCAGTGGAGAAGATAGGTAAGGTGAAGACATCATATGGGAATATGAACACCTAAATCAAATACTTGTATGTCCCTAACATTACCAAAAATTTAATCAGTGTTAGGTAGATTGTTGAAAAAGGATTGCAGGTTAGATTCAACTGATTTGGAGCATATGTTGAAGAATCTAGGCAAGGCTTTAGAAGGATTGCCAAAGGAGAAAAGACAGGAAGGCTTTTCACTTTTGAAGTGGAAGATACAAAGAGCATAGCTTTATTTAGCTATGGATCTCAAACTCTCACAGAATTGGAGATATGGCGCAAAAGCCTTGCTCACATTGGTGAGAGGACACTCAAACAAATTTGCAGGGACCAAAGTGTACTTGTTTTGCCTAATATCACAAGGCAACACATGCTTTCTAAGTGTGAAGCTTTTCAATTCGGTAAGGCTCATATACAACCTTTCAATAGGAAGGGATATGTGTATCAAAATCTTTTGGATCTAGTGCACACGGATGTGTGGGGTCCTCATAATGAGCCATCTATATTAGGCTCAAGATATTATGTGTCTTTCATAGATGACTGTAGTAGGTGGACCATTCTATTTTTCATGAAGCACAAGGATGAAGGTTTTAATTGCTTTAAGAAGTATGTTGCTCTTGTTGAAAACCAAACAAGTAGGACTTTGAAAAGACTCAAATCAAATGGTGGAGAAGAGTACTTTTCTTCTAAATTTGATGCCTACTTGCATGAAAGGCGCATTAAAAGGGAAGTCACTACAAGGTATACACCCAAACTCAATGGTGTAGTAGAGAGGAGAAACAGAGCTATTGTTAAAGCCGCAAGGTCAATGTTCAATGAAAAGGGATTGCCAAACTACCTATGGGCATAGGCTGTGTCTACAACCACATATCTCATAAATATACTTCCATCTAAGTCACTAGATGGGACCACTCCATATGAAGTGTGGAATGGAAGAAGACCTAGTCTAGAGCATTGTAAAATCTTTGGATGCTTAGCCTATGCTCACATTCCTTCTCAAGTAAGAGGGAAATTGGATCCCAAGGTAGAGAAGTGCATATTTATTGGTTATGAACAAAACCAAAAAGGATATAGATTGTAAAATCCAGCTAATAAAGGATTTTCTATGAGTAGAGATGTAATTTTTTATGAGAACAAATCATGGTTTGATGATTACAGGAAAGTGAACCTGCCTTATGGCTTGGATGAAGATTTTCCATCACTTCAACAAAAGGAGCCGAAGCAAATTGAAGAAAGTGATTGGGAGATTGACCTAGAAGACTTGGAAAAACTTAAGCTATGGAAGAGCAAAGGTAAAGCAAAGATGCAAGATGCTACATATGGACCCAAGAGCTCACATCAACCACTTAGAAGGTCTTCAAGGGAGAAGGAGAAACTAGAGAGGTATGGTTATGACACTTCTTTGGTCACCAAGCACTCAATCTGTTGTCAGGATCTTGCTCACATGCAAACAGAGGTTACGAACGCAGAAAACACACAAAAGAATAGAGACAACAAAGGACGAGACTGAACGCAGTATTGGGTGCAATCTCCCCCCATGCACTCTATTTCGACAGTCCATAGAGTGCATGTATTTATAGGAACTTTTGATTACGTCGAAAAGAGTGGTTACATGAGAGCGGCTTCGAAAAGCAAGCATGAAACTAAAAGTTGGTAACTTTTACAGAAAGCCATTGCTTTCAATAACAAAAATTGCGGTCTATAACAACCCTTATTCTAACCATTACTTTTCTAACTGTTTCTAACAATAGAACCTTCTACGCAGGTTTATTTACAAGCTAAATAATAATTTTTCAGATTATTGATATCCGCCCTTTCACGCTTTGCACGCTCCTCACGAACCTTCAGCTGCTATATCAAAAACATCAAAAACACATTAATACATTAATAATTTAACACTTTAACAATGCATTGTTCAATAATATTTTAACACTCCAACAATGCATTGTTCAACATATTCCATGTTACAATCCAACAATGCATTGTTCAACATATTCCATGTTACACTCCAACAATGCATTGTTCAACATATTCCATAATTTATAACATGCCCCTCGGTCGCCAAGGGAGCCTTGGGTGCCAATGTTGCCAATGTATTTCCTAAGGTATTGCCTAAGTTCTTTGCCTTAGCCGACGCCTTGGAGTAAGCCGAAGGAGTAAACGTAAGGAGTAAACGTAGGTGTAAACGTAGGTTCAGGTTCTAGAACTAGAATAGAAACAGGAACTAGAACCGAAGATGAAGACGAAGACAAAGACGAAGACAAAGACGGAATCGGAATCAAAATCGGAATTGCGAACAGAGAACAGAGAATAGAACCCTCTGTATTGATGCGTGCAGAGCTCTGATACCACTATTGTCAGGATCTTGCTCATGCGCATACAGAGATTACGGATGCTGAAAACACACAGACAAATAGACGCAAAAAGAGACGAAACAGAACACAGTATTGGGTGCAATCTCCCCCCATGCACTCTGTTTCGACAGTCCATAGAGTGCATGTATTTATAGGAACTTTTGATTACGTCGAAAAGAGTGGTTACATGAGAGCGGCTTCAAAAAGCAAGCATGAAACTAAAAGTTGGTAACTTTACAGAAAGCCATTGCTTTCAATAACAAAAACTGCGGTCTACAACGACCCTTATTCTAACCATTACTTTTCTAACTGTTTCTAACAATAGAACCTTCTACGCAGGTTTATTTACAAGCTAAATAATAATTATTTGGATTATTGATATCTGCCCTTTCACACTTTGCACGCTCCTCACGAAACTTCAGCTGCTATATCAAAAACATCAAAAGCACATTAATACATTAATAATTTAACACTTTAATAATGCATTGTTCAATAATAATTTAACACTCTAACAATGCATTGTTCAATAATAATTTAACACTCCAACAATGCATTGTTCAACATATTCCATGTTACAATCCAACAATGCATTGTTCAACATATTCCATGTTACACCCCAACAATGCATTGTTCAACATATTCCATAATCTATAACATATCCTCCGGTACTTCTTCAAGCATTCGAACAAGTAATAAATTTTGCCAGAACTGCTCAGTTCCTTCCATGTAAGGGTCGTCCATGTACGTCGAACATGTAAATGGTATTGAGGAGGAAGAAAAGAATCCTTCACTTTTTCTTGGAACCTGTTGTCAGGATCTTGCTCACGTGCAAACATAGGTTACGAACGTAGAAAACACACTTGAGTTGTTTTAACTTGGATTAGCAAGATATATAAGTCTATTATTTTTTTACAAAAGGAAGTCTTCTAATTCATACGAGGTTGAGAGCACTATTTATTTTTTCTAGTAAGCGTATGTACAAAAATAGCAAGTTTTGGGAGGTAGTCATCTTGCAACTAGTCTGTCTTGACTGATACTTGTTCCAAAATAATTGGGTGATTTTTTTGTGGATTTAGGAATCTCAAAGGGTCTACTAACCAACTCTTAAGTCTCAATTGGCTGGTCTAAAGCTAGTTGTAGGAGCAACAAATCATCTTTAGATTGCATCCACCATCTCTCCTTAAAGTGGTATCAGAGAATAGTCAATCAACATGGGAGATGGATTTCCATCAACAATTGACAAATTGGATAGAAACAACACCGAGGATACACATTTGGAGATGAAGTTATGCCAACCATGAAGAACAAAGGGCAACCGTCACATGAAGAAGAGGAAAGACTTTCGAATTAGTGTTCAAAGGATGCACTTGCAAGGTCCTATATTCTAAAATCAATCTCCAATTTTCTTTTACCTCATTTCAAGGGATGCTAGACATTAAGAGAGACTTTGAATGCACTTTCTTCATTCTTCTCCTCCAACACTCGAGCAAGGAAGAACCAAATGTGGATGGAGTTCACAATAAAGAAGAAAAGCCCCAAGCAAATTGTGAGTGATTATGTCACAAAGATGAAGGAGATTTCAGATCAACTTAGAAGCATTGTAGAGGTAAGTGAAGAGGAACAAATCATTAGACAAATCATAAATGGAATCAAATTAGATGACAAGTGGGAGTTCTTCACAACTGCCATGGATTTGTACATGGATATGCATGTACCCGACCTCAACACACTCATGGACCAATTCCTCACTCATGAAGCAAAGATTAGCAAAGATGGAGAGTCCTCAAGAGGTAATCAAACTTCTGCCTTATATTCTCATAAAGCTAAGGTCAAGGAAACATCAAAGAACAAGAAGAATGAAGATGAAGGTATCTCTTTCCAAGAAAACTTTGCACGTAGAGGAAGAGCTAGAAGTAAAAAGCAAGGCAGGGCGAGATTCGAATCATCTCAACCTAGCAATAAATGTATCTTATCTAATCACACTACTGAAGAATGTTTCAGGAACCCAAGGAACTCAAGAGGAAGAGGATTCAATAGAGGTGGATATGGATCAAATAGAGGCAAATACAATCGAGGCTACAACAACAATTACAACAACAACAACAACTATCAAAGTAAGAGAAAGAAGATATTATAGTAACTATGTAGAGGACCAAAGTTAAGTTGATTCATTATTGATTATCAATATATCAGTGAAGAAGGGTAAGGATTATGATCACATATTTTACATTGATTTGAGATGCTCAAATAATGTAGTAGTAAATGTGGCTTTACTTTGTGATTTGGAAGATCCTCACAACAAACATGAAGTGCAAACAAGAGATGATACAAATCACTCGGTGGAGAAGATAGATAATGTGAAGACATGAGATGGGAATATGAACTTCTTAAGCAAAGTCTTGTATCTCCCTATAATTACCAAATATTTAATTAGTGTTGGGAGACTGCTGAAAAAGGATTGCAGGTTAGATTCAACCGATTTGGAGCATATGTCGAAGCCTGCAAGAAAACTCAAAAACACAGTAGCACATGCAAGCACAAAAGCTCTCTCTCTTGGATGCACAAATGAGGGGAAATGAGGAGAATGGGTGGATATGGTGAATGTTTTGATTTTTTTGGAGTGGAAGATGATGATGCGGTGATGAAGATGGAGTGTGGGGGAGGTGAAAAACACAAAAAAATACAAAAATTGAAATTTTTACCTTTGAACGCCACTTCCGACTATACTCTTACCATCACACATTCGTCCTAGACTCGATCCCCAACAATGGCGCCAAATTTGGTGTTGCTCTAGCACAATGGTGAGAACCACGTTAAGAAGCTCCACCTCCTTAATGTTAATCCGCGGCCTAAGCTCCTCAAGCTCGAGGAATCCTCGGCTTGCACAAAATGGAGCTATAAATTACAAAAAGAGTTTTTCCATGTTACATATAGTACAAAAGTGATGAAAATCACTGTTGGAGGTTTTGAAAAGTATTTATAAAATATAAGTCTTTGAAAAATGATTCGTCTGACTCCCTGCTTCTTCG
The DNA here is from genome assembly GCA_020310875.1 of Ceratopteris richardii. NCBI lineage: Eukaryota > Viridiplantae > Streptophyta > Polypodiopsida > Polypodiales > Pteridaceae > Ceratopteris > Ceratopteris richardii. The sequence goes on along the minus strand of CM035414.1, from coordinate 11,205,613 downwards.
TTATGCTCTGTCTTCACATGCTTCCGCATCTTCTATGCCTCTGACTACTTCCAACAACTTGGTTTGCCTAATATCACGGGGCAACAAATGATTTAGAAGTGTGAAGCTTGTCATTTCAACAGGCATCATAGATAACCTTTCAATAGGAAGGGATATGTGTATCAAAAATCCTTTGGAACTAGTGCACACGGATGTGTGGGGTCCTAGTAAGGATCCATCTATATTAGGCTCAAGATATTATGTGTCTTTCATAGATGATTGTAGCAGGTGGACCATTATGTTTTTAATGAAGCATAAGGATGAAGTTTTTAACTGGTTTAAGAAGTATGTTGTGCTTGTTGAAAACCAAACACATAGGACTTTGAAAAGGCTCAGATCAAATGGTAGAGGAGAATAGTTCTCTTCTAAATTTGATGCCTACTTGTATGAAAGAGGCATTAAAAGGGAAGTCACTACAAGGTATACACCCGAACTCAATGGTGTAGTAGAGAGGAGAAACATAACTATTCTTGAAGCGGCAAGGTCCATGCTCAATGAGAGGGGATTGCCAAACTACCTATGGGTAGAGGCTATGTCTACAGCCACAGATCTCATAAAATGACTTCCATCTAAGTCACTAGATGGAGCCAATCCATATGAAGTGTTACACCATTGTAAAATCTTTGATGCTTAGCCTATGCTCACATTCCTTCTCAAGTAAGAGGGAAATTGGATCCCAAGGCAGAGAAGTGCATATTTATTGGTTATGACCAAAACCAAAAAGGATATAGATTGTACAATCCAACTAATAAAGGTTTTTTTGTGAGTAGAGATGTAATTTTTGATGAGAACAAATCATGGTTTGATGATGAAAGGAAAGTGAAGCTGGCTTATGACTTGGATGAAGATTTTCCATCACTTCAACCAAAGGAGCCAAAGGAAATTGAAGAAAGGGATTCGGAGATTGACCTAGAAGACTTGGAAAGACTAAAGCTATGTAAGAGAAAAGGTAAAGCAAAAATTCAAGATGCTACATACGGACCCCAGAGCTCACATCAACCACTTAGAAGGTCTTCAAAGGAGACGAAGAAACCAGAGAGGTATGGCTATGATACTTCTTTGGTCACCAAACACTCAATCTACATTGCAAAGGATTCAACCAATGAAGAACCTACCACATTTGAAGAATCACAAAACAAGAAAGCTTGGAGAGATGCAATGGATGAAGAAATGGAAGCCCTGAAGGAGAATGACACTCGGGAGATTGTACCTAACAAGCCATCTATGAAGGTAATTGGATCTCGCTGGATATACAAAATCAAGGGGAATCTAGATGGAAGTATAAATAGACATAAAGAAAGGTTAGTTGGTATTGCTCAAACCCATGGTATTGATTATGAGGAGACTTTGTCTCATGTTGCAAAAAATGCCTACAATTAGGGTTCTCATTAGTCTTGCTACATCTAGAAATTGGAACCTCTATCAAATTGATGTAAAGAATGCTTTCTTAAATGGATGGATTTATGAGGAAGTGTATATGGCACAGCCTCCTTGATATGAGAATGCACATCATCCTAAATATTTATGCAAATTAAAGAAAGATTTGTATGGATTGAAGCAAGCTCCAAGAGCTTGAAATTTTAGATTGGTGACTTATTTGTAGGACCAAGGATTCAAAGCTAGCAAGGCAGATACATCTTTGTTCCTAAAGAGGAATGGATCTGAAGTGATCATCTATGTGTGTATGTTGATGATATTATTATCATAGGGAATGATCTTGAAGCAATCAAACAGGTAAAGAATCAAATAAAGGAGCTCAAAATAAGTGATCTTGGACCACTCACTTATTTTCTTGGATTGGAGTTAATCTACACATGTTGAGATATATACATCACACAAAGGAAGTATGTGCATGACATGCTTATCAAGTTCAAGATGGAAAACACCAAGTGTGCAAGTACACCTATGGAGAAAAATCATAAGATTAGTGCTTATGAAGGAGAGCCAATTGAAGACATCACAAGCTATCAAAGCTTGGTTGGAAGTTTGAAATATGCAATGTTGATATATTTAGGTAGTGATGTGTGTGAACACACTAGGACCACCGGGGCACTTTTTTCCCTCTTTAGGAGGTTTGTTCCCCCGGCTTGTATATATACACCTATTGCCCTAATGGGCTACTTATCTTTGTACATTCTCTAGTAATACATTCAGTATTGTGTGTTGTGCTCCAAGCTTCTTCTTCTTCCTTGTGCTATTCACGTGCTTCCGCATACGTCTATCTCCAACAATTGGTATCAGAGCAAGTCGTCGCTTCATCTAGGGTGTTGTGGACACTCCTCCATTTGCAGTCTCAAAATCACACGAATTTTGGTGAGCATACTCAGCATTTTTTCGAGATCAAAAGAGCTTTGCTGTGTGGTGCCAAAATCACGATATGAGCTCCTTTCAGCCTCCAAACGCACTATCGTAACGCCTATGCAAGCTATTTCATCTTTTTGTGCCAAAGGTATATAACATTTTTTGTTTGCTAGTATAAGCGTCTCAAAGTCTGCTACAAGTCTAGCGGAACTTGTCTGGGCAATTCTATTCAACTTTTTGAGATACAGTCAATTTTTTTCATCAAGGTATTTTAGTCACCGGCCATGGCTGAAAGCAGTCATTTATTCCGTATGTTGGCTGTTGAGGATAAGTTGGATGGTACCAACTACCCATTATGGGCTTATATAATGCGACATGTGTTGGTTGCAAAAGGTCTATGGAACATTGTGTAGGGTGTCAAAAAACGTCCTATCACACTTGCAACTATTACAACTGCAGATACTGAAGCTGATGTAGAAGGTGTCGAAGATAATGATATTCTGCATATTCTTGTTCGTGCTGCAGTTTTTGCTGCACCTACTGCAGAGCAGATTCGTTGGGATGATAGAGATGTCTAGGCACATGCATATAACTTTGTTTGTCAAACGTGCCATTATTCCTCACATTCGCTCTTCCAAAACAGCTAAGGATGCTTGGGATACACTTACCACATTGTACTAAGCTAGGAATGAGGATCGTGTTGCTTACCTCCAAAAACAGTTGGAGAGTGAGCACATGAATGAAGGTGATTCTATGGACAATTTCCTAATGAAGTTCAAAGACATGAAGGAACAATTGATTTCTGCTGATGAGGTTATACCAGATAGCTCACTTGTGCACACCGTTTTGAATAGTCTTCCTGATTCATATCAGAGTTTTTCTTCTACTCTTTGGTTATCTAACAAATGGCGATGTGATTATTGCTTCTGGCATTTTATGTCGTGGGCCGTATAAGCTCATAGACTATGAAAGATCTATAAATAATTTGGCATGTGCAGTAAATGATTGTCAGGCTATGTCAGATGCAAAGCTTTGGCATGCATGCTTTGGTCATCTAAATTTTGCTAGTTTGCTACACCTGCAGAAATCTGAAATGGTGTCCTCTTTGCCCAAACTTGAGGCACCTAGAAAACATGTTTGTGAAGGCTGTATTTTGGGCAAAATGCAGCATTCGTCCTTTCCAAAAGATGGTTCAGTTTGGGCTTCTGAGAAATTGCAGCTTGTACATAGTGATGTCTATGGTCCTATGCAGACGCCTTCTTTTTGGAATTATCTTTACTTCGTGATTTTCATCGATGATTTTTCCAGGCATGCATGGGTATATCCATTGAAGGCAAAGTCGGAAGTGTTCATGTGCTTCAAACAGTTTTTATTTTGGCTGAAAATCTGTCAGCATGTAAAATGGGCACCCTCCATTCTCATCGAGGGGCAGAATATATGTCTTTTGAAATTAATGCATTTTTGGCTAAACATGGGATAAAACACCAGTGCACAATGCCGTATACACCTCAACAGAATGGAGTTGTTGAACGAAAGAAGAGGTAACTCATGGAGATGGCGATGTGTATGGTCAAGAGTCAGGCTTTACCACATAGTTTTTAGCTTGAGGTTGTCATGTGCATAGCATATGTACTCAATGGGTGTCCCACTAAAGCACTACAATCTATCATTCCATATGAGGCTTGGCATGATCCCAAGCCATTTGTTGCTCATCTGCATGTTTTTGGTTCTTTGGCATATGCATTAGTGCCTGAACAACATCGTAGAAAATTGGATGATAAAGCAATAAAATGTAATTTTGTTGGGTACAGTTCTGAAAGTAAAGGCTATCGTCTGTATCATCCACAGACTAAATGCATTCTGGTTAGCCGTGATGTTGTTTTTGTAGAAGATGCTATTCAGCCATTGCTTTCATGTACTAAGGAGACATCTGTTAGCTCCAAAGACATGTATTATACTTTGCTGCCTCTTTTTACAAGTGGACAGTCTAGTGCTGGTCCCAATGAGGCAACTTCTCAACCTTTGAAGTTTCATGTGATGATGCAGATCATTCCATTTTTGATGCAGATTTACATGATGCACTAGTTGATGAGAGCTCTGATATTGAGCAGGCAAGAACTATGCCAAAATGGCTGGTGAAGACTTTGCGTGACAACAAATTAAATGCACCTTTGTTATATTGTACTTGTTCAGGCTCTCATAGTGCCTCTTTTGCATCAGATTGCTATGATATGGCTGCATCTAGTCTCTATGATGAGAATGAGCCTGTTTCCTTTGATAAACCACAAAATTCAGAAAATTGGATGGCTGCTATACAATCTGAATATGATGTTATAATGAAGAATGGTACTTGGTCTTTATGTGACTTGCCTCCTAGCAAGAAGGCCATTGGTACTAAGTGGGTATACAAACTGAAGCGTAAACCGGATGGTACAGTTGACAGGTATAAGGCTAGGCTTGTTGCAAAGGGTTATGCACAGGAAAGAGGCATTAATTTTGATGAGACCTTTGCACCTACATGTTGTATGACTAGTGTTCGGAGCATCTATGCACTTGCAGCTCATCATGGTTGGAATGTACATTGGTTGGACATTAAAACAACATTTCTGAATGGTGACTTGCATGAAGAAGTGTATGTTTTTCAGCCCCGTGGCTTTGTGCAGAAAGGACATGAAAACTAGGCGTGCAGGTTAAAGAAGGCATTATATGGTTTAAAGCAAGCACCAGGTGCTTGGTATGAGAAGATACATGCCTATCTGATTGCACATGGTTTTGAGAACAGTCCAACTGAAAGCACCTTATATGTTAAGCGTGCTAATGATGTGCTTCTGATCATTGTTGTCTATGTTGACAACATGTTGCTCACTGATCCTATTGAGAAGCATATTGCTGATTTTAGGGCTGATTTGTATGCCTCATTTGAGATGCCTGATTTGGGGCATTTGCATCACTATTTGGGCATTCATTTTATGCAAGTTGATGGTGGAATGGCTTTGTGTCAAACAAAATATATTGACACATTATTGCAGCGTTTTGGCCTTAAAGACTATAAGCCTATTGCCACTCATATGGAGACAGGTTTATGATTGAGTCTTCATGATGCTGGAGATGCATTTGATGCTATTCTCTATCAATAGGCTATTGGATGCTTGATTTACTTATGCATTACTCGGCCACATATTCAGTTTGCTATCTCACAGATGAGCAGGTTTATGCATTGCCCAAGAGTCAAGCATGGGTAGGCAGTTAAGCATATCTTTCGCTATTTGAGTGGTACTCGGCTACTTGGGTTGTTTTATCCCAAGGGGGGATCACTACTACCAGATTTTCATGCTTTTTTTGACTCTGATTGGGCTGGTTGCTATGAAACTCGTGTGTCCACTAGTGGTTTTTGCTTCATGCTTGGTAGCTCATGTATATCTTGGTTGAGCAAGAAGAAGCCTACTGTGTCCACTTCCAGTCTTGAGGCTGAGTATTGGGCAGCTTTCACAATGATTGTTGAGTGTGTGTGGTTCAAAAGCCTTATGGTTGATTTGGGTGTTTGTTGGAACTGAAGGACTCACTAGGCAAGGAAGCTTAAGAAGGGAGTCAGAGAGAAGAGAAAGTACAAGCAGACAGAGCAGTCAACGACGATCTGGCAAGTAGGCCAATATTTTCTCAAGACATTTATGCACATAAGAGAGGTGGACACAAGGAGAAGGAGCAAGTAGGGAGCTCCAGGAAATGTATATCAAAATGTTAGAAGAAATCCCTACAACAATAGTGATTTTCATCACTAAAAACCCTTGTAAATACCATTTCACATTTTTGTAGCTCCATTTTGTGCAAGCCAAGGAGTCCTTGAGCTTGAGGACTTTAGAAGTATCTACCTGTCAGTTTTCACATTTTTTAGACTTCGTTTGAACCTCCAAATAGGGTAGAGAACCTAATTTTTAACTAGGCCGGACACTAGGTCTGGACAAGGCCAAAACCTAGTCAAAAACTATAAATAGAGCTAGAGAGCTCATTTTTGAGGTTAGATTGTAATTGAAATGAACTTGTAAGAGCTTTTTGAAAGGAATCTAAGAACTCCATTGCTTCTCACTCTTTGTCTTGCCGTGTGTGCGCGTGTGTGCGCGTGTGTGTGTATGTGTGTGCATGTTTGTGTGCTTCTCACTCACGCACTTGTGCCTCCACTTGCTCGAGGTCTTCATACCATCCTCACGTCTTCCCGGATTGACATTAAAGGAGGTGCTACTCATCACTGAGCTACACCAAATTTTGGCACCGTTGCCGGTGATCGAGCTTTGAGGACGAGCGTGTGATGGTAAGACGTAGAGTTGAAGCGTTGGAGTTATAGGTATTTTCTTCACTTTTATCTATTTCCTTTTGTTTCCTTCATCACCATCATCATCATCACCATCTCCCACCTCCATCTCCATCATCGCAAAAATTTCAGTTTTTTACTATATCCCCTTCCTCCTTTCATTTCCCTCATTTCACTTGTGAGAGAGAGCGAGAGAGCGAACTGTTGTGTGCTATTTTCTGCATGCTTTTGGAGTTTCTTGCAGGTTTCAGCATCATCATCCCCTCCAGCACGTCGCGCAGGTACGGAAATGTGCAGAACTGTCTCGCAGTCGCCGACTTCTGTCGATCGCGATTGACAGAAATTTTCACCTTTTGGTAAATCTGAGTGCACCACAGTGGACTAGAGACCCTGCACACCACATTTCCACAAAAATTTTTGAAAAATTTGCAAAATTTCAATCCATCGCGATTGACAGCTCTATCTGTCGCGATTGACTACCTATCCGTCGCGATCGACTTCCTATCCGTCGCGATTGACTGCTTGTCCGTCGCGATCGACTCCTGTCCATCGCGATTGACTCCTGTCCATCGTGATTGACTCCTGTCCATCGCGATCGACTGCCTGTCCATCGCGATTGACTGCCTGTCCGTCGCGATCGACTCCTGTCCATCGCGATTGACTCCTGTCCATCGTGATCGACTGCCTGTCCATCGCGATTGACTCCTGTCCATCGCGATCGACTGCTTGTCCATCGCGATTGACAGCCAATTTTAGCCAATTTTTTAGGGTTTTTAATTTGAAGAGTTTGGCTAATTGTGGGGGAAAAACCTGTTGCACAGTGATCCTGTTTGAACCCTGTCTTAACCCTAGAACCCTGAACGGTCATAACTTTTTCATACGAAATCCATTTTTTGAGCTCTAGGGCTTGTTGGAAAGCTCGTGGCATATACTACACGCCCTCAACTGTTTTTATAAAGATAATGCATTGATTTTTAGCTAGGGTATTTTGAAGTTGACCATACCCAGGGGGATCAAAGTCAGGGGTTCTCTCCTTTTCTTCCATATGCTTTTCAAGCTCTGCAAGCTTTTCTTGTAAAGATATGATTGTGCTTTCAAAAGTGACCAACCTTGTATGATTTAGTTGATATTGTTGAATCCAATACTTAGTAATGGCAGTTGAATGTGTAGATAATCGTTGACAATAACCTAAGAGCCCAGCTTTACCGGCACCGATGAACTGAAGTAAAGTTGAGAGGTTATGGAATGTTGGATGGTAAGAAGACATTGGATCAGGAGGGTATAATGAACCATGAGTCCAAAGATCAATATTCTTTTCTCCAGCTTCACGACGCTCATTTTGAGAGTTCACATCATTGTTGCATTGTGTATTTGGAGCAAACTCTCTGGGCACACGAACATGGATACTTGTTGATGCTGGGGCATGAGGACGTCCTAATGTGAGGTTTGTAATAGGTGTCAACACCATCTTTTCCAACAATTAAACAATACTGAGAAAGAGACCAGAAATTTGTTTGGAAGAGATGCTAGAGCATGATTTTCTCAAGAAAAGTTTGATTTCTTGGATGAGGATGGGTCACAGTGTGTTTTTCCACTGAGAATAGCCAAAAATGTTGAAATTTTGAAAAAGTCATTTTTTGGGTGAAGAGTAGTTACGAATTTGATGATGTGGCACTCTACTTTTGGAGAGATTTTAAAAATATTGTTTTTTCAAAAGGAAAATTAAAAAGTAAACTCAAAAAAGGTCACTTCTGACATATATATTAAAAAATGAGCCCTTTCAAGTAAATAAACACTAAAATTGAGACTTAAAAAAAAAATCATTTTTTTTATTCCCATACATGCTCGAGTTTGATGATATGGAAAGTAGATTCCCTTCTCTCTCTCTAAAAGAAGAGAGAGAGGAGCCTAGTAAGCCTTAAAAAAAGCCTACTCCAGCCTACTAAAAAGTGCCCTATTAAATGCACTTTGTCCCCTTAGACAACAGCAGAATGAGGCTTAATCCCTGAAAATTAGGGATCCTTACAAGGCCCATGCAGGGTTCACCCTTTTTCCTAATGGGATGCAAGTGACTCCGATCTAGAGTCAATCATTATGGACCCACCTTTTGCATCAGATGAAGAATACTTCTATGAAGTAGAATTTCAACCCCAGAGGCACGGAGAGCTTACAAAAGACGTAAGGCTAGCCACACATGTAACTCCTAAGGAAGAAGGAAAGAAAAGGAAGAAGAAAGAAGTCACACAAGAAGAGGAGGAATCTTTGTTTGAGGTCCCAAAAAATTTTAAGAAGTATGAGATAGATGACAGGAGAGTCATGATCAGAATGCCTAAACGAGAGGCGCAATCAGGGGAGGCCTATGATAACAAAGAAACCACAAAGAAAGTGGTTGTAGCCATTGAAGAGGGAGAAGAAAGATGCACGTACATAGGCCATGACCTGACAGGAGAGGAAGAACAAGAGCTAATAGCCTTGCTAAGAGAATATAGAGATGTATTCGCTTGGAGTTACAAGGATTTGAAAGGCGTGGACCCTGACATATGCTCACACACCATCCCCATGACCTCAGATGCCAAACCCTCTAAGCAAAAGCCATATACATACAATGATAATTACGCTGCCAAGATCAAAGAGGAGATAGATAGACTGGTCGAAGATGGATTCATCTATGAAATTGAGCACACTGAGTGGGTATCCCCCATTGTAGTGGTGCCCAAGAAAAATGGAAAGCTGCGTGTGTGCATTAACTAAAAGAAGGTTAATGTAGCCACAATCCGAGATAATTATCCGCTTCCCATCACAGAACATCTCTTAGAAAGAGTAGCAGGCAAGGAAGTGTACAGCTTCCTTGATGGATTTTCGGGCTACAATCAAGTAGCCATAGCTCCAGAAGATCAGCATAAGACAGCTTTTGCCACAGAGTGGGGTATATTTGCCTTTCGCGTAATGCCATTTGGGCTTACTAATGCACCAGCAACCTTCCAGAGGCTGATGTGCCATGTATTTAAGGAGTTCCTGAGGAAGAATTTAGAAGTCTATGTTGATGATCTTTGTGCTCATTCCAACATTAGACAAACCCATATTCCTGAACTCAGACAAATCTTTGACAAATGTAGGGAGTATCAAGTCTGCCTAAACCCAGAAAAGTGCGTTTTCATGGTCAGGCAAGGTAAGATTTTAGGACACATAGTGTCAAAGAATGGCATATTCACCGATGAAGAGAAAGTAAGAGCCATAGCCGAGTTACCTAGGCCAAAGAATGTCAAGGAAGTACAAGCTTTCATGGGGCATTGTGGGTACTACCGTCGGTTCATTCACATGTATGCTGTCATTGCAAAGCCCATGTACGGACTTCTGACTAACTTTGAGTGGACTGAGGAATGTGAGAATTCCTTCCAGGAGCTTAAACGAAGATTATGTTCAGCACCAATCTTGACCACACCAGATTCGAACAAGCCATTCCATGTTCACGTGGATGCATCCAATTATGCTATTGGATGTGTACTCGCACAACCTACGGGTGAAGGTAATATGGATCTTCCAATTGCCTATGCTAGTAGACAATTGAATGCAGCTGAACGAAATTATACCACTACTGAGAGAGAAGGCTTAGGCATGGTATATGCAGTTAAGAAATTTAGACACTATTTGCTTGCAAATAAGTTTAAATTTTTTACTGATCATCAGGCACTGTTATATCTCGTGAACAAGCCATGCAATACAGGAAGATTAGTAAGATGGTTTCTCGTACTAATGGAATATGATTTCGAGGTTGTGGTCAGGAAAGGGAAGACTCACTTGAGAGCAGATCATCTCTCTAGGCTCACATCTGGAGAGGCCCCACAAGGAGTGTCAGATGACCTTCCTGATGCTTACTTGTTTAATTTGGAAGTGGTGCCGCAGTGGGCTAAGCCATTAGTGCTAGTATTGACGTACGGGCCTAACCACCCAGTAATAAACACACAGGATAGAGAGGTAGTAAAAGCCCAAAAGTATCACATCATGGCAGGAAGTATGTACAAGCACACGGAGCAAGGGATCTTGGCCTGTTGTGTGGAAAAGGATGAGTACGCTAAGTGGTTGCAATTGGCACATGTAGGTGCATTAGAGCAACACTACTCAAAACAACAAACCCTACAGACCCTGAGGAGACTAGGAGTGCATTGGCCAACTATGGAAGCTGATGTCCAAAAGTTGTGCAAGGAATGCCCAATCTGCTGCACTAAACCACCTGTGGAACATGCCACTCTTTATCAAGTGTCCATAGTGCCGGATTGGAGTGAACCACTAGTATCTTTTCTAAGGACGAAAACATTCCCTCCAGACATGACTCTGGCTAGGAAAAGGAGTTTAGAACAAGAAGCCCAGGATTACTCACTTATTGGTGATAATCTATACAAACGTGGTAAAGACGGTTACCTAAGACTATGTGTCCATGAGAGTGAATATCTCAAGATCTTGGACACTGCTCACCAAGGTGTAGCAGGAGGACACTTTGGACCAGATCGAGTGATCAAGGCAATACTATTTGCGGGCTTCTGGTGGCCGACCCTTCACATGGATGCACATACCTATGTGAAACGCTGTGATGTATGTCAGAGAACTCAATATCCTATACGTAAAGATGAGATGCCACTGAAACCTATGATGGGTGGACGTGCATTCTCTAAGTGGGGAATAGACTTCGTAGGTCCTATTAATCCCCCAGCTAAGGGTTCCCATGCAGAATATATCATTGTTGCGACAGACTATCTAACAAAGTGGGTAGAGGTAAAAGCCACAACGAAGAACGATGCTCAAACAACAGCTAAGTTCTTATTTGAGAATGTGTTCACTAGATACAGGCTACCTATAGAGCTAGTTAGTGATAGAGGCACACACTTCTTGAATGAAGTTATTGAAAATCTGCTCCAAGAATTCTTGGTAGTTCATAAGAAGTCTGCCCCCTATCACCCTCAAGCAAATGGCCAGGCTGAGAGCACCAACAAGATTCTGTGCAATGTGTTTGACGAAATTAGTGAACAATAAACGCTCTGATTGGGACAAACAGCTACACCATGCTGTTTGGGCATACCGAGTCGCCTACAAAATGGTACTCCAAGCCACCCCCTTTCAGATGGTGTTTGGCCAAAACGCAGTGCTACCATTGGACTTCCTAATACCTACACTGAAATTAGCACAAGAACACGAATGGACGGGTCATGAACTATCCTCTAGACTTTTTGACCTTGAACGATTAGGAGAAACAAGACTGAGGGCAGCTGCAGGGATATATGCAGCTAAGAAACGACAGAAGGCATATTTTGATGCCCATGTTAAGGATAAAGGTTTGAAGGCTGGCGACCTAGTACTAGTATACACGTTGAAACAACATGCGAGGAAACTAGAGAAGAGAGGCTACGGACCCATGATCATTAATAGAATCTCAACAAGTGGAGCAGTACAACTAGCCACATTAGAAGGTGACGTTCTCCCGAGCTACATAAGCAGATGTAGGGTCAAGTTATATCAGGAACCTCTCACAGAGGAAATGCTAAGCCGACTCAATACTGCTAAGAAACGCAAAGAAGAAGAAAAGCGAATTCGAGAAGAGGCCCAAGCAGAAGCTTTAGAACGCATCCGGAGAATGAAATTAAGAAGAAGAGGTAGAGAGCAACCTAGGCCAGATGCCAACACAGACCAAGGATATCACATGGCTATGTGTGAAGTTTCACGTATCAGCTCTCATAGGATAATTGATCGACGTCCTTTTATAACCTTAGATATAGGACAAGGAAAAAGCGCAAGGACTGTAAGAGCCTTGATTGACTCAGGTGCAGCCACTAGTGTTATTCAATTGTCTTACTGTCAAGAGTTGAAATTAACTGTCAATTCTATAGAAGCATATCTCATAGGATTGGGAGGTGTGGAAACCCCTTGCCTGGGCGAGGTGGATCTTCCATTCAAGACGAAGTGATGACAGTCAAAGTACTAGTGTGTCAAGATGAGGACCTCACTGAGCCTCTTGTCTTGGGTCAGGACTGGATCTATGATCATGCGGTCAACCTAAACCTAAGAAGTGGACTTCTTCAGGTATGGGTAAATCATAGTCGAATTACAGTTGAATTGGAAAATGAGGCACTCAAGGACCTAGGTAAGGCACGAACTCCTGGTCCTTCGAGGGGCGCACATGAAGTTGACAATGTTATTTTTGTCCAAAAATGTATGATGCAGAAAGAGGATTGTCTCAACAACGGATTCAAGGATAAGACGGTACTCCCTTCTTTTCCAAAGGCCAGAAGGATGCAGCAGCCAACGGCAAATCAAATACAAAAGAAGCAGAACACTACCTATACTAGAGGCCAAAAAAAGGAGCAAAGCAGATTGTTTCAGCCGATGAAACAAGTATGGAGGCGAAAAGGCGAACACCCTGTTCCGACCAGGCCAACACCACGGCCAAAACCTCTTATTAGTAATCAACAACACGACACTAATAAGAGGTCCTTCATAAATTCTTCTGTGAAAGTGAAGTCTATTTGGGTACCCAAGAAGTCAATGAAGGCCAGCCCACAATCACGACAAATCTGGGTGCCTAAGGCTTGCTTGCGGGCTCAAATAGCTACACCAAGGCCAAACCCTGTACAACATGTTTCACTCACGCGAACATCTGAGGCCCAGTCTTACACATCACGCACTAACACGTATTCTTCCACGAGCACAAGTAGAATCACTTATAAATGGGTTCCTAAAAAGCCCCATTTTTCAAGTAAACACCCTATCACACTCTCCAGAGCCTCCACAAAGTCAAAATCAAAACCTATCCATTGCATTTGGCAACCTAAAACTTGTAATAAACCCCCGGATCCCAATTGTAAATCCATGTCCACCTACTAACTACTTCACTCTCACACCACATCATTCCGCTTAGCTCTTAGGTCTACCCAATTCCTAACTACACACACAAGCACCAAGCACTTACTAACCCCCTAACCTCTCCCGAACCTCATGTTACTGTTGTAACAGGGGACACAGTGTCATTTTTGTGTCCATTGCAATGTTAAAATTTATTCATATATTCTCACAGAACCAGCTGCGAAGTTTTCAACATGGCTGAGGCGGCAGGAACTAGCTCTCAAACAGAAACAAGCCAGCAAGTGGTGGACTTAGACAGTTTACCCGTTTTGCCTGAGACAAATGAAAGACCAGAAGAATTGCGGGCCATCAAAATCATACCTATTGCGGACCCTCCCAGTGGCCATACCATGCCCGTAGGAAAAACTTCCCACTGGTTTAGTGAAGTGGCAGGACCCTTGGGTGAGGGAACGTACCTATGGGAATCGGAGTTCGACTTCAATGGGAAGCAAGGCAAATACCATTTCTTTACAAGAGAATTCGAGAAGTTACAAAATGCAGAAGGTCTACGTTCGATATGGGAGAAGGCAAGATTGGATGCATATTTCAGTGCACGGCTCCCAAAGCCTGACTTCATGCGATGCTACTATCTCATCAATACCTTGACTCCAAACCAGAACCCAAAAGGTGCAAGCTCATTTGTGATTCCATCTCTGACAAAGGGGAATGAGCTCAAGAGGTTCAGGCTATCAAACAACTTGGTGAGAGAGGCTCTAGATATGCGCGGAATGCATATTCCTACAGAGAAGGAAACCCTAGTACCGGATTACATGAAGAATCGAAGTCTCACCAAACTCAAGGACATGGTGTCCATGACCCCTAATATTGCAATACACCTTCGCATGTGCATGCAACACTTTGCTTTTCCTGCACAAGATAGATTCACCAGGCCGCCCAAAAAGATTTGGTTTAGTTTGTATCTGGCAGAGACACAGAGCCTCACCATCAACTTACCCCACTGGATAATTGATCAGATACACCTAGCTCACAAACGATGGCTGCGGAAACAGGTTTTATATGGTTGCTGTGCTCTGACGAGAATCATTTATAGGTGTTTGGCTTATGACATCCCTATTCAACGGGCCCTAAAATTGAATCGTGTAGAGCAGTTTAGAGGCAGGACATCCACTGGACCCCCTTCTAAGAAGATGAGAGGCACTATCCAAGTCCAATGTGCTCAACCACGTGGAGCCACCCTAACACCAGACGTCACCCCTCCACCCCGAAGAGTCCGACCATTCACACTCCGACTTCCAAGACGCAGCACCGATGGTTCTACCTTGATATTCCCTCCTATCCCAACCGATCTTGAATTTCCTAGTGGTGCACCTTTGGAAGAACTCACGAATGAAGATTTCGAACAATTATTACAAGATGTAGAGCTGGAGGCAGAAGAGGCACAACAAGTGGAGAATGTGCAAACACAGGCAACAACCTCCCAAGTACCTGTCACCACAGTTGAAGTGGATGAAGAGGATGAGGAAGATGAAGAACACGAGGAAGATGAGGAGGATTATGATCAAGAGCATCAAGATGAGCAACAAGAAGTGCCAGAACTTGTAGATGCACCAGCATATACAGCTCAACTACAAAGGTTATACGACACAATCAAAGCAGTACAAGAAAGGCATCAACTCTCTCTTGTGTCAGGTCAAGCTTTGATGCAAGAAATGCTATCAGATGATGGGGTGGATCAACATTTCATTGACACCCTCAAATTAGTGTCAGAATCTTTAGGAGTTCCGGAGGCTGTCCACACTGCAGACCGCCAGTCCGTGAGGTATGACAAACGCAGAGTTGACACATTACCACGCGCAGGTAAGACTATCAGGATACCCGTCACAGAACAAGAAGTACCCATTGAAACCACAGCTACCCCCATCACCACCATTGACCTCTCTGCTGAAACCTTTGTTCAGACATCACCCATCTCACCCCAGCATCCCCAATCACCACCTTCTCCACCCCCACCACCACCTCCCACCATCGAAGAAACGACAGTCATCACCTCTACCTTCACTTATAAACCATCCTCATTCACATCATTCTCATTTCGAGAACCCACCTCACAAGACACCCTCTTCTCTTTCATCACCAATCCCTTGTACACTTCAACCCTTCTACCCTCTGAACCCATAATTGGCCATCCCATAATTCCAAGTGTGGTTGGAAACCCGGCACCCACCGAAGGCACCCTGTGTTTCCCAGCCTATTCCCCAATACAGGTACCTCCATTCCATGACCCTCACTTCCCATCTGGCCCCTACACCTCTTTCAACCTGACCTCACCACCCCAATACCCGTCCTTTGTGGAGCAGTTCATCCGCTCTCCAATGTTTCAGAGGCACATTTCCCCGATGTTCACAACGACATCAATTTACACGAACACCACACTCACTTCACCTACCATACCCACCTACATGGTAGCCCCTGTACACACCACCTTGTCTGACCCAATGGACATTTCACCAACCACAGCACCTCTCCCCACGATTCCACCATCTCCCCCTCCCTTACCCCCCACCTCACCACTCACATCATTGGCACACACAGCATTCACTACCCCCCTACCCAATCCCACCTCCCCTGCATTTCAAACTTTTCCCCTTGCATCTCATAATGTAAATAGCACGTTCAATACATTACTTCAGTGTGCACATCAACTACAACAAGAATACCATCAATTGGAAGAAAGCACTGCTGCCCTCCAGGCAGAATCTCAACGTCTGCAAGCTAGAGTCACCACTCTTGAAGCGGATTACCAAACGCTCCTAACCGAGCATACCACCTTACAGCAGGCTCACTCCGAATTGGAATCAAAGACATCAACAGTAGATGATCAAGCAGTCAAGGAACTAGAAACAGTGCTCCAAGCGCAAATGATATCTAATGCTACACTCAGACGCAACCTTGGGCTATTAAGGAAGCATATGGCAGAAGCACTAGAAGAGAACAAGAGACTTCAACAACAAAACCAAGACAACTTTGAAGCGGCTATGGAAGGAACTGCAGGAGCAACCATTAGCCCTACCAAGTATAGAGCAGTCCCATCGGAAGACATTCGCATCTTACTTGAGGAGCATGCAAATTTCTTGGAGTCATATGAAAAGTTAGAGACTGAATGTGCAGACCTAAAGAAACAGATAGCCAGTGCCCCCACAGCTCAACAGGAGCCGGTAATCTTGCAACACTCTACAGAAGAAGTAGAGACCCTCCCGAAATAGGTGGCAGAACTCCAAGCACGCCTCTTACCATATGAAAGGCCACCCTCGCCCACTGAAGAACCAGAACCTGAAACAGTAGTGGAAATCCCCGTCGATGAGAGCTATGAAGAGCCGTATGAGCCAATGCCAACACCCGGTGGTCGGACTACAGAGGAAGGATAGGACACTTTAGAAATTCAAGTTCCAGATTGGGTCAAAAGGGTCGAGAAAGTGGGTAAGACACATGATGATCGCGTTGCTGTGCAAATGCAATCTCTCACAAATTTGGAAGAAAATGTCCTTCGGTCTTCTTACTTTCAGAACCTATCCCACCAACGGTTAATCACAACATCAGAGTCGCAATACATGCCTTATTTTGTCTTGCTACATGATTATAATGCAGAAGTTAAAAGACATACAGGGAAGGAGCCCAGATTTGCCACTCAATTTGAGCCAGAGGACTTACCGACAGATGCGCGTGCGGGCTCGATTTTCCAGCCTAATTGGCGTGCACGTCTACTAATCGATTACCTTGAGATGATGAGCACCTGGGTAACCATGCCACTGTATATCAAGTATAATCCATGCTATTGCCCAATGGTACGTCGCAGATCTTGGCAAGCATTTGCGATCAAGGTACGCAACAATAAAGAATGCTCGGCTTGGGTTAACTATCCATATTTTGCTCCACCTCGAGGGACCCCAACCGTAGCCTACATGATATCAACAATTCGGCACTCGTCTACACGTCTAAATAATGTACCCGACATAGCAGCGAAAATGTGTATGAAGATATTCGAGCTCATGACCATTGTCTTCAAAACCTTTCGGAATGTACAAGCTCCATACATCTCTGCCCCTGGATTCTCTCAAGGTAACAAGGATTTAGTCTACGACATGAGCCAGACTCCCTCGGTTACTATAATCTTTGCCTGACATGCACGAATAAAGTACTTACCCGCATGCTTCAAGCAGACATTTGAGGAAATGTTCTCTACGGGATTCTGGGAATATCATTCAGAAATTTTCATTCCCAGACCCACACATTTGCTACATCTATTCGTAGTAGAACAAGCGATCCATGCAGATCAGTTACCTCTGCCACATCCGGGCATTCCAGGACCAATTGATTGGGATCGTATGATGACAGACTTGGCCAGAGGACTACGCATACAAGAACATCAGCTTGCCACTCAGGTTCTGGAATATTACATCCAACACTCCCAGCAACAAGGGTCTGTCAGGGACGACAGACGCGAGAGAGGGGGGGGTGTTGGAACTGAAGGACTCACTAGGCAAGGAAGCTTAAGAAGGGAGTCAGAGAGAAGAGAAAGTACAAGCAGACAGAGCATTCAACGACGATCTGGCAAGTAGGCCAATATTTTTTCAAGACATTTATGCACATAAGAGAGGTGGACACAAGGAGAAGGAGCAAGTAGGGAGCTCCAGGAAATGTATATCAAAATGTTAGAAGAAATCCCTACAACAATAGTGATTTTCATCACTAAAAACCCTTGTAAATACCATTTCACATTTTTGTACCTCCATTTTGTGCAAGCCAAGGAGTCCTTGAGCTTGAGGAGCTTTAGAAGTATCTACCTGTCAGTTTTCACATTTTTTAGACTTCGTTTGAACCTCCAAATAGGGTAGAGAACCTAATTTTTAACTAGGCCGGACACTAGGTCTGGACAAGGCCAAAACCTAGTCAAAAACTATAAATAGAGCTAGAGAGCTCATTTTTGAGGTTAGATTGTAATTGAAATGAACTTGTAAGAGCTTTTTGAAAGGAATCTAAGAACTCCATTGCTTCTCACTCTTTGTCTTGCCGTGTGTGCGCGTGTGTGTGTATGTGTGTGCATGTTTGTGTGCTTCTCACTCACGCACTTGTGCCTCCACTTGCTCGAGGTCTTCATACCATCCTCACGTCTTCCCGGATTGACATTAAAGGAGGTGCTACTCATCACTGAGCTACAGTGTTGGTTAGACTTCTGCCACCACCATCTTCACTGACAGTCAGACCGTATTGGCAGTCGCGAGGAACTCTATGTTCCATGCTTGCACTAAGCACATTGAGGTGCATTATCACTATGTCAGGGAGAGGTTCTGTGTTGGGGAGATCAGCTTGGCATATGTGCCCACGCAGGAGAACATTGCAGACCTTTTCACAAAGGCTCTGCCTAGGGAGAAGTTTGAAGCTTTCTGCAAAGCTTTGAGCTTACTTCCTCCTTTTGTGGAGTGATTTCCACATAGCTTGGCACTTCCTTATACATGAGTGCCAGCTCCTTGTTCACCGCATCACTCCCAGGGGGGATTTGTTGATATATTTAGGTAGTGATGTGTGTGAACACACTAAGACCATCGGGGCACTTTTTTCCCTCTTTAGGAGGTTTTTCTCCCGGCATGTATATACACCTATTGTACTAATGGGGCACTTATCTTTGTGCATTCTCTAGTAATACATTCAGTATTGTGTGTTGTGCTCCAAGCTTCATCTTCTCCCTTGTGCTCTTCGTGTGCTTCTGTAGACGTCTATCTCCAACATACAACACTCACAAGGGTGGATATATGATATAGTGTTAGCATATTGAGTCAGTTTATGCATAAGCCGAGAAGACCACATATGGAAGCGGCCAAGAGAGTCCTCAAGTACCTAAAGGGGACCATGAATGAAGGTTTTTTTTTACCCATTGACTTCAGATATTGAGTTAAAGGCCTAATCAGATGCGGATT
This sequence comes from Ceratopteris richardii, assembly GCA_020310875.1. Taxonomy (NCBI): domain Eukaryota; kingdom Viridiplantae; phylum Streptophyta; class Polypodiopsida; order Polypodiales; family Pteridaceae; genus Ceratopteris; species Ceratopteris richardii. Next base: position 11,186,143 of record CM035414.1, on the reverse strand, counting down.
GGGCTGGATCTAGAGATGATAGAAGAAGCACATCCAGGTATGTACCATTTTTAGGTTCAAAAATCGTTTCTTGGACATCCAAGAAGAAACCAACAATGGCATTATCTTCTACTGAAGCTGAATATAGAGGTTTGGCTAATGCAACTCAAGAAATCATGTGGTTAAAATCTATGTATACAGATCTTGGACTTCATTCTTCAACACCTCATATTTTTTGTGACAACATAAGCTCACTACATCTTGTACCTAATCTGGTATACCACACTAGAACCAAGCATATTGAAGTCCACTACCATTATGTAAGGGAGAATCTTATGAGCAAGGATATTCAACTATCCTATGTCTCTACAGATATGCAATGTGCAAACATGTTGACTAAAGCTCTTGATGGTCCAAAATTGAGTAGATTCAAGTTGATGATTGGCTTGTAGGAAATCAAGGACAATTGAAGACTTATTTTGAGGCCAAGCATGTTAGGCTTGAGGGGAAGCTGTTGGTTCATTTTATCCAAGCCTACATGCTTGATATGATTTGATTTATGTTCATTTGTAGTCAGATGTGTAGACATATGAACACCTCTTGTAAAAGAGTATATTTTATCTCTTGTAGCTGTGAAAGAAAGAATGGCTTAAGTTATCCATGATGTAAAAAGGAAATTCTTGGCTGTAACTACCTAAAACCAATCTATCAGTTGCGAGAATATCTCCTAACTCCTAGCATCACTTTTAGGTGAAGTTATTTGAATTCAAATTCAAAACTACCTCCAAAAGTAACTATAAAAAGAGCAAGAAGGAAGTCGTTATGAGAGAGCTTGATTCGTGCGCACTTCATGTTCATTTGTAGAGATTCAAGAGCTTAATCCATAGCTCTATCATTCTACTCCCATTGTGCAAGTATTCATTGCCAATGTGGTTGTAATTATATGTGAATCTATACATTCATCATTTACTTCTTCTCTATTTTATTCTCTGATATACTCACTCAGAACAGTAACTTCAAAAGCTCATGTCTCGGGCTATACATAATCTTTTTGCAAGTTTTAAAGTGCCTTGAATTTCTCTCTAAGTATAGTTTATGTTGACAAACATGCACGATCATTGGATTTACCATTTGTGAGAAATCTATGTTTTTCTGCATACTAGTGGAATCTCTACGTAGCCCTAAAAATGGTGGGAGTGTTCTAATTTTCGCTAAATCTTATTCTCAGTGCTCAGTTGATCAAGTGATGTGTTTGAAATTGGATTAGCAATCTATCTAAGTTTATTTTCTATGCCCAAAAGGAAGTTTTCTAATTCCTATGAGGTTGAGAGCACTGTTCATTTTTTCCAATAGGTGTATGTACAAAAATAGCAAGTTTCAGGACTACTCATTTTGCAACTAGTCTATCTTGACTGAAGTCTTAGTTGGTTGATCTGAAGCTGGTTGTAGCAACACCATCTCATTCTGATTGCATCCACCATCTTTCTTTACACAAATCAAGAAATCATGTGGTTAAAATCTTTGTATATAGATCTTGGACTTCATTCTTTACCACCTCACATTTTTTGTGACAACACAAGCTTAATACATCTTGCAGATAATCTTGTATACCATGCTAGAACCAAGCATGTTGAAGTCCACTACCATTATGTAAGGGAGAAGCTAATGAGGAAGGATATTCAACTATCCTATGTCTCTACAGGTATGCAATGTGGAGACATGTTGACTAAAGCTCTTGATGGTACAAAATTAAGTAGATTCAAGTTGATGATTGGCTTGCAAGAATCAAGGACAATTGAAGACTTATTTGGAGGTCAAGCATGTTAGGCTTGAGGGGGAGTTATTGGTGCATTTTACCCAAGCCTAGATACTTGACATAATTTGATTTATGTTCATTTGTAGTCATATGTGTAGACATATGAACACCTCTTGTAAAAGAGTGTATTTTATCTCTTGTAATGGTGAAAGAAAGAATGGCTTAAGTCATCCATGATTTAAAAAGGAAATTCATGGCTTGAACTACCTAAAACCACAAATCTAGTAGCCGAGAGAATATCTCCTAATTATTAGCATCACTTTTAAGTGAAGTTATTTGAATTCAAATTGAAAACTACCTCCAAAAGTAGCTATAAAAAGAGCACAAAGGAAGTTTCCATTAGAGAGCTTGATTCGTGTCCACTTCATGTTCATTTGTAGAGATCGAAGATCTTACTCCATAGCTCTATCATTCTACTCCCACTGTGCAAGTATTCATTACCAATGTGGCTGTAATTATATGTGAATCTATACATTGATCATTTAATTCTTCTGTGTTTTATCCTCTCCTATACTCACTCAGAACAATAACTTGAAAAGCTTATATCTTGGGCTATAGGTAACCTTTTTCAGATTTTTAAAGTGCATTGGACTTCTCTTTACATTTATTTTATTGTCACAAAATTTCATGCTCATTGGAATTACGGGTTGCGCAAAATCTATGTTTTTCTTCTCATTGGTCGAATCTCTATAGAGCCCCAAAAATGGCAAGAGTGTTCTAGATCTTCCTAAATCTTGTTCTCAATGATCAGCTCATTAATTGAAGTGTTTCAACTTGTATTAGCAAGCTATCTAAGTCTATTTACTATGTCCAAAAGGAAGTTTTCTAATTTCTACCAGCTTGAGAGCACTTTTCATTTTTTCGAGCACATGTATGTACAAAAATAACAAGTTTTGGGACCTAGTCATTTTGCAACTAGTCTTTCTTGACTCAAACTTTTGAGATACTTGTTCCAAAACACTTGGGTGATTTTTTTGTGGGTTTAGGAAGCTCAAAGGGTCTACTAAGCAACTTTGAAGTCTTAGTTGGCTAGTGTGAAGCTGGTTGTAGCAGCACCAACTCATCTTCCAATTGCATCCACCATCTCTCTTTACAAACAAGGGCTTGAGTGGTGGTGATAGGAATGGCTTCAAATGTGAGTGCTACACTGATCATGCCTTCAGTTATGATTCGGCATGATAGATGAATACGAATAGGAGGTATGGGTACTAGGGGCTCCATGGGAGATTGCTGTGGGGAAGGCAGAGGTGATGGTAATTTAAGGACCTATAAGCATGTGATAATGCCCTAGCTCTTCACAGGTCATGACACACTCGATAGGTATATCATAGGCTAGGCACATATATATAATCCTTGTGATTGCACAATAGACATGGATGACTCTCTTTCATGCCCATTATTACTATGCCAAATACAACTATTCGTGAATCCAATTAGCAAGATCAATCATTTGGGGCCCCGTATTTGTTGAGTATAACCCAAACCAAATACATTAATATGGGATCCTGAAGTAGTATTGGGCCGGAAAAGCAAAATGTTGCATACATACATGTAGCAGTTTTGACAACTCAGTGTAATAGCAAAAATATCTACCCACTTAAGAACATCTCCCCTTTTCATTGGCTCTGGAATGAGCCTCTCTTGTTTCGTCAGAATATGCATGCGGTGTATCTTGAGTGCTATCCTCATTAAGATCCACTAAGAGATAAAACTTCTTAAAAGGGGGATCGATAACTAATGAGGTTAAAATGAACGTCCCTGGTAACTCCTTCGTGACAGGGGGTTTTAGAGTGGTAACCAAATAAAAACATCGATAGAAGTCTGGTTTGAGGGGGGAAGCACTAAAGTACTCTATAAATCTTACTCTCATCCAAATTGGTTGTAACTCCTCTGAATTCTAAAGGGCTTCGAATTCCCGGGAGAAGAATTGCTATCTCCCCCCCATGTTGCCACTTTACTTTCTCGGTCCTTCCGATGGGAGGACCCTCAATCGGCATTGGCCCCATAAAATCTTGGAATTTCGATGGTTTCATTGTAGGGTAGGGCTTAGCTAATAAGTTATCAAAATTTTTTGCTGGCAGGCTCCTACCAACCTCAAGGGTTCCTTTGGTTTGCATGGTGATCCCAACATGTGTAGATGATCTCCTACAAAAGGATAACACATTAGTATGGAAATTAATTATGTTCCCTATAAAGTGAGACCGCAATCCCTTTCCATAATCAATGTGTAAGTTGTGTAGCCATGTGTTGTGAGATGGTTGATGTAATGCCCTTCCAGTAGCTAATGCAGGTCACTAGACATCCTATATGCTCTTGAATAATGCATACATTGCTTTTGATGAGCTTTCATTACAAGTGATAGTGGGTTAGTGGGGATGGATATATACAAGGTTTAGTTGTGGGTGAATTATTACAAGGATAAGGGTTAGTCATAAGAGGTGTGTTGGTCGGCCGCCGGATTGGAAAATGTAAAACTGAATCTTTTGTTCGCATGCGCGAAAAGTTGTTACACTAACAGTTGTAATCTTTTATATAAAGCAATGAAAAGAGATGCTCAGTGACGATTCGTGGAATCACCAGACTGTCCGTCTAGGTGATTGTCTGAGCATTGCTGTAGCATTGATTGTCTAATTTCTGAGTACTCTGAGTATACTGTGCATACCCGTGTTTGTTGTCTATCGATCTTTGTTGCGATTGTGAGTTTCATTTACATACGGTAGATCGTTGTACTGTTGTCTGAGTAAGTCGTTTGCGAGTCTCTATTGGGATTGTTGTGTTAGTTCGCGTATCGTGTTGTTATTCTTTCTTGAAATGGTCTGCCACTGTTTGGTGAAGTTTGTGTAGCTATGGTAGCTTTTCTGGTATTCGGGTTTACATTGTATTGTCTTCAGTATTGAGGTTTATGTTCGTACGGCAAAGATTAAGCTACCGTAAGAGCCATCCTAAGTTGCGTACTGAATCTTCAAGCATTGTGTGTCTGTAATTGTTGAGTCCTTCTGTGTCTTCGGTTGAGTTTGACTATAAGCATTGTTTGGTGAAGGTTGAACTACTGCTATTGTCCCTAATGTTACTGCAATGTGTATTTGGAAAGGGGTCCGAGATAACTCGGTATCATGATACTAATCGTCTGGTACAGTGTGTTCGGCAAACCTTGGAAGAATTAGACTAACGAACCGTAAAGATTGAGAAGGGTATACCAATTCATGATAGAATTCTTGAATATTAGTATATTGTGGTGTGAAGTCATTTTGGGAAACAAGCATAGGGCCTCTGTTTTTACAGACCCCTTCCACTCCCAAAAACCCAACAACGTTTAAACGCACTTCTGACAGTTAGAACATAGCATTTAACACTGGCGTGGGCCATGGGGCGGTGGCAACAGATCAGATTGTTGCAAATCAGTTATGGAAACGTGACTGTAAATTGTAAATTGACAGTAATAGTACGCGATTAGTACCAAAAGATGATACATGCCGGTTACTCGATCCGGTGAAACGTATCTAAAGAACCGCCAGCCTGGGGTACCTAATTTGCTAAGGACACCTCCAGGAGGTAAAAGCGCAGATAGGTCTAACCCAGTTGTCAAGAAAGTAAAGAACGTTAGTAAGGATTCCGGTCATATTCCGGTGGAACGAACTAAATCTCTGGCAGATTCCGGTGCGATTTCGTCACAATCTATCGAAGATATAGTAACTCCAGAATCTAACAGGATGCAGTATGAAGTTATATATATATATATATATATATATATATATATATATATATATATATATATATATATATATATATATATATATATATATATATATATATATATATATATATATATGTATATATATATATATATATATATATACATATATATATATATATATACATATATATATATCATTGAGTAAAGATTCGAACTTGTTTACGAATAGAAACATCTTAGTCAAAGAAATCAGCAAGGGAGAAAAAGCACCCTATATTGGTGAAAAATTGACACATTCCGGTGATATTTCGGTACCAGTTGCTGAAAGTTTGCAGTTTTTCGGCGGCGGTTTACCATTTTCTGGTGAATCATGAGTCCAGTCACCGCTATTGGGAGTAAGCTTTCCTACATTTGACATCAAGAAGGAAGGTAGCTTGTTCAAAACCGAGATTCGAAACATACTGAACAAGATTATCGACCCGGAAAGTGCAGTCTACATACCATACATCTTCACTAGCTTGAGTTGTATCTTCACCATACCTCATGGCAAGTAAATCATTCCCTTGGCTGGATGATGTGTTTGCATAATTACCTTGCCCTCTATAATTGTTGTTGTTACTTTGATTCCCTTGTCTTTGAGCTCTATGATAGCATTCATTTGCAAAATGACTGGGCTTACCGCATACAAAGCATCCATTTGAAGTGGCTTGTCCTCTTCCACCAAATCTTGCACCTCTTCCTCTATTTGTGGCTCTTCCACCTCTTTGACCTGCATTTTCTTCTTGTCCTTGACCTCCTTGGTTGCTTTGATATCTTCCTCTTCCTCTTGAAGCACCTCGGTTGTGTCTTCCTCTTCCTCTACCTGCATACAACAATTGCCCTTGGCTATCCTTGGCGTTATGACCACCAAGGTTCATCTCCTTTGTCACCATGAGAGTTATTAGTTGATCAAAATCAGGAAGAGAGTCCCTTACATACACTGAAGTTGTGAAAGCCCTCCATTTTTCATCATCCCTAAGTCCATTTAGGGTGTGGGCGACAAGATCGTCATCATCTAGGGCACAACCGATTGACCCTAGTGCATCTGCAAGCTCTTTAACCTTTAATATGTAATCATTAGCACCTTGAGAGGGGCTTTTCCTAAGATTATTTAGCTCATTCTTGAGCTGATTTTTTCTAACTTTTGTGGAGGTTGAGTAAAATCTCTCCAAGCACTCCCACACCTTCTTCGATGTATCCAAATCTTGAATATGCCCTACCATAGAGTTGCTTATATGCTGAGATAAAATGAAAATGACCCTTTTGTCCCTTTCCTCCCACTCTCTTACTGCTCTTCTCTGGTCATTGGTTGGATTTACCGCATCTATGTAGGGTTTTGGCTCTCCACCACTCACAAGTCCCCACAAACCTTTCCCCATCAAAAAATTGCTTATTCTAAATCGCCACGGTTGGTAGTTTCCTTTTTCGAGCTTCTCAATCTGAGCATTGAGATCAGCCATGGTGCCTCCTAACTCTTTTGAACCTCCCCCTTGATGCAATAAGTTGAAAAGGATGGCTTTTACCTCAAAAAATAGAGCTACTCCTCTTGATGAAGCTTCATCTTTGATTTGATGATATATTTGCTTCCCATTGTTGTTGACGTGCCCGTTCTTTGCTTCCTTCCTTGAAACTTTGATAAATTCTTTACTTCACTTCAGTAGCTCCTTCTTCTCTCTTTGATACTCCACTTATAGCTCTGATACCACTGTTGGAGGATAAACACTCTTATGTGCACAACAAAAGCAAATGAACCCTCCTAGGATCCTAAAATTTTTCAAACATAGGCTCTGTATTTTTTGTGTTTCTCTGAGTATATGCAGGGTAAAATCACTCCATTTGGATACTGGATGATGCCTCAACCAGCTGCAACAAAATAGATAACTTGATCTCTTCACAGAGTATGAGCTAACTAGATAGACACTATTCTAGACATTTCTCTGCACTTGTGCAGGCACTGAACCTGAGACTTATACCAGACAACGTAGAACTTCTAAGCTTTCCAACAAGACAAAAATCATTGTAAATGGATTCCGGATGAAGGAGAAACAACAATTACAAGACCGGGGGGTCTGCCAAAAACATCTAGATAGATAGAGTGTGTAAAAGTGAAATTTCTGCAAAATATGCAGAGAACAGCTAGTAGGGGATGTGCTTAAGCAAGGGGGAAGCTTGGGCACGTATTTTCACAACTCTAAGTCATAATACAACTCATTAGAGGTTTTAAAGACCACATACTAACCTCTTTAACCAATCAAAAGCATATACATGTCAAAAGTGAGGTCCAATCACATCAAGAGGTGAGCTAAATCTTCTCTAATCAACTTCTTTCCATTATGGGCATAATTGGATGCCTCCAACTCGTGGAAATCAGCCTCCTTTGATTGTGGATGATGTGGAAGGTTCAATTTGGGGCATGTTCCCACACTCTTGAGCTTGAAAAACTTTCAACACTCCCCCTCAAGCTCAATTCTTTTCCTTTGTTGCTTCAGCCTATGTCTCTTATGTTGATAGCTTCCTTGAATCCTCCAAGCTTTGTACCTTCAAGAAACTTTGTCATCATGTCTGTAACCTACATTTTAGTGTTCATATACCTTATATCTAGCTCTTTTTCCATCACCTTTTCTCTAACGAAGTGGTAATGAACCTCTATGTGCTTGCTCCTTGCATGAAACATGGGATTATTAGCTAGATAGATGCTTGAAATGTTGTCTCCATAAAGAGGAAACTCCTCCACTTCTACTTCCAAGTGCTTAAGTAGCTTCTTAAGCCATAATAGCTCACATGTAGCCAATGCTAAACCTCTGTACTCAGCCTCTGTGGATGAAAGAGCAACAGTGGGTTGCTTCTTAGAGCTCCAAGAGATCACTTTTGTACCTATCATGAAAACATAACCCGATGTACTCCTTCGATCATCCTTACTACCTGCCCAATCAGCATCACTATATCCTTTGACACTTAGATCAGCATCATATGAGTAAAATAGACCTTGGTTGATGGTGTTCTTGATGTAACGAAGCACCTTTCTTGCCGCCATAAGATGATCATGAGTAGGTGCATGCAAAAATTGAGAGAGAACACCTACTACATATGCAAGATCAGGTCTAGTGAATGTAGCATAAATTAATGAACCAATTATGCTTCTATATAGTGTAATATCTTGTATAGCCTCTCCTTGACCTGCAACCAACTTTGTATTGGGCTCCATGGGCTGAGAAAGTGGCTTACAACCACTCATACCAAACCTGTATAGCACATCCAACAAGTATTTTCTTTGAATCAAGAAGATGCCATTGTGTGCATAGATTACCTCTATTCCCAAGAAGTACTTTAGTGTTCCAAGATCAGATATCTTGAACTCCTTTCCTAGCTTTGATTTGATATCTTTAATACCTGCAATATCACTTCCTGTGATGATCAAATCGTCCACATAGATGCATATGTATACCGTCTTGTCTCCTTGCTTCTTCATGTAAAGTGATGGATCTGCAACACTTTCTTTGTATCCACAACTTGATAAATAATCCACTAACCTCTGATTCCAGGCCCTTGGGGCTTGCTTTAGTCCATATAATGCTTTCCTTAGCTTGCAAACATGATTTGGGTACCTCATACTAGCAAATCCTTGAGGTTGGCTCATGTAGACTACTTCTTCAAGCTCTCCATTGAGGAAGGCATTCTTCACATCCAACTGATATAAGATCCATTTCCTTGATGTGGCCACTGCAATCAAAGTCCTAATTGTTGGCATCTTGGCTACGGGGCTGAAAGTTTCATCATAATCTATCCCGTAGCTTTGGGAGAAGCCTTTCGCCACCAACCTTGCTTTGTATCTAGCAATGGAACCATCTGAATTTCTTTTAATTTTGTAAACCCACTTATTACCTATCACCTTCATGCCTTCTTGAGCTGGTACCAAGCTCCAAGTATGGTTCTCATCAAGTGCTTTGAGCTCTTCCTTCATTGCCTCTTGCCATTCCTTGCAATCCTTAGCTTCTTCATAACTAGTTGGTTCTTTGTCCTTGATTACCTGAGTCATGTATGCATAATGCTTCGCAATGAAATTATCATATGTTAACCTTTGTACTGGATATCTTACTCTTGAAGACCTTTCACTTCCTTTAGGTGTGGTTGCCATCTTCTTTCTTTGTTTGGCCACTCTTGGAGTTTGAACTTCTTCTATCTCTTCATCTTCCAACATGCTCTCGTCCACATAGCTTCCTTCTTCAACTGAAATCTTCTGTTTGCCTTTGACTTTGCTTTCTTCAGAGCTGGTCTCTCTTTCCCTAAGCCTTCCACTCCATGGTGAGGGTGTCCTTGTGATGCATGAGTTGCTTGGACCACTCAAATCCATGCTTTCTTGAACTCTATCATCATTCTTCAAATCTGTCTCACCTATGTCTTCAACCTACAATGGACTCGTGCATGCATACCAAGGCTTCAACTCATCAAAGACAACATCCCTACTTACCTTCAGCTCCTTGGTGATGGGGTTATAGCATTTATACCCCTTTTGTTCCATAGAGTATCCCAAAAAAATACATCTTTCAGATTTGGCATCTAACTTTGACCTCAACTCTTGAGGTACATGTACATAGCATATACAACCAAAGATTCTAAGATGTGAAATGCAAGGTTTTCTTCCACTCCATGCTTCCTCAGGGGTTAGATGATGTATACCTGATGTAGGACATTTATTCATGATGTATGTGGTTGTATATGTAGCCTCTCCCCAATAACAATGCGGCATATTCATTTCGTTGAGCATACACCTTGCTACCTCTGCTATGTGTCTGTTCTTTCTCTCTGCTACCCCATTTTGTTGAGGGGTATACCTGCATGTAAATTGTCTTTTGATGCCATTGACCTGCAAAAATTCAGAAAATTCATGGGAGAAATACTCTCCCCCTCCATCGGATCTCAAAGTTTTGATAAACTTGCTAGATTCCTTCTCCACCTGTGCTTTGAATTTCTTGAAGTAGTGGAACACATCTGATTTGTTTCTAATGCAATACAACCACACTTTCCTTGAAAAGTCATCAATGAAGGTTACAAAATACCTATTTCCAGCCAGGGATGCTTCTCTTTTTGGACCCCAAGCATCCGTGTGAATGAGGTCTAAAACATTTGCACTTACATAGGTACTCTTCTTGAAGGGCAGCCTTGATTGTTTTCCTTGTTGGTAAGCTACACAAATTTCATGCAACATTTTAGATGTAAAATTTGGTAGGCCTCTTACCAAGCTCCTCCTTTGCATGTCCTTGAGCTTTTGTAGGTTGATGTGACCTATTCGTTTATGCCATAGATCCAAATCTGCTATCCTCTTGTCTCCATATGTGACATACATTGAATGGTGTGGCTGATTTATGTCCATTGTGAACATTCTCCCTTGCTTTTTTCCTTTTGCTATGAGCTTGAAACCTGCCCTTGGATGATCAACAAAACATCCTCTTTCATTGAACCTAACTTGATAGCCTTTTTCTACCATTTGGCCTACCGAAATCAAGTTTTTGGTAATAGTAGGGACATGTAATACCTCTGATAAGCACTTTGCTCTTTGATTTCCTTCCAAATTGATATCTCCCACATGTTGAATGATATGCTCTAAGTTATCACCTGTTTCCACATGCCCTTGATGCTTTGGGACCTGCAAATTACTAAAAAAATCCTTTATACATGACATATGATTGCTACATCCACTGTCTACATACCATACATCTTCACTAGCTTGAGTTGTATCTTCACCATACCTCATGGCAAGTAAATAATCATTCCCTTGGCTAGATGATGTGTTTGCATAATTACCTTGCCCTCTATAATTGTTGTTTTTGCTTTGATTCCCTTGTCTTTGAGCTCTATGATAGTATTCATTTGCAAAATGACCGGGCTTACCGCATACAAAGCATCCATTTGAAGTGGCATGTATTAATATGTTTTTGATGTTTTTGATATAGCAGTTGAAGGTTCGTGAGGAGCGTGCAAGGCGTGAAATGGCGAACATCAATAATCGGAATAATTATTATTTAGCTTGTAAATAAACCCGCGTAGAAGGTTCTATTGTTAGAAAAGTAATGGTCAGAATAAGGGTCATTGAAGACCGTAGTTTCTGCTATTGAAAGCAATGGCTTTCCGTAAAAGTTATCAACTTTTAGTTTCACGCCTGCTTTTCGAAGCCGCCCTCTTGTAACCACTCTTTTCGACGTAATCAAAAGTCCTATAAATACATGCACTCTGTGGACTGTCGAAACAGAGTGCATGGGGGGAGATTGCACCCAATACTGCGTTCTGTCTCGTCTCTTGTTGCGTCTATTCTCTGTGTGTTTTTTGTGTCTGTAATCTCTGTATGCGCGTGAGCAAGATCCTGACAACAGTGGTATCAGACCTCTGCACGCGTTAATACAGATCTGTTCTCTGTTCGTGATTCTGAATTCTGATTCCGATTCCGATTCCGATTTCCATTTCCGTTTCCGTCTTCGGTTTCGGTTTCGGTTTCTGCTTCTGCTTCTGTTCCTGTTCCTATTCCAGAACCAGAACCTACGTTTACACCTGCAGCTTACTCCAAGGCATCGACTAAGGCGTCGACTAAGGCAAAGAACTTAGGCAATAACTTAGGCAATACATTGGCAACATTGGCACCCAAGGCGCCGTTGGCTACGCGCGAGGCAATTTTAATTTTTGAGTGGTAATAGAGAGGTTTAGAGTCCCTAAGGTAGGAGGATTTGAACCCACAACCTCCTACTTTCAAGGGAAGTACTTTGACCACTCCACCATCTCTTGGAGTTGTTATTCAAGTTCTCTTTCTTTGGTACTTGTGCAAGGCGCTCGCGGCAATTTCAAGGATGGACCCAACAAAGAATCAAGTGTAACTTTCAATCCGTAGGTCAGATTGAGGCGTGTAATATACTGTTGGAAAGCTCTCGGAACGAACTTTCCAATGAGCTAGCTTGGAAGTGTGAATTCCTTCAAAATCCTTGGGCGGCACTTGATTGAGTGTTCAAGATACCAAGCAAGGTTGAGAGCAAGGATCCAAGAGCACCATGGAGGATTACAGTAATTTGCCTTTACCGGGAGTTTCATTCGAGCAAGAGTTAGAGATTATGAACCAAGAACTTCAAACACTTCAACAAACCATACAAGGACGTTATGCTATGCTTCAATTCGACGGACGAATAGATGGCCGCTTTGTCTTATCATGGCTATCCCTATTCAACGATTTCTTTTCCGATGGGTTATATTCAGAAAATAAGAAAATTGATTTTGCCACTAATTATTTGGTCGGAAGAGCACAGCAATGGTGGAATGATCTTTCTCAGACTGCAGATTGTCCACGCACATGGAAGGATTTTCAAGAAGAGTTTCGGGATTCATTTCTACCTTTAAAGTTTATCCTACATGTTTGATAATTGTGATGCATTTACATATTGAATTTAGTTTATAGGAGCATATTCAAGTTTTGCTTGCCCAAATTCATTAGAAAGACTATGTCCGCATCTCACAGATACTTTTAATAACTTAACACCTCCATGAACATTTCCATGCATGTATTTTTACATGGCACATGCCTATTTTCTTTATTCAATGATGAAACATGTGACTGGCCATCCATGTTTATTATTTTATCACCTGAGGTCAGTTGCTTGTTCAACTGAGGGGCATGTTATACCTTATGGAATATGTTGAACAATGCATTGTTGGATTGTAACATGAAATATGTTGGCCAATGCATTGTTGGATTGAAATATAGAATAGCCAATGCATTGTTGGATTGTAACATGAAATATGTTGGCCAATGCATTGTTGGATTGAAATATGGAATAGCCAATGCATTGTTGGATTGTAACATAGAATATGGTAGCCAATGCATTGTTGGATTGTAACAGTAACATGGAATATGTTGAACAATGTATTGTATTTGTTAGAGTGTTAAATTATTTTATCAACTGAGGTCAGTTGCTTGTCAACTGAGAGGCATGTTGTATATTATTGAACAATGCATTGTTAAAGTATTATATTATTAATGTATTAATATGTTTTTGATGTTTTTGATATAGCAGTTGAAGGTTCGTGAGGAGCGTGCAAGGCGTGAAATGGTGAACATCAATAATCGGAATAATTATTATTTAGCTTGTAAATAAACCCGCGTAGAAGGTTCTATTGTTAGAAAAGTAATGGTCAGAATAAGGGTCATTGAAGACCGTAGTTTCTGTTATTGAAAGCAATGGCTTTCCGTAAAAGTTATCAACTTTTAGTTTCACGCCTGCTTTTCGAAGCCGCCCTCTTGTAACCACTCTTTTCGACGTAATCAAAAGTCCTATAAATACATGCACTCTGTGGACTGTCGAAACAGAGTGCATGGGGGGAGATTGCACCCAATACTGCGTTCTGTCTCGTCTCTTGTTGCGTCTATTCTCTATGTGTTTTCTGTGTTTGTAATCTCTGTATGCGCGTGAGCAAGATCCTGACAACACTTCCTCTATTTGTGGCTCTTCCACCTCTTTGACCTGCATTTTCTTCTTGTCCTTGACCTCCTTGGTTGCTTTGATATCTTCCTCTTCCTCTTGAAGCACCTCGGTTGTGTCTTCCTCTTCCTCTACCTGCATACAACAATTGCCCTTGGCTATCCTTGGCATTATGACCACCAAGGTTCATCTCCTCTGTCACCATGAGAGTGATTAGTTGATCAAAATCAGGAAGAGAGTCCCTTACATACACTGAAGTTGTGAAAGCCCTCCATTTTTCATCATCCCTAAGTCCATTTAGGGTGTGGGCGACAAGATCGTCATCATCTAGGGCACAACCGATTGACCCTAGTGCATCTGCAAGCTCTTTAACCTTTAATATGTAATCATTAGCACCTTGAGAGGGGCTTTTCCTAAGATTATTTAGCTCATTCTTGAGCTGAATTTTTCTAGCTTTTGTGGAGGTTGAGTACAATCTCTCCAAGCACTCCCACACCTTCTTCGATGTATCCAAATCTTGAATATGCCCTACTATAGAGTTGCTAATATGCTGAGATAAAATGAAAATGACCCTTTTGTCCCTTTCATCCCACTCTCTTACTGCTCTTCTCTGGTCATTGGTTGGATTTACCGCATCTATGTAGGGTTTTGGCTCTCCACCACTCACAAGTCCCCACAAACCTTTCCCCATCAAAAAATTGCTTATTCTAAATCACCACGGTTAGTAGTTTCCTCTTCCGAGCTTCTCAATCTGAGCATTGAGATCAGCCATGGTGCCTCCTAACTCTTTTGAACCTCCCCCTTGATGCAATGAAGTTGAAAAGGATGGCTTTTACCTCAAAAAATAGAGCTACTCCTCTTGATGAAGCTTCGTCTTTGATTTGATGATGTATTTGCTTCCCCTTGTTGTTGACGTGCCCGTTCTTTGCTTCCTTCCTTCAAACTTTGATAAAGTCTTTACTTCACTTCAGTAGCTCCTTCGTCTCTCTTTGATACTCCACTTATAGCTCTAATACCACTGTTGGAGGATAAACACTCCTATGTGCACAACAAAAGCAAATGAACCCTCCTAGGATCCTGAAATTTTTCAGAAATAGGCTTTGTATTTTTTGTGTTTCTCTGAGTATATGCAGAGATTGAAAATGAAATTTTGCAAGCATAAACTAGACTTCAAGATCTTTCAAATGAAAGTAAAATCACTCCATTTGGATACTGGATGATGCCTCAACCAGCTGCAACAAAATAGATAACTTGATCTCTTCACAGAGTATGAGCTAACTAGATAGACACTATTCTAGACATTTCTCTGCACTTGTGCAGGCACTGAACCTGAGACTTATACCAGACAAAGCAGAACTTCTAAGCTTTCCAACAAGACAAAAATAATTGTAAATGGATTCCGGATGAAGGAGAATCAACAAATACAAGACCGGGGGGTCTGCCAAAAACATCTAGATAGATAGAGTGTGTAAAAGTGAAATTTCTGCAAAATATGCAGAGAACAGCTAGTAGGGGGGGGGGGTGTGCGTAAGCAATGGGGCAGCTTGGGCACGTATTTTCACAACTCTAAGTCATAATACAACTCATTAGAGGTTTTAAAGACCACATACTAACCTCTTTAACCAATCAAAAGCATATACATGTCAAAAGTGAGGTCCAATCACATCAAGAGGTGAGCTAAATCTTCTCTAATCAACTTCTTTCCATTATGGGCATAATTGGATGCCTCCAACTCGTGGAAATCAGCCTCCTTTGATTGTGGATGATGTGGAAGGTTCAATTTGGGGCATGTTCCCACACTCTTGAGCTTGAAAAACTTTCAACAACAAGAAGGGAGCGGTTGGAGGAGGTTGCCTGGCTAGGATCACCGGAAAGAGGAAAGTGAGGATATGGGGTAAACACGAACGAGGAAGGTCACTCTTAGCGATTTTCTTGGTAACCATCTCGCAATCACGGTGAATATGCCAAAAAAAGAAAGATGTGAAATTTACAGGCTAACGGGACGCAGTATCTATCATCGAATAGAATGGTTGAGAAATACCATATGTGCGTTTCTGTAAATTCAGGGTGGCTACCAAATTGCAAAGTTGTACGCTCTGGTTGAGATTTGCAAAGAATGGCATACTCATTAGATGAGTGCCAGGGGAACAATTCTTTCATGGTGGTCACGAAAAGAAGTGGACCATTCTCCAATCCTTCGCGAGGGAGTTGAAAACCTTCAGCAAACGTAGCTAAAGTAATGACTACACAAGATGGTAAACAAGCAATGGGCCAACACTGCTCTGTAGCAGGTGTGGCGGCGATGGCAGAAATGATCTGCGCATGGAATGGGTGACACTCCACTGAATGCCAAGGCAATTCAGCGAAGGCCAACAGACCACGAGTGCGCAAATACTCACTCACTTCTGGACTGAGGCCTACACGGAAGGTTGCGACATTCACGAGTGCTTCCATGGCGCACAAGTAAACACGAGAACACAAAATAAAAAGAACGCAGAATCACACAAACACAATAGCGATTATCAGTAGAAAAAATAAGATTAAGTAAGAGCACGAGAAACATTAGGTGACAAAAACCTAATCATAGCACTGTATTGGAGAGAGATCCTTCATAATTACGGCATGCATGCATGAACAGAAACAGTAGCCCAGGGCGGCGATTAATCATATTAAGATACCAAAATGGGAAGATTACAGTCAGTGGTCAACCGAAATACACGTCATAGGTTATCACACGACTGGTGATATGGGCGAAGCTTAGAACCATTATTCATTTTTGGAAGGAGAACACTTGTTAAGGTCGCCAACAGAAAAGTTGGTGGTCCCACTTGTTCAGCAATCCGGTATGGATCGAACCACTGTAATTTAAATTTTCCGACAGATCTGTTGGCTTTAGCATTATAGAATAAAACAAGTTGGCCAACCTAGAAACGATCATGAGTGCGGGCTTGATGAAACTGAACTTCTTGAAGAATCAGGAAACTTTCCCAGTGTTGTTCATCCAATGAGCGGAGCGTATCCAACCGAAATGGAAAAGATTCTTCCGGCAGCAATTTTTGAGATAGTGCAACGCGCAAACTCGGTACCACTACTTCCATTGGTGCAATAGCTTCCAATCCGTAAGCAAGTTTAAACGGAGTTGTTCCGGTTGCCACTTTGTACGTGGTCCGGTATGCCCATAATATGGCAGGTAAGAGTTGATCCAAACATTCGGGACACTCCAAGATCAATTTGCGAAGCATATTCAATAGAGTCTTATTGGTACTTTCAATCAGTACTTGCATTAAGCTGTTTGCAAAATGTGTTCCTTGGTTTGTCACTATCTCCAGAGGTAGGAGGAAAAACATCGTTCATCAAACATTTGGCCACCAAAACAACTGTGGCAGAACGTAAAGACCAAGCTTTTTCCCATCTAGTGGCATAATCTATACAAGTCAATATGTATCGATTATTGGTGTCGCTGGTGGTGTTATTGGGCCAATAAAATCTAGACCCCACTTCTGAAAGGATTCCAAAGGTAAGACAGGTTGAAGGGGAAAGAAGTGTCGCTGCAAGGGCTGTCCAGACCGTTGACAGACATCATAGTGCTGCACAAACTGAACCACATCCTTGTACATTGTAGGCCATCATAGCCCACTTTGCGGAATTTTCCAGTGAGTAAGATCAGCTGCGAAGTGTCCCCAAGAGGGTAATGAATGAGCCATGGCAATAACTGATTCTGCTTCATGTGGAGGAATGCATCTAAGTAAAACACCAGTATGATCTATGTAATATAGCTGACCCACAATCAACCGGAATTGTCGACTATAGACTGCAATTTTTCGGCGCAGAGTAATGAAAGCATGAGGAGGGAGACAACCATAAGTGAGAAAAGTCATTAACGTATCATAGTATGTAGGAGCCACAGGAAGTTCTGCAGATTCTTTAGGAGTTGTCTCGGTGACGTAAATCGCTAGTGTAGTGTCATCAACACCTTCCAGAGACTCACCGGAATCTAGTCAAGATAGGAAATCCGCCAAGACATGTGCTGTGCTGGGTCGATGAATAACTTCATAATCGAACTCTTGTAATAGTAAAACCCATCTTGCCAATCTACCACCTAAATGCTGCTGCCGAACCAAGTACACCAGTGCAGCATGATCCACATGGAAAGTAAATTTACGACCCAGCAAGTAATGCCGAAATTTCTTAACAGAGTATACTAAACCAAGACATTCTCATTCTGTCACAGAGTAATTTCTCTCCGCTGAAGCTAATCGGCGGCTCGCATAGTACAGAGGTCGAAACCATTTGTCAATTTGTTGCATGAGGACACTACCAATCGCAATATCTGATGCATTCACGAAGACATGGAACAGTCGTTCCCAACCAGGTGGTTGCAGGATCAGGGCCTGCGTCAATAAGACCTTCAATCGATCAAATGCACTTTGGCACTCCTGAGTCCATTCGTACTTCCGCGGAGCGCTGGTCGTAAGCCGATTAAGTGGTGTTGCTAAATGAGCTAACCATCGTAAATGTCTGCCATGCCACTGGATTTGGCCAAGAAAGCGCATAACTTCTTTCGGTGTTTTTGGGACTGGTGCCTCCAACACGGCTACTAGTTTATCTGGATCTACCTATATTCCTTGTTTAGAAATGATATGACAAAGTAGTTTGCCACAGGAGACCGCAAAAACTGATTTGGTAGGATTCAAACATAACCGATACTCTCGGCATTTTTCAAAACAGCACCGTAAATGATACTCGTGTGCCGAAGTGGCACCAAATAAGGAAAAATCATCCAAATATACTTGCATAAACGTGGTCAAGTAAGGGGAAAAGACTTCTTGCATACATCTTTGGAATGTACTCGGGGCATTCCGTAAACCGAACCACATTACGGTGCAAGCATAGACACCCCAATTAGTGATGAATGTTGTCTTCGCTATATCCTGTTCTACCATCCTCACTTGATTATATCCACTGTAGCCATCCACAAAAGAATACATTTGGTGACCTGCTACCCTGTCGAGCATTGTATCTAGAAAGGGGAGAGGGAACGGATCCGATACAGTGGTGGCATTAAGTTTCCAGTAGTCGACACAGATACGGAACTGTTTATTTTTCTTCGGGACGATCACTATTGGAGAGATCCACTCAGCATGCTCAATTGATACAATAATGCCCACCTTCAATAAACGATCAAGTTCAGCTTTCACCTGTGCCGCATAATTAGGATTCATTCTGTAACTAGATTGTTTGATTGGCCTCGCATCCAGTTTGAGCACTACCCAATGTTGATAAATCCGTGGGTCAAGACCTTTCATGTATCTATAATCCCAAGCGAAAACATCTGAGAATTCATGCAGGATTTGTACCAAATCATCTTGGAATTTCTCTGCTAATCCTACCCTAATTTTTACTGGTCTCGGGTTGACCATGTCACCCAAATTGTATGTTACTAATTGATCCTCCGGTACATAATATTGGCGAGGTTTCCCCAAATCATCAGCTTGGTGAAACAGTTGTTGCAAGCTTGCTTCATCCATTGCTAGGCCATCCTTGGCTTCTACTTCTCAGGTCATTGGTATGACTGTACAAGCTGTGTTGGAAGCAGCCAGAGGCACAAACGACACGGAAGCATGTAACGACAAAGCAGGGAGCCAGTCGAATCGTTTTTCAAATAATTATGTTTTCAAATACTTTCCAAAAACCTCCAACAGTGATTTTTATCACTATTGTAACATATGTAACATAGAAAACCCCATTTTGTAATCCATAGCTCCATTTTGTGCAAGCCGAGGAGTCCTCGAGCTTGAGGAGCTTAGGTAGAACAAGCGTATCAATTTTCGTTATTTTTAGACACCGTTTACCCTTCCAAATAGCATCTAGGACCTAATTTTTAACTATGCCGGTCACTAGATGTGAAACCGGTCAAAACTAGTCTAGAAACTATAAAAAGAGCTAGAGAGCTCATTTTTGAGGTTAGCTTGTTGGAGGTTAGAGTTCTTTTGAGCTTGTAATAGTGATCTTGAGTAATAGAGTTAATTTCCCACCTTCCATTGTGTCTTGCTTGTCTCTTCGTAGTGTGTGTGCATGTGTGTGTGCATTTCTATGCTTCTCACCTTCACTCTTACTTCATCTCACATTCACGATCTTCATATCACTCCTATCTCTTCCGCGGATTGACATTAAGGAGGTGGAGCTTCTTAACGTGGTCCTCACCATTGTGCTAGAACAACACCAAATTTGGCGCCGTTGCCGGGGATCGAGTCTAGGACGAATGTGTGATGGTAAGAGTATAGCAAGAAGTGGCGTTGGAAGGTAAAAATTTCAGTTTTCGTTGTTGTTTTTACTTAGTTTTTAGTGTTTTTCACCTCCCCCATACTCCATCTTCATCACCGCATCATCATCTTCATTTCCAAAAAAATCAGAAAATTCACTATATCCCCCCATTCTCCTCATTTCCCCTCATTTGTGCATGCGAGAGAGTGAGAGAGAGCTTTTGTGCTTGTGTGTACTTTTGTTTTCTTGAGTTTTCTTGCAGGTACAGAGCTCCAGTGCATCAGGAAGGCTGCAAAAAGGTAAAAACTTCAGTTTCTGTTAGAAATTTCCGTCTGTGTCAGACCATCGCGATGGTCTGCAAAGTTCGGAATTTGGAGAAGGCGACCACACCAGCATGAAGAGCACACTTGCGCCTACAGGAATCCATAGCTGCATTCACAAAATGTGCATTTTGGTGGACCATCACGACTGTCTCTGACCATCGCGATTGTGTCACACCATCGCGATTGGCTCACGCCATCGCGACGGCTTGGCCGGACCATCGCGACGGTCTCTGACCATCGCGATTGTGTCACGCCATCGCGCCGACGGTGCCACGTGGCAATCTAGACCATCGCGACGGTTCATTTTTCGGACCATCGCGACGACACCCTCACACCATCGCGACACTTCAAAAATTCAGACCATCGCGATTGGCTCACGCCATCGCGCCCAGACCATCGCGATTGGCTCAAGCCATCGCATCTGTGACCATCGCGACGGTTCACTTTAGACCATCGCGATTGTCCACGTTGACCGTTGACTGACGCCATCGCGATTGTGCCCCTCGACACCATCGCGATTGTGCACTTTCAGACCATCGCAATTGTGCAATTTCACGCCATCGCGATTGTGCACTTTCAGACCATCGCGATTGTGCAATTTCACGCCATCGCAATTGTCCAATTTCACGCCATCGCGACGGTGCACCCTCACGCCATCGCGACGGTCCCAGACCATCGCGATCATCTCAGACCATCGCGATTGTGCACCCCCATCGCAAATTTTAGGGTTTCATTTTTTGGCCAATTTTGGGGCTATTTTTGGGAAATTTTTGGGTGATTAGACTCATAGGAGACCCCTTAGCTCATATTTGGAGAAAAACCTGTTTGTCAGTTTTTACCCCCCAGGGCTTGAACGGTCATAACTTTTTCATCCGAAGCCCGTTTTTTGAGCTTAATAGCTCGTTAGAAAGCTCTCTACAAGTACTACGTGACCTCAACTATTTTTTTCTTAAAGGATACGTCTATTTTTAGACAAACTATTTTGAGGTTGACCTAGTTTGGGACTTGAAAGCCAGGGGGCAAGCATTAAAAAGTTGGGCAAAAGGGAAGGGACTTAAAAGGTGTATATACTTAAGTGCTCGATCATCCAACTGTGAATTGGTCTAATATTGGATTTGTCCAGGTCTAGCAAGGGCAATCGAAGGCAACCAAGGCAAGGCAGTGAAGGGCATAAAGCTTGGGAAGCGCGGCTTCTTGGGCATCAGAGCAACCAGAAAAGCTGACTCGAGGTTGGAAGATTACTCAACCCCCTCAGTCAATTCTTAGCTTAGGATAAACGTTAGCATTGTGGATTAAGACGATAGGAACGCCTCAAGTTCAAGATATTTAATTCTTTCAAGTTCAAGACTAAAGTAAAGGGTGTGACACGAAAACCTAAAGGAAAGAACATAAGTCTGACGGAACGAGAACTCAAAATTATAACGGAAAGTCGAATTCCTGACGCATACATTAAGACAAGAATCTAAAGAAATCTAAAAAGAATCAAGAAAGTAATAACAAAGAATCTGTGATGATCTGAGCGTGTACTGAGTGTGCAAGGAAGAAAATTAATGAACCTTAGATCGGGCAAACATATAGGTAAGTCAGACCGGCGAAGCCTTAGATCATCAGAGGCAAGTGTAAGAACTACTGCACGATCGTGGGCTCAACAATTGAACACTAGTTATCCCTACGAGAGCTCAGATACTAGCGAATCAGAAATGGCATTTAGCACAGACAGACCAGAAGGAGGGTCGAATGTAGCCTACTTAGAAAAACCAGAAGGACCCTATAGAACGCAACTAGAGTTTCTCCAAACCAACCGATTAGGTGCTCGCATCTATGAGGATGGTTTGCGAAGGCAAGTGGTGCAAATGCACAACCCCGATCAACCCATTGGATTGGAACGTCCAGTGGTGAAATTCGAGAGAGACGCGTACATAGACAAGGAAGGAACGATGTACATCTTAAGTACGCAGCCAAACAATACCAACGAGTTTGGCGTGATTCAACCAGAAACGGAAGCAAAATCTCAAGGAAAAGAACCATTAGAAGAGCCTAGAACACCTAGAGGGAAATCTGTACTGACACGAGTACTAATCCCGGAATGGATCCCTCAGGACAACAGAAGCATAGAGTTGTTTGTAAATAAAGAAACTGATGAAGCCTTTTGGAGATACAAGACCGAAATACTTAGTGAGGTAGGTATCATCACTATATACGAGTTCAAGGACCCGGATACACCTGGAAAGGTTGTATACCTGGATGAGACTTCAGAAAGAGTCTTTGTGGTGCCTCACCGCGCTAAAAACACATACACATGGAGAGGTGAATTGGTATTCCCTCCATCTAGAACGAACATGAATACAAGTCAACAAGGGGCAGGAACATCCTCAGCCCATGGAAATCAAAGAGAGGGAAATAAAGAGAGACCGGAAGTAAGCTTCACTCATCCCATAGGGAGAGATAGAACAACCACAAGCACTAATAGAGCGGATAGACAAAAAGATCATGGAGTACTAGGTGGTAGAGATGATTTTCCTCTACCTAGGCCACGCGAACACGCAAGAATATTGAGACCCACACAGTTAGTAAAATCAATGAAGAATTATTTTGATGGGACAGGAGATCCCTATGACCATGTCGCAGAATTCAAGCAAGTACTAAGAGCCGAACAAGTTGAAGACATGTTCACGCAATACAACGCATTTGGACTAACGTTAAAGAATACAGCTTTAACTTGGTTCCAACCTCTGCAACAAAGGCAATTTAGAGACATCCATCACTTTTTAGAGTCCTTCATCACCGAATTCTCTAAAAGTGGGATTAGACATGACACGTCTTCGTTGATTCATAGCTTTAAACAGACCCCTCAAGAAACAGTAAGACTGGCAGGACGTAGGTTTAGACAATATGTTGAACGATGTCCAATGCAAGAGCTACCCTCACAAGCTAAGCAAGTGTCATTGTTTTTAGATGGCTTGTTGAGCTCTAAACTACGCTCCTACGTGTATCTAAAAGAACCCAGAACGCTAGAGCAATGTGTAAGAATTTGTATAGACATTGAGGACAACTTAGGAGATGAGTTGGAACTCTCCAAGGTCTATAAGGACTCAGACTGTTCATCTCTAGCATCCACAAAATTGTCTAGCTCAATAGAAGACCTTGCAGAAAAAGTGGCCCAGAAACTAGGAGTTTCTAGTAAACCTAGGGTGCTAACAAACAAGCGTTGTTACACCTGTGGTGGTGACCATATGGCAAATGTGCACCCCAATGCACCACAACCACAAGCCAAACCTAGTGGCCAATACTGTACAATTGAGAGAAGATACACGAATCATACGGCTCAGGACTGCCCATACAACAAACAGACCGTGAGACAGAACTACCCGCAAACATACCAGCAGCCAGGTAGGTATCAAGGCCATTACAATGCTCAGCCTTATTACTATAGGCCTCCTCAAAACTACCCATACCAGGCTCAACAGAGACCTCAACCTGTCTTGGCTCAGCAGCCACCCCCACCAGCGAATGTCATCTCAGTCAAATACGCTGCTGCAGAAGAGAACCTAAGTAGGGCTTTAGTGCCTTCTTCACCTTTGATCACAGAGAGTGACCCAAACTCAAACAGTTTTGACTCTACGCATGTAGATAGTCCACCCGCATATTACACAGAGTCACCAGAACACGTAGAAACATATTATTATGATAGTCCACCAGTGGAACCTAGTTGGGAGCCAGACTATGCTAATGTGATGTACACAAACCCAAATCCACGGCCCCAATTAAGACAACAGAGACCACAGGGCCCTAGAGGACCATGCTTTAGGTGCCAAGGAGATCATTTCATAAAGGATTGTCCACATCCCCCGATAGCAGGACAATCACAGTACTATAATATCCAAGGCTTTTGTGCTGATTGTGGCAAAGAGCACATAATCAAAGATTGCCCCAAGAA
The DNA here is from genome assembly GCA_020310875.1 of Ceratopteris richardii. NCBI lineage: Eukaryota > Viridiplantae > Streptophyta > Polypodiopsida > Polypodiales > Pteridaceae > Ceratopteris > Ceratopteris richardii. Next base: position 11,161,635 of record CM035414.1, on the reverse strand, counting down.
TCCAGTTAATGCTTCGAATGTGACACCGATCAACGTGATAGGTATTGTAAATAACGCAGATGGATCCAACCCTACATACGTGCCTATCCAAGCTATAACAAGAGCCCAGGCGCTCTTACAGAACCAACAGCTTAATCAAGAGAAAGTAGTCGAAAGTGAAGTTGCAGAATCTAGCAGTAAAAAGACAAAATCTTGGAAAGATTCTAGAGAAAGAATAAAGAGAAAGTGGAGTAAAAAGATAACGGAGTTGGAAGGAAGTTTAAAGGAATCTAGAGCCAAAATCCAAGAATTGACTTCACAGGAATTGAATCAAGAGAATCCAGCTCAGAAATCAGGATCAGTTTTAGCGGAACCCATACCAGAAAATCTAGACATGATGTTTCGTGCATATCAGGCTAGATTAAAAGAGGGACCTCAGGTAGCTGAAATGAGTAAAAACTACCCTCGAGCTGATCTAGAAATTGAGAGAACTAAACTTTGCATGAAGATGGTAGAACTAGCACAAGCTTTGTTCGAAGCCTCTAGATATCTTAATTGGAATAACATGGCAAAACCTGAATTACATTTTCAAGGACTAATGGAGAGGCTAGAATACTTGATAGAGAGCAAAGAGAAAAAAAATCAGCCTAGGAACCCTATTGTCCCAGAGACACAGGAAAGGAATGCACCATCCCTGTCTCAAGTACCCAACTCAGAAAGTCAAGACGATGTGTCTTCCATACATAGGTACTCACATGAATTTTTGAGAGAGATCCAAGAAGAGAAATGGAGAAAGGAACAAGGAACCCATCCTCCTATTCAAGAAATAGATGACTTGCAGGAACAATTTCCCCAAGACATTCCCTCTATTTACGATGATGTAGAGGAAGAACAACTGAGTGAACACACAAGATTTGAATCTAATTCTTTACAAGAATTACCTCAGTTCACAGGACCTTGGGAAGCAAAGTCTATTAGTATGAGAGCACCCACGATAATAGTGAGGAATGAAGAATCAGTAATCCCTAGAAACACGGAAGTGATCAAGAATACTAAAGTACAATGTAATCTCACTCTAGAGGAATTGTTGAAGGTAAAACCAGAATTGTGGAAACATGTAGCAAATCAATTCCCTGAGCTTGCTACTACTCCCTCACAAATAGGATCACAAAATAAGGTACCAGAAATACCCGTAGAAAAGATTGGAGATGTAAGCGAAGGAGAGGAAGGTAACACTTATCTTCTGATAACCCATCAGGGCTACACCACGAAAGCCATCTTAGATTCAAGAGCCGGAGTAGCCATAGCTACCACCGCTTTATGGAAACGTTGGGGTAAGCCAGCATTAAGACCCACCAGGATGAAGCTACAAATGGCTGATGGACACATAGAAAAACCATTAGGCTTACTAGAAGGCATATCTCTCGCCACTTGTGGTGTAGAATTTGAGCATACCTTTGCCATTTGTGACTTTGCAAAAAACCATGCTTATGAGATGATATTGGGACGACCATTCATGCGTCAGTTGCAAATTGTACAAGATTGGGGAACCAATTCTTTGTACTTGCAACATTTAGGAGTGACTACCAAAGTCAATCTTAAAGACTATTCACATAGAGATGTACCCCCAATACAATGGAATACCATCCATAAGACACCAGTAGAGATGGAATCCGTGCACTCATTAGAATCAGATCCTTCTTGGTTGCATGAGGATACTCATTTATGGATGTGTAAAGTAGCCAAACAAGAGGAAGAAAGGTTAGCAGCCAGGACCTTAGGTGCAGAACAACATCCACGAACCCTTCAAGATCCAGCCTACGCACCTGTAGTATTCCCAGACGAAGAGTTTGAACCCCATGGATGGGCAGAAATCCTAGCAACCATGGATGTAGCCATCAATGAAGAACAATGGACACCCCACTGTGACGAGGATGGCTATGACATATCAGTTTTCACGATAGAGCCAATCATGGGCGATGCAATTTTAGAAGAGTGTGAACCTAACACTGATGCATTTGAGGATGCAAGCGATTTTGATTTAGAATCAATTATCATGGACCCGCCCTTTGCATCAGAGGAAGAATATTTTTTCGAAGTAGAGACTCACACTCAGAGACACGAGGAAATTATGAATGAGGTGAGGTTAGCCACGGAAGTGACTAACAAGAGTGAAGGCAAGAAAAGAAAGAAGAAAGAAACCATGTCAGAAAAAGAAGAATCTTTATTTGAGGTACCCGAGAATTTCAAGAAATATGAAATCGAAGATAGAAGAATCATGGTACGAATGCCTAATAGAAAGGCGAATGACGGACAAGTATATGATAACCGAGAGAAAACCAAGAAAATAATAGTTGCTATTGAAGTAGAAGAAGAAAAATGTACATACATAGGGCATGATTTGTCAAAGGAAGAAGAAGAAGAGCTAGTTGCCCTATTGCGCGAATATAGAGATGTTTTTGCTTGGAGTTACAAAGATTTGAAAGGAGTAGATCCAGATATATGTTCTCATAGAATCCCTATGACTCCAGATGCAAAACCTACGAAACAGAAACCTTACACTTACAATGATAACTACGCTGCGAAGATTAAAGAGGAGATAGATCGCTTCATAGAAGCAGGATTCATTTACGAAATTGAGCATACCGAATGGGTATCCCCCATTGTGGTTGTGCCCAAGAAGAATGGAAAATTGCGTGTGTGTATTAACCTTAAAAAAGTTAATGCCGCCATGATTAGAGATAGTTATCCTCTTCCTATCACGGAACATCTATTGGAAAGAGTTGCGGGCAAGGAAGTTTACAGCTTCCTTGATGGATTTTCAGGCTATAATCAAGTAGCCATTGCTTCAGAGGACCAACACAAGACGGCATTTGCCACTGAATGGGGCATATTTGCATTTCGTGTGATGCCATTTGGCTTAACAAATGCACCCGCCACTTTCCAGCGACTCATGTGTCATGTTTTTAAGGAATTCTTACGCAAGAGTTTGGAAGTTTATGTCGATGACTTATGTGCACATTCAAATGTAAGACAGACGCATATCCTAGAGTTAAGACAAATATTTGACAAATGTCGAGAATATCAGGTTTGTTTGAACCCAGAAAAATGCGTTTTCATGGTCAGACAAGGCAAAATTCTAGGACACATTGTGTCAAAAAATGGAATCTCTACGGATGAAGAAAAGGTGAAAGTAATTGCAGAATTACCTAGACCAACTAATGTGAAAGAGGTACAGGCATTTATGGGCCATTGTGGATATTATAGGAGATTCATACACATGTATGCAATCATAGCCAAGCCTTTGTACTCTCTTTTAACCAATTTCGAATGGACAAATGAATGTGAAAATTCATTCAATGAACTTAAACGACGCTTGTGCTTAGCACCTATATTGACAATCCCACATTGGAGTAAGCCATTCCATGTACATGTGGATGCATCCAATTACGCCATAGGATGCGTGTTAGCACAACCCACGAATGAAGGTAACATAGATCTCCCCATAGCTTACGCGAGCAGACAATTAAACGCAGCAGAAAGAAATTACACCACGACGGAACGAGAAGGATTAGGGATGATCTACGCAGTAAAGAAGTTTAGGCACTATTTGTTGGCCAATAAGTTCAAGTTCTTTACAGATCATCAAGCCCTATTGTACCTAGTCAACAAGCCATGTAACACAGGACGACTAATACGTTGGTTTCTATTACTCATGGAATATGACTTTGAAGTCGTAGTCAGGAAAGGAAAGACACATCTTAGAGCTGACCACCTTTCGAGATTAACCTCAGGAGAAGCTCCTCAAGGAGTAGCGGATGATCTACCAGATGCATACTTGTTTAATCTTGAGATAGCACCAGAATGGGCTAAGCCTATAGTCCCTATTCTGACATACGGACCCAAGAATCCTAGGATAAAGATCAAAGAGGGAGAGATTAACAGGTCTCAGAGATAACAAATAATGGCAGGAAGCATATATAAACAGGATAATCAAAAGATTCTTGCTTGTTGTGTAGATGAATCAGAACATGCAAATTGGTTGCAATTAGCACACAGAGGTGCATTAAAGCAACATCATTCGAAACATCGAACATTACAGACTCTGCATAGATTAGGAGTATATTGGCCTACGATGGAAGCAGATGTTTACAGGTTGTGTAAGGAATGCAACGTTTGTTGTGAAAGACCACCAGTAGAGCATGCTACATTATATCACGTGTCTCTCACACCAGACTGGAGTGAATAGTTAGTGACATACTTGAGGACGAACACATTCCCTCAAGGTATGACCTTAGCTCGACAACGTAGTCTAGAGTAGGAAGCTCAAGATTATTCACTTATTGGCGATAACCTATACAAAAGAGGAGGAGATGGATATCTAAGACAATGTGTTCATGAGAGCGATTATCTGAGCATACTAGAGACTGCACACCAAGGTGTTGCAGGAGGTCATTTTGGACCCGATAAGATAATCAAAGCCATCCTCTTTGCAGGATTATGGTGGCCCACTTTTCACATGGATGCTCATACCTATGTCAAGAGATGTGATGTGTGCCAAAGAACTCAGTTTCCTACTCGCAGAGATGAAATGCCATTGAAACCCATGATGGGCGGACGTGCATTTTCTAAGTGGGGTATAGACTTTGTAGGACCCATTAACCCCCCTGCAAAAGGTACACATGCTGAATACATTATTGTTGCCACAGATTATCTTACGAAATGGGTAGAGGCAAAAGCCACGAAAAAGAATGATGCACACACAACTGCAAAATTCTTATTTGAAAATGTCTTTACAAGGTATGGATTGCCTATAGAGTTAGTGAGCGATCGAGGCACTCACTTTCTAAACCAAGTCATTGAATATTTGTTACAGGATTTTATGGTGATTCACAAGAAATCCACACCATATCATCCTCAGGCCAATGGTCAGGGTGAAAGCACTAATAAGATCCTTTGTAACGTACTGACGAAACTCGTGAACAACAAACGTTCAGATTGGGACAAACAGTTACACCACGCTGTTTGGGCATATCGAGTGGCCTACAAGACCGTACTCAATGCAACTCCCTTTCAGATGGTTTTTGGTCAGAATGTTGTGCTTCCTTTGGACTTCTTGATACCGACCCTTAAGGTTGCACAAGAACATCAGTGGACCGGCCATGAATTATCAGCAAGAATAATGGACTTGGAACGATTAGGAGAAACTAGGCTAAAGGCAGCAGCAGGAATATATGCAGCGAAGAAGCGACAGAAAGCATATTTTGATGCACATGTGAAGGATAAAGGCCTAAAAGAAGGAGATTTAGTTCTAGTATATACGCTAAAGCAACACGCACGTAAGTTAGAAAAGCGAGGTTATGGACCTATGATCATTAACAGACTCTCAACAAGTGGAGCAGTACAGTTAGCCACCTTAGAAGGAGACGTAATGCCTAATTATATTAGTGGTTGTAGAGTCAAGTTATATCAGGAACCTCTTACTGAGGATATGCTTAGACGACTCACGTTGGCAAAGAAGCGTAAGGAGGAAGAAAATAGAATACGAGCGGAAGCTCAGGCAGAAGCAATAGAACACATTAAACGCATGAAGTTAAGAAGACAAGGACTAGGGAGAGAACATTATAACCATCTGGAAACTACACCCAGATATCCCATGGCCATGTGTCAAGTAAAGTCAACCACTCATCCTAGTATCGTGGACAGGAGACCATTCATTACAGTCAGGTTAGAGCACGGCAACCCTTGCCAAGAGCTCAGGGCTTTAATTGACTCAGGTGCTGCGACTAGTGCGATTAGATGGTCCCACTATAAGGATTCAGGAATAGAAATGCGGCCAATTGAGGCATAGCTCATAGGCCTAGGAGGCATGGAAACCCCTTGCGTGGGTAAGGTGGACCTTCCTATCCTCATTAAGGATGTGACCATGACAGCGAAGCTACTAGTGTGCCATGATGACGACCTGATAGAACCCCTAATCCTTGGCCAAGATTGGCTATACGATCACTCAGTGGACCTAAATCTTAGACAAGGCTCCTTACAGATTGGAACCTTAGAACAGAAGCGAGTGATACTGCTTGACTTCCCTAACGGCATTCCGATTGAGGTTTGTAACCCTAGACCCTATGAAATGCATGCGAAGGAAGACCGGAAGATCTTGGGTCAGACCAGTCACGTTATGTCTACTCCAACCCACTCGGGCTTGGCTAGGGACAATTGTCAATCAGAAGAACGACAGGAGATCTTCCCTGGGGCTTCCTGCAAACTAGAAGGGGCAGCTACCCAACCGCTAGGGCAGATGAACACAATCAGCGATCAGGTGGGTTGCATCAGCGGCCAAATGAGCACAACACCCTACGGTGCTCATCCTTCCAAACTTGCTGCGGACTGGCCTAGATTAAAGATAAAGAACGAATCACTTCCTAATGGGCAGGTCACGCAAGTGTTGGATCTCCCTTCTTTTCCAAAGTAGAGCGTCCAATGGACCTCTCAAACCCAACCACGAAGGAGTCAACCACAACAGAGGAACCCAGACCGACGACAACACCAGACAAGGCAAGGAAAACAGTAGTATCAACATCACAGAACAAGTGGCACAAAACAAATATGGGTGCCAAAAGGACAGCAACCACAGGCTATTGGCAACACTGCAGACGAGAACAGGACAACGTTGCAACAGAAGCAGAGTCAGTATTCAAAGTCCCCTCGATCTCCTTCCACAATTACTCGACAGATTTGGATCGCAAGAAATATCTTATCCATAGACCCACACCCATGCAGATTTGGGTACCCAAACAATGTATTATAGCCCAACCCTCAAGCCATGTAATATATACCCCTCAAAAATCTTTTCATCCTTCAATACCACCAAACCCGATACCGCTTTTTGTCCCTCAACAGAAACACACCACCCACTCAAAGCCTCTTAGGAGATGGATACCGAAACGTATCCAGACGTCTTCTTGTACCATCGTATCTAACAATTCTCCCACCCCGTTTAAACTCCACCCTTGTACTAATTCACCCTCAACCAAACCTTGTATAAATTCATACACCCAAACCCCACATTTTGCATAATAAAAGCTCATCAAGAATTGAAGGCATAATCTGAAGCATGTAGGCGTCTAGAGACCTGCATTAGTTTTGCAAAAAAAAAAAAAATCATTGCATCAGTCACTTCACGACACTTGGCTACACGGGTTACACATCGGTTATGGAAAGGGATTGCGGTCTCACCTTAATGGGATCATAATTAATTTCCATACTAATGTGTTAATCTTTTGTAGCAGATCTTTTCCATTAGCTCATCAGTCATCATGCAAACCGAAGCAGGACCATCAGAAGCTGGCCCCAGTGCACCGATGGCCACTATTGGAGAATTACTAGTAGAATCTTATCCTACGGTGCAACCACCAGAGTTTCAAGGTTTTCCAGGACCCATGCCAATCGATGATCCTCCTAGAGGATACACCGAGAAGATTCATCGTAACTCTCATTGGTTTCAAGGCCTAGCAGGACCATTAGCAGACGCTGATTTCATATTTGAGGCCAATTTGGCATTTGATCTTCGCACATGGACCAAGTACCAGTTCTTTTCACGAGAATTTGAAGGACTGCAGAATACACAAGATCTAACGCACGTTTGGGCACGAGCGGGATTTACAGAGTATTTTAGCGACCCTCTGCCTAAACCCGATTTTTACAGATGCTTTTACTTGGTAACCACCTTAACGGCTTCAGAGAACAAGGATCTACCTGGCACATTCATGTTACCATCCTTGGTAAATGATCCTCCATTTAGAAGGTTCTATTTGTCTAAAGATTTGATTCGCGCAGCTCTAAAAATACATGGAACACACACTCCAACGGAGAAAGAATGGCTAGTCCCAGAACAGATGAAGCGTGGTGACGTAACTAAGTGGGAGGATATTTCTGCTATAACACCTGAGCTCTCTAAGCCATTACGGATATGCATGCAACACTTTGCTTTCCCAGCTCAGGATCATTTTACCATGCCCCACAAGAGAATCTGGTTTGGATTGTACTTAGCATGTACTGGACCGCAAACGGTTGATCTTGCTAGCTGGATAATTGATCAACTCTATTTGGCACAACATAGGTGGGAGCGAAAGAAGGTAATCAATGGATGTTGCGCCCTCACAAGGATTATATACATGTGCTTGGCATATGATTTACCCATAGAGCGCGCCATGACTAGTGAGGAACTGAAAGCATTTAAAGGCACCACTAGGAAGGCTAGAAAGTCTAGCAAAGGGAGGGCCGGAAAGCGGATGAGAGGTACTATCCCGTGCCTACAAGTCCCAGAATCACCCTCGCCACAACCATCTCCAGAGCAGTCACCAACAGCAGCCACTCCCACGGTACCACCAATTCGTATATGGTTATCAAGACCAGTTACGCCGGAGGGCACCACCAGTACTGTTGCACCCCAAGCAGCCACAACCACAGAACCTATCACCACAGCAGCTGAACTTCCCACCACTATTGGTGCGGAAGCTTTCTCCTTTCCAATACCACATTTAGAACCAGGACAAGCAGAGCCACTGGACCAAACTTTTGATTTTGAGATGCCCGATGCATTCTCCAATGAGTTCGAGTTTTCAGAAGGACAATTGTTTTCTCAAGAATTTGAAAGGCATAGCTACCCTACCACACCCAGGGATCAGCCACAAGGACAGATCGTGTCCAGCTCTGATGACGAAAGAACAGCAACCGATGACGACGAAGGAGACGACGAAGCTAGCCAGGGAACACATGAATCCCAAGAGCAGGAACAGACAGATGGCCAAGGCCAACAAACAGACACACATGGCGATACAAGTACCCATGAAGATGAAACTTACGAGGCAGCAGCTTACACACTAGCTATCAAGAAGTTGTATAGAACTATGGAAAAAGTTTGGGCACGCAAAAAGCTGACAGAGGAAGAGAGTCAAACAATAATAGAACAAGATTTTGTCACAGGCGGATTCGAAGACGCATACATCAAAGGATTCAAAGAGTTAGTCAAATCAGTAGGCTCCAACGAAGCACTCATGTACTTGCAAAGAAAGCCACTACCACAGTTTGACCCCCGCAGAGTACGACTACTTTCAAAGCCCGGCGAATACATTCGTGTACCAACCGGAGCACAATCTTCAGAACAAGCCAGGGCGGCACGCCTCGTCCCCGAAAGTTCATTGGCCATAGAAACCATCTTTGTAGATTCCCCACCCCGCGCTACAGCTGTACAAACCTCAGTAGTCACTGAAGTACCGACCACCCCAACCGCTCCTCTCTCACCACCCGTCCATCCAGCCTCCCCTCTTCACCCTCCTTCCCCCAGACCAACATCTTCATTCGCCGGTGGTGTTGCAGAAATTGTCTTTACGACCACTAACCCCACAATTCCCGCACCCATTAACCCTAGTCTACCCCCTCCCACACCCACCTTTCTACCCAAACCATTCCTTCATCAATCTTTTCCATCTTTCCCCACAACTCCAAGACCCCTCTTCCCATTCCCCCCGCCGTTAACCTTCTCCCCCGTCTCGCCTCCCCGACCCACTGTAACCCCTCTTTCCCCTTTCCACCAAGCTGCTCCAGCCAGCCCCCTTGTAAATTACCCCTCAACATTTGTAAATCCCGTATTTACACCAGCACGAGCACCCACGATCACACGCATATTCACGGTCACCGCACTAGATACGTCCACTGACATGGACATCTCACCACCCGCTGCACCATCACTCACTTCACTCCCGGCACAAACATTTTTAGGCACATCACAATTTTCAACAATCACTACATCATCCACCTTCCCATCCCCATTCCCCGTTCCCGTTGCATCTACACCAACTGCATCTTCATTTAGCACCCCGTTAATACTATCACCCACTGTAGATAATGCATTCCGACAGATGTTCATGTGTATGACGCAAGTAAGAGATGAGTTCACATCTCTTGGTGATAATTATCAGCAGCTGCAGAGGACAACCAATGACTTACAGTCGCAGCTTAATTTATTGTCTATTGAGAATGCCTCTCTGAACACCCGCTACCAGGAATTACGCGAGGCTTATCACAAATTGGAACTAGAAAGCGAAGAGAAGACCAAGGAAGCCCCTGCTGACCTGGATAATTTATTAAGAGCCCAGACAGTCCGCAATGCAACGCTAACACGAAACATGGGCTTACTACGAAGATAGCTAGCAGCCGCCAAGGAAGAAAACCAGCGCTTACAGGATCAGAACCGAGAAAACTTAGAAGCAGCGCTTGACCACCCAGACCAACCACTCAGTCCTAGCAGGTTCAAAGCCATTCCTTCAGACTCGATGATAATGCTGCTAGACGATCATGTAAGATTACTAGATGAATATGACCGCATGAACGAGGAGTTACAGAAACTCAAAGAAGATCACAAATTACTCCAGTTACGAGAACCGGCACACCAAGACATACCAGCACCTGTGGACCCCTCTCCTGACCTCCTAGAGGAACTCAACTCATTACGGGCCTAGGTATCGACCCTTGAATCAAGAATTGCAGTATATGAAGCGCCACCAAGGCCAGATTCCCCACCTTAGCTTCCAGCTGAGGAAGAAACGGTCACCATCCCGGTGGAGGAAACGTTTGAAGAAGCGTACGAGCCACAACCCATCCCAGGCGGACACGTCACGGCTGAAGGTCAGATGACGTACGAACTTCCGACCCCCGCGTGGATGAAGACTATTGAGGAAATTGGAACAACGCACTCAGCGAGAGTAGAGGCACAATTACATGCCATGGCGATGATAGAAGAAAAGATATTACAGTCTCCATTCTTTGCTCATTTGGCCCCGCGATGATACATATCTGGGCACGAGCTACAGTATAAACCATATTTCATGTTAATGGCCGAATACCAGTTAGCCATTGAGAAAGAGACAGGTAAGAAACCATCGCATGCAACTCAATTCGAGGCAGCTGATCTACCACCAGATTCACAGAAAGGAAGGATCTATCAACCAGAGTGGCGAAAAAATTTACTACAGCAGTATCCAGAGATGATGAGTACATGGGTAAAGGCACCTTTGCATTTGAAGTACAATCCGTGTTGGGGACCAGTGCCACGATGCCGCTCCTGGACTGCCTTTTCTATTAAGGTACAAAACAATAAGCAGTGCCAAGACTGGTTGAATTACCCCTATTTTAAGCCACCCATTGAGTTACCAACTATTGGCTACATGATGGCTACAATTCGCCACTGGCTCCCTAGATTAAAGCATATGGACGATATAGCGACGCATATGACTGTCAAAATCTTTGACATGATGCAAATGATTTTTAAAGTCTTCCGACGCGTCAAGGCACCACATGTCAACACCTCGGGCTTTGAGCATGGCAATTTCGATCTGGTATATGATATGATTACAATGCCATCACTACGGGTGTGTTATGCCTGGCACTGCAGAATAAAGTACCTACCGGCATGCTACAAGCAGACATTCGAAGAGATGTTCACAACCGGCTTTTGGGAATACCATTCAGAGGTATTCATAAGCAGGCCTACACATTTATTACACTTATTTGCCTGTGAACGAATGGTCTATTCCACACATTATCAGCTCCCGCCACCGGAAGAACCGCAACCAATCAACTGGGAGAAACTCGAGGCAGATCTGGCCCGAGGCATTCGTATCTCCGAGCACACCCTCGCTCAAGACCTCCTACAGAACTATATCCGGCAGACCTCACAGCAAGGTTCTGTCAGGCTAATTTTTAACTATGCCGGTCACTAGATGTGAAACCGGTCAAAACTAGTCTAGAAACTATAAAAAGAGCTAGAGAGCTCATTTTTGAGGTTAGCTTGTTGGAGGTTAGAGTTCTTTTGAGCTTGTAATAGTGATCTTGAGTAATAGAGTTAATTTCCCACCTTCCATTGTGTCTTGCTTGTCTCTTCGTAGTGTGTGTGCATGTGTGTGTGCATTTCTATGCTTCTCACCTTCACTCTCAGTTCATCTCACATTCACGATCTTCATATCACTCCTATCTCTTCCGCGGATTGACATTAAGGAGGTGGAGCTTCTTAACGTGGTTCTCACCATTGTGCTAGAGCAACAAGCTGTCAGACTCCAATTGTCTGCTACCCACTGTAAATCCAAAGTACCTAATGGGATCATATCCTTATTGGTCTTGAGGAAAGCCTCTTCCTCATCATCAGATAGAACATCCAACATATGGACTGGCTCTGCTACATATGGCTATGCGTGTAGATCACAGGGTTGCATAGCATCCAGTGCAACTACATATTTCCGGTGATTGTTCTTAAAAATTAACTCTTGAGCTGACCAATCCTGCACAACTTTGGCTTGCTTGAGCCATGGTCGACCGAAAAGTAAGTTGTAGTCGAGGCTAGATTCAGGTAACTCCAAGACTACGAAAGTCATGTTAAATGTAGTTCCCTGCAGGGTTATCGGGATGTTACGTACTAAGCCCACTGGATGGACTCGTGACTCGCTGCCATTTGCACAAAAAATTGTACGGGTTCAATTTGGGTCCAACCCAATTTCTTGCAGAGTGCGACTATTGCAATATTCACACCAGACCCGCCATCAATTAAAACTTGGGTAATCTTCTGGTTTTTATACCAGAAGGTGATCAATGGGACTGAATGATCCATCGTAGAATCCATCTCTGGTTGTATGGTTGCAGTCGCCGGAGTACATGAAGGTTCGGGACTAACCTGCTGTTGGAATTGCTGTCTTACTTCTAGAACTAAGGCGAGCAACTGTCCCAAAGGGAGTGTGATTGAAGCATTAGATAGGATGTCCCATACCTGATCTGTTTGGGCTGTGATTATCACTGATTCTGGTGGTGATTCTAATGTTGTTGGGGCAGAATTCTATTCATTCAATCTTACCTGTGGCATAGGGACCTGTGCTACCGAAATTGGATCAGGAAACTCCTTAGCTGTCCATTGACTAGCCTTTGCAAACATTCGCTGCTATTCACAAATTCCAAGCGTGAAAACTTCAACTGCTGGTTGCAACTGTTTACCTGATCTTGTCTGAACTACAGGTGCTTGTGACTCAATTGGGGAAATATAAATCATGTTAGTCATCGGATTTTATCGTTCCTTCTTCCTTTTGTCGTACTCTGCTGCTTCCTTGCAAAATCTAGAGATATGGCCAACCTCGCCACAAAAATGGCACAGAGGGGGTGGGAGGGAAGTACCTTCTGCCGTTGTACCTGCCTGCCATAGATTTTGATTAAAGTTGTTATTTCACGGTCCTCGATAGTTCCTATATCCCTGTTGCTGGTTGGGTCGTAATTGTGGTGGCACGTAATGGGTGGCTTGCTGACCTGGTTCCTATATTATAGCGTTTATGGCCGCTCTACCCTGCACCTTTGCATTATATGCAAAGGTTTCTGTTGAGTGTCCTGTTGTGTTATAGATGGCACAATACATCTGGTTGAGGGCACATGTAGCATTGGTGTGACTTGGATTCTTGCACTTAGTACAATACACCTATTTGGACGGATCACCAGCTACGTTCTTACTTGCTTTCAACCATTCCAGGTCCTCCGTAAAACCTCCAACTTTGTGTTCTAACTGTAAGGCATCGCAATTACAGTGTCTAATGTCATTCCGCCCACACAGCGAATGATCATGATTTGTCTTAACTGTGGGTTAAGTCCGTTAATGAACCATTGTGTTATGACATCATCTAGCAGATTGGCATGTGCCAGACGCAGCTGCCTTAAGTGAGTTCTAAACAGTGTCGCATACTCCTGGAGACTCTGGTGTGGTTTCTGTCAATTGTTTTGCAAATTGTCAAAGATTTCTGCAGGGTTCTTCTTCAAACGAAACCTCTATAAGAACATGTCTCTCACATCATCATAATTACTGAAATGATTAATATGATATTCAGTCAACCACCTTGTTGCTTCATTAAACAATGTGGCCTGAAATACAATGGCCTTGTACATCGGATCCGGTGGATGATTCAACAGTGCATAACTGATCTCGAATGTGCGAACATGTGCGTCGGGGTTATCTCCCAGAAATCCACCGAATTTTGTATATGTCACCCCGATTGGAACCGATCGAGGTGGAATGATTGGTTGTGGTTGCTGTTGTTGCTGCTGCTGAAACTGCGGTTGCGACTGTGTGGGTGTTTGCTGCTGTGGCTGTGAACCACTCATGGTGCTATTGTGGGTAGTATTGTTGTTATCTGTATGTTGAGGGGGTGTCTCTTGTCCTTCGGAATCTGTATTATCAACCTGCTCACCTTCCGATTCAAAAATGTCATTGAATCTCTTACTTAACTCCAAATCAAGTAGACTTTCCTCAGCTTTGGTATCGAAATTAGGTAGGCTTGCCCCAAAAAATGGTGAACGTAATAAGGGTCCACCAGGCAGCATCGCACTATCATAAAAAATTTTCAAATTCCCACCAAATGGTACCGAACTTCCACCGGAAGTTACCGAACTTTCACCGAACCAGGTTACCCTTTCATCGAAAACGGTCTCACTTGGTAACACAACTTTATCACCGAAAATGGTCAAATTCTGACCAGATAGTGTCGGACTAACTCTGCACTGCATCTCTGTACAACCAGACGTCACTGTACCTTCTCCAGAAAGTACCAGATTCACACCGGAATTCACCGGAATCTCATCATGTGTCACTGAACTAGCACCGGAATCACTACGGACTGGCTCCGATCCTTCTGCAACTAGACTTAATTGGCCTGCACTTCTATCACCCGAGGGTGTCCCTAATAAAGTTGGAACTGCCCAGGGATGTTGATCTCTCCTATACTTTGGATAGGACTCACCGGAACGGGTAACCGGCATATATCACTTCTTCAACTAGCGGTTACTATTCTCCACTGCTTGCCTTGCATAATGCTCTTCCCTTACTGATTATTCCCAATTTTCCATCTTCCCACAGACAGTGCTAGTGTTAAAAGCACTTCTATCAAGTCGCTTTTAATCTCGTTTTGGGTTCTTGGGGATGGTTAGGGGTCTGACAGTGCGGAGGCCCTTTATTTAATTTTCCCAAATTAACTATTCAACTAAATAGTAACTATACTTTCAAGGCAACAACTTCCGCTACACAGTTACTATTTTCCGATTACGATTATCCTTACACAGTAAACTTATCACGCGAGTTAAAAATCACACAGTCGCACAGACTTATTAACGTGAATGTAACATTACTGTGTTAATACTTAATACTGCAATTCAACGAACAGAATATAGTACTCAAGAATTCTGTAAATCTGCACACGATCTTCTCAGCACGGTCGCCCAGATAGACAGTCTGGTGAACCCGTCTCTCCTTGCCAAAGAATCACTGTAATACCTTCTCATTAATGGGTAAAAGTTACATCTATTCGCTACGCATTTTCGATGCGTGCGATATATGAAAACTACAATCCAATTCTGGCGACCTAACAAAGCAAACCATGCTTTCCATGAAGCATGAGTACAACAACCCGAGAAGTGATGATAAAAAATGGTTTATAGATTCAGGTTGCAGCAACCATATGACATGCCAAGGAGATTTATTCACAAAGCTACAAGCTCCAAGTGGAAAAGGATGTGTGGAGGCCGGGGATGAAACTCAACATGCAATTGAGCATTTTGGAGACATCAAGCTTGGAGACAAGAAGGTATTGGATGGTGTTCTTCATGTTCCTACTATTGCAAAGAATTTGATTTCAATAAGAGAAATGGTAGAGAAAGGATATCATGTTATCTTCAATGAAAAAGCTTGCTTTATAAAGAATCCAAAAGAAGGATTCAAGTTTATTGCTCAAGGTAGGAAAGAAGGAAAGATGTTCACTTTGGACATTCAACAAACACCTGGAAAGGTGATGTATATTCAGCTTGGAAACAAGAGGATTGCTGAAATCGATTTGTGGCACAAAAGGTTTGGACATATCAACATTCCCAAGCTCAAGGACATGAGCAACCATGAAGTGGTAAGAGTTCTTCCAGGATTCAGTGATGTTGGACTACATGAGTTTTGTGAAGCATGCCAACTAAGAAAGAAAACTTGACAACCATTCAAGAAGAGCAACTATGTGGCAAGGAATGTCCTCGACTTGATACATATGGATGTGTGGGGACCATCACAACAAACATCAGTGGCTAGTAATATATACTTTGTCACTTTTATTGATGATCATTCAAGAAAAGTATGGATGTTTTGCATAAAACAAAAATCAGGTGTGTTCTTCATGTTCAAGAGATTTAAAGCACAAGTAGAAAAGGAAACAGGATGCTACATAAAGACCTTGAGGTCCGATGGAGGAGGAGAATATTTCTTCGAAGAATTTTCAGATTTTCTTTATGAAAATGGCATCAAGTGACAATTTACATGTAGGTACACGCCTCAACAAAATGGAATCGATGAAAGGAAAAATAGACATATCACAGAAGTTGCAAGGTGCATGCTCAACGAGATGAAGGTGCCACGAAACTATTGGGCTGAAGCAGCTAGTACGACTGTTTATTTGATGAACAAGTGCACAACGGCTGGAGTGCATAATCTAACTCCCGAGGAGGTTTATTTCGGTAAGAAACCTGGCCTTACACATTTCAAAGTTTTTGGATGTGTGTGTTATGTTCACATCCCCCAAGAACTAAGGACAAAGATGGAGGCAAAGTCCAAAAAATGTATTTTCATCGGATATTCATCGGAGCAAAAGGGATAGAGGTGCTACAATCCAGTGACAAAGGAGCTACGAGTCTCACGAGATGTGGTATTTGATGAGCTAAGACCATGGTTTGGAGACAAAGGGAAAGAGAAGAGTCTTGAAGAAGATTGTGAAGATGATGGAGGTGCTGTCCAAGAAGAATTTCATCAAACGAGCACTCAAATGTCACGTCCAGAAGCTTCTACATCACTTGGAGAAAGCTCAACATGGAAGGGGAGACTAAGGAGTCATTCCTCATCACCAACATTAGGTTATGAAAGATTTGAAGCTGAAAGAGCTACCCAAAATAGTGATTCAAATGCAAGTGAAGAGGAGTATGAAGAGGTGATTACACCAAAGGTAAAGTTGAACCAGTTGAAGAAGCAATATTCAAAAGGAAATGAAAGGAGGTCTTCGAGAGCAAGGTATCCAATTCAAAGGTTGAGCTATGATAGTTGTATTGCAAAGCATTTTGCATATATGACACAGGTGGTCAAAGACAAAGAACTGGATGCATATGAAGAAGCATGTACACAAAAAGAATGGCAAGAAGCTATGCAAGAAGAAATAAAAGCTCTCAAGGACAATCACACATGGGAGCTAGTTCCAAAGGCTGAAGCTATGAATATTGTTCCAAATAAATGGGTGTTTAAAATAAAGAGAAACGTTGATGGTTCTCTAGATAGGCATAAAGCTAAACTATTAGCAAAAGGATTCAAGCAAACTCATGGCATCGACTATGAAGAGACTTTCAGCCCGGTTGCAAAGATGGGAACAATTAGAACCTTGATTGCAGTGAGTGCAACAAGGAGATGGCCATTGTACCAACTTGACATAAAAAATGCTTTTCTCAATGGTGAACTTCAAGAAGAGGCATACATGAGTCAACCGATTGGATTTGAAGATAGAAAGCATCCAATTTTTTTTTGTAGATTGAAGAAAGCTTTGTATGGGCTGAAGCAAGCACCACGTGCTTGGAATCAAATATTGGTTGAGTACCTCGCAAGATGTGGGTATAGTTGAAGTAATGCAAATCCCGCTCTCTACATGAAGAAAGAAGAAGGCAAGCAGGTATATATTTGCATATACATTGATGATCTCATCATAACAGGAACTAATGTTACAAGAATACAAGAGATAAAAAGAAAACTCGGTAAGGAGTTTAAAATTTCAGATCTTGGTGAGCTGAAATACTTTTTAGGCATTGAGATAGTCTATGGGAAAGATGGCATTTACTTGATGCAAAGAAAGTACCTGTTGGATGTTCTTTTCAAATTTGGAATGAGTGAATGCAAACCACTCACTCAACCTATGGACACAAATGTGAAGCTATGCTCAAATGATGGAGCGAAGTTACATGATGTAGCTACATACAGGAGTATTATAGGTTCATTGATCTATGCTACGATCACAAGACCAGATTTGTGTTATATTGTTGGAGTTCTTTCTCAATTTATGCAAACTCCAACAAGTGAACATTTCAATTTAGCCAAACGAGTGTTAAGATATGTGAAGCACACAGTCAATCATGCCTTGTTTTATAGATATGATGAAGAATTGCAGGTAAAAGGCTTGAGTGATGCTGATTGGGCTGGTTCAAAGGAAGAAGAAGATCCACTTCAGGTTATGTGTTCATGATAGGTAGCAAACATATCACATGGAGCTCGAAGAAGCAACCACTGTTGCACTATCATCGATAGAAGCTAAATATAGAGGATTAGCCTTTGCAACTTGTGAAGCTATGTGGACTAAGAAGCTCTTGGCTGATCTTGATGTGCAAGTGGAGAACATTCCAATTTATGGTGACGACATGTCAAGAATTCACTTGACAAACAATCCAATGTTTCATGCACGAAGCAAGCACATAGAAGTGCATTATCATTATGTTCCAAAACAAGTTTTGAGCAAGGATGTGGATATAAAGTTCATTGGTATGCTTGTATGCATATGCATGCTTGTATGCATATGCATTCATGTATGCATATGTAAACATGCTTGTATACATATGCATCAATGCTTGTATGCATATGCATCTATGCATATGCATTCATGTATGCATATGTATACATTCTTGTATACATATGCATTCATGCTTGTATGCATATGCATGTATGCATATGTATACATGCTTGTATACATATGCATTCATGCTTGTATACATATGCATTCATGTATATGCATATGCATGCTTTTATACATATGCATTCGTGCTTGTATACATGCATGCTTGTATGCATATGCATTCATGTATGCATATGCATTCATGTATGCATATGCATGCATGTATGCATATGCATGCATGTATGCATATGCATGCATGTATGCATATGCATGCTTGTATGTATGCATGTATGTATGCATATGCATGCATGTATGTATATGCATGCATGTATGTATGCATATGCATGTATGTATGCATATGCATTCATGTATGCATATGCATTCATGTATGCATATGCATTCATGTATGCATATGCATTCATGTATGCATATGCATGCTTGTACGCGTATGCATGCTTGTACACATATGCATGCTTGTATGCATATGCATTCATGTATGCATATGCATGTATGTGAATACATATATATGCATGCATGTATGTGTATGCATATGCATGTATGTGTATGCATATGCATGTGTGTGTATGCATATGCATGTATGTGTATGCATATGCATGCATGTATGTATATGCATGCATGTATATATGCATATGCATGTATGTATGCATATGCATGTATGTATGCATATGCATATATGTATGCATATGCATTCATGTACGCATATGCATGCTTGTACGCGTATGCATGCTTGTACGCATATGCATGCTTGTATGCATATGCATTCATGTATGCATATGCATGTATGTGAATACATATATATGCATGCATGTATGTGTATGCACATGTATTGTGTATGTGTGTATTCATATGCATTGTGTATGTGTGTATGCATATGCATGTGTGTATGCATATGCATTTATGTATGCATATGCATATTTATATGCATATGCATTGATGTATGCATATGCTTTCATGTATGCATGCATTCATGTATGCATGCGTGTATGCATTCATGTATGCATGCATGTATGCATTCATGTATGCATGCATGTATGCATTCATGTATGCATGCATGTATGCATTCATGTATGCATTCATGTATGCATGCATGTATGCATTCATGTATGCATGCATGTATGTATGCATGCATTCATGTATGCATGCATGTATGTATGCATGCATTCATGTATGCATGCATTCATGTATGCACGCATTCATGTATGCATGCTTGTATGCATATGCATTCATGTATGCATTCATGTATGTGTATGCATATGCATGTATGTGTATGCATATGTATTGTGTATGTGTGTATGCATATGCATTGTGTATGTGTGTATGCATATGCATGTGTGTATGCATATGCATGTGTGTATGCATATGCATTGTGTATGTGTGTATGTGTATACATGTGCATGTGTGTATGCATTCACGTATCTGCATATGCATTCATGTATATGCATATGCATTCATGTATGCAAGCTTGTATGTATGCATATGCATACATGTATGCATATGCATGCTTGTATGCATATGCATTCATGTATGCATATGCATTCTATGTATGCATATGCATTCTATGTATGCATATGCATTCATGTATGCATATGCATTCATGTATGCATATGCATTCATGTATGCATATGCATTCATGTATGCATATGCATTCATGTATGCATATGCATTCATGTATGCATATGCATTCATGTATGCATGCTTGTATATGCATATGCATACATGTATGCATATGCATGCTTGTATGCAGATGCATGCTTGTATGCATATGCATGGTTGTATGCATATGCATATGCATTCATGTATTCATATGCATTCATGTATGCATATGAATGCTTGTATGCATATGCATGCATGTATGCATATGCATTCATGTATGCATATGCATTCATGTATGCATATGCATGTATGTATGCATATGCATGCATGTATGCATATGCATGCATGTATGCATATGCATTCATGTATGCACATGCATGCTTGTATGCATATGCATTCATGTATGCATATGCATTCATGTATGCATATGCATGCTTGTATGCATATGCATGTGTGTATGAATGTGCATGTGTGTATGCATTCATGTATATGCCTATGCATTCATGTATATGCATATGCATTCATGTATGCATGCTTGTATGTATGCATATGCATATATGAATGCATATGCATATATGAATGTATATGCATACATGAATGCATATGCATACATGTATGCATATGCATGCTTGTATGCATATGCATCATGTATGCATATGCATTCATTTATGCATATGCATTCATGTATGCATATGCATGCTTGTATGCATATGCATGCTTGTATGCATATGCATGTTTGTATGCATATGCATGTTTGTATGCATATGCATGCATGTTTGTATGCATATGCATGCATGTATGCATATGCATGCATGTATGCATATGCATGCTTGTATGCATATGCATCTTGTATGCATATGCATCTTGTATGCATATGCATTCATGTATGCATATGCATGCTTGTATGCATATGCATTCATGTATGCATATGCATGTATGTGTATACATATATATGCATGCATGTATGTGTATACATATATATGCATGCATGTATGTGTATGCATATGCATGTATGTGTATGCATATGTATTATGTATGTGTGTATGCGTATGCATTGTGTATGTGTGTATGCATATGCATGTGTGTATGCATATACATTGTGTATGTGTGTAGGTGTATGCATATGCATGTGTGTATGCATGTGCATGTGTGTACGCATATGCATGTGTGTGTATGCATATGCATGTGTATATGCATATGCATGTTTGTATTCATATGCATGTGTGTGTTTGTACATATGTGAGTGTGTATGTATATGTATATATCTCTCCCTCTCTCTCTCTCTCAATCGAAAACAAAACTAAAGAGAGAAGATATTAGAAAAGCAAAAACATAAAGAAAGAAAAAAGAGTGATATATCTCTCACTTACATCGATGTAATTTTTTGAATCAAGGTTGTCAAAATCCACTTGAAGTTCTCCTTCATCGAATTTCCAAAGATTTGATCCCAAAAATCTCTTGCAAAACTAAAGAGAGAAAATATTAGAAAAGCAAAACATAAAGAAAGAAAAAAGAGTGCTACAATATGTGTGATCTACTTACCAAAGCGTTAGATCTATAAAAATAGAGGTGTGCTTAGAGAGAGAGAGAGGGGGAAGGAGAGGGAGAGAGAGAGAGAGAGAGAGAGAGAGTTGTTTGACTCAAGGTCGTCAAAATCCACTTGAAGTTCTCCTTCGTCGAATTTCCAAAGATTTGATCCCAAAATCTCTTGCAAAACCAAACAGAGAACATATTAGTAAAGCAAAAACATAAAGAAAGAAAAAAGAGTGCTATAATATGTGCAATCTACTTACCAAAACTTCAGATCTATAAAGATAGAGGTCTGTTTAGAGAGAGAGAGAGGGAGGGAGAGAGAGGGAGGGAGAGAGAGGGAGGGAGAGAGAGGGAGAGAGAGTGAGAGAGAGGGAGGGAGAGAGAGAGAGAGAGAGTGTGTGTGAGAGAGAGGGAGGGACAGAGAGAGAGAGAGAGTGAGAGAGAGGCAGGGAGAGAGAGAGAGAAAGGGTGACAAATAGAGATCTGCTGTTGGCACGCGCAAACCTGACAGGAGAAGATCTAGATTCAAAATGCTCAGAATGACGAATTTTGGTTTCGGGCCTGGTTAAAAAGAGGACGTCAGTGTAAGCGTCGGTAATTCCAATAAATTACCGATGCTTATACCGACGCATATACCGACGCAGTCTTTCTGAGGCAAAGAGGCTTTCCCAAATTGTCTGAGGGTCATACAGACGTCGACAGCTGACCGTCGGTATACTGATCGTCGATATTCCCTCGATATGTTGTAGTGGTAGATTCTTTGACCAAAGCTCTACCACACAATATAGATTTCAAGAATATGTCACTTGATGGGGGCTACTTGATTCATGATCTTGCATAGTTACATGTACACTATATGTTATGCCCATCAAGTGGAAGGTACAATTTGTATACTTACACTCACGTTTCTTTTATCATTCTTTATTTTCTCTACCATGGTTCACTTGGGCCATATTTGCCTTTAATGAGAGATTGTTAACACTAATGTCCATGTGAAAGGCCAAATGGCCACCCAAATTTTTTTTTTATGTTCTTCAATAGAACATATAGTGTCTTGGTCAACCACAATCTATAAGTTCAAGTGCATTTGTGAAACCTAGAAAATCTTTACTCCAACTCACTATGTACTATGTAGTCTACACATATTCTATAGATCTGTGTAGAGTGTCATGCATGCTAGCCAAAGCTCAATTTTATACTATGAGAGCATCTTCGTGAAGCTCATTAAAATCAAAATCCACTGTTGTGCATCACCATAACACTACTTCATGCCACATGTGATAATCTTAGTGCCGAAAGTCAAGTTGCAACCATACGAGCATATGAATCTCATCTTGTATGGAAACTTGGAGCATCATAAATCAAGAATCCAAGCACAAGAAGGCATGATTTAAATTTGAATTTGAATTCTACTCATATTCCTCAATTAATCACCCATCACACTTAGGTGTGATGAATCCTATACTCTAGGAAAAGAGCATCCTACCTTCTAGGGAATCTTTTTAGTGTTGTATATACACACCAAGCACTTAAAATCGGATAGATCTTGTGTGTGTTATCAATCACAAAATTTGACTAAGATATTAGGCCCCTTGCTAAGTAAAACCCATACTTTCTTGAGTGTTTTCATTTCACTTTAGGTAGCCATAGCTCACACTCTATTTTGACAATCAAGAAGCTAGATAACTCTGAGTGCAGAGTAGTCTTTCCTCTTTATATGTTATCCATTTATTGTAAATCTTTAGATTTTTAGAAACCTAATATATTCTTCTAAATTTCCCTCAATTCTCTAGCCTTAACCCTGCATATTCTGAGAGAAATCTTTCGTCGATGGAACACTTCTTTCTATGTGTATGTCCAGTGAAGGAATTGAGTAGTCTATGTAGGAGGCATTGTTTCTCAGAGTAGAAGCAAGTATTTTGACTCAGATAACTTGCACTAGTAAGTTCTTATAGTATACTTGGAGTGACCAAAAACTCTTCGATTCATTCTATAGAAACTCAAAGAAACATTGAATTGAGTGAATAGAGGTATCTGTGAGCATACCTATGAGGCCATTCAAACTTCAAGCTACAAAGGGAGGTTGAATATTATCCCATAAGTGGTATTATAGAAAATTCCACCCACAAATACACTCAAAGAGAATGAGAGGAAGCTACTGAAGGTTGTCTTGAAGACGAGGAGGTACATATTTGAGTTCAAGGCATACATACAATCAAAGGGAAGTCTTCTAGTGGAGAATCAAGGCATCTCTCACATTTGTTTTGATACTCCTTGAGTGAAGAGTTAAATTTTTGAATCCACATCACTATTCTTGCATCAAATAGATTTAGAAGATTACACTAGATCTCACCATTTCTTAATATAGCACCCATATTGAAAAGTTAGATAAGAGCAACTATTAGCCATGAAACTTTAGGACGTCTAGCTTTCTCATGGGTAAGGGTTTATGGGACTTGTTAGTGGAATAGATGCCAAGCCTAGATTGGGGGATGATCCAACTCCTTATCACTTGGGGATGTTGTATATTATTGGACAATGCATTGCTAAAGTGTTATATTATTAATGTATTAATATGTTTTTGATGTTTCTGATATAGCAGTTGAAGGTTCGTGAGGAGCGTGCAAGGCATGAAAGGGCGGACATCAATAATCCGAATAATTATTATTTAGCTTGTAAATAAACCTGCGTAGAAGGTTCTATTGTTAAAAAAAAGTAATGATTAGCATAAGGATCATTGTAGACCATAGTTTCTGTTATTGAAAGCAATGGCTTTCTGTAAAAGTTATCAACTTTTAGTTTCACGCTTGCTTTTCAAAGCCGCCTTCTTGTAACCACTCTTTTCGACGTAATCAAAATTCCTATAAATACATGCACTCTGTGGACTGTCGAAACAGAGTGCATGGGGGGAGATTGCACCCAATCTTGCGTTCGGTCTCTTCTCTTGTTGCCTCTATTTTCTGTGTGTTTTTCTGCGTCCGTAATCTCTGTATGCGCGTGAGCAAGATCCTGACAACAGTGGTATCAGAGCTCTGCACGCGTCAATACAGAGGGTTCTGTACTCTGTTCGTGATTCTGAATTCCGATTCCATCTCCATCTCCATCTCCATCTCCGTCTCCGTCTTCATCTTCGTGGTAATAGAGAGGTTTAGAGTCCCTAAGGTAGAAGGATTTGAACCCACAACCTCCTACTTTCAAGGGAAGTACTTTGACCACTCCACCATCTCTTGGAGTTGTACTCGAGTTCTCGCGTCGATTTCAAGATTCGACCCAAGAAAGAATCAAGTGTATCTCTCAATCCGTAGGTCGGATTGAGGCGTGTAATATACCTTTGGAAAGTTCTCGAAACGAACTTTCCAATGAGCTAGCTTGCAAGTGTAAATTCCTTCAAAGTCCTTGGGTGGCACTTGATTGAGTGTTCAAGATACCAAGCAAGGTTGAGAACACGGGATGGAGACACCAAGGTTGCAAACAAGAAGGTTCAATACACCAAGGTTGAGAGCAAGGGTCCAAGAGCACCATGGAGGATTAAAGTAATTCACCTCTACCTGTGGCAACACTTGAACAACAACTAGAGCTCTTGCGGCATGAGCTTCAAGGAGCTCAGAACGAGATCCGACAACGTGATGAAATCCTCCAAAAGATGCAAGCTGAGGAAGACAACCTTACGAGAGTAGTAAAAGCTATTGTGTCTGCCCAATCTGATGTTACTCATTCAAAGATTGGTAATAGAAACTACCAGTTTCTACGATTTGATGGCCGAAAGGATGGGCCTTTAGTACTTTCTTGGTTATCGCAGTTTGATGATTTTTATACCGATGAAATGTATGCTGAAAGTGAAAAAGTTAAATTTGCCACTAACTATTTAGTAGGTAAAGCACAACTCTGGTGGAATGTCCTGCGGCACAGTACGGAGCGTCCAACAACTTGGAAGGCTTTTCAAGAAAACGTGAAGGATTCATTTCTTCCTCCTCAATACCATTTGCATGTTCGACGAGCATGGACGACCCTTACATGGAAGGAGGGTGAAACGGTTACTACCTACACAGAGCGGTTCTGGCAAAATTTACTACTTGTACGAATGCTTGAAGATGTATCAGAAGATATCTTGCAGCAGAAATACGAAGATGGTTTGGAGGTGGGAATCCAAGCTAAGCTTCACACCCTACGACCTACAACCCTCAACAAGGCTATATCTTTTGCTTATGATGCAGAAAAAGAATTCCAGTCCATAACCAAGTCACTCCATCTACAACAACCACGTCCACGACCATTTCCTGTTAAACCTTCATTTCCTATGAAGCATAATTTTAATGCCCCATCTTACCCTAGTTTTCCTCGTCCTCCACAATCCAATTACTCAACTCCACCCATTGCTTCATCTCTCCAACCAACCAAATCACCTACCCTTCAAACTTCAGCAGTGAATGCCCAACAGAAGCGACCACGAATCACTTGCTGGAATTGTGGTAAACCTGGACATACAAAAATAAGGTGCAGATTGCAACCTCTTCATATGAAACCGGCTACAGCTCGATTGCATAACATGGAGGTCTATAATGAAGAAATTCCTCCTGTTTGGACAGAGGAATCACTGGAGAAGGATTTAAGTACCTTGGGTAACGATATCTCTCTACACTCTCTTCTTTGCATGCAGTGTATAATAAATAACAAACTAGTTAAAATTCTACATGACGATGGTAGTTCACATGACTTCATTTCACATTTATTAGTACAAGAACTTAAATTACAAACGTTTCCTTCTTTGTATAAAGTGAAAGCTGCATTTCAAGGTAGTCGTTATAATGTAACACGAGAAGTGCAAGATGTTACGATTAGCATAGGCCCTTATGTTGATTCACGAACATTTTTAACTACACCTTTGCAATCTTATGATGTTATACTAGGTATGCCTTTTCGTCACCATTATAACCCACGTATTGACTACCATACTCATACCTTTAAGTTTGCTTTCAAAGGTCAAATCATTACTTTGTCTACACGGCATGATTTCCAACCATTTCCATTGATTAGTCACACTCAAGTAAAACGTGCATTTAGGAAAGGATTAAACTCATGCATTGTTTTTGTCAATGTCATCAATGATTATACTCATACACTTCCAGATGCATATAGACCTTTCATGAGTACTTATAAGGATTGTTTTATGTCTGAATTTCCCTCTGAACTACCACCAGTTCGAGGATCCTTTGACCATGGCATAGACTTAGTCCCTGGTAGTTCTCCTCCTCATAAAGCACCTTATAGACATGGCCCACTACATCAAAAGGAAATAGAAAATCAAGTAAAAGACCTACTACAAAAAGGACTTATAAGGCCTAGTTCTTCCCCATTTGGAGCACCAGTTCTCTTAGTAGAGAAGAAGAATAAAACTTATCGAATGTGCATTGATTATAGAGCCCTTAACAAGATCACGATCAAGAATAGATACCCTATTCCTCGAATAGATGATCTCTTAGATAAGTTACGAGGAGCTCGTGTCTTTAGTAAAATTGATCTTAAATCGGGTTACCATCAGATTCGTATGACACAAAGTGATATTTTTAAGACTACATTTAGAACTCAAAATGGCCATTATGAATTTATGGTAAGGCCCTTTGGACTTACTAATGCCCCTGCTACATTTGCGCGAATGATGAACAATATTTTTCTTGATTACCAAGCTTTTGTTCTTGTATTCTTTGATGACATACTTATTTACAGTAAGAATGATAGTGAACATGAAAAGCATCTTGAAACAGTTTTTCATTTGTTACGAGAGAACACATTTTATGCTAATCCTGAAAAGAGTTATTTCTTTCAGCGTAAGCTAGAATATTTTCAAGTGAAGGTGTGCATGTGGATCCGAAAAAGATTAGAGTTATCATAGAATGGCCTACACCACAATCAGTCAATGATGTTCGTTCTTTTCTTGGGTTGGCTAGTTTCTATAGGAAGTTTGTTCGAAATTTTTCTTATTTAGCATTGCCTCTTACCTTGTTGTTGAAAAAGAAAATAAAATTTGCATGGGGAATTACCCAACAACAGTCCTTTGACAAACTTAAACATGCACTTTCACATGCACCTGTTATACAATTACCTGATTTTTCACAACCCTTTCATGTTGTTACTGATGCTAGTGGTTCAGGAATAGGTGCTGTTCTGATGCAAAATGACCATCCCATTGCATTTGAGAGTAGAAAGCTTAAACCCTCATAGCATAATTATAGTACGTATGATAAAGAATTTTTAGCAGTTGTGCATGCTTTGCAAATTTGGAAACACTATCTTATGGGCTCTGAGGTCTTAATCAAAACCGATCAACAGGCTATTAAACATTTATTAAATCAGCCCTTAATCTCTGATAGGCATCTTAAATGGGCATCATTCATTCAAAATTTCCAACCCATGATACAATATCAGCCTGGTAAAGCTAATGTTGTAGCGGATGCTCTTAGCCGTTTTCCTTTGCATTCTGTTGTTTTGAATAATATTTCTGCCATCCAAATTCATTCTTTTCAAGAAATGGTTTCCACTTATGCATCTGATTTGTATTTTTCACGTGCATGGCATGACTTCAACAATGCTGCATCTTTATCTGATGAACATTATACATTTCATAATGGTTTTCTCTATTTTCGACATAGATTGTGCATAACCCAAGCTTTTAAAGATTTTGTCATTAAAGAAATGCATGAACCATCTTACATGGGTCATAGAGGCATACAAAGCACCATTTCTGCTTGCAAAGATTTCTTCTTTTGGCCACACATGGAAAAAGACATTGCACATTATGTTTCTCAATGCATTGTATGTCAGCGTGTCAAACGTCATCATGGTAAACCATTTGGATTATTAATGCCACTTCCTATTCCAAATGAACCATGGGAACAAATCTCTATGGATTTTATGATAGGTCTTCCTATCACTTCATCACATAATAATATGATTTGGACAATAGTTGATAGGTTTAGTAAATATGCATATTTCATTCCATGTAGAAAAACTTTGACTGCTCCTCGAGATGCAAAAGATTCATTAAATGCATTTTTCCACATCATGGATTTCCTAAAGTAATGTTATCTGATCGTGATGTTAGGTTTTGTAATCATTTTTGGGTTGCCTTATTTCAACATTTTGGTTCTAAAATAGATTTTAGCTCTGCATTTCATCCTGAAAGTAATGGACAGAGTGAGGCTACAAATAGTACTATTCTTGATTTATTGCGTTGTTATTCATTAGATAATCCTAATAACTGGGATGAAAAGTTGCCATTACTTCAATTTGCTTACAATAACACTTCACACACCACTACTGGTCGTGCACCTTTTGAAATAGTTTTTGTTAAAAAGCTTCCCACTCCCATGTCCCTCACCCAAATCGACATTCCGATGGCTGATTCTATTGCTCAAGATCACATTTCTATACTTCATGATGTTCACGAGCACATTCCGAAAAGTCAAGAGTAATATACACGTATTATCAATACTAAACGATTAGCCAAAGAATTCAAGGAAAATGATTTTGTATGGTTGCGAATAATTAAAAGACGTCTCAAAAATATTTTGCA
Source organism: Ceratopteris richardii (assembly GCA_020310875.1). NCBI lineage: Eukaryota > Viridiplantae > Streptophyta > Polypodiopsida > Polypodiales > Pteridaceae > Ceratopteris > Ceratopteris richardii. The sequence continues at coordinate 11,132,187 of CM035414.1, read as the reverse complement.
GCATCCTAAAATTAAACTTGCACCCCGCTATTATGGACCGTTTCGCATTATAGAAAAAATTAATGATAATTCATTTCGATTAGATATTCCATCCCATTGGACCATTCATAATTCTTTTCATATTAGTTTACTTAAACCATTTAAAGGAACTTTACCACTTGCTCCACTTCTTGATGACCCTCCTTTAATTGAAGAACAATCTGAAATCTTAGTTCCTGAGAAAATCATTGATTATGATGTCACTACTACACACGCAAGTACTCAATATCATCGATATTTGGTTAAGTACAAAAATCACTCTATTGAAGAATGTCAATGGATACATAAAACACAATTAACACCTCATTATGACCACTTAATTTCTGCATATCATACACAAACACATTAATGTAACAGCTCCATGAACATTTCCATGCATGTATTTTTTTTACATGGCACATGCCTATTTTTATTCAGTGATGAAACATGTGACTGGCCATCTATGTTTATTCTTTTATCACATGAGGTCAGTTGCTTGTTCAACTGCGGGGCATGCTATACCTTATGGAATCTATTGAACAATGCATTGTTGGATTGAAATATAGAATAGCCAATGCATTGTTGGATTGAAATATAGAATAGTCAATGCATTGTTGGATTGTAACATGGAATATGTTGAACACTGCATTAAAATTGTTAGAGTGTTGAATTATTTTATCAACTGAGGTCAGTTGCTTGTCAACTGGGAGGCATGTTGTATATTATTGAACAATGCATTGCTAAAGTGTTATATTATTAATGTATTAATATATTTTTTGATGTTTTTGATATAGCAGTTGAAGGTTTGTGAGGAGCGTGCAAGACGTGAAAGGGCGGACATCAATAATCCAAATAATTATTATTTAGCTTGTAAATAAACCTGCGTAGAAGGTTCTATTGTTAAAAAAAAGTAATGATTAGCATAAGGATCATTGTAGACCATAGTTTCTGTTATTGAAAGCAATGGCTTTCTGTAAAAGTTATCAACTTTTAGTTTCACGCTTGCTTTTCAAAGCCGCCCTCTTGTAACCACTCTTTTCGACGTAATCAAAATTCCTATAAATACATGCACTCTGTGGACTGTCGAAACAGAGTACATGGGGGGAGATTGCACCCAATCTTGCGTTCGTTCTCGTCTCTTGTTGCCTCTATTTTCTGTGTGTTCTTCTACGTCTGTAATCTCTGTATGCGCGTGAGCAAGATCCTGACAACAAGGGATCTTTAGAGAATGGAATGAGAGAGACAAAAGGGTTATCTTCATCCTATCCAATCATATTAGTAATGCAATAATAGGGCACGTTTAGCATCTAGACATGAGTGAAAGTGTGGGAAACCATAGAGAGTTTATACTCTACTTCAACCAAGGCTACCAAGATCCAATTGAAAACTAAACTCAATAATGTGAGGAAGACACCTAGTAGAAACATCAATGATTACATAGTGAAGATCAAGGAGGTAAGTAATGTGTTGCAATGCATACATTTTCACATAGATGATGATAACCTAGTGGCATAAACATTTAATGGACTTAGGGATCATGAAAAGTGGAAGGCTTTCACTAGGTGTTTTTTATGTCAGATACAATCTTCTTGACTTTGAGCAATTAGTGGCCTTGATGATCATGGAAGAGATGAACATTGGAGGATCAAAGGCAAAGAGCAATGAAGCACAAGCATTTTGTGCAAGTAAAGGAAGAGGCAGAGGAAAAAATGAAGGCACAAAAACAAGAAGACAAGGAAGAGGATCATATGGAGACTCTCATCAAGATCAAGGGAGAAAGTCTGCTTCATCAGGGTGAAGAGGCAAGTATAAAGGAAGAGGGGGAACATAAAATCAAACTAAAGACGAAAAAAACTCAGATGGGTGCTACATATGTGGCAAGTATGGCCACTATGCAAGGGATTGTTATTAGATAGACAAGAGAAACCCATCATATAGAGGGTGAGGTAATTATGCATCTACTTGAAATGAGAATGAAGACATGTTAGGCATTGTGTAGATGCGTGACTACAAGACATTACGATCAAATATATGGTATATTAATAGTGGATGCATCAATCATTTGAGTTGCAACAAGGACTTCTTCTCAAATATGCAAGTACTATCAACCAAAGGGCATGTGATGACATCTGATGATATCCCCCATGCCATTACACATATAGGTGATGTTATATTGGATGGTTGTCATAAGGCTAAGTATTTGAAGGATGTTTTTCAGCTTCCCACAATTAAAAAGAATCTTGTTTTTGTGGCCACATGGTTCAAATAGTATTGAAGGTCAATGAAAAAGGATTCTTTGTAGAAAACTCTAAAGAGGGGTAAAGATCAGTGGCCAGACTATTCACATATGGAAGCAAGAAGGTAGTAGAAATGGATCTTTGGAATAAGGGGTATGGACATATCAATACACAAACCCATAGAGATGGAAGAAGAAGAGGTTACTGCTTGGATTACCAAACCTTCATAATCTAAATCTCAACAAATTGTGTGAAGATTACAAATTGGGTAAGCAAACCGAGTTACCATTTATCATGTACTCCTTTTTCTTTTCAACTCCTTTGTGTAGGCCACTTCACTTGAATTCACTTGCACTCACATGTGTATCCAAGATCTTGGTCTTGGATGTGCAACCCACTTCCCCACTCATTGTTTCATAGACTTGCTAACTCCTTTTATTCCTTATGACACTGTTTCTTGTTGTATCCTAAACTCTTCTCACATAGAGACCAATGATACCCTATTTCTTTCTATACTAACTTTGTAGAAAATAGAAATTTTAATGTGGCCCACATATAGTCTCTTTCACTTTATGTAACTTCTTCACTTTTGAACTCGAATTATCCAAAATCTGCACATAAGGGAGGGTTCACTGAAACCTTCCCAAAACTTCAAAACTCTTCAAAAATACCCTTTGAAACATGTACTTAAACTCATTAGCAAGACAATTGTGAGCATACACATTGTGCACTACCTATGCTCCTACCATCCAGCAATTGATTGGCCATATGCACCACCTTTGAAACACTTTTCTAGGTCAGCACCACATGATACAACACTCTCTCTACTTATACATGTATGTAGATGATTTGATTATTATAAGTGATTATGAAGAAGAAATCAAGGACATGAACGAATGACTAAAAAAGAATTCAAGATATCATACCTTGGAGATCTAAGATGCCATATAAGAAGACAACAGTACTTGGCTCATGAAAAGGAAATACATCTTGGATGTACTAAAGAAGTATGGACTTACAGATTGCAAAGCAGAATCCAATGTAAGTAAATATGAAATTGAATTCAATTGAAGGTAATGAAGTTCATGATGCACACTTATACAAGTCTATAGTGGGTTCTTTGAAGTATGCCACTATTGCAAGTCCACACCTAGCATATAAATTTGGTCTGATATCAATTCATGCATACAACTAGATTCCTCATTTACATGCAACTAAGAGAGTGCTTAGATATCTCAAAGGAACTTTGAATGTTCTTTTCTATCCGTTTAGCGATGACCTGCAGGTGAAAGCATATACAAGTGCTCATGGTTTAGATCTGAAGAACATAGGAGTACAAGTGGACATGATAGGCAAGGTGGTTATCTCATGGATGGAAAAGAAGATAGGAGTACAAGTGGACATGATAGGCAAGGAGTTTATCTCATGGATGAAAAAGAAGCAACCGAAAATTGTCTTATCCTCAATAGAATTTGAATAGAGCTTTTGCACAACTTAATTGTGAGCTCATGTGGATCAAGAAGCTTATGTTTTAATTGAATTTGTAGGTCAATTCAATTTCCAATCATACATCAATACATGAGTAGTGTGTAACTAGCTGCCACTCCTATGTTCCATGCTAGCGGCAATCATATAGAGGTACATTATCACATCAGAGAAAAGGTGTTGGCTAAGGATGTGCAAGAACAAAACATAGGTACAAAGGATCAATGTTCTCACATGTTAACCAAAGAATTGGAATCAACCAGG